>CM060890.1:16820014-17472097 GCA_030762935.1 Hymenopus coronatus
ACGTCTGCACTCTTCCACTTGGAGAATGCCTAATGTAAGATGACCAAAAAATAAGTTGGTTGATGACCTTTGTTCAAAAGGTAAGAAGAAATGTAATAAACTTTGAATAACATGGTAGACAGAAGTTGCATGAGCCATGCAACAAAGAAACATCAACAATGACCTCTGGTTGGATAGACAAGGGTGGAACTATCAACAAATGACAACAGCTAACAAGTGGAAATGCCAATAAAAGTATGTAAGGCATATTGTAGGAATCAATTTAAGAAGCACAACATGTAAATAATTTATTCTTTATACGTATACTGTGCTGTAATGTGTATAGAAATAAACATTTTATAAATTCAGATTTGCAGGTATAAAAGAAGGAGGAGCACAAATTACCAATGGTGTACAGTAAATAAAAAATTGCATTTAAGGGTATACATGTAATTTTCACTATAATATATAACAAGTATCTGTAAAATGAAAAAGTAGACTAATTTTAAACTGGACAAAGAGAAAGATAAAAAAAAGAATTAAATTAAATGTAAAGCTAAAGGATTTATCTATTTCTTTACTCTGATTCAAGTAGATGTGAAATTGCAAAATACACCGATACTGTTGGTAATTTTATGAAGCAAAATAAAATTTATTTCCAATATTTTGGTCTGAAGGTGTTGTACGACATTGCATCTTCCAGTATAATCTGAGCTTTGGGTTTGGTTTAAAACAGTGATAAAAATTGACGCATTCCTGGACACTTAAAATGAATGTAAAATGATATTTTATAAATAAACATGAAATTGATGCTTTATAACATATACAAGCAAATAAATGAAAATAATATGTTAAATCTTACCTTGTTTTAACCTGGGCTAAGAACCATGCTTTGTCAACAGAGAGAGAACGAATATCTCCTGGATCAAAAGTTTTCTTTTTATCTGCTTCTATTGTAGGCATGTTATAATACTGAGAACCTAGTTTATTAAGTAGATTAATTAAGCCATTGTGCCTGTGAAAAAATGCAAATTATTAATTATTTTCAGTTATATAAACATTTAATTTATATACATGATAATTTATACATTATATTGGCAGTTGAATTAAGAGTAGTTTACAATAACCAAGAGGAGAACCAGAACATAAATGACAAACTTATAACACATGTATTGCAATATCTATGTGAATATTCACAATTAATGGACGCTTACTGGAAAATAGGAAGGGCAATGGAAGACTAGGTCAACTTCAACATTTCTGTTCTGATACCTGAGATTGGCATGTTGGATTCATATTGAGCATACTTTCTTCATGAGTTATAACTGCAATTAGGGCTCTTTTCTGTCAGCAAGAGCAAAGTCATTTGTTCTATCAGAAGGTGCTTTTGGAAGAGCAATTGGAAAAAAACTGTTGTGTTTCATTCACCTGACTTTCTCTACATCTCTGCAATAAATTATTGCTAAAAGGTTTAGTCTTCATGCTAACAGAGAAACAATTAGTAGAAATGCTCCTTATTACTTTCTTCCTTGTAAATAAAAAGGCAATAAGGTTTAGCAGTTATGCAAAATTCCATAAAATTCATTCAGAATAAAGTAGTCTTTAAGCTAATCCCAGAAATTTCAAGATATACATTTTATTTGTCAGGTAAATATCTTTAATATACAATATTTTAATCAAAATGATTAGAGCCATTTTAAGAGAAAATCAAAATTTTCAAAAAAAAAGTTCCATGTAAAGGGCAGTTGGAGGTGAGGAGATTTTCATCCTTGGAAAAAACACACACGCACGCACCCACCCACCCACACACCCCCACCCACCCACACACACCCCACACACAACACACACAACCCACACACACACCCCACACACCCACACCCATACCCACACCCCCCCCCCCCCCACCCACACACACACACGTACCTTTTTCCAGAAATGCTTTTTTTTGGATTCAGGGGTTAAATCTTGGTATCAAATTTTTGGGTGTAATACAATACCTTCTCTATACACTATATACATAGTTCATATAGAGAAAGAAACATATAATAATAATCACAATAATAATAAAATAAAAATAATAATAATGATGATGATGATGATGATGATGATGATGGTGGTGGTGGTGATGATGATGGTGGTGGTAATAATGATGATGATGATGATAGAATTAGAAAAATTAATATAATGCTGTAGACAGTTAAAACAAAAAGTATGTATCGTTACACATAAATACCAAAGATGCTATGTGTCAACATCATCTTATATTCAAAACATGCAATTGATTTTGTTTACTGACTATACTCTCAGAGAATTATATGTATTTCTTACCCAAGAAAGGCTATAATGTTTTTTTTTCCCTCTTCTTTTCTTTTCTTTTTTTTTTTTTTTTCATCACACTTTTTTTTTTTTTTTTTTTTTCTGATTGCAAAATTCTTCCCTTTTCATTTTCTCTACACATCTTATGTATGCAGTGTATAGAGAAGGTATTGCACTCCACTCAAAAATATGATACCAAGAATTCACTGAAATACTGTTATACAGGGTCCCCTGTATAAAAAAAAAATTTTAGACGAAAGCCATGATTGTGAATGTGTGTGTGGATGTGCATGTGTGTGCATGTGCATTTGTGTGAACATGATAACTCAAAAAACAATTAGTCAGCAGAATACCAAATTTGATATTTAAGTTTAGTATCTTCCAGGGGTGCAACACAAAGAATTTGAGAGAAATCTCCCTACCCTTTACATGGAAAAAATTTCGAAAAATTTTGATTTTCTCAAAAATGGCTCTAACGATTTTGACTAAAATGCTGCATATTAAAGATATTCACATTACAAATAAAACATATATCTTGAATTTTCTGGGAATAGCTTCTAAAGACATCTTTATTTTTTGATGAATTTTGTTTAAAAGGTAAATCATAAGACGACTAAAATGCACAAGAAATGTACATCTCGTTAAAACACACAACTTGTGTCATATACATTATTTTATGACCATTTTTGAGATATTTCTTCTTATTGGTTTCAGTTTTAAAATACTTAAAAGTTTTCACATATGAGAATATTTCGACTCCTGGCAATGCATAGAAACAGGTTTCATTCACATGGCAATCAGCTTTTTAAGAGATTTGA
The DNA here is from genome assembly GCA_030762935.1 of Hymenopus coronatus. Lineage (NCBI taxonomy): Eukaryota > Metazoa > Arthropoda > Insecta > Mantodea > Hymenopodidae > Hymenopus > Hymenopus coronatus. The sequence continues at coordinate 16,823,128 of CM060890.1, forward strand.
CTAACCTTTTAGCATTATGTATAGGCTTATTTCCCACCTACGTATAGGGAAGCAAGTAATATAACCATATCTGCTAATTGATTAGCATAAACTATGTAGAAAATAAGCTTTATAACATTAATTTATCACAGAGATGTAGAAATAAATGGCGTGTTATTTATGGACACTCTTTAACTGCTGTGGTTCTTAGCATCCCATTCTAAATTGGGCATGAAAGGTCGCTTAATTTTGCTCAGAGGCCTCTCTATCAGGCTTGAGGTTCTTTTACGTGCCATAAATCTACGACGTGAGACCAACAGCTTTACTTCCTTCGGAAGGAAGCCATGCTAAGGATTTTTACACCCGAAAAAATCCATCGTCCTCCACCGGGTTTGAACCCCACGATCTTGGATATATGAAGTAAGCATGGTAACCATTACACCACGGAGGGTGACACAGAGATGTAGAGAAACTCATGTGAATGGAACACATCAGATTTTTAGAAAAATATATGCATGTGTGTGTGGACAACATAGCTCAAAAATGAAAAGTTTATTAAATACCAAACTAGGTATTAAATTTAGTGTCACAGCTTTACATGGAAACATTTTTGAAAAGTTTTATTTTCTCAAAAATGACTACAAATATTTATTAAAATATTGTGTATTAAAGATATTTACATCATAATAATATGCATATCTTTAATTTTCTGGGAATAGTCTCTGAAGACCTGGATGAATTTTGCTGAATTTTACCTAACTGGTAAACCGTAAGAGATAGACAAAAACTTACCACACCAAAAATGTAGATCTCCTTAAAACACATAATTAATGTCAAATATGCTTTTTTTGTAGAACTAACAGTTTATGAGATATTACTTGTTATTAGTTTCAGCTTTGAAATACCTATACTTCTCTCAAATGAGACCATACAAAGTGATCTAAAACTCAATGTTTCACATAGTAACAAGCTTTTAAAGGATTTGCCTATTGTTAGTAAAAGGTCCTTGTGTATGTCTGTCTGTGGACAGCATTATTCAAAAACAAAAAGTCCTTTAATTACCAAACTTTGTATTTAAGTTTAGTATCTCCCAAAGATACAACACAATTTTCAAGAAAATCTCCCCTTTACAGAAGTTTTAGAAAATTTTGATTTTTTCCAAAATGTTTGATGATTTTGATTAAAATACTGGAAATTAAAGATGACAAATAAAATGCATATCTTGAATTTTCTAGAAATAGCCTTTGAAATCCTTTTTTTTCTGGGTGAATTTTGCATAACTAATGAATAATAAGAAATAGACAAAGCTTACTACACAAAAACATTTAGATCTTGTCAAAACACACAATATCCTTGAAATTTTTGTTGCACAGGAAACCGTGTCCAAGATATTCCTTGTTATTGGTTTCAATTTTAAAATACTTATACTTTTTTCAGATAGGAAATCACATGTTTTTTTTTGTTTTACTTCTGGCCAAGCAAAGAAACGAATTTCACTGATTTATTGACTATGGCTTTAGCATAGTACATTCCTTCAGTTACCTTGTAATTATAAGTATTAAGAACATTCTGTTAATGCTTATCTGGATTAACACAGTGTAGAAAGAAAAATAATAGTTTATAAGAAGCTTGTAGAATAGCCAGAGAAAGTCATGTGAGTGCCACTCATCAGACTTTTTTTATTCATATCGTCCAATATCTCAAAAGTTTAAGACATTAAAATAAGATATTTTTGTTTATATGACTTTCTTAAGTAAACATAACCAACTTATTTAAAGGAATTTCATCACCAAAATTCTTTATGACAATAATGTGGTACCAATTGCAGCTATACATTAAATCTCCTATCTGCTATAAAGAACAATATTTTCATATTTACAGTATGTACTGAATACGACAAAAAACAAGAACATCCCTCTTAACTTTTTTCTGTTTTCTTAGGCAGTGTATCATTCTCCATGATCTGATTGATAAGGTCACACAGACGGCGACAGATTTTTTCTAGGCATAAAATTCTGTAGCATGGATTCCTTCAGAAGGGAAGTAAAGTCATTGGTCTCGTGTTGTGGATTCATGGCACATGAGCAAAATTAAGCAGTCTTTCAATGAGACACTAAGAACCACAGCAGTTAAAGAGCGTCCAAAAATAAAGCTCAATTTAATTTAATTTAGGATGTGTATTGAGTATATTTGGTGTTTGCCAAGTAATTTCTTACTTTTTAGCCAGGGCAGTTGAATGAAGTACATCCATAAGGTCTTGAAGGTCGCTCTCAGTCAGTTGTGATTTGACCTCTTCTGCTGAGAAAGTCAGAAGCAATTCTGCTCTGCGACAGGCCAAGGCACCTGCTAAGCGAGCAGGGGCTAGCAGAGGATGTCCAAGAAATCTTGGAATGAGCAAGAGGAGAAGGGCTCCACTCTGTGATGGATGCACACCTTCCAAACAATGTAGCACTCGACACACAAAGCTTGGCTGCAAAATTAAATATAGGTGGTACTGATTTACACTTTATTTTCTAGCTCTTTTTTACTAACTAGTAATTCTCGTATGCATGTGTAAAGTCAGTCAAATCACAAAATAGACTTTTGTTTTTAGTATATCATTGCTTAGAATTTAATTCCGAATGTTTGTGTATAATTGGCTAATTTATAGCTATATAATTAAGTGGGATATTGCAATGTACATTTTTGGACTTCTGGGAAAACTAAGATTTGTGTGTGTAAAGACGGTTAGTGGGAATTGCTTGACTTGTCTGATTTTACACCTTTCTGTATGTAAAATCAGCTAAGCATGTTATGTTGATGACTTGTCTCATTTTATAGAATTCTAAATGATGTGCAATTGGCTAATATTGGTTTAAATTTTGTGAAATGAATAATGCATAATATTAAAGCAATGAAGAAGTAATCATAACTCAGCAAAATTCAGAGAATTACTTTTATTATAAGATTTTTAGTTAAAGAAAATTGTATACAACCACTTGATGCATGCAGAATGAAGTGTAAAGAGAGATTAATAGAAGAATGCAGGAGAGAACTTTACTGAGACTGTTGGAGAATGGGAAGTTTTGATAAACTTATTATGCACATTTCAAATTTGATTGAGCTTGAAAATAAGGGCAGTACAAGAATACAGACAGAAGATCCTAATAAGAATAGATTTAGACAGAGTATTTTAAGGTACAATGTGAATATGGGTGGAAAACCAGAACCAGTTTGCAAAACTTGTTTCCTGCAAACTTACAGAAAACAAAGGCCTTTATTGAAACTGTTATTCAAAAGAAAAGATCACAGTTTTCTAGATTACCACCGGAATACATGAGAGGAAAACACTCACGGGTATCAACATTTCCTGAACACAAGAGTTAAGAATCTTGAAACCACATTCTCTCCAATCCAACCTATGACAGGCATTACACAAGAAAGAAATCTGAGACAACTTATTTATCGAGCCATATTACCTTACCTGACAAGCTATACACAGAACATGAGAGAACCATGTAAGCCAAAGAGTTTATGAGCTAGATTTTCATGTACTGAATATTGTCATTAAGAAACCAAAAACACATACATGTTCGGTATGTGGCAAACTTAAAGTGAGAATACAGCATCTGAAGGAAACGATAAAATAATGTTACAAGAAGAATGGCAGAAATATACTGAAAAGAGAGATTTGGCATACGAAGAAAAAAAAAAAGCTAAGACCGCAACAGTACCTCCCGACACCAGTTGTATATAACCAGTTTTGTAGCATTCTACAAGAGGCAGCTTAGGATATTTAATCTCACTGTTCACAACTGCAAAACTAAACAAGTACATTTTTTATGTGGCGTGAGAGCCAGGCAGCCAGAGGAGCCAGTGAAATAGCATCCTGCTTATACAAATATCTTATGGAACTTTCTCCCAATATACACCATGTGATAATGTACCCATATTCTTGCCAAGGGCAAAATAAGAGCAGGCATATGGCTGTTATATGCATGGTTGTAATCCAAAATAATACAAATCTGAAGTCTGTCGACCATACATTTTTAGTTCTGGGACACACCCACATGGAAAGTGATGATCATAGTTTAATAGAAAAGAAAAAGAAGAAGTATGCACTTTCAATTCATCACCCACATGATTGGGCTCAACTTGTGTATATGACAGGCAAGGAAACCAAATTTCTTGTTACTGAAATATCCACTTCAAATTTCCTTGATTTCTCGTCACTTCTCAAACAAGATTTGATATTGTGGAAGTCTTACGTACATGGAGAGACATTCAGTGGCTTTGTTATAGACGAGAAGATTTTGGAAATATTTCATTTAAAACAAACCTGAGAACAACAATTTCAAAGTTGTTAGCTTCAAGAGGAGAGGGTGAAGGCTTCAAAAACTTGTACTAAAAAGGAGTTACAATGGTGCAAATTTAATATCTGAGAAGAAGGAGAGGTATCTGTATGTACTGAAGAGGAATAGGAAGTCAAAGAAAATGTGTAAATCTAGTATTGTGTTATGGATTTATAAAACTGAGTATTGCTTTGTTTGTTGCTGAGCATTAAACCTACCTTTAAAGAATTTACTAAGTTTACTAAGAAAATAACATTTTTGTTTTAAAAATCAGTCATTAATCCAAAAATCTCACAGTTTAAGCATTAAAAACATAATGTGTTAATAGTGTTTAAAATAAAGAGAATGTTAGATCTCTTACTTACAATTTTTAGTTTTTAAAATAATTCCTTCATAGATTTATTTAAAGAAACAACTTTTTTGTTCATAACAGTAATGGAGAAGCTAATACAATTATGGAAACAAATTTGAATGCAATATCTACATATGAGTTAGCTAAATAATAACATACGAAACTCTGTGCAAAATAGGTTATGTTACAATTTGCTTGTGTAAAGTAGGACTAGTACAAAATATTTAGTGCAACATTTTTTCTATAAAATAAGAACTAAAGCTTTCCTGGCGACGTGTTAATTCAAAATCTTCTCGGGCTTCTAGCCAGGTAAAAACTTGGCTTATGACGTTTTTTAACGTTTCGAAGAAGTACATCTTCGAAACGTTAAAAAACGTCATAAGCCAAGTTTTTACCTGGCTAGAAGCCCGAGAAGATTTTGAATTTTTTCTATAGTTTATTATATATCCTTAAAATTTAAAAAATGGGTAAAGATAGTTGAAAACACAATGTCCATTTATCAAACTAATGTTACCATGAGTTAATTTAGTGATTTATCACAACTGTTTAAACTTTAAAATTCAATTATCTCAAAATGCATTTTTTTAACTTATCCGACTTTACACACGCATGCGAGAATAGTTAATACATTTTCATTAGATTGCATGTAAGCATAGAAAAAATAAATTAACGAACATTTAATTGATCAGAAAAATGCATTAAAATCTACAGAATTACAAGTAGAGGTGCTATAAAATGTTAACATGAACAAAAATGTATTAAAATCTACAGAATTACAGGTAAAGGTGATATAAAAGTAATAGATTGCTCATGGGAGTTTTGGACTGATGACAAGGCCAAGCATGTTGATGTCATTCCATGAATTAGAAATAGATATTGTTTATTGTCATTAAGTTTGCAAATGTGGTGGATCAAAGCAAAAGCTTGTTTTTATATCTACTGTGTGGTAAATGAGATAAACGTTGTCAGAAATGGAAAGAGAAAAATAAAGAAGCTATTCCAGCTCTTTTGTTTGTCACTGTGGCATTATTGGGTAGAAGGAAATTGTGTTAAACATTGTGAATGATTATATTTCAATTCACTGTGAATTCTGCAGCAATTATAGTTATATAGTTGAAATGTATTAAAATACCACAGCACATGGAGTATAATGAGACTATAGCATTACCTTAGATAATTCTCTGGTACAGCGATTTTGTAGAGTTGGAAGGTCATTGAGAAAACAACCTGTCACAGATGCAACAAATGTGGGAGGTGTTTATAAGTAGTCCTAAGAAGTCTACATGAAAACTTCCTATTGGACATCCTTATGCACTATGTTTAAGATCCTACCTACTTGCTTGAGTTTTCACTGCAATTAGTGCATAAATTGAACCCTAGTGATCCTGCATGTTTTTTGTGAAGATTTATTTATACTATTACACTAATGAAGGATGATGAGGACCTGTCAGTAAAACTTATTTTTAGTGGCAAGACGATGCTCCACGCCAATAGAAAAGAATGACAATAGGATCTGGGAGAGTGAGAATTCATTTTTCAGAAGTTGAACATTGAGGTTTCTATGCTAAATGTGTTAAGTGCAGTATTGAAATGGAAACATTTGACCTATTTTTTCTTTAAAAAATCATTGAATTATCTTAATACATACTAGAAGAAGAAAGTAATAAATAATAGAAGGTATAAATCTATTTTCCATCAAAATGAAGCACTTTCTTTCTGATTCCTTGAGCTTGAAAGTCTGAATAAACAACCTTCAGGAGCACTAGGTGCTTAAAAGAGCCAAGATACCTTACACCAGAAGCCACTTGACTACCTGCAATATTTTTATGCAGTTACACAAAAACTTTTTTCTACCTACCTTAACTGCCTCAAAAGCTCCAAGACCTGAAAATTTGTATCCCTACAAATATACTGGAATGCATGTAGCATGTATGAAAACACAGTCTTTTGTCTGTACACATTTAAGTTTTTGGTAGTACTATGTCACTTGTTTCACTAATATATAATACAGTAACATCATAAATTATTGTAATCATGTAGTATATCTGTAGATACACTGAATGCTTGATGCTATCGGAGTAAAAACATGCAAAACTGTTCATTTTCTTTTACTATGTCTTTTGTACTTGTGAGCGGCATTGACTAGTACCTATATAATAGTTTTTCTAATGCTTTTTGGTATTACCTGCTTAAGATTCTGACAGCGTGTTCCAATTGCTTGGACCAGAAGACCACTTGCTGCAGGATTTCTATGGACAGCTGCTATCAATTCTTGCACTGGAGGCTCTTTTGACAAGTGTACAACTTCTTCTATGTGATTCACCAAAAGCCATGTCAGCTGTTCTGCATCATTTAAATTTTCACACTGCAAAAAATATTGTACTTCTTGTCAGAGGAAAACATGTAATAGATCACTTGTACAGCAATGATACATTTTCAATAGTAATTTATAATATAACATAATTTTTTCTTTTGATTATTCATTTTAGTTTATGCTTTATTTTTATTTGTGAAAAACATATTTTTCCGTTTCATATTTTTCCCTTTCTTTCTCCTTATCATTTTTAAATTTAATGTGATTAATGCTCTGATCAGTGGAAACTTAAATTAGATTTAAAAAACTTGATGCTGAGATTTGAACAACAGTTCTTTGGCTTTTACCTTCAACTATTGTAATGACACTCCAAATGTGCACTGCACCTATATATATATTTTTATCTCCCAGTGAACCTCCATGACGATCTGAATTACTCCAAAATATTGTTTCTTTGCATTATAAACATTCAGAGATAGATCAGCCCAGGAAACCAAGGTATTGCATTTTTCAAATCTTACACAGCTTTCTATATTCAGCCTAGAGAGAAAGAATAGTTGATAAATCTGAATTAACCCCTCTTAATACTTACTAAGCACAGAACTAAAAAATCTGATGTGCTAGATTTATGTAACTTTCTTTACCTATGTTGCAACAAACTATTCTTACAAAGCTTTAATATAATTCACACTTATCAAGGAAAACATTAGTAAAAATGGCCTTATTGCAAAATTGAATCCAGTAATAAGCAATGTCTCAGGAATGGTTAACTCTACAAAATATTGCATATGACATAAATTGTGTGTTTTAACAAGATCTACACTTTTTGTGTAGTAAGTTTTTGTATATCTCTTACAGTTTGTCAGTTATGCAAAAGTCATCCAGGATGAATAGGTCTTCTGAGCCAATTCCCAGGAAATTCAAGATAGAGATTTTGTGATGAAAATGTCTTAAACATATGGTATTTCAATCAAAATCATTAGTCATTTTCAAGAAAATCTAAATTTTTGAATAAGTTTCCATGTAAAACCTAGTTGGGTGGGGGAAAATCCTTATGTCGCATCCTGGAAAGATGGTGAAATTAAGAACTTTTAGTTGTAGAGTTATTCTGACACCCACACATGGAGATATGAACATGCACAGACATTTTTCTAAAAATGCAATTTTTTGGATTCATAGGACCTAAAAACATATTCTGGTAAAGTCTTATTGTATTTTGGAGTAGAATACACTACCGTTATTGGTAGCTGTTTGGAGTATCTGTTGGTATTCTTTTTGGTATTCATTCTTCTCCATGGGAATGTGTACTAGTCTATATGAACAGCTACCAACAACGGTTTCCAAAAAAGTGCAGTAGACAAAAGAATACATAAATACAAAAAACTGAATCGCATAACACACACAACCACCCTACAGAACCCCAGTGACCAACCTCAATACAGAAAATTCACCTATCATCCTTGGGCACACAACAAACTTCAGAAAATATTCAGGAATTATAACATCACCTTAGCTCCAAAAAACAACTACAATATTCAGAAACTGCAGTGCAGAAATTTACAAGACCCTATCCCTGCAGGCAAAAAACCGGGAATTTATGAAATTAAATGCTCAGACTGTAATCTGGTGTATATCGGAAGGACAAAGAGAAGTTTGGAGACCAGATTAAAGGAACACATGAGAAACCTAAAATACAAACAAATAGAAAAATCAGCAGTTGCCTATCATTTTTGGACATCAGGACACGAAATCACACCAAATATAAAACTATTAAAACCAGCTTACAAACCCACAGAATTAGATGTCTGGGAGAAGATTTACATCATGAAGAAAAAGAGCCATATCATGAATTTTGACTTGCCACCTTACAGCAACTTCTGGAAGTTCATAGATCCAGCAACAGATGCCTCCACAGTTAATACACCACCACCCCCATCGTCGCCAACGAAGAAAGATTTAGTCGGAATTAAGGGTTGAAAATGGGAACAACTGTTACCCGAAACCGGTCCCCAGTAAGTAAAAATAAGTGATGTTTGTGTTACAAAAACCGACTCAAATTCTTTTATTTTTTATTTAATCACATCACTTTCATAAGCTTCTATGCATATTTGCAAGTTTTGAGAGAAAACAATTATTGTATTGGTTATGCTCCTATATTTATGTTACCATGGGTATACTTTTTATATTAGAACCAGCTAAAAAATTCAGTGCCATAACTAGGTTTTGAACACAATTCTCCTATTCTCCATGTGGTTGCCCTAATCATTGAACTACTGTGACAACATACTGGCATGACACAATCCTCCAGCTGATTCATGCTATTGAATGTCATACCATCATGTTCTCACAGGAACTCAATAGTTAGAGCAGGAGAACTGTGTTCAAATCCTGGCTGCGTCATTGAATTTTTCAGCTGGTTCTACAATAAACAAAACCACACTAACAATAGTAAAATCACAAATACAATAGTAAGAATTTCTACAAGTGTTAGATTAGTGAAGCATAAAGATTGTACAAGTTGTCTAATTATTCCTCAAATGGCTTAAATGCTTTGCTATGTTTACTTCCTTTCATTTTGTGAATTTAAGGATCCCTTAACTAAATCTGGAAAGTAAAAGAAATAACTTTATTGTCAAATTCAGTACTTTAAGGATATATGTACATGCAAATTTAGACCACTGATGGATGGCCCAAGGTATACTTCTGCAATGGCTTAGCCAGTAAGATTTTTTTTTGTTGTTGTTGGCTTATCATCCTTTAACCTGATTGGTCATATAGACGATGAATGGCATTGGTGAAATGATGCTCAAATGATCTCGGAATCCATGGAGCTTAAAGTTCTTGACAATTGTCTTCTCAGAATAAGTGAAAACCCTGAAAAAAAACCTTATCTGGGCAACTCATTCTAAGTGTGATTCGAACTCACAACCTTTTGAACGTGAAGCAGACACGCTGCCACCACACTACCCAGGCAGGCTCCAGTGAGATTGTGGCTACAGTATAAAGTACAGAGTCAAAATATGAGTCCAAAAAAATGTTGTATGCTATTTGATCTTAAAGGTATTACAAATTATAAATTTGGGTGGGTAAGGATACTTTTTCCTTAACTTCCCACCTCACTGTTCATCCTTCAATTATTAAACTGTAAATGATTCTGAACTCAAATTTACACTATAGGGTACCATCATACCCATGAAAGTTCTAAGCCATGGCCAGTAATTGCAGTCAAAGATTTCTGTCAAGTTTAGCTAATTTTTTTTTTCAATCCAAAAGTAAATTATACCAGTGGTTTTTAAAGATGTCTGAAGATGTTCAGAAAATGCATAAGATATCCAATTATTTCCTGTTGCTTTACTTTTTCATCCCTTGACCATCCTTCATTGGAAGTTTTAACTGACCGTTATATGAAACATTACTTACATTTATTTTATTTATCTAAATCTGACTTGTTTCTCTTTGATAATACTGTTCATGAATGATCACTGTTGGTAATAGTAGCTTTATACACACTTTGAACTTACCACAAAATCACAATAAAGAATGGTGCAGCCTTTTCGAACCAGCTCTGTATTAATGCACTTAGATGGTCCACAGCTTTCCACACCAGATCTAGAGCAATCATGAAAGCAAAATTAAACTATAATTCACTTTAAATGTAATGAGTCACCTTTTTACACTTTTTGTTCCAACTTTGCCTTCGTTTGGGAAGACCGGTTTCAGGGTACTTTAACCCTATCTTCAGTTCTGGGGATGACTGTCTAAACTACTTCTTTTTATTTGATATATTTAAACTATAATGTTCCATAGTAATTGTACAATAAAAAATATTAACTGTATTTCTAACAGAATTTAATCACTGGGCTTATGTGGCAAATTATTTAACTGAAAGCTTGTTTAGAAGCATCACTAAAATTCATGAGAGAAAATAGAGGTCAACCACATTCACACAATAATTCATTAAAAAGTTTTATAATATAACAGTATTTTTTTTACTTTCTCTAGCACACACTTTGCATTCCATTCAAAAATTTCATGGAAATAAACGTTTTATGGTTTCCTGTATATATATAAAAAAAAGTATTTTTAGAAAAAGGTTCGCAGGTGTGTGTGTGTGTGTGTGTGTGTGTGTGGGTGGGTGGGGGTGTGGGTGGGTGTGGGGGTGGGTGGGTGTGTGGGTGGGTGTGTGTGTGTGGTGGGTGTGTGTGTGTGGTGGGTGTGGTGTGTGTGTGTGTGTGTGTGTGTGTGTGAACATATCTAAAAACGAAAACTTGATTAATTACCAAACTTGATATTTAAATTAGCATATTCCAAGGATGCAACATAGATTTTCAGGAAAATCGCCACAACCCCCACACCAAACTACCTTTTACATGGAAAAAATTTAGAAAGTTTTGGATTTCACATTACAAATAAAATTTTCTTGAATTTTCTGGGAATATCCCCTGAAATCCTCTTCAATGTGGATGATTTTTTAATAACTTATAAAAAGTAAGATATAGAAAGAAAAAGTTACTCTACAATAAAGATAGATCTCATTAAAACACAATTTGTCATAATTATTTTTGTAAAGTTAATGATTTCTGAGATATTCCCGTTATTGGTTTCAATTTTAAAATACTTAAAACTTTTCTCAAATAAGAAGTCCTCATCGTTTCATAACTGTCTTGTTTTACTTCTACCAATGGAAAGAGAAACTAATTTCAAGGTCAATTGCACATAGCAATGGTTTTAAAAAGTGTGACTATCACTTTAACCTTGAGTACTTCCTTATTTCCATTCTATTTACAAGGAAGCAATTAATACAATCATTTTTGCATATGTTTATCTCAATAAACATGATGTAGATAAATGAACTTACCTTTTATAAGAATAGTTTGTTTGCAGAACAGATAGAGGAAGTCATGTGAATGGAACACTACATATTTTTAACATATTTTAATATAAATAAAAGAACAAACCCAAATGTATCTTTAAAGTACCACATTAAATGATCAATTATAACCTGAAAGTGCATACTATCTAAATTAATGGATAACTAAAAGAATTCAAGTTTCTTGTACTAAAAAAGAATGCTGCATTATTGTAAATTGCACTCGTTCTCCACGTAACTATCGAGACCATTAATTGGCTTCTCTACAATAACTATTGGTAGTTTATTAATTATTTAGCACTGTATAGTTAAAAGAGTGCAAATACTTATTAACTCATGTATTTAGCAGTGTAAAGATCAGCTTGTAACAAAGCAAAGCAGAAAGTTGATGCCAAGCTAGGAAAGTGGTGCGAGGGGTTTATTGTTAACAGGGTTTTTTTTTGTCCAGGCACGTACCAATGACTCACGCCGGGGCTAAACCTTAAAATTCGGAAAAGAGTAATTTTCCATTGTATAACACATGTCACGTGGGTGTTGTGCACCCTGGAATGAGAACAGTGGATTTTGGGTAATACATACGTCAATTTTGTGGCCTTTCTGTCCAATCAGAAAGAAGCCGCCATGACGGTAGTTTTAGTATATAAAAATCAGAGTATGGCACATCAGGGCTCTCTGTCTGCTGTCTACTACTGTATGCTGTCTGCAATTTGTAGTTGTAATACCGACATGCTGTCAGTTGTCATGCTAAACGTCACATAAGTTGCATCTTCACACAAAGTCAAACATTGTAACTCTTAACGATACTTAATAGTTAATAGTGCTCTAAGTCAAATGTATTTAAAGTTAGTGACGTGCATTAAAATTAAATTAGGTAAAGCGGAATCAAGGAAGAAGTACAAATAAGTATGTGTGAATAATCAAGTATCAAAGTTCCTAGTTAATAATTGAGATTGCAGAATTGTGAAGCAAAGTGCTTATCTCACGCCTCCTAGTTACAATAAATTCAAGGAAAGTTCCGTATGTCTACGTCATTCATAAGAACACTCCCTGGACTACTCCCATTAGCTGTGAACTATCGTGCAGACTGAGCAAAGCCGAGGCTTCTCACCGGTAGTAGATTTACATCAACAAGTACGCGAGTCTACTCATTGGTAGTGGAGTGAGTGTTAGAGCACTGCCAGTGTCCCCACAAATCTTGGCATGAAGCCAAAACGTCGCATCTGGTGCTCCGAACGTGGTGCTTAGTATAATACACAACATAAGTACGCTGCACTATCTCAAAACCAAAGTAATGCATCAGGGGAAAATGGAAATGTACTAAAATATTGTTAATGGAACCAATATTTTGTAATTATTTTAAAGATCAAATTTTGTAAATGAGAGTTTAATTCAACAGACAGTTGCAAATAAAATGAAATAATCTTTGAAATGAATCAATGAAAATGTAAAGACCCTTAAAAGATAAAGCAGGTATTGGTGTTGTACAATTCAGTTGAAAGAAAACTTGATTATCACATTTAATAACTTCAGTAGCTTTGTAGACAATATCTATTTTAGCAAAATTAAAAAAATAAGAACTCGAAAAAAACTATACTTCTTAAATTAATCATCCCACTGAAATCCCAAAACATAATTTTGCTTCAAAATATAAATTTTCCTGTATTACAGATATTCCAAATGCGGGCTAAAGAAATGCTTATTACGTAACCTATAGTTGTAACATTTCATGCAATCTTTCTACATCTCCTTAAAATAGGCAAAGTGTAAACTTTGTATGGTCAAGGATTTAAAAAAATGAAATCCAACAGCTATAAGAAGTTTCATTTTTATCAGTGTTTGCAAAAACTCTTGAAAAAATCTAATATTCCATTCACATGATTTTTTCTACATTCCTGTAAAAAATTACTGTTATAGAGCTTGTTCTTCTATATACTTCATGCTAATTGAGATAAACATTAGCAGAAATGATCTTATTACATGCTTCCTTATATGTAGAGGGGAAATAAGGCATACTAAAGGCTAAAGCAATAGTCAAATCTTTTAAAAACTGATTGCTATGGGATTGAAGCCATTGTGTTAATTTAATTTTTTTTTTTCACACAAGCCGTGTGTAGGACAGGAGTTGAAAAGGTTACATCAGACTGAAAATTTCAATGCCATAGCCAGGATTTGAACAACAGATCTCCCAATCTCTAGTCAGTTTCTCTTCCACTGAGTTATCATGGCAACATGCTGGCACGGCATTAAATTCCTCAACTGACTCATATTCATTTCTTTGCATGGCCAGGAGTTACAAGTCCTGTATGGGAAAATTTAAAGTATTTTAAACTGAGTCCAGTTACTTGGAATATCTTAGAAATATTAAACTCCATGAAAAAAAATGTATATGACATAAATTGCATTTTTAACATCTACATTTTTTAAGCAGCAAGTTTTTGTCAATCTTTTATGGTTTACCAGTTATGCAAAAGTCATCCAGAAAGAAAAGGTCATCAGAGACTTTCCCAGAAAATTCAAAATGTACATTTTATTTATGTGAATAGTTTTATTACATAGTATTTTAATCAAAATCATTAGAACCATTTTGAGTATATCAAAATTTTGAAATTTTTTTCTATGTAAGGAATATCTGGGGATTGGGGGGATTTTCTTGAAAATCACATTCTAGATATTTAACAGACTTTCAGTTTTTGAGCTATGCGTGCACATGGATGGACGGACAGACGCATGAACAGAAAGGCAGACACACAAACATGATTTTCTAAAAAATGCTGTTTTTGGATTCTGGGGGTCTCAAAACATGTATTTCTGGTTAAAGTCAGCATCAAATCTTTGGGTAGAATATAATACCTTCTCTATACACTACACATATAGTACGTTAAAAATTATTTATAAAAAGGGTTATTTGCTTTTATATACTGTTTCCACAACTGTTCCAATTGGGTTTTAGGAAAAAGTTCACAAAAAGTGCATTACACAGTTTTATAATGACTTAAGAGCAGCACTCGATAACAAACTGAACATTTTGAGAATATTTTTTATATGTCAAAAGTATTTTACATGTAAAACATACATTACATTTTAATAAATTGGAAAGAATATCAGTGGTCATATTAAACTGGTTTAACTCATATCTTAAGGAAATAAATTACTTTTACAGAATAAGAGTATATAAAACACTCCAAACAAACCTGCAAGAAGTAAAACCATAGAGTTTCATGATTTCATGAAACTAGTTGCAAAACCTAGTTTTGTTGTGTAAACAGTTTTATTCTTTAAGATCTTTTATTCTAAATTCTTATTTCTTAATTAATTACACTGTTTAAGATTTTTCAAACTTTTTAGACTTACATTTGAATCAATATACATCCCTACATTATATATTTTGTGGTTTTATTATCCATTTTGTATTTATTTATTATTTTATTTGTTCTTTTGTTTCATGTACAAATGGAACCATGATTAAGCATTTTGTATGTTTTGTTAATTAGAAACCTTTTGGTTTTTTTCTGTGGTTTTGTTTTTGTCATAAACAAGTTTCCTGGTGACATATATTCTTTTTTATGAGGATAGAAATATATAACAAGAAGTTGAGGTAGGGAGAATCTCGAAGAAAGTTTCTGGTCGAGTGAGAATGGTTGTGTCTTCTACGGGGGTCATACTTCCAAGGTAAGGGACCCAAGGAGACAAAGTATATAGTTGTTCTTACACATTCACCTGATAACATAGAAACATTTAAAGTCCAATATATTCTGTCTTCCAACACAAAATAGAATCCACATAATGCAACATTATTCGTTTGAGTAAATAAACATAAGAACAATTTTAATGAAAGGGTGTTTTGGAACAGGCATATGTATGAATAGAATATGTTTCAGTTGAGTTTGTAACACTTAAGTATCACTTACGTATAGTTTTTCCAGACCGGTTTCGACACCATGTGGGCATCGAAACCTGTCTGGAAAAATTATACATAAGTGATACTTAAGTGTTACAGTTGAAAACCATCGACAATGAAGCCCACAAGGCGTCTAAACCGATCTGGAAAAATTATACATAAGTGATACTTAAGTGTTACAAACCCAACTCAAAAATATTCTAAATAAACATGGTTTGTTGAAATTGACAAATATAACCAGGAGATTTTGCATTGATAAAACACATGAAAGCAGTAGTTTGGGTAAAATAAAATGTAGTTATAAAGAGAAGATTCAAAAATTATTTATTTATACAAGAAAACCTACCCATATTCTATGACACTGGGTTATTAATCCTAAACCTTGAGGAAAAAAAAATGTATTCTTTCTATCAACTGACTACCATGGCACAGTTGATTCCTGCATTTGGAGATACGAACTACCTCATACTGCCATCTATATTTTGAACTTTTCTCATTCTATTAAACAATGTAGAAACAATATTATCATACATGACACATTTATCACACAACTGTTTCATGTTTATTTTAACACTAATACTGCTGTGCGTATCCAAGCAAGATCTATTCTTTCCAATTTCTTACATATATCTGCAGATTTCTTCCTCCACCAATTTTCTTCACAATTTTATATAGTCCAAAGAACTTTTATCATAAAAACTGGCCCAACTCTCTTGTTTCTCTTCTTTCCAAAATCCACTATTGTTATTTTTTTCTAATAGCCAAATATTCCTATGCCTGTTTCTTATAATCTCATCCCCACCACCCCATACCAACTTTCTCTTCTTATTACAGCATTTTGAAACTTCATTCTTTTATTATCGTCATCTAAATTTATAAATGTTTACAAGTACTCCAAAATTTTCTCAACTACTATGCTTTTTCTCACTAGCCTTAATCCTATACTCCTTGGTGAACTTTTGGGTAAACCCAAAACTTCCTTACAAAACATTCTATGAACCACATCTTTAGTCATCCTTTCATTACTCCCCTGACTTCTATTCCATGGTGTTTTGTACAGTACAATACATTAAACCTGAATCACTTTAATGTGACGTAACCTTTGAACCTATAATGCTGGTCTGCATAAAAAAAAAAATTCTTCGTGAAAAGGTTGAAGAAGTGACTTCTCCTAATTTAGGTGTGCTGATTTCAAATATGTAAACAGTTTTTGTCTATCACCCACAGTATTTTTTTTTATTTGAAACCAAAGTTTTCCATATTGTTGAAATTTCAATAGAAAACACCATAATACAGAATATATGTAATTTTAATGGGACATGATCAAAATGCAATGAATATACAAAAAATCTGAGTGTTCCATTCACAAGAGTTTCTCTACATCACTGTAGCAAATTATTGTTAAAAGTACATTTTTCCATTTACTTTATGATAATTGAGATAAGAATTAGCAGAAATTGTCTTAATTACCGAACCCAACCCCTTGCAAGCAGAAGAGAAATATAGGAATACACTAAGCTAAAACGATAGTCATATCTTTTAAAAGCTGATTGCCATGTGGTTGAAATTCGTTTCTATGCAGGCCCAGGAGTTTACAACTTTGAAAAATGTTTAAGTATTTTAAGTCTGAAACAAATAACAAGAAATATCTCAGAAATAATCATTCAACAACAACAACAACAACAAAAAAAAACATATATATAAATTGTGTTTTAACATGATCTACATTTTTTGTATAGTAAGCTTTTGTCTATCTCTTACAGTTTACCAGTTACGCAAAATTCAGCATAAAGAGGCCTTTAAAGGCCATTCCCAGAAAATTAAAGAAATACATTTCATTTGCCATATAAATATCTTTAATATACAGTATTTTAATCAAAAGCATTAAAAGCCATTTTTGAGAAAATCCAAATTTTCAAAATTTTTTCCATCTCAAACTCTTTGTGTCATATCCCTGGAAGATATTAAACTTAAATACCAAATTTGGTATTTAAGTTTGTACATATGGACATACATATGGACCTTTTTCTGAAAATACATTTTTTGGATACAGGGGACCCTAAAACATCTATTTCCAGTGATACTCTTTCGATACACTATGTACATAGTATGTGTAAATTAAAAAGTAACTTATTCATTCTAGAATGTATGAATGTCATAAAAGAACACTATTGTTTGCTGCACTTTGATGTGAATGAATGCAGTGTTGATTTGCATTTGTGTTCTTCAGTAGTGTTATCTTGTACCAGACACCAACAGTAAACTGACATCATGGAGACATCGCCTCTGATATCTTCGTTCCATTTCTTTTATATCCTGAGGGAACTGCTTACCATGTTCCTCGCTGAATGCTCCTAGATTTTCAGGACAATAATCCAGATGATTGTGCAGGAAATGCAATTTTAAGCTCATGTGGCACCCAATTTCTGGAGGTTGTGTAGTATGATTTCGACAATCTGTTGGTATGATGTTGAAAATGAGTCCGAATAGTAATTTTAATTTTAATTTTAATCTGTTGGTAGTTGACATGTTTAACATAAGCTAAGAATTTGCTACAAACACTCTTGAATGATTCCCATGCCTGAAGCTGTGTTTCATTCGTTGTCGTACTGAATGTCAGATCCTTCATAAGCTTCCGAATTTAGAGGCCATCAAAAACACCTTCCTTAATTTTGGCATCTGAAAGTCCTGGAAATTCCTGACAGAGGAACTGAAAGCAGGGACTACTACTATCCAAACTCGTCATGTACTGCTTCATAATGCCCAATTTAATATGTGAATGGAGCAATAAAACACTTTGAGGATCAATTAAGATTCACAATGTTTTTTTCTCCAGACACGAACTGTTTCCTCTTGGGCCACTCAGACACTAACCAGTCCCGAGAGTCCCACTAACACAGAAAACAAAGGAACTTTGTATATCCTTCTTGATGCCCTAATATATACCACACTTTTAAATCACAGCACAGTAACCATCTGTGTTCATTGTAGTGCCACTTCAGCAACACCATAGATAAATTGTTATTGTTTTCACGAAGTTATGTTGACTGGACGACTGGCACTGAAGCAAGTTTATTTTCTTTATTAAGAAGGACACCTTTGAGAAGTTTTTTATTGGAATCAATAAATAGACAACAGACTTTGCTTGGTAAATAGTTCCAAGTTGATGAATCAAGCCAGGGATATCACAGAAAAATACAAGTTTGTCTTTGTGAACAAAAAACTGGCAGAATTCTTCCTCCCGATTTCTGTAACGACATGAATTTGTCCCAGGAAGTAAAAGATTTCTCTCTTTTAATCTTGATCCTAAAAGTTCACTATTTTCTTTATTGAGGCTTAAGTCATGTAACAAATCATTTAAGTCTACACTGATTAAAAAGATGTGCAGTTTTATCCTCAACACCCGATATAAAGTTATCATCACTATCCTCCGCACTTGAAGATGAAAACACACTCTCTGGTAACTGCATTGGTGGTTTAGGGACAGGGATATCGGGTCCATGTGGTATGGGGGTAATGGTAGATGGAAGGCAGGGATACATAATGTGCTTTTTGTTTTTCATATTGAACTCAGACACTTTACATAACACAAAAGTAACAGTCGTCAAAATGATTTCTTTGTTCCTGCCTAACCATCGGGATTCTGAATGGCAATGATGGCAACAACCCTTTGTACCATTGCTACAGGTTTTCCACACACATTTTATACACTATATGGGTGCGAAATTCTTGTCCTGATCACCTAACTTCATGCTAAGTACAGGTTTTTTATAAATGGCATAATATTTCGCTTCTGGCCAGTAACTTGTGTACTGGCCACATATATAACAGAAAGAGTTGGGATTCAGAACATTGCCATTTTAACACAAACTAACTCACTTATTCACTCAATTGACTTCAAGTGCACATTGTAACTTGTAGACAAAGGTGTGGCACACATTCGCATACTCTCATCTCAGTCTACGGAGGAACGCGATCTTGACATTTTGACAATGCGCATGTATGAACTGTTCAATTTGAAGTTCTGGTGTTCCTGTATGATTATCTGCTCCCTCCAAAACAGAACACATGGAATATTTTCTCTCAGACATGTCCATACCTGCATTCCATACAATCAATCACACCTCATTTACAACAATGAAGCTCCATTAGCATAAACATGAGACAGACTTGTGACAAATTGTAAGTAATAGAAAACAACAATATTATATTTACTTTCTCTATACGTACTATGTACATATGCATAGAGAAGGAACTCACTCCACTCCAAAATTCAATATCAAGATTTCACCACAAATATATGTTTTAGGATCCCCTATATATGAAAAAAGCATTTTTTTGACTCTGCGTGCATGTGTGTGTAAATTTTTATTTTCTCAAAAATGGTTGTAACAATTTTTATTAAAATCTCTTATATTCAAGTTATTTATGTGAGAAAGAAAATGTATATCTCAAATTTTTCTGGGAACATTTATTCTGGATAAATTTTGCAGAAGTATGCATAACTGGCAAACTGTAAGAGATAGACAAAAACTTGCCATACATAAAATGTATAGCTCGTTAAAACACACAATTTATGATATATACATTTTTTTCCCTGGATTTGACAGTTTAGAGATATCCCTTGTCATCATCATCATCAATATTTATATTATATTTATTAATAATTTATAATTATATTATCAATATATTAATATTTAAATTAGCATTAATAACAATAAAAATAATAACAATAATAATGCTGATAATAATGATCATAATAATAACAATAATGATAATAAAATAATAATAATAATAATAATTAATAATTAATAATAATAATAAATAAATAAATAAATAAATAATAATAATAATAATAATAATAATAATAATAATAATAATAATAATAATAATAATAATAATAATCCTTCTCTTCTGGCTCTACAGCCCTTGGTGAGCTTTGGCCTCCTGCACAATCCTCCTCCCCATATCTATATCTTCTGCCTTACTTTTCCACCCTCTGATTCCAATCTTCCTTAGGTATTCCATCACATCATCTAACCAATCTTGTCTTCCTTTTTTTCTTCTAGCGTACAATCTTCCTTTCAATATTCTTTTTAGCATTCTATCTTCTGACATTCTCTCTGTGTGTCCTAGGCATCTTATTCTTTGTGCCTTTATAAATTTCACAATATTTTGCTGATTGATTAGTTCTTCTATCTCATAATTATATCTTATTCTCCATTGGTCTTTATCCTTTACAGGTCCAAAGATTTGTCTAAGTTTTTTCCTTTCAAATCTTCGTAGTATTTCTTCATCTACATTGTTTAGGGTCCAGGTTTCTGCAGCATACATTACTATTGGTCTTATTAGTGTTTTATAGATCTTATATTTTGTCCCTGTACTAATAAGCCCATTTTTAATAGATTTAAATTTGCATAATAGGCTGCATTTCCACTTTGAATTCTTTCTTTTATGCAGTCGTTTAAATTGTTGTCATTATTTACAAGTGCTCCTAAATATCTAAATTTGGATACCCCTTCAAATGTTTTGCCTCCAACTACTAGATTTGCAATTATTCTTTTGCTTTTGTCTGCTGTCATTTTCAGGTATTTCGTTGTCTTTTTTTTAATTTACTTCTAATCCTATTTCTTTAGACCTTCTTTCTAATTCTTCATAAACTTCAACTAACATTTTTTTTATCTCTTGCCATAATCAATATGTCATCTGCATATGCATATATCTGACTAGATTTAAAAAATATTGTTCCTTTAGTATTTATTTTTTCTACTGCTCTGTGCAGGGTTAGGTCGAATAGAGTCGTAGGTAGTCCATCACCTTGTCTTACTCCAGTGTTATAATTAAAATCCCAACTTAATTTATTTATTACTTTTACTTTGGCTTTTATATTTTCTATTGTCATTTTTATTAGCTTATTATTTTCGGTTGCACTTTAAAACATTGTAAGGAGTTAAAGAGAACTTCTCTGTCAATTGAGTCAAATGCAAACTTAAGAGTCAATAAACAAAAAGCATAAATCTATGCCATGTTCATAGAATTTTTCCATTATTTGTCGTATTACAAATATCTGATCTATTGTACTCTTGTCACTTCTAAATCCACATTGATACTCGCCTATTACATTTTCCACATATTTTTTCATTCTCTTATTTAAAATACTTGAATATATTTTATATGCTACATTTAGCAATGTAATTCCCCTATATTTATGGCATTGATATTTATTACCCTTTTTATATATTGGGCATATTATGCCTGTCTTCCAGCTTTCAGGCATCTGTTCCTTCCTCCATATTTCTATTATTAACGTATGTATTGCTTTCATAATTCCATTCCCACCATATTTAATTAGCTCAGCGATTATGTCATCTTCTCCTGGTGCTTTATTATTCTTTAGGCTCCGTATTGCTATTTTAACATCCCAAATATCCAGTTCTTATTCTTCTTCTTCCATTCTTTCTTCATTTCCATTTTCGTTCTCTCCTTGTTCCTGATTATTTATTGTTTGCCATTTATTTAACAATTCCTTGTAGTACTCCCATCTTTCCAGTATATCTTTATCTTTTCCAAGAACATTACCTTCCTTGCTTAGACATTCTTTCATTTTATTCTGCTTCCCTTGTTTCATTTGCTTTAATGCCTTATAGAATTTCTTTATTTCACTCTGTTGATTCAATGTTTCTATTTCTTGGGTTTGCATTTTCCAATATTCTCTTTTCTTTTTCTTACAAATGTTATTAGCGTCTTGTCTTCTTTGGCAGTATTCTTCATAGTTATTTCTAGTTTCTCTCTGGAGCATTTTTTTCCTAGCCATGTTCTTTTTTTGTATAACTTGCTCACACTCTTTATCATACCATTCTGTTTCTTTCCATTTTCTTTTCACCTATACTTATTTTTGCTACCTCTTTTACTGTCTCGTTTATTATCTCCCATTGTTCTTCTACACTTTCTTCTGTTCCTTTTTCATTTACTTTGCAGCTCATTAACTTTTGATATTACTTTTTCTCTTCTTTACCTTTTATTTTATCTCTATCTCATTGTATATGTTTGTTCTCTTGAACTCTCTCCATTTTCTTTATTCTTATTCTCATTCTCCTTTTAACCAAAAAGTAATCCAAATCACAATTTGGGCCTCTACAACTTCTTACATCTATAATTGATGATGTATGTCTTGCTTTAATTAGCACATGATCAATTTGATTTACTATATCTGAGCCTGGCATTTTCCATGTTCCTTTATGTATTTCTTTGTGAGGGAAGCAGGTACTTTTAATAATCATATTATTTCTAACTGCAAATTGTCCAAGTAGATTACCATTTTCATTACTCATTTGATGTAGTGTATGTTTCCCTGCCACTCCATTTAAATAGTCTTCTTTCCCCATTTGTGCATTTAAATCTCCTAGTATCATCAACACATCATAAGTTCCTACTGAATTACATGCATTTTCTAAGCTTTCATAAAACTCTTCCTTTTCTATCTCTTCTTTCTCTTCTGTAGAAGCATATATGGATAATATAGTTATATGTCTGAATTTACCTTTAAGGAGTATTTTGCAGATTTGTTCACTAATTGATTTAAATTCTATTAGACTCTTTTGATTTCCTTTGCAATAATAAATCCTGTACCATTAAGTCCAGTTTTTTTAGGTCCACTATATAATACTGTGTATTCTTTCTTATCTATTCTACCTTCCCCTGCCCATCTTATTTCTTGGAGTGCTACCACATCTAATTTATATTTTAATATTTCATTTGCTATTTCTTTCATTTCCCTAGGTTTCAGCATTGTCCTTACGTTCCAGGTAGCCAACATTAAATCATTCCGGCTTTTTTGCAGGTTTCGTAAAAATAGTTTTTTTTACAAGATTGGGCTGTTAACCTAATGCTTAAACCCCAACCTGGAGGACCAGGCTTCCTTATTTATGTCCCCAGGAAGCAGGGTGGTCCCGTTATACCCCCGAACACCAGGTAGCTCAGGCACCTTGGGGGCGCTACTACCCGTACTCATCAAGGTGAGCCCCTGAGGGTTAATAATAATAACAATAATAATAATAATAATAATATAATAATAAATGTGCACAATTTGTGCATAAACTACATAAATTACTTACATTACTAGGCCCTTGTTATCACTCCTTGTGCGTCGCACTTTCAATGTCCACATTGTTTATTATTTACAAAGTTCTACTAGTGATGTTACTCATTTTTTTTATAGTTGGTCGCATGGTAGCAGTTCCTTGTTATTAGTTTCAGCTTTTAAATATTTATACTTTTCTCATACAGGAATTTGTCATCTCCTATCCATTCAAAAAAGGTACTTCAATCACTTAGCAACCAGCTTTTGACTATCACTTTAGCCTATGGCACTCCCTTATTTCCCTTCTACTTACATGGAATCAGGTAATAAAACCCTTTCTACAAATTTTTTCTTGGTTAACATTAAGTAAATAGAAGAATAAACTTTTTAGTTAGATGGAACATTAGATTTTTACTTTCTCTATACATAATATGCTCATAGTGTATAGAGAAGGTATTGCATTCCACCCAAAAATTTGATACCGAGATTTCACCAGAATTACATGTTTTGGGTCCCCCTGAATCCAAAAAAGCATTTTTACAAAAAATTGTGTGCGTGCGTGCGTGTGAAGAGCATAGCTCAAAAACGAAAAGACCGTTGAATACCAAACTTGGTATTTAAGTTTGGTTTCTTCCAAGGATGCGACATGAAAATTTTCAAGAAAATCCTGCCAGCCCCAACTACCCTTTACATGGAACTTTTTCCGAAAATTTTGATTTTCTTAAAAACAGCTCTAACGATTTTGATTAAAATGTTGTATATTAAAGATATTTCTCTGACAAATAATATGTACATCTTGAATTTTCTGGGAATAGCCTTTGAAGACTACTTTATTCTGGACGAATTTTACAAAATTTTGCATAACTGCTAAACTGTATGAGATACACAAAAAATGTAGAGCACATTAAAACACACCATTTATGTAATATACATTTTTTTTTTTTTCTTTTCTTTCCAGCTTTAAAAAACTTATACTTTTCTCGTACAGGAATTTGTCAACTCCTGTCCATACAAATAAATACATAGCAACCAGCTTTTGGCTATCACTTTTAAGTTATGGTATTCCCTTATTTCGCTTCTACATACAAGGAAGCAAGTAATAAGACTCGACTAGCATGAAGTAAATAGAAGCATTAGCTGTTTAACAATAATTTGTTGCAGATATGTAGAGAAAGTCATGTGAATGAAACACATCAGATTTTTTACATAAGGATGCTAAATGTAACGTATATCACATACAATTACTTTGCCAGAAAATCTTCGCAGGCCGGTGTAATAATCCACATGTGTAACTTTGGGAGAGTATAATACATAATTGGGAGTTTACATTGTCCATCAGAGCAAATGTTGTAAGTGTTCTCCACTGGCATCCATACATAGCTGCACTCATTTCACTATATTCAGCGATGTTCTATGAAGAGTATCCTCACCAATATTGCTTATTTCATTACTAATGGATTCATGGAGTACAGCAGTTATCTGAGGTCTATTCTTATATACTTTATTTTTAAGACACCCCCTAATAAGGAAAAGTATGGCAGATTAGGTCAGGAGATCTGGGGATCCACAGACCTTTTGAGATTATTCGATTATAAAGATTATCAAAAGCTACAAATTTTATGGAGGAAGTTAAGATGAATGAAACATTCCTCTATCTGATGAAAATAACCTTCTGTCAATTTCATATCATCCAACTGCTCAACAAATATATTGAAGGTGCCAGTATAAACTGCAAAGAATCATATCAAATTAAATGAGGCAAACAGTCCAGAAGCTGACACCACTCACAATATTCCAACATTTTCATCATGCAGTGTTATTTTTGTGGATGATATGGGAGTTTACAGCAACCCAGTATCTGCTATTTTAGGTGTTGATGTACCCTAACAGATGAAACCATGTCTCATCTGTTAAGCATTTTATGGAAAGAATATCTGGATATGGAATAACTAACCATCAGCAATAAGTATTCGTTTTTCATGATCTGCCTCTTCCAATTGCTACACCATATTATGCACTCTATATGGTCAGAATCCCAATTTCTTCCCAGCTCTTTGACATGTGCTATATAAATAGCCTGTCTCCTGGCTCAATTAACACTTCTTTGGAGAGTTCTCTAAACATCTTCTAACATTATCCACAGTCTCTGTACCTAATGGTGGTCTATGTTTTCCACTCTCACTAACGAGTACACACTATCTCCAGCTTTCTTACTATCAATAAAATTGTTGCCTTTGTTCGAACATTGTGCACACTGAATGCTCTTTGAAATTCCATTGTGTTATCAATGAATTTGTCTTCCAAAATATTTTCACCTTAAATGCATGCTCTCAAAGATAATACTGCATATTTCTGCTATAGCTGCAAAAGACTGTCAAAAATGATCCTAACTGACATCAAAGTCACCAAAATAGTCCACAATAGGCAGTGGTACTGATTCTCCCACACCTAAAACAATTTTCACATTTACACGAGATTTCAGAGGGAAATTATGGCCCATTAAAGTAGAATAGGTTTATATGGATCATACTGTATAAACAAACTCTAATAGAGTAAATTAATAATAAAATAAATTTACACATACTTCACTTACTTATTTGATTATGCCATCACTGTAAATAGCTTCACAATTTATATTACTTGTACACTCTTATAGCTTTCTTGCTAGTTTTATTTTTATTTGTGCATGTTTGGATTGTGCCCAATTTATCAATGCTTGTGAATCTGATCTCCAAGTAATAAAATTCTTTCACTACCTAATTAGCTATCATTTATAAACTATCTTTCCCCTCAATTCTATTTGCTCCTTTTTTCTGTGTTTACCTTTAAGCCTTACTCCAAAATCTAATAATTTCATGCTATAACCCCATTACTGCCCCTGCCACTAGATCTGCAAAAGAAGCTCTAATATCTCTCTCTTTTCTATAATTGGACAGTGCTTGACTTGTACTCACATGTGTGCTTCAAAATTTTTAAACAATTTAATTAGCTATACTAGGGCTAGAAAATATTAATAGAATAATTAATTTTGCTCTTTCTAGGTTTGCAAATGTTCATAGATGCTTATATTTGCTCCATTTAAATATTTTCATTACACGGTGAAAGCCCATCGTCTTCAAAAAGAAGAACACAAGAAAGAATGAAGACGAGGAGGAAATTCCTTACCCTTGTCCAATAATAAGCTCATGTGGCTTCATATGAAGAACTTGTGCCCATAAATCCTGATCATTATAATTAAGAAGTGTCAGGAGATAACACCATTGAAATGTTAATATTGGACATTTGGGTGTTAGTTCAAGAAATAACGAATTAATATCATCTATTGGCAGACGAGACAGACGATCATCAGTTGCTTCCTTCCCTTGTTGTACCATCTGCATCACAGCCGTGGCAACACGACAATAACTTCCTGCAAAGATTAAGGTTTTATACTTCTTAATACAAGGCTTAAAAATGTAAGTTCAGTATAACAAATGTATCACACCTATCTTAAAATGGTGTATCTTTAGAACTACTGAAAAATTGATGAACATAAAACTGCATTTATATCTACAGCCAAAATAGCTCAAATGGTTTGTTCAATTAAAGCTCCAATATACTTGGTATGTATGACTGGAATTGATAAAATATAATACACGTGTAAAGAAAGAATAAATCAGCATATAGGGAGATTGATAAAAAAAAACATCTGAATGAATATCTGAACCACATTAGGCTTGTAACCAGAAAGATGATCTCTTATTGATGGCTTTGTTCAAGCACATAGAGTAAAACTGGACAAAACAAGTGTGCTATAAACAGTTTTGGATATTTTAATTCATTTACAAGAGAGGCAACTGAAACAGAACATTAAATGTAATGTTCCTTAATGTATCTTCTAGATCTGCCAATAAAAATGCTGAGCTTATTAATAGAAAAAATATATGTGATTTTAAACTTAATCTTAGAACATGGCAGAACAGCGAGGAAGAGAATAATTTTAACAACTTTTAGATTGCAATTCTAATTTCTTTAAATGATTGTACATTTGTTAATATATCAATAATATTTCAATAATACAGCAGAAGTTTTGAAATAATATACAAAGAAAGCTTCAATTAAATTACAAAACTTACTTATTTTTTAATAAGCTTCACTACCTGATTCAAACATGTAGATGCAGTACAGCAGGAAATGAGAGAACTGTTCCTGCAAATATGCAGACTCATTTCCAGCTAATGGGTTGTAAACAGAATTGTAAATATGACTGCTCACGAGACCAAGCACCCTCAACAGGAACCTGCAAGAAAATTGAAACAAGTTTATGATGCAGATAATGAACTTTAAATTGCTAGCCAAGTTGATTTTTCGCTTTTGGTTACAGTAGCCAAAAGTAAATTATTTTGTAACTCATTTATTTAGCTTTTTATGCTTATCCAGTTGTTTATAATAAGCAACATGATACACAGGAGAAACATATATTACTAAGAAATGAAATTTAGCAGGTGATTCAACTCATCCTGAAGAATAAAGATTTATGCAATTCATGGTGCCATAAATGCCATCCCAGTCTGTCATAAGCTTGACTTAATAGGCTCCCCTGGAATATACTACAGACTACTACTAAGTTGTCATTATGCTGATTTACATTCAAAAGCTGCTTATTCCAACGATGATGATAAAACTTTTTAAAATGTTATACAAGGGCTATTTCACAAGTAATAGCCACTTTTTTATCAGCCAATAAACTTGCAGGAATAACATTCAGGACATATGTTGAAAGTCACTGCATTGTCCTTCACAATGCTGGTATAAAATTGGGACACAGGTACAGGGAGCTAATGTATTAGGGACACTGAAATATGTGTATACAGAAGACATTGTTTTACTCGTATTAGCAAAAAAAGTACTTTATGTTACACACAGCAAATACCCTTCCAAGTAATCCCCAAAGATATTCATTTTCTATGCTAACGATGCAGAAGGCACTGAACATCATCAGCTGTGTGTGATGTATCTATGTACACCACAATGAGATCACAGTTGCATGGTCTGAGTTCAGGGAGTATGGACAGTGTTGCCAAGCCAGATCTCCCACCTCCACCAAAGGAAACACAGACTCTAGGATAACTCTGATGCAATCTGGTGGTGGGATCCTGAACTGTATGCTGTTTTCAAATTGTGTGAGCATGCGCGTGCATGTGCGTGTGTGTGTGTGTGTGTGTGTGCGTGCTGCAGTTACATTAGAGGGCAGCCAAAGCAGTCAACAACTCAATGAACAAATGTTGAAGCGACAAGAAATAAAAATTGCTCTGCATCAATTAAAATAAAGACATTTGTTACAATATACTAAAATAATGATGTTTTTAGTAGCATTGACATATTATCAAATCCTAACTTCACTATTTAAAAAAAATTTACCTTGACTTGTTTAGAAAGCTCTTGCTTGCATCCTCAGTGGAGGTTCTCATAGTGGTGACTAACAGATCTCTGTTTGTAGGGCAGATAGATTTTTAGATAATTTAATCATTATTAATAAATGGAGTGTTATTGTTGACTTATCTGTTTGTGTTTTATATTCTTCATGTGTTCTTTGAAGTGTTTGCCAAGATTATTTATGTTTTTTCGAAAATCTTTTTTTTCAAGTTTTTTCACCTGATTTCATATATATCTGATAGTTGGGGATTTTATGTTTTATATTTGTGAAGAAAAAGTTTTTTAAACTATGTTAATTTGCTGGAGCTAATGTGATACTCCATTTTTCGAAAGCTGTTTGGAATTTTAGATCTGCCAGAAGGAGGTGAATTTTTTAAAACTAGTTTTTGATTTTATGCTTTAAAGAGTGCTGATTTCTTTCACTTTCTTCTATTTCACAAGATTGTTGATTTAATTCTTTACCAAATGCACCACATAGCTACTATTCTTTTGGCAATTTCTATGATCCATCCAAGTTCTAGATTTTATTCTTTCAGACTTAACTGTAGATTTAACCATCTGAATGTGAGACTGATTGTTCAACCAACAAGAAGGAGATGTTGCCAGCATCATGTATCCCCAGCCAGAAAGTTGACTTTCATGGCCAGGATTGCTGCCTATCACATCATTTTAATATTTACTTCATACCTATTATGACACTAGAACCTATTATTTGACTTAAAAATTGGGAAACAAAAGTGTGAAAGTTCTTAATGAAAACTGTGAAAATCATTAAAAATAAGTTTTACTGCTAAAAATCAAAACATAAAAAGCAGAATCGACATGAAACTTCTACCTTGGAAAAGCTAGAAAATTCCTCACATAAATCCTGCAAATTCAGATACTTCCAGGAATTTAAGAAAATAATCAAAGAACATAATATTAACTGGAACCACAAAACAAATATAACAAATCTATAAACCACCCTTTGAAATATAACTCACCAAAAACAAAGTTATCTGGCATTTACCAAATGAGCTGCCAAGATTGCAATAAATAATATATATTGGACAAATAAGGAGAAGTTTGCACATCAGGAAAACGAAACAAATGAGAAAATAAAATTTAAATAAAAATAAGTCTACCATAGATCATCAATTTCGGACAGAGAATCACAACACGGAACCAGAAACAAAATTGATGAAATAGACAAAAATCCTTTGGAACTAAACATATAAGAAAACATTTTTATTAACAAGCACAAGCAAATCTCATGAATTTTAAGATCCCAGCCATAGATGATATTTGGTTAACAAAGACAATACATGTTGGCACAACCTCTCATGGAACCAGTCCCAGTATATGAACTGTAGCCGACGAAACAACTGAAGATATGGAGGACGCTTCCTGAAAATAGTCTTGCAACAAAAATCTTATGTGCAAGTGGTTTGTGGAAGATTTTATTACAAGTGGTTATAGTTTATAAAAAAGATAAGAAAGGTAGCAATAGATGAAAATATATGTAATTATTTAATTTGTTGAGTTGATTAATTACACTAAAATTATTTAAGATTTTTGTCAGAAGATGCTTCAAAGGATAGTTTCTTCCTTCATTTTCAATTAGACATTGAGAAAGAAAAATACATAATTATACTTAAACTGGGCCTTAGCCAAAACATGACTACCCTTTAATGTTACTAGAGGTACAGTTCAAAAGTATAGGCACCATGGCAACATATAGGAGAGCTACTGAAGCATAAAAAATGTTCAAAAGGCAACTCTACAAATATTTTAATCTTATTATCAGGGTCACTTTTAGTTTAGAGTCACCTGTATTTCTTAAATTGAAATGGTGTGTTATTTATGGATGCTCTTTAACTATTTTGATTCCCAGTGTCCCATTTTAAATTGGGGGTGAAAGAGTGCTTAATTTTGCTCAGAGATCTCTCTATCAGGCTTGAGGTTCTTTTACGTTCTGTAAATATATGACAAGGGACCAATGGCTTTACTTCCCTTCCAAAGGAAGCCATACTAAGGATTTTACACCCAAAAAAATCCATCGTCGTCCACAGGTTTGAATCTGCAACCTTGGGTACATGAAGTTAGCATGGTAACCATTACACCACGGAAGGTGACCCCAGCATTTGTTCATGTACACTCAAAACCAGATCAATATTTTCTGTTTGAGGTTGAAATTAAATATTTTTGAAAAACATAAAATGATATTTCATTATAATACACACAATAACAATAGAAACCTGTCATCATCTTAATAAAGGAGAGAAAAAAAAGATATCTACTAAAAACAGAGATCAGTGAGAGAAGAGGAGCTGTGTATCCTCACAAAAGGGGTAAGAGCTCTTGTGAAACTCACAGGAAACAGACTGTGACATGAATGGTCCATCCTTGGACCAATCACAAGAGCCAAAGTCAAATACCAATTATGCTGCAAGTGCCTCAATAAATATATAGATAGATAGGAGAGACAGCACCAATAATTCAATTCTCTGGGGAAGGCATAGAAATAAGATGGCCATGACTTAGAAGTTATCTGGCATTGCATGAAATAGTCACAAGTCCCCAGTGCACAGAAAATTTGAAATCATTTGTGATAACACAGAATTTATTAAATTTTATTTCTAAAGAATAAAATAATTACCTTGCCATAACCTGCTCTGGTGTTAGATGCTCTCCTTTGGCCATTGTACTTGTCACATTAAGGGGATCATAACTCTCTGGCTGGTTATATAAGGATCCAGGAGGAGGTAAGGACAACTCTAGCTCCTCCAAGCGAGCAAGAACCATCTCTTCTTTTCCCTGTGATATTAGGAGCAGCAGGATGGCTAATACCATCCCTAGCCATCTCTCTACCGCAACCATGGAACTCTCCTGTGAAAGTGTTACCATAAGCTAATGCTACCAACTTTGAAAAATCAATCTCATGTTCTCATGCAAAATATGTTCACAACACAGTGAAACTCATAATTGATTACAACTTTCTACTTCCAGTGATTTTATATACAATCTCCTCTGAAAAAAATAAGGCTTTTTACAAAACAGTAATTAGAAAAAAGAAACACTATAATGGTTTCTATTATTGGGTCTACATCATTATACAATGAAGGAAAATTAATAGCAGCTGGTATATTTAATCAGTGTTAGAAATGAGTAATTGCAATTGAATCACTGCTAAACAAATACTTTTATAACAAAATTGTTAATTTGTATAGAACATATTTACTCTTAAATATTCTTGGAATTAAATAGTAATTATTAAACTTTAGTAACTGATAAATGACCTCAAGGGAATGATAAGAGGTGTTACAGCATTCACAAGCTTTTATTAATGCTAAATTGAGATTTATTATTAGTTGTCTTTGTCTAGACCACCAACTAGTGTGTCTGCCTGCCTTTCTGTATGTATAAAACATTTCACAAATTATTATATGTACAGAAGAAGTTCAACTTTTATACAGGAAAGTTTAAACAGAGTATGTTAACATAATTCTAAGTTTGCTGAAATAAGTGCAAAATTAAGGAAAGCTAATATACAGAGTCTACAAGAAATTTACAATTTTTTGTGAACTACTGTACTATAGCACCAAATTTTCACATGTAGTGAGAAATTCCTCCTTATCAAAAACTTTGGAGGAGGGGTGGATTCTTAATCAAAAAGCATAGTGCAGTTCCAAAGGAGAAACTAGAGAAAAAATTTAAAAATTACACTATGAAAACCAATACATTGCCACAAATGGGTTTTATTGTACCAAGACAAATTTGTGTTAGAATACAAACCAAGTGAGGTCCTTCAGAGAAGAGCACTCGCAGCAGAGGGTCGACTGGCCTGAATACACAAGGAGCTGCTGAATTAAGAAGACGCTGTAAAGCATGTTGTGCTGCCCGTAATTCCAATCGAACTCTACCTTGAGCTAATAATGGCAACACAGCATCTACCACCTGACGTGACCACCGACGCCAACGCTCTTCACTTTCACAACCATGACGACTTTCTATCAGTACAACACTGAGGAGTTCTAACACCTGCAAAAATATTAGTAGAGATATACTTGAAATCTCCCATTAAATCTAATACAATTTCCCACAATTTTTAATAAAAACAAATCAGAGCCATGATTTACAATCAAAACTTCTCTAACTTGCCATAGAAAATTTATGAAGTACCTCATCTTTTTTGTATTTTCTAATCAGATAGGGAGATCTTTTTACCATAACTTTTGGACTATGGCTAGTATAAGTACAATTTTTGTATCCAGTTTTGTTTTATTAAAATTTTAGTTTGTATAAATGTTCAGGTTTAAGATGCTCTCATTTCTGCTTGGTATCAATTTATATGGTTTAATATGGTACTAAATGGGGATTTGTTTTCAAAACAACACAACTCTTGGGAAAAAAGAACAAACAACTGGAAGTGGTACACAGTGTAAATTATAATTCTAAATTGCAATATGAGCCAAATTTACACTTCAGTTGCTTCATTTTCTAAGTAATTAATTACCTGAACTGTTGTATAGGCACATTTCAATTTATCTGCTGATGTTGGCAATATCGCCCATAAAACTTGTTCAGATAATTACTCAGTGAAGCAACTCAGGTGTAAATTTAAATCACATTGCAATTTATGATAGTAGCATTATTTATGATAAGTATTGCACTAATGTTGCCCATAAGCAGCATTGTAGTTTTTAATCATGATTAGTGAACATTATTTTAATTCTAGTAATTCTTGTTTAAATCTTATGTAACACATACTCTGGATATTAACATTGAGCAATAGGAAGGAACAAATACTGAAGAAAACTTGGAAATTAATATGTCTGCCAACTACCTTCTTGAGTAAACTGGGTTCTATATGGTACACCACATGAAGGCAAGAATTTTGCTTTTACAATTATTCTTTAGCATCTAGCAAGATTGAAAACCTCAAATGTGGTTTACAAACACAAGTATTTGCTTAAATAGCCAATTATGATAATGTCAGCCCTATTTAACATAATGAAGTACTATGCAGGATTTTTACACAATGAAAATGGCTAGAACTAACCTGATGGTACTCAACTAACCGCAGCAACATTGACACCAAAACTTCTCTTTGTGTTTCTAGCTCTTTCAAATCTGAGCTGCTGGTGCTGCTTGTTCCTCGCACCAGAAATACATCTTCAACAACAGGTACTAATGCTGGAATACCTAGGATTGAATCAAATGTCAATTTATAAATAATTCTAACTAAAATTCAGAAAACACACACATAATAATTATTTGATAGTGTTTTCCTTGTGTTTCAAAATTAGCATTCTTGAAATGTCACAGCAGCAATATTTCCCTCTTTGAGATGCTTTAGTACAGAATTTATCTAATCATATTCACAACCAATAGACAAGGTACTCCTTTTGAAAGCGAACCCTCAAATTTTCATTGCCATAATTTATACTGTGGAGAAAACCGGTTTCATTCCAGACCACTATTTACATTTACATTCCTGTCATCCTGGAAGGTATGACCATGTCATTCTCTTATGTTGAAGTTATGTCTTCAATAACAGACAACTGAAAAAGCTGCATGGTAATTGACAATTATTTCTTATTTGACTACCAGTAACCTAGGTAACAATGATATTTTTCTCTTTGCTGATATTGAGAGCTTCTATGGGATAATAGGATATCAGTGTTTGAACACTGTATATGTAAGCGTAATGTGAAGCAGCTACTATGGGCTGAGCTTATTGTGTGGATGGTGATGTCTTTCAGCACAGTTTGAATGGTTGGTTGGAGAGACAAACAGGGCAGCCTCCATATGAAAAAATACACTACGCAAGACACTACATAATTATAGATGTTTCATCCCCTGCCTCCTGCATACTCTCTTGAAACTTATGTGACTTATATCATTGTGCTCACGAGTTAGTGACTGATGTTGTTACATAGCACATAGAAGAAGTATTACCATTCCTAATTAAATAACTCAGAAGTTTGATACAAGTATAATAGTTGAAAATGAGTCGCACTAGTGACACTCACTTTACTTAAAATGAAATTATTTTCAAAACGTGTGTTTCAAGGGTGTTTGCCCTCTTCTTCAGTTGAGGTCCGACTAATGGCTGGAATTTGTGCTCTGTGATCTGTTATGGTGGAGACATCTGGTGTTCTCAGCAGAAGTTCATAATCATGTGGCAGTATTTCAAAATTCATCAACTGGTCTTTGTGTTGTGCAATGAGAATATTCTCCCAAACTATGAGTGCTGCCAGGTTGTTTACATTTTAGCAACTTTATGTCATTTTCTATTTCGTGATGTCATGTCCAAAATTGTGTGCTGCCGATTTATCTGTCTATTTCTGTTGACCAATGTAACATAATTTGCAATCCTTGCTGTCAATTCTGTAGATGCCTGATCTCTGTTTTGTAGGTATGGGATCTTTAATGTCTGATTTCAGTGCATTTTTTATTTTGAATTGGTTACTTGAAGCTTAACTTATATTGTATTTCTTGAAACATTTTTTTAATTTTCTAACTGCTGTTGGATGATAAGTGAATTTTTTATATATAACTTTTGGTTTTTGTGTGGACAAAGTGGTGATTTGTTTTAAGATTAATTTCTCCTTATGTTTTTCAATTTTTTGGTCAATGATGTCTGGGTTAAAACCATTGTCCGAGGCTATGTGTCTTAATTGGAGGTATTGTGTGTTGTATTCTTCTGGGTCGAGTAGGATGCTGAGGAGTCTGTGTGCTGAGCTGTTGAAGATTGCCCGGTTGTGAGGTTCTGGGTTGAAACTATTCTGTTTTATGTAATTGTCTGTATTTGTGGTCTTCCTGTAGATGCCATAAGTGGTCTTTTGTTCTTTCTGTATTAGTTTTAGGTCCAGGTATGGTAGAATTTGGACTTTTTCTGTTTCCATTGATTTTTTTTGTGTGCATGTGAGTGCGTGTGCATGTGAGTGCGTGTGTGTGTGTAGAGCTTAACATCCTTTAACCTGGTTGGTCATATCGGACAATGAATGAAATTGGTGTAATGATGTTCAAATGATCTCGAGGTCTATGGAGCTTAAAGTTACTCGACATTCGTCTTCTCAGGATAAGCGAAAATCCAGAAAAAAACCTTATCTGGCTAACTCACCCTAAGCTAATTCGAACTCACAATCTGTTTAATATGAGACAGACACGCTACCACCACACTACCCAGGCGAACGTTTCCATTGTGAATTGTATATGCTTGTCCTGTAGGTTCAATAATTTTAGATAGTCTTCTGCCAATTTTTTGGGGACCACTGCAAAAACATCAACATATCTAAACCATTTTTTGAACACATTCGGAAACTGGAGATTATGTGAACTTCAAGTCGTCCCATGTACAGATTTGCTAAAAAGGCCCATTGCTAAGCTTGATGATTGTAAAATTTGCCATTGATTTGGAAATAACTCTGATTAATGCACAGTTCTGTTAAAGTGTGGAAGTCATCTATTTCTTTCTTGTTTAAGCCTATGTCTATGAGATATGCTTTGAAGGTTTCAAGTTAACTTTTTGACTGGAATGCTCGTGAATAATGATTTCACATCAAACAAGACCAAATACTCGTTTTTTGAAACTTTGTATGTTCTAGATGTTTTATTAGTTCTATGGAAGTTTTAATGGAAAGATTGTTGTGTTCCGGGAAGCTATTGCATTTGTTGAATAACCACTTTGATAATTTGTAGGTTGGAGAGTTTATGCAATTGACTATTGGGTCTCATGGGTTTGTCTGGTTTGTGGATTTTTGGCAAAGCATAAAGACGTGGTAGAGTTGGGTATGCTTCTTTCATTTTGAATTTATATAGTTTTGGTATAATTTCTGTTTTTTCTATTGTCTGTTTTAAGGATGTTGTCAATGTGCTTAATGTCTGTATATTCTTTATTCTCTAAAAGGGCTTCTACTTTTGAAATGTAGCCTTTTTTTGTCCATTATGACTGTTGTGTTTCCCTTATCTGCTTTTAAATATATTACCGGATTTTTGTTCAAGGATTTGAATATTTGTTTGTCTTTGTTCTTCTGTATTTTTTTGTCTTTGATTTGCTGAAGTATAGGTGCACATTCTTTCTTTATTGTGATTTGATCGACATGGTTTAGTTCTTTTGTGGCCAGTTCTATGTCTGCTACATAATCTTGGATGATGGTCAAGAAATGAGCGCACGTTTTGAAGCCCTTGTTTAAAAAAAATCCATTTCTTCATTACGGAAAGTTTCTTCAGAAAGATTTACTACGTTCACGTTAGTTGGCTTGTTGGACTGTATATTGTGTTAAAGACCCCCATACCTACCATGCCGATAAACCAGAGATCAGGCATCTACAGAATCAACTGCAAGGACTGAAAATTCTGTTATATTGGTCAAACAAAAAGAAGACTGGAAACAAGGTTAAAAGAACATTTCAGACACATCAAACAGAAACAGACAGATAAATCGGCAGTAGCACACCATTTTTGCATATGACATCATGAAATAGAAAATGACAAAGTTGCTAAAATGTAAACAACCTGGCAGCACACCATTTTTGCATATGACATCATGAAATAGAAAATGACAAAGTTGCTAAAATGTAAACAACCTGGCAGCACTCACAGTTTGGGAGAATATTCTCATTACACAACACAAAGACCAGCTGATGAGTTTTGAAATACCACCACATGATTATGAACTTCTACTGAGAATGCCAGATGTCTCCACTGTAACAGACCACAGAGCACAAATTCCAGTAATTAGTCGGACCTCAACTGAAGAAGAGGGCCAATGCCCTTGAAACATTATGTTTTGAAAATAATTTCATTTTAAGTGAGGTGAGTGTCACTATTCTGATTCATTTTCAACTATTATCATTCTTGTTTACTGCCTTAAGCCAAGCAACGGAAGTAATGATCCGCAAAAGTAGTGACGGCACATTCTCTTGCAATGGCAGGTATGCTCATTCAGCTATTATTAATGAAGTTAGCAACTATTCAATGCATAACCGAGTAAATACTTATGTTTATAACAGCTGTCATTCAGCTTACTGTCTTCAAATTGTATCTCTGTAATTTAGTGTAGTTTGAGTTAGAAGCAAAACATCTGAATGCATAGGGAATAACAAGATATACTAGCATTTTGTACTTGGCTGCAGGTTGATCTACATTCACTTTTCCTCTAACTATTAAATAAAAGCTGAATAACAAAGAAATTCAGCTGCAAGCAGAATAACAGTAGAAATACCAAGACACAGATAGAAAACAAAGCCAGATACATTTCTGCACATATTATTCCCTAATTTGCTAAAGTACTTTCCAAAGGCATTTGAGAAACATAAATATCCCTTGAAAGACAAAATTATGCACCACATTCCCTCTATAAATGCAGTCAGCAATACAAATTAACTTGCTTGTAACAGTTCATGGAATTTGAAAATGAAAAAGATGCCATGGAGATATTTGTCAATTTGGACTTAAGGAACTAGAAAATAAATTTGATTGGGGCACACTAAGATTGCCAAAGCTAAAAATAAGTCTTTAGAAGATAACATTGCAGGTGTAAAATCAAACACTGTTTTATCACATCCAAAATGGTTTGTATTTCTTGCATACAAAAATAATGTGGTTGCAAATGCTTTGGTATTTTTCAAGACAAATGCATACTACTGTATTTACCTTAATACAAGACAACTTCAAATGAAAGATAATACCCTTTATTAAGAACTAAATTTTGGAATTTAACATACAATCTAACTTGGAGCATTTGAATTTTAAACAAAATTTAAAATTTTGCAAATATATTTTGAATAAACCGATGGACACTTAGCTGATTTTTTTTTTTATGATGTGTTCCATTCACATGACTTTTTCTAGCTATTCTGCAACAGGTTATTCTTACAAAGGCTGAACCTCCTCTTTACTTTGTGCTAATCGAGATAAATGGAAGATAGCAGAAATGGTTGTATTACTTCCTTGTAAGTAGAAGGGAAATAAGGGATAAGATGGGATAAGATATTTACACTAGGCTAAAGCAATAGTCAAAAAGCTGTTGCTATATGATTGAAATTTGTTTCTTTGCATGGCCAGGAGTTGACAAATTCCCAAAAAGTACATTAAAACTGAAACCAATAACAAGAAATATATTGGAAATGGTCAACTCTATGAAAAAAATGTATGTGACATAAAGTGTGTGTATTAATGAGATCTACTTTTTGTGTGCAGTGAGGTTTTGTCTATCTCTTAAGGTTCACAGTTGTGTAAAAGTCGTCCAGAACAAAGAGGTCTTCAAAGGCTATTCACGGATATTTTACTTTGATATACATTTTAATTGCCATATAAATATCTTTAATATACAGTATTTTAATCAAAATTGTTAAAACCATTTTTGAGAAAATAAAAATGTTGTAAATTTTTCCAGGTAAAGACTAATTTGGAGTGGGAGGATTTCCTTCAAAATCTTTGTGTTGCATCCTTGGAATATACTCTGCTTAATACCAAATATGGTATTTTACCGACTTTTCACTTTTGAGTTATGGTGTTTGTGCACATGCACACATGAACACGCACATATGCACATGTGTGTGCACACGTACACACACACACACACAGACCTTTTTCTAAAAATGCCTTTTTTGGATACAGGTGACCCTACAATGTCTACTTCCAGTGAAATCTCAGAATCAAAGTTTTGTGTGGAATACAATACCTTTGATGGAAATCCATGTTGTGGGCAAGATAGAGGGAAAGGAGAAAATGGATAAGTACTAGTACCTGCATGGTGAGAGGAGGTGATGATGGCAATGGCAGTGCAGCTGCATTGATGATGATTGTTAAGATTTTTTGTTTAGACAACATACCTAATGTAACACATTATTCTAAAAAGTTTTACCTAATTCAATCAAATTTGTAAGGAAATTTATATTATGGGTGGGAGAGGGAGTGGAGAATAGAAATGTGATGATAGCAACAGACTGATAGTTTTTCTATTTAGACAACAAACATACCTACTATAACACATTGTTGTAAAAGTTTTATTCTGATTCAAAATTGTATGGAAATTATGGATGGGAGTGAAAGGGTGGAATGGAGATGTGATATGGTAACCCTAAGGCAGATGATGAGAAGATTTTATATTTAGACAACATGCTTAATATAACACATTGTAAAAAGTTTACCTAACTTGAATTTGTATGGAAAGTTACATTATGCATGGCAAAGAGGGGAAAATAGAAATTTAATGGTGTATGTACATTGAGAGGAGAAAAATCTAGCTAAACCTCTTTCTCTTTGACCTTTGGCTCCCAAATACACATAGGTACTAAATCTTCTATTTTTATTTTAGTTTTGGAGAGAAATCTTTTTTCCAATGAGAATGCTCATGAACTCTCTGGTCTGTTAACAGTTAACTTTACGGCATGAAATCTGCTGCATAATGACCTTGGCGTAATCCACAATCTTATCGTTTCTCCATTTTTTGAACCAGCAAATTTTGAAAATGTGTATTTCATGTATGTTATTTGAAAAACATGTATCGCGAATACAAGTGGTATTAATATTTTGGAAAAAAACACTGTCTTGTATTCAGATAAATATGGTTTATTCCGGATACCCAAATATGTGAATTACACTAAAAAACTGTCAGTATGCTTTGTTTTCATCAATGTCCATCATTGATGTTGCCTACATGCTAGTCCTGCGGTGTTGTTTTCATTGACAGTGCTATAAATGTTTACTCTGGGTTAAATTACCTTGATTGAGATTAATCACAAAAAGGTAAATGAAAGCTAAACTTACATGAGGGGAATTGTAATCAAAACATAATGAAACTGAGTAGATTGATGACACATTAGTTTCACTTACTATTTTTCATTCAGCCTGAATGTGTTGGTTTGAGAGCGAGTTTTTTTAAAAGAGCATTAAAAATCTGATGTGCTCCATTCACATAACTTTCTCTACATCTCTGTAACAAATTATTGTTG
This sequence comes from Hymenopus coronatus, assembly GCA_030762935.1. NCBI lineage: Eukaryota > Metazoa > Arthropoda > Insecta > Mantodea > Hymenopodidae > Hymenopus > Hymenopus coronatus. The sequence goes on from CM060890.1 coordinate 16,864,312, forward strand.
AAAAGCTCATGCTTCTATTTACTTCATGTTAATCAAGAGAAAATTAGCAGAAATAGTCTTATTACTTGCTTCCTTGTAAGTAGAAGGGAAATAAGGGACTGACATAGATTAAAGCAATAATCAAAAGCTGGTTGCTATGTGACTGAAGTTCCTTTGCTTGTATGGATAGGGGTTGACAAATTCCTGTATGAGAAAAGTAAGTTTTTCAAAGCTGAAACCAACAACAAGGAATGTCTCAAAAACAATAAACTCCACGAAAAAAATGTACATAACATAAATTGTGTGTTTTAACGTGCTCTACATTTTTTGTGCAGTTAGTTTTTGTCCATCTCTTACAGTTTAGCAGTTATTCAAAATTCCGTAAAATTCATCCAAAATAAGTACTCTTCAGAGGCGATTCCCAGAAAATTCAAGATTTTATTTGTCAGGTAAGTAGCTTTAAAACACTATATTTTAATCAAAATCGTTATAACCATTTTTGAGAAAACCAACATTTTCGAAAAAAGTTCCATACAAAGGGGAGTTGGGGGTAGGGGAATTTTTTCTCAAAATCTTTGTATTGCATCCCTGGATGATACTAAACTTAAATATCTCTCTCTCTCCCTCCCTCTCCCCCTCCCTCTCTCACACACACCCACACCCACACCCACCCATACTCACACACACAGACCTTTTTGTGAAAATGCTTTTTTTAGAAAAAGGGGGCCCTTAAAAATATATTTCCAGTGAAATCTCGGTTTTGAATTTTTGGGTGAAGTGCAATAACTTCTCTATAGCATATGTACATAGTACATATAGAGAAAGTAAAAATGTATAACATGATTATTTCTCACTACTATGTTAGGGTTTTCCCCCTATGATGTTTGAGATCAAAAGCATTAGTGAATTCTATTATGCAGCATTTACATGTAACATATGGAAAGCTCATGCACTTTCGATTATCAGCGATTAACAGTAAAAGTTAATGTACTTCAAATTTACATTTACCTGAGGTGTAAATCTGCAGTCAAACACTAAACAGTAAAATACCTGCAAAAATCTAATCAAAGTGCATATACCTTCTGCTGCACAATAACTAACCTCCCACAGGTTTCACAGTATTGTGTCATTAATGCACATATAATCTCATGCATGTGCTTAGATTTTCTTATGATCCTTTGAATATATCAAAACAAATTAGTATTTAAAACACAAACTAATTTCCATTGTTGTATGCAATTGGTGTCAAATAATTTCTACAGCAATACACAGTTATGTATCCAGCAACCAAAATGAGAAAGCTAGACATACATGCTTTTGTTTACAAGTGAAATAAAAGAAGCAGAAACTGGGTAAACGTAATTAAGCACATAAAAAAAAAATGCCCTGTCCAGAAAACTTAATTTTATCATACTCTGCAGAGGAAATGCAAGAATAATTATATCCAATATTACTTACAATGAGTTAAAGGAGACTGTCCACTTGCCATTAGCCCATCACAAAGCTGAATTACTTTAGGTATACCAATGATGCACTTGGAATGGTGTTTTTCATATGAAAGGTGAACCAAGAAGTAAAATATTCTTGGTATTAGTTCTTCTGCGTTCCTGTATTTGAAGAAAGCAAAGTATTACACTCAGCAACTCTGTGTACTTACACGTGCCATAGAATTGTCAAATCTGAAATTATACATCTTTTTGTCAATTTGTTTTAAAAAAAACAAATTCATGCATTCTTAAATAAGTTCAATCTTTTGTGTCTCATCTACATGTACAAATATGGTGTTAAAGTGAAGAACAAAGAAATAAAACCAAACCACTTAAATAATTTTATTTAGTGAGGACTATATAATAGGAGATGTTATAGTTATTGTTTTTTCTATCTTAATATTCATATTATCAATAATTTTTCTTAATTTTTCATTTTTGTACACCTAAATTGCACATGTTTCTTGATATAAATTTGTCTAGAAAAGAACTAATCAACAACATAAAGTGAGTGAAAACAAATGTTAAACAATATATTTAAGAGAAGATTCGAGTCAGAATAGAAACATTTTCATCACCTGTATTTTTTTGTTGTCTGACCAGTTTAAAGAATACATTTTTCTCATGTCTTCAGAAACCGACTGGCTGCTATTGTTGGTAGTGTTATGTGTTAATTGTTTGTTGACATTTAGTGGTGGAGTGATGTACTTCCATAACTGATTCAGTGGGGGCAGCTCAAAATTCATTAAGCAGTTTAATTAATTTACTAACACTGATTCAACTTATGCACCCTTCACTAATTTGAGGGAATAGAAGCTAGTAACTGTGATGCATAGTCACATAATAAATGAGGTGAAAAATGGTAACACATCACTGAAAAATCTGATGTGTTCCATTCACATGACTTTCTCTATATCTCTGTAAATTATTATTGTTAATAAGCTTTTTTTTTATTTATTTCATGCTAATCGAGAAAAATTAGCAGAAATAGTCTTATTTCTTGCTGTATTGTATGTAGAAGCAAAAAGAGAGTACCATAGGTTAAAGTGAAAGCCAAAAGTTGGTTGCTATGTGACTGATGTTCCTTTGTTGTATGGACAGGAGTTGACAAATTCCTGTATGAGAAAAGTATAAGTTTTTCAAAGCTGAAACCAAGAAAAAGGAATATCTCAAAAACGATCTACTCCACGAAAAAAATGTATATAACATAAATTGTGTGTTTTAACGTACTCTACATTTTTTGTGGGTTAAGTTTTGGTCCATCTCTTACGGTTTAGTAGTTATGAAAAATTCATCCAGAATAAAGTAGTCTTCAGAGTCTATTCCCAGAAAATTCAAAATATACATTTTATTTGTCAGGTAAATAACTTTAATATACAATATTTTAATCAAAATCGTTAGAGCCATTTTTTAAAAAATCAAAATTTTCGAAAAAAGTTCCATGTAAAGGATAGTTTAGGGTGGGGAGATTTTTCTCAAAATCTTCGTGTCGCATCCCTGGAAGATACTAAACTTAAATACCAAGTTTGGTATTTTACCGACTTTTCGTTTTTGAGTTATCGTGTTCACACTCACACATATACACAGACCTTTTTCAAAAAATATTTTTTTTGGATACAGGGGACCCTAAAACATATATTTCCGGTGAAATCTCGGTGTCGAAAGTTTTGGTAGAGTGCAATACATTCTCTATACACTATGTACATAGTGAGTATAGAGAAAGTAAAAATCACTTACTTGGACGTGTTTTGGGAATGGAGTATTGTTCCCATCCTCAAGAACTTTATAACTGATTGTGCCACTTTAGTTTCCTTGATATAATCGTCCTGGAGTAGCATCAGCTTTAACTCCAATACTAGGAATTGTTCATGAATGGATTACATCTTCAGATGTAATTAGAATTGGTGTTAATACCTTTATTGGTAAAGTTGTTCAATTATCAACTTTGAGTAGTCGAATATTATAAGGATCTAGTTCATTTTGTCCACGGGAGGCAGTAGATTGCTGGTGCTCTCTGGTGACAGGGTGATGAATCTCCCAAGGGTGGTTGGCGGTGGTAATTCGAAATTCATTACATGGTCTTTGTGTTTTTGTATATGAATGTTCTCCCAGGTTTCCAATTCAAGAATTTTTTTTATTGGTTTCAAAAGTTTTTTCCCGGGTGTGATTTCATGATTTGAGGTCCAGAAATGATGTGCTACTGCTGATTTGACTGTATCTGATATAAACATCTCATATGTTCTTTTAGTCTTATTTTTCCAGATTTCGTTTGGTTCTGCTTATGTGTATTAGATCAGGCATATTCAACCTGGGGATATGGGAAGATTTCTTAGGGATGCATATAATATGTTGAGGAAACATAGTAACAAAAAATATTTCAAACAGAGATTTGAACTGCCCTAGTGGTATACCCAACAATGATAACATACAGCTGTGCTCGCTAATATAATTTGTGTTGTTTGTTTCAAACACCAACAACAATAACAGTGTTTGAGAATGTACATTAGTTAAATGTTAATCTACCGACAGATCAGTACTCAGTATATTTTTGTGACTGTTAGGTGCAGGTTCGTTTTCTTTGCTCAAAGTTTCACACCTCATTCTTTATATTTGTGAACTGTTGAATGTCTTAATTGTGATAGTCCACTATTTTAACTTTGTTGTAGGATGGATAAATTTGTTATAAGAGGAAAACGAAACAAGTGATAGTTGATAATGTTGAACCGCCGCATGTGAAAAGTGCGACAATGCTTGTTCCACCACGGGACATTGGTGAAAATAGTGTTAAAGTTGAACCATCTGTGAGCAAGTCGAAAAACCCGAGAAATGTGAAATACAGATATTACAGTGAATCTTACATTAAATATGGATTTGTGTCAAATATGTGTGATCCACCTCTTCCCATCTGCATTATTTGCAAACAAACTCTGTCGAATAATTCTACGAAACTATCCCTAATTCACAGAAATTTGGTAACCAATCACGGCAAATATAAAGACAAGTTAGTCAAATGTTTCTGGTGCAAAGCAGAAAAAGTTAATAAAAGTTCAAACGTGATACACAGTTTTACAAAATCAACTAAGGTGGCACTGGAGACATCGTATGAGTTAAAGTTGCTAGTTTCAAAAAAATAAATCATCTTATACCACAGTTGAATCTCTTATTATTCCTGGTTCTTTGATTATAGTAGATAAAATGTTACACAAAGATTTCACCAAAGTATTCAAAACAATTCCGAATTCTGACACAAGTGTAGGGCATAGAATTCATGATATGGCACAAGAACTAAATAGTAGACTAAATAGTAGAAAAAATTCAAATAGACAAAATATTTGCAATTCAAATCAATGAATCGGTAGGTGTGTCTGAGGATGCTGAGCTACCTTCTGTATTTTGACATTAAAAAGGGTGCTACTGTCAATGAAATTCTGGGATGTAAACAATTACCAGAACATACAAGGGGGGAGGATGGTTTTAAAATTCTTGAGAATATATAAGTTTAAAATTAAACTTGTCATGGGACTAGTGTGTAAGTTTGCTTCATTGACAGGTAAAAAAAGTGGACTTATTGCTTGTATTCGTGAAATTAACCCCAAAACAATTTGGCTATATTACATTATACACAGAGAAAATTTGGTAGCGAAAAAAATAACTCCTGATTTACACGAAACATTGTACACCACTATAAAATTAGTCAGTTTAATAAAGTCACATGCACTGAACTTCCATCTGTTCAAAAAAATGTGTGAACATATGGGAGCTACGCACACTTAATTGTTTTTGCACACCAAGGTGCACTGGTTATCACAAGGATGCATATTGACTTGTCTTTTTGAACTGAAAAATGAGGTAAAAGTTTCCTTACAAAATTGAAATCTGATCTGATGAAGCATTTTTAAGATGAAGAGTGGATTTGCCAATTAGCTTATATGACAGATATTTGTTGAATTGTGGAATTTCCACTCTCCATTGATCTTGGCTCACGGCAGCATTTAGTGTCGATTCTAAAAAATGTTGTCATCTGCTGGCATGTTCAAAATTCATAAGGTTTCTACCCAATTTTTTCATATAGATTTTCTACCATGCATTCAATTCTGCTGTCTTGTTTACAGAATTTTAGATGAGATTCATTCTCAATATTGCAATTTTTCTCCCAAAAATTTGCAGCAACCGCTGATTTTTCAATTTCTTTATTCTTTATGTTTCTAAAATGTTCTTTTAGACCTGTCCTATGTTTTGTTTTATTTTCCAATATATACATCTTTACAGTTGGAGCAGCTAATTTTATATATTTCTGGTTTCTTTTCTGGAGGTGTCTTTCCTTTTTTTTGAATGTTTCATGAAACTTTTGATGCTGTAGCTATTTTTGGTAGCAAAAGTGAGATTCAATTTCTAAAGATATTTTGAAATTTTTGGGTGGCTCACAGGTGATGTGAATGTTCAAAGCACTGCTACTAGCCTTGTGATTTTGTTTATCTCTCTTAATTTTTTAAACTTCTTAATTTTTTGGTCGACAAGTCAGTGGGTGAAACCATTTTTTGTACTGTTCTTACTACTTCTGTATATTCTGTAATGTATTCCCATGATTCAGTGAAACGTTAGCCTGTAAGCTAGACTAATGACTATTGCATGTTTGTGAAATAGTATTAAAACCATCTGCTTTTATGTTTTTCATTAATGACTCTTTCCTGTAAATTCCAAAGTATGCTTATTTGTAGTTCTAGTGATTTTCAAATCTAGAAATGGTAAGGTGTTGTCAGTTTCAATCTCTAAAAGGAAGTTTATGGAAGGTTCTTGTAGATTCAAAAGTTTTATGGCATCTGCTGCCTACTTGTCATTTACTATGGTAAATATGTCATCCTCATATCTATACCAAGTTTTATACATATTAGGGACAGCAGTGGTAACATGGGTTTCAAATCATGTGAGATTGGCTATAAACGGTGACAATAAATTCACCATAGCTAAATCCAAATTATTCTTTATAAAATTTATCCTGGAAGGTGAAGTAAGTTAGGTGAAGCAACATTCTTATGGGACTCATAGAACTGACACCAGATTGCGCTGTGAGCCAAGACCAAAGGGGATGTGGAAATTCTGTCCAATAAATAATATATTATTATGTCATTAAGTAGTGTTTATGTTTCATAACTAAAATATTTTGTAAGCTTTAAGAGTGTAATGTTGTGATTGGTGGTCCAGAAGTGGAATGAAACTGTAGATTTCTCCATCTGTTTGTATTTGATGCATCTCATATGTTCCTTAAATCTGGTCCACAAGTTTTATTTTATTTTTCTTATATAGATTTTGTCATATTTTGAGCAATTGATTTGGTAAACTTAGGCTCTTTTGTTCTGCAGTATTGAGTCCTTCAAATTATTGCAAAGTAATTTTTTGAAACTGTATTTAATTTTGTGGAGCTAAGACATGTATTTTTTCAAGATGTTATGTACCTTTTGGTTAAGCATTGATTTCTAATTTGCTGACTTGTTATCTTCACAATCATATTGATCAACAATTTCATACCTTTCTAGAGGTCTATGGATGTACCTTCTGTCAAGAAAGTACCAGGATTTGATCGTTTATTATTGTTGTCGCTAAGTTGGTACAACTTTCCTCTATAGCCACGCAGAGTTTGATCATCATCTGTCATCTAGTTTGATTGCAGTACACCGTTTTGTTAGTTCATCTCAAAGGTGATTTGCTATTTTGCGATGGATACAAATATTGAGCAAAGAATGTCTAAAATTTTGCATTGCAAATGGTATTTCATATGCCGAATCGCTGAAAACGTTACAGAGGGCTTACGGTGAATTGAATTTATCAAAAACACCTGCATATGAGTGGTACAGTGCATTCAAAAGTAGTCGAGATGTGGTGGAAGATATGCCTCGCTCTGGTCAGCCATCAACGGTTTCAACTGAACTGAACATCGCTAAAGTGAAGAAAATGTAGTCTAAATCATCATTTAGGACTGAGAGAGATTGCCGCTGAAATTTTTGTGCCTTACGAATCAATTTGTATCATTTTAAATGATTGTTTGGGCATGACACACGTTGCAGCTCGGTTAGTTCCGAAAGATTTGAATTTTCTACAAAAACTCAACCACGTAAGGATTGCTGAAGACATGCTAGAACAAGCCAGTTCTGACCCCACATTCATGAAATGCATTGTAACTGGTGATGAGACATGGGTTTACGAGTTTGACACTCAAACCAGTTAACAAGCTTCCGAATGGCGCCTTCCAACTGAACCAAAACCTAAAAGGGCACATCAAACTTGATCAAAATAAGGTCACGTTGACAGTTTTTTTCCATTATCGCGGTGTCGTGCACTCAAGAGATGATCAGATGGTAAATAAAGACTACTATCTGAGCGTTATGCGCGTTTGAGAGAACAAATATGGTGAAGAAGGCCAGATTTGTGGAACGACAACTCATGGATTCTTCACCACGATAACACACCAGCTCACAAGGCTATTATTGGGAACAAATTTCTGGCCAAAAACTCAACAAATTTCATCGAACAACCACTGTATTCACCTGATCTGGCTCCTACTGATTTCTTTCTCTTTCCAAAACTCAAGTTACCACTTCGAGGCACCTGTTTTCAGTCGATAGAAGACATAAAGGAAAATTTGCGGGACAATTGACATCGATTCCTAAAAGTGCCTACAAAAAATGTTTTGATGATTGGATTATTTGTTGGCATAAATGTATAATTTCAGAAGGAGCCTACTTTGAAGGCGATAAAATAAAATTGGATGAATAATTCATTTTTTGTGTTTTATTGGCAAATTCCCGTAACTTTCTTGACACAGTAGTATTAGTCTAGTAGTTTTCTATAGCAATTGTTTGACAGCAATTACATGATTTTCACTTGGGAATATTCCAATAGCACTATCAATACTCTGTACACTTTTTTTAAGTTTAAAGGTATTATTTTTAACTTCATTCTTTAATGTATAATTACTCTGACCTTAATTGTAGACATCCCTGCTTATTTTGGGTTGTTTACTATTAGGGCCAGAAACCTATTTTCACAAGATATATAGGAATACTCTTAAAACGTTTTCAGACTGATGTATAAAATTAAAAGAATACTCACGGAATTTGTCCTTCCTCTATGAATTCAAACTGCTTAAGAACAAAACCAATAAATATTTGATCTGAATCCAAAAGGCAATAATTAACTCTCAGCTGAACTAGCTGGCTCAAAAGTAACAACACTCGACATTGAAGCTGAACGTCACTTGTTACAGTGTATTGCTGAAACAAAAGATATTCACTTGTTTTGAAACAATTCATCAGGCCATTGGAAGGAATGAGGGGAAGGAGGGAGGGAGGGAGGAAGGGGGAGAGAGAGAAAACTGAATTGGTAGTTCATTAAAAGCAGGTAGCAAAATGGCCTTGAAATTTCATATGCTTTCTTTGACATTACAAGCAACAACTGAATAGTTACAGCATTTATGAGCATTATAAAATGCAAAAATCTCTCTCTCTCCCTCCCTCTCTCTCTCTCTCTCTCTCTCTCTCTCTCCTCTCTCCTCCTCCCCTACAACAAGTTGTATTAAATAATTTCTACAAAAGTTTGTAATCATTAGCATGAAATTAATAGAAAAAAATATGTGTTACATTCACATGACTTTCTCTACATCTCTGCAACAAATTATTGTGAAAAAGCTTATGCTTCTATTTACTTCATACCAATCAAGAAAAAATTAGCAGAAATATTCTTATTACTTGCTTCCTTGTAAGTAGAAGTGAAATAAGGGACTACCGTAGGTTAAAGTGATAGGCAAAAGCTGGTTGCTACACTTTGTTTGTATGTTGGCAAATTCCTGTATGAAAAAAGTATAAGTTTTTCAAAGCTGAAACCAAAAAGCAGGAATATCTCAAAAACAATCAGTTCCACAAAAAAAATGTAGATGACATAAATTGTGTGTTTTATCCTGATCTACATTTTTTGTGTAGTGAGTTTTTGTTTAGCTCTTAAGGTTTACCAATACAAAATTCAATAAAAATCATCCAGAATAAAGAAGTGTTTAGAGGCTATTTCCAGAAAATTCAAGATATACATTTTATTTGGCAAGTAAATATCTTAAATATAAGGAATTTTAAACAAAATCGTTAGTCATTTTTAAGAAAATCAAAATTTTCGAATTTTTTTCCATGTAAAGGGTAGTTGGGGATGGGGGGGGATTTTCTTGAAAATCTTCGTGTTGCATCCTTGGAAGATACCAAAGTTAAATACCAAGTTTGGTATTTAAGGGTCTTTTCGTTTTTGAGCTATGCTGCCCACAGACACAGACACACACACACGCACGCACATACATACATACAGACATATACATACACACAAATATTTTTCTAAAAATGCTTTTTTTGGATTCAGGGGGTCTCAAAACATATATTTCTGGTGAAATCTCAGTATTGAATTTTTGGGTGCATTACAATACCTTCTCTATACACAATGTACATAGTATGTGCAGAGAAAGTAAAAATATTACCATTGTGGAAACAATGATTAAGAAAGATCCAAGACTAACATAGAGCTGCTATTAGCAATTAGTTCAAGGAATGTTTCAACCAATCTACATGAACACCATTGTGTGTGTATAAAAAAAAAAAAAAAAAAAAAAAATAAATAAATAAATCCTTCAAGATGGGTGCCCCATAATTTACCTGAAGCTCAGAAGTGCCATAGGGAGCAATCGTGCCAAGAAATGCTGCAAAGATTTAACTGAGAAAAGTCTCGCTGTGTTTCATATATTGTTATGAGTGATGAAACATGGATATGCCAATTAAAACATTAATGGGAATGCACAGTGAAGTACCTAATTAATTAAGAGTAAAAACACAACAGCACACTCAAATAAGTTGAAATAAGTAACTTACTTTGGACATTATTACTAATATATGGTGAACAGTAAGTGTTTTAACAATTGAAAATTAGTTGAGTAGATTTTGTAACACTACTTCCTTTGGTCGACTACCAGCATTGCTTGCATTGAACCTCTGAAGTTATTTATCAAATCACCACTGGGGACAGAGAAAACCACCATAGCAAGCAATGCCGGCAGTCAACCAATGGAAGCACATGTTTTCCGAAATAAAAAGTAAGTGATGTAGTGTTACAAAATTGACTCAACTAATTTTCAACTGTTACTTTGGACATGTTTCGGTGGCTATTGCATGTGTTTCTTATGTTCAACTAGTGAAGTTTGAGTGTAATGTTGTGTAATGGATATATCAGTTTGACCCATAAACAAAATGTCAGTCCTCCATTTGGGTGTTCCAGATGACCAACTACCCATCAAGGTCAAGAGAGCAAGGAGTGCTGGAAAGAAAATGGTTACTTCTTTCTTCTCCACAAGTTGTCACTTGACACCAGCTGCAAAATAGAACACAGAAATTTGCCTTCAGAAAGTGTTTAAAAAAATCCAAGAAAAGAGTCCAAAGATAGGACTAAGGGGCACTTTGTTTAACCATGACAGTGCATCAATGACAATGCTAATTTAACAATGAAGTTTCTGCATAGAATTGAAGCAAAACTATGCTCATCCATGCTATAGACCCAATCTGGGACCATATAATTTCTCCCTGATTCCTACAGTGAAGAACCGACTTCAAAGTCACCAATTTTCTAGCCCTGAAGAAGCTGTTACAGATTAAGAAGAGGAGTTATCTCAGTGCTGAAAACTGAGTGGCGTGGATGCTACCAGAAATGGTTCCGGAGGATGGAACACAGTATATAGTGCCAGGGAGAATACTTTGAGAAAGTGGAATGAACAAAATGTTTCTATGAGTATTCATTATTTGCCCTTTCAATACTTATTCATTATCATTTCACTTTACATTTAAAGGAGATGTAAACAAAACCACATGACAAGGGAGCATCTAATTGGCTGGTAGGTGAATTACAACTTTACCAGCTTAAGATATCATCTCATCCTCTACATAAAGCAGTTCAGTTCAAATTGAAAACAATTATTGTAACAATTCAATTTATAAAATAAAACGTATTTGTTCAGTATAACCAGCAGATGATTTATGACTATATGTACAGGTGCTGTAGTTCCTTTCCAGTTTGCATTTGAGTGTCAGTTTAATCCTTGCCACATGATTAGTGTGTAATAAAAATATTGGTTTTGATAGTGGTATGGCTTGGGAATATCTGGTCATTATGGAGAAACATAAACATGGAGAAATGTTAAAAAGTAAAGAGAAGAAAACTGTGTTAAATGTATTTAACAAATTCTGTGAAGAATAACCTTGGTGGTTATGGTGATGTTAACTTCAGAGTTCACAGGTGTTTTTGTGTCCACTGTATATAGTGTTAGAAATTAGAGGGTAAGAGTTGGCATACTTTGTACTCCTGCTAAAAAGATCTCCAGTGCTAAATTTATCCAAACACACATCGGATTCATCAATGGAAGCTGACAATTAAGACCTAATTGGGATCAAGCCTATTCTAGCTTCCGGCTGTTGTGATTATTGGCTCCTTGTGTAAATAATTAATAACTTATCACAATTAAGGCATTAATTGCACTAATTCAAATGCTCAGTGCAACAGACATGACCATTTTTATATTCAGATATGGACTCCTTACCCAGTGAAAATGTTCTTCTAATACATACTGGTTTTATTTGCTACTACTACTATAGATATCCACAACCTGTTTTCGTTTAAGTGCTTAACAGTTCACTGTCTTAATGATATCCGATAAATCCATTCATTGTGTATATACAAGCTATCTCTCTGCTTTTTTATTAAGTCATAAGTTGAAAATACAAATTGGCACTACAAATTTTATGACCACCTTTAATTGACAATGAATGTGGGTAGCTGTTGTTTAACAGTAAATGAACTTTGTTGTTATAGTGATGCAGAATTGTTGCTTGTACTGTTGTCTGCATTTCTTTTCTGCTGTACTTTCTAACTTATATTGTTCAACATTTTATTTGATCTTTGACTCAAAAAAGTTTAAAGCAAAAATGAAACATCATGTAGTCATTAAATTAATGATTTATAAAACCTGAAGTTAAGAGTAGTTAAACCTGCTTTAATCACAGGTAGAATTTCAATTCAATTCTTTATTAACTGTCAATGCACTTTTACAAGCTTCTGACATTGTCAAAGGAGTACAATATATAATCATAGGATATACAGTATATAATATTAAACATATAAATATATATACACACGCAACAACTAAGAGATATTTACAGATTATTAACTTTATACAAACATTTATCAATTAAGAAGTACTTTAGCTTAATTCAAAATCTTCTCGGGCTTCTAGCCAGGTAAAAACTTGGCCAGGTGTCAAGCCAAGTTTTTACCTGGCTAGAAGCCCGAGAAGATTTTGAATTAACATGTCGCCAGGAAAGCTTTAGTTCTTATTTTACTTTAGCTTGTTTTGAAACTGTTTAGTACCATTTAGTGACTTAATTGCTGCTGGCAATCTATTAAATAAAATTTGACCCATCACAAAAACATCTTTATCACTTGACTTTTTAGAAGTACGTTCTCTGAAATAGTTATTGTGAGCATCAGAAATCTTCAAATTTAGTTTATTTACAGCAAAAAGAATAGCTTTATATACATATAGTGAATACAATGTGAACATTTTATTTTGCTTGAAAATATCTACACATGAATCAGTATTTTTTAAGTTAAAAATTATCCTAATGCACCTTTTCTGTAGGACAAATAATCTGTCCAGATGAACCCTTGGACAACATCCCCATATTTCAATTCCATATGAGAGATATGGGTATATAACCCCAAAGTAGATCATTTTTAGGAGGTTGGTGTCACCAATTGGCTTGAAATGTCTAATTAGATAATAGATTGCTAATTTCTTTTACATAGATAGTCAATATGGTTACTCCATGTCATATTATTGTCCATATATAGCTCCAGAAATTTATGTGAACTTACATCATTTATATTACAATTATTTATCTGTACATTTATTCTGAAGTGAGTGAGTTAGGCCAATTTGCATTGATGTGGTTTTTTCCATGTTGCACTTGAGATTATTTGTGTCAAAATAATTTGTCAGCTGTTCTCCCTGATAGCTTATGTCCTGGATTAATTTATTATTATCGCCAGCTGAATAGATGACTGTTATATCATCTCCATAGGATATTATCTTAGCACCATGTGTAATTGGTAAGTCATTTATGTAGACGATAAACAATAATGGTCCTAATATACTGCCCTAGGGAACCCCATATTTTACAGTCTTACAGGTTGAGCTATTTTGATAGTTCGCATTTTGGTAAAGAACTTGTGTGTATTGTATTCTGCCTTTTAAATAAGAAGTTATTAAGCTCTTGAATATTCCCCTTATACCACAATTATCTAATTTTTGAATGAGGATATCATGATCTACACAATCAAATGCTTTTGATAAATCAAAAAATAAGGCACCAACCTTTTCGTTATTCTCTAATTTCATAGATGCTTGGGGTGCAAACTCTGCAATTGCAGTAATTGTTGATAGACCTTTTTGGAAGCCATATTGGAACCCTTGAATAGTGTTATTTTTCTTTAGAAAGGACAAGAGTCTGTTTAAGATTACCTTTTTAAATATTTTTGCTATTTCTGAAGTTAATGTAATAGGCCTATAATTATTTATATCTTGTTCATGTCCTTTTTTATACACAGGCCACACTATACTGGTTTTAAGACACTGGGGGAATTCACCCTTCCCTATAGAATTATTGATAAGGTGTGAAATGGGCTTTGCAATAACATGTTTACAGTGTTTTAAGATTATGGGGCTTATTTCATCCCACCCGTGGGATGCTTTGCTTGTTAAGGCTGATATTGTATCTATTATCTCACTTTCAGAAGTTGGTTTTAAGAATAGTGATGAGCTTGTGTTACAGACAGTATCAGGATTTATGGTGCCCCTGCCTGTTGGAGAGTTCATTCCTAAATTTACAAAAAATTCATTAAAAAGTTCACTAACTAGTAATGGAGGAGTGCTAAGCCAGCAGTGATAGAGGAAGGTTGTGTTTTGAGAGGTGTTCCTGCGGTGAAGGAAGAAGGATCTAAGTCACGATGGGAGTGAACATTACAGTGTATAGAGCAAGAATTGGACAGTTTAGAAAAGTAAAATTGGTGAATAGTAAACACAGTTTTGGAGAGAAGATGACAAACATATTGGTTTTAGCAAGTGTTATAACTTTGTTGCTAGTGATTGGAGGAATTGAGGTAAACCCCGGCCCTGCAGATATAATAACAATGCTGGAAAACCTGACTGAGAAAATGAACAAAATAGAAGGTATGGAACAACGAATAGGTAAACAATTGGAAAAGATGGCAACAGATATCAAAGAAGATGTTAGAGTTGAGGTGCAGGAAGCAAGAAGGGAAGTTGAAATGGTTAAGGAAAGAATGGAAAGATTGGAAGAAAGGGAGAGAAGATTTAATTTAGTGTTCATAGGAGTTAAGGAAAGAAGGTATAAATGGCCAGCAGAAGAAATATTAGAAATAACGAAGGAAAAGCTGAATTTGGAATTGTATAGATGGGAAATTATTGAAGCTTATCGAGTTGGAAGACAACTTGGCAAGAGAACAATTATAGTGAAATTTGCAACAGCCCAATTAGTACATGAAGTACTTAAAAGAGCCAAGAAATTAAAAGGAACAGACATTTTTATTAATAAAGATTTATCACCTAAGAAGAGAGCTCTGCAAAGAAATTTAGTACAAAAAATGAAAGAAGCAAGAGCCCAGGGAAGAAGAGCTTATATTAGAAATTTCCAATTGTGGATTGACGGAGAAAAGACATCGCATCTGGACAAGAAGGAGCTAAGAGAACCCCAATCAGGCACAGAGGAAATTACTCAGCAAATGTCAATGCCAACTTTAGGAAGCACAACAGGAAGATCAAAGTCCAAGCAAAAAGGAATGGATGTGGGTGAAGACAGGGAAAGTGTGTGTTTGAACCGAAATCTGCCTGTCAGCATGGATATGAGAACGGCATATGCAGATAGGACGTCATCCAACTTCCTTACGAGAGAAGTAACAGCTGACGAAGAAATGACGTCAACAGAGGAAGCAACAGGAGGAGGAGCCACCAGAGTGACGTCACCCAAGAAAATAGTGTCACCGAGAAGAGGGGAAGTAATAGCAGCACGTAATTTGGCTTCGAAGGGAAAGAAGGCGTGGCAACAGAGTAGCGGGGAGAATACAGAAGGGGAAGAAGACAGCATTATATCATCTGAACATGGCAGCATTCTAGTTTTAGACAGAAATAAAACTATTCCTTCCGGAGAAGGGATACAATTAAGGAGTAAAAGAACACTAGAAACATTTAGATTTAGATCAGACTCATAATAGGGAAGGGAGAATATAAGGAGGCTTGGATTCTGGAATTGTGAGGGAGTTAAAAACAAAATATATGCGGGGAGTTTAAATCAATTATTGACAAAACTTGATTATCTCGCGGTAGCTGAAACATGGCTAAAAGAGGACCAGGTTTACGTAAAGGATTTTGATTTTGTAGGGATAAAAGGAGATAAGGTAGCAAGAAAGGGGAGGGCATCTGGAGGCATAGGCTTTTTTGTAAAGAAGACGTTAAGTAAAGGAGTTAAAGAAACTTGGTCAAGGAGAAAAGAAATACTATGGATTGTATTAGAGGAGAAACAAATAGTTGAAAATGTTATATGTATAGGCATAGTATACAATCCTCCTCTTCCTTCGCGCTTTCATAATCCGGACCTCCTTAAACACCTAGAGATAGAAATAGAACATTTAAAGGAGAGATATGGTAATTCTGAGATTATATTAATGGGAGACTTTAACATTAGGATTGGCGAAAATGATGTTATTGGAGGGAATAGGTGGATGAGTAATGATACATTAGAGAAACCTGAGAAAATTAGATACAGCAAAGATAAGATAGTTGACAAAGGCTATATGAAATTTATAGAATTCTGTGAATTGAATGCCTTTGATATTTTGAATGGGAAATATGGAGAAGATGTGAATGGAGAATATACGTATGTTAGTAATAATGGTCAAAGTGTGATTGATTATGTATTATGGCCAATTAATATGGGGTATATTTTAAGTAATTTTAAGATACTAAATTTAAGTTCCATCAGTGGGCATTTTCCATTGATAGTAGACATAAAAACATGCACAGAGCAAATAGTCTATAATTTAAGGGAGGAAAAGTGCAACATAGAAGAATACAGTAGATACAAATGGAAGGAAGAGTATTGCAATAAATTTAGGCAGACACTAAACTCTAATTATGGCCAGATATGTCAGTGTGGAATAAGTTTTATGATAAAGGAACAAGAAATTGAAAGTGCTATGGATATCTTAAATATCATTATGCTAAGGGCTGGGGAGGAAATGAAAATGAGAAAGAAGGTTTACAAAAGAGATGAGGGCTGGTTTGATGAAGAATGTAGAGTAACTAAAAGACAAGTCAAACAGCTGCTCATAAAGTGGAGGGAATTAGGAAACATAGAATTAAAGAAAGAGTATATGCAAGGGAGGGATTTATATAATTCATTACTGGAACAAAAGAAAACAAGCTGGATGAAAAAATATGAAAGTAATTTGATACGAATTCTAAATGAAAATAATGCAAATGAGATATGGAAGGTTATGAAATCAATGTATAATAAATATGTAACAAAACCAAGTATAAAACCAGGAGAATGGATGGAATATTTTAAAAATTTGTATGGGGAAAAAAAGAGTAAAAATGAGATAGGAAATTGGGAAATAGGTAATAACTATGTAGATATACTCAATGATATAATAAGAAGTGAAGAAATAATCCAACAGGTGAAAATAATGAAGAGAAATAAAGCAACGGGAATAGATGGAATCCCGACAGAGTTCCTTAAGGAATGGTGCACTGAAATAAACAGAGTTAAGGTTTTAGTAGACTTATTTAACACAATTAAGGTGAAGGGTTATATACCAGATAAGTGGAGGAAAGCAATCATACATCCAATATACAAAGGCAAGGGTAGTGTTGACAAACCAAACAACTATAGAGGCATTGCATTATTATCAAATGTAGGAAAAATTTTTACTGGTATTATGGCAAGCAGGATACAAACATGGGTTGAAGAATATGATATCCTCTCGGAACTTCAGATGGGCTTTAGAAAAGGGAGGAGGACAGTTGATAACTTATTTATTATAAAAACACTGGTAGATAAATACTTGAAAGACAAAAGAGGAAAGTTATATATGGCTTTTGTGGATTTAGAGAAAGCATACGATAGGATAGAGCTTCAATTGCTGTGGCATAAGTTGTTGACTAAAGGAGTGAGTAAACAAATGGTGGACACCCTTAGAGCATTATATAAGGAAAATACTTTTTGTATAAGAGTGGAGGAAGGGGTTGTAACAAGAGAAATCCAACAAGAGAAAGGGCTTAGACAGGGATGTAAGTTAAGTCCAGTCCTATTCAATTTATATATAGATGATGTATTAACAGAAATTGGGAGAAATAATAACTCGATGCCAGTAATTAATAATATTCAGATTCCAGGATTACTGTTTGCAGATGATCTAGTTATAGGTGCAATTACAGTGAATGGCTTGAAACAATCCTTGCAAACATTAAATAATTACTGTAAAGAGTGGAGTTTAAAAGTGAACCAGGACAAGACGCAGATTGTAGTGTTCAAAAAAGGGGGAAAATTGAGCAAATATGAAAAATGGAAGAATGAGAATGAAAAGGAGTACAGGGTAGTGAGAGAATGTATTTATCTAGGAGTCAAAATTGATAGTGGTGGCAATTGGGAAAAGCAAAAGAAATTTGCATTGGCAAAAGGAAAAGGAGCTTTATCAGCTATTAGAAGTTGCAAATACAAAGCACCTAATATAAATATTAGATGGTTAGAAAAAGTGTACAATATGGTGGTTGAGGCAAAAATGCTATATGGGATAGAAGTATGGGGATTAGAAGGAGGATGGGAAGGCATAGATGAGGTGCATAGGAAATTTTGCAAAGAAATACTGGGGTTACCAAATGCAACTGTTAGGCAGGTAGCACAAATAGAGCTGGGTAGAGTGGCAAGTAAGGGAAAGATTATGGAAAGGGCATTGAAATTTTGGCATAGGATATTGAAATTGGAAGAAAGGAATTTGTTAAAACAGTGTTTAGTATATCAAGAGAAAAGTTTAAAGAACAAGGGATGGGTAGACTGTCTTTGAAATAACCTGGAAAGTAGTGGGTTAGGGGAAATGTGGAGAAGAAGAGAAAATAATGTGAATAACTTCTGGAAGTTGGCAAGGAAAAGATTTGAGGATATAGAAATACAAAAAATATTTAGTGAAATAACTGAAAAGAGATCTTTAGTTTTCTATATACCAATGAAAGTCTCATGGGGAAGGGAAAAGTACACTGATGTGACAAATAAAGAGGAGCGAGAAGGTATTGCATGGCTGAAAGCAGGAGTATGGAGATTAAAAGGTTTAAGGAAAGGTATTCCACAAAATCAATGTCCTATATGTGGCGGAAATGAAGATATAGAACACATTTTATTTAAATGTAAAGGAACTGAAATTTGGAGAAAAAAGTATATTAATAAGAAATGGTTTAAAATAGATAGAAATGTAGTAGTAGTTGAAATGTTTCAAAAAGATAGTAAGAAGATTGGACAATTCTTATGCAAAGTGAAAAATAAATGGATATGGACAGTAAATAGACAAAATGGTGTAATAAACTAGAATTAATAAACTATTGTAAAATATGAGTATGACCGGTAAAGAGCCAGGGCTGAACACCGGTCATATTCACCTGTATAAAGCTTAGCATAAATAAATAAATAAATAAACTAGTAATGGGTCACTAATTAGTTCCCCGTCTTTTTTAAGGTTAATAGTTTTTTGGGTTACTATGTTCAGTCTACTTTCATTAATGTATCCTCATGCTGCTTTTTGTATATATCTAGTTTTATTTATTCTCTGTTTATATGATTGTGCCCGTAAGATATTAAGATTGTCAAGATATTGCTTTTTGGTAGTTTTGTATTTTTCTTTATAAAATACCATCCCTGTATATTTCTGTATTTGGGACAGTTCCTTCATTTCTTGCTTTAATTTAATTAGGTGAAGAGGAATTTTGAATGGTTTTTTAAAATGTTTCTGTAGTTTGACATCTTTTACTGGGCAGCAATGGTTAAAGTAATTATTAAAAATCCTATAAAATTCACCCCACTTGTCATTAATGTTATTGTAAGAATACATACTATCCCAAGACTCTTCGCTTAGAGAACCTGCAAGCAATTCCAAGCATCTATCCTTTAACTGCCTTTGTTTTTTTTTTATTATATTAACCTTTTGTATCTTGTATTCAATGTGTGCAAAATCAACACATTGCACATAGTGGTCAGATAAGTGGATATCAAGTACATCAGCTTTTAAAACTTGTTCACCAATGTTGGTAATAACATGATCAATTGTTGTTTTGGAAAAAATTTTAACCCTGGTAGGAAAGTGGATTAGTTCTACAAGGTTAAATAATGTTATAACTTCTGATAGTTTTTTTATAGTTGCTGTCCATTGGATCCAAGTTAATATTGAGATCCCCCGCATGAATTATATTTGTGTTGATTCTTGAATATCTGACCAAGAGGCTTTCCAATAAGTGTAGGAATTCAGGCAGGCATGCACTAGGTGATCTGTAAATACCAAAGACGCATGTGTTTTCTGTTTTTGTTGTTATCTTAATGCCTGCAGCTCCGTTACTTTTTCTGCACAATACCTTTCTAGATTTAAGGGGGTTATATCGAGTCCATTTTGAGTGAAAATTGCTACCCTTCCACTTTTGAATGAAGATCTAGCATACTTACTCACTAACCGACAATTACAAATATTTACAATTTCAAGCTGTTCATCATTCAATCCATGTTCAGTTAGTATGGCAACCTGGGGCTTGATTTCATTTGCTAAATGCTCAAATGCAACATGCTTATTACTTAAGTACTGTATATGTAGAAAGGGAGCTGCCAAGCTATTCAGGTACCATTATTATTTGTTTATTCTACCTAATATGTGTTAAAAGTTTAGAATGTATGGTAAGAAATTGGAAAAGACACACAAAATGTTAAAAAGCCAATAATTCCCAAGCTGCAGAATGTGTATATCCACATGCTCAGGCAATCTATTCTCGCTTGTACTGAGGCCCATCATATCTCCACATGGTGCTGCAATGTGCTTGCCGAAGTGATACATTAGGGTTAGTTTACTTCTACTTTGAACTTAGTGTAAAAAAAAAATTTGATGTGTTCCATTTACATGACTTTCACTACATCTCTGCAACAAATTATTGTTTTTATTTCATGTTAATCGAGAAAAAATTATCAGAAATAGTCTTATTATTTGCTTTCCTGTAAGTAGAACTGAAATAAGGGAGTATCATAGGTTAAAGTGATAGAAAAACTGGTTGCCATATTACTGAAGTTTCTGTGTTTGTATGGACAGCAGTTGACAAACTCCTGTTTGAGAAAACTATGTTTTTTAAAGCTCAACGCAAAAACAAGGAATATCTAAAAAACAATGAACTTCACGAAAAAAAAAATATACATATATATAGCATAAATTGAGTGTTTTAATATGCTCTACATTTTTTGTGTGATAAGTTTTTTACGGTTTAGCAGTTATGCTAAATTCCGCAAAATTCATCCAGAATAAAGTAGTCTTCAGAGGCTATTCCCAAAAAATTCTAGATATACATTTTATTTGTCAGGTAAATATCCTTAATATACAATATTTTAATCAAAATCATTAGAGCCATTTTTGAGAAAATCAAAATTTCCGAAAAATGTTCCACACAAAGGGTAATTGGGGGTGGGGGGATTTTCTTGAGAATGTTCATGTCGCATGCTCGGAAGATATCAAACTTAAATACCAAGTTTGATATTTAAGTCCTTTCATTTTTGAGCTATGCTGTCCAACCCCCCCCCCCCATACATATACATGCATGCATGCAGGCATGCGCACACACACACATGGACCTTTTTCCAAAAATGCTTTTTTTGGATTCAGGGGGACCCAAAACATGTATTTCCGATGAAATCTTGGTATTGAATTTTTGGGTACATTACAATACTTTCTCTATATACTATATACATAGTACGTGTAGAGGAAGTAATAAGTGACCCTCATATACCTCCATCTGTGATTAAAACGTACTGGATTAAACTGCTCTTAACTTTAGGTTTTAAAAATCACTCATTTAATAACTGATGTTGGTATACAAATTTTATTTTAAATTTTTATGAATCAAAGAGTTAACAAAACTATCAGCATCATAGGTCAGAAAATACAACAGAAAATAAACCCAATGCAAAAATTCAAGCAACAATTCTGCATCATAACAATGAAGTTAAATTATTTCCAAACATCTAATCCATTCATTGCCGATTAAAGTTGGATACTTTCCACAGAACTTTTTAAAATCTTTTAACATAATTGTCTTCTCTCCACTTTCTGCATTATGTTTCTACATAGTGACAGCAGATTCTCAACCATGACCCCGCTCTAGGTAATATTTTCTCAACATGGACTATGTGGTAAGGAAAACACTGACAACCTGTCTGGAAATCAGACATGAACTACACCTGCATTAGCTCATAAACCTTCTGCTATAACAGTTTGGTTAGTTGTAGGCAAATATGAACTAACACATTTTGTTTCATAATTGAAATGTTACAGCAATTTATTTTTCTTCTGTTTTTATAACTTCTCTGCACAAGAATAACCAAAATGTTACAATCTGAGTCAAACAGTTTTATGCAAAGGAAGAGACAACATGAAAACTTGTTCTTCACCAGTCAATGAGAAACTCCCTTGTCATGTGGTTTTGTTCATAACTCCTTTGAACTTAAAGTGAAACAATTATAGGTAAAGGAGAACAATTTGCTGCATGTCTTTGAATGACTTAATACTGAAAGCAGAAATCCACCTGTGATAAATAAGAGCATTTAGTTGGAAATAAGTGATTTACATTCTTATGTGCTTTGTATACCTACTTTTAATGCCTTGATAACCATTGGTTCAAAAAGTCTGATATACGAAGCTAGTGATGTTTTATCTGCTCCACGACTGATGCTTTTAAAGGCAGATATTTTCCTATCTCCTCTTCTTCTTAAATAATGCATTAACCTGTAAAATCAGAAAATTAATATTAGCAAACCATAAACAGTATTATCCTGGAATCAGTAGTGAATATCTAGAACCAATTTAAATGCTGTGTTTAACTTTAAATGTTTATAATAAATTATATGTTCACATCATTGTGCAGCTTCTTGGTTTCATAGATAAAAAATGCATTCAAACTAATTAAAAAATATTTGTTGCCAAATTATGTAAACATTCAGCAATAATTCATTCTTTTACATGTATTCTTAGCAAAATCATTTAACTACTGTATGCACTAATTCTCATGGTATCCAGAAAGGCTTCACATACTTGACTGTATCTTAACATCAATTCTCTTTTTTTTTTTCTTCTTCTTCTTCTTCTTCTTCTTCTTTCAACTCAGGCTAGATTAGCTCCAATATGTTGTGTTTTCAATATTAATAATCATAGAAAGAATGCCACATAATATACATTATGAAGTGTTCTAGAGCTCAGAAGTGAAAAAGCATACTGCACTTTTTCAAAGTTTTTCTTTGATTCTTTACAACTCTCTACCTGAACTTCCATTAAAATACATTATACCAAAACAAAACTGAATTTATACCTCCCAAATGTATTATAAATAATGCTATAGTAAACATTATTACAAGTACTGGTGCAGGTGCAATATGCCCTCTCTTCTTTTTCTACAAAAGATTAAGTTTAAATACTAAATTTTTATGGAGAGATTTCGGCAATATTTCAGAGCTTATAAAACCTACTATATCATATAAATAAATTTGAAAAAGTTGTACTATTATCTGACTCTAAAGCAGCTATTATGTCCATAACATCTGATGTAACACCTAATAACTTAAATATTGCAGAATGCTGCAGAATCACAAAACAATTAATGAATTTAAATAAAAAATTAATACTTCAATGGACACCAGCACATTGCAGAATACAGGGTAATGAAATAGCTGACTTTCTAGCCAAGAAAGGTAGTAAAATTACATCATATTCATCTGATCCAATAAGTTATCACTCTATCAAAAGAATCATTATATCAACATATAATAACAAAATTAAAGAAGATAATGTATTATAAACAAAAGGAAAACCATGGGAAAATTTATGTAATAACATGACCAGAATCACATTACCAAGAAATTCCTCTGTAGCAACATTTAGACTCCTAACAGGCCATGAATGTCTCAATAAACATTTATTCAGGCAGATTAGTGCAATGGATTTAAGCTCCATAAATAAAGTTTAAATGCTTTTTTTAGAACATGTCCACACAAGCAAATTTAATTAATGATAAGAATTTCTTCCCTTTGAAGTTTTAAAAGTAAGACTTAATTTTGGTTTACAAGACCACCTCTGTGTCCTTTCTGTACACTTAAAGAAGATATGGATGGAAACCATCCACTACGCTGCCCAACCTTGAGTCGACATGATAACATGACATCAAAACACTGGAATGCAAGAGAGCAAATGGCCTCACTGCCAACTGCTCAACATTAGATACCAAACCAATCAATATTATTACAAGTCCTTTTCAAACCAATTATTTTTAACAGCTAAGGTGGAAAGCTCTCTAAAATTAAGCAGTCACATCATTTGTTAGAATCTATATGAATCTTTTGGAGGAGTTCAAAACTAATAATTTTGTCCTGGTTACAAATGATATTGCTTTATGTTGAAGGTCACCCTCCGTGGTGTAATGATTACCATGCTAACTTCATATACCCAAGGTTGCGGGTTCAAACCCGGCGGAGGAAGATGGATTTTTTTGGGTGTAAAACTCCTTAGCATGGCTTCCTTCAGAAGGGAAGTAAAGCCGTTGGTCCTGTGTCGTAGATTTATGGCATGTAAAAGAACCTCAAGCCTGATAGAGAGGCCTCTGAGCAAAATTAAGCAGTCTTTCACGCCCAATATAGAATGGGATGCTGAGAACCACAGTAGTTAAAGAGCGCCCATAAATAACACGCCATTTACATTTTTATGTTGAAGGCTTCTCAAATTTCTTCCAACCCTGTTTTAGATGATCAAATTACGAAAATTATTGGAAGACTAGCAACTAAAAGGAGTGAAATTTTGATGTACCAGATTGTATAGGCCTAGTAACTATATAATTTGGTGCATCAAAACTGCACTAGACCCTCCATTATACTATTATTACGGTGCGTGCACCTGGAGGGAACTAGGTGGTTGAGAATGTAATGATAAGCTTTTCCTATAACTAATTTATTTGAATTAACATCTATACCTAAGTACTACAAAAGTAAAACACATAATTTGAGAAGCCCTTAGTTCTTATCTTTTAGTATGTCAAAATGTTTCCCTGGCAGAATATCTAGGCAGAGACAATATTCCTTTCTTACTCACCCATTACTTGCAGGATAATCAGGAGGTTCTGCATCTTGATGCGGACCGACGTGGATTTCCTTAGGCACCACACAATACCAAAAAAGCCCCGAGCTAGTGCTCGGGAAGCTTATATAGTGGCAGATAGACGACGCCTAAGTGTCGTCATAAATTCTTACGTTTTAGGTGAAAAGTTCGAAAGATCCGGTCACGTAGACCACTGGTCGGGACTTTACCCAGCCGCAGCAGACGGCAAGCAGGATGAGGTATGTGAGTAAGCATCCTCTCACATGAAATATAATATTACTCAGGAACCTTATAACTGCATAGAAAAATGTGCTCCTATGAAATTATATATTTTAAGAAGATATTACTTTATAGAAGACCTAGAAGTCCTGCGAAAGACGTAGGATGCTCAAACAGTTGAGAGGAAGGTTCCCAGCTATCTGTCATCTGTCTAACTTACAACAGGGGTGGCCAGGGCACTATACCCTCCCCACCTTTACATGAGCAATGGGTACAAGGATACCGATTGCGAAATTATTAACCATTCAGGTAAGTGTCTTGCATTATTATTTTTTTTTAACATTCATTGAATTTCTTTCTCTGCCAGAAGAGATTATTAAATAATTTTGTTTCCTTTTACTTTCAGGATTTTTCCTCCTGTACTACTCAAGGGCTCTCATATATATATATATAACACATATAGGTAAGCATACAACATATAGATATCCATTTCTTAACCTATTACAGTAATGATCTCTCTTAATAATGTGTGTAAGTGTTACAAAAATTTTTTTTTTTGTGTCAAGATGTTACCTATAACCTTCCTGTCAGAGTTCTCAAAAGGTTTCAAGTGTCTTTAATACAACGAACTTGATGTGGTGAAGCAAGCATTATTTGTAGTAGCCGCTTCCGATTTTGCGGCTTCCTCCTGATTGGGAGAGTTTGGCACAGTGGTTCCCACGAGCTCATGACCTTCGTCTGCGTTGTCGTGTGGTTGGGTGGTTGGATGTGCTCGTCTGGATAGCAGTTGTCTCCTCAACATCAGGCGAGTGTACCAATGTTTCCTTGTGATACCCAACACTACGGCAACACCTAGAACAAACAGTACCCCAGTACCGGTCCACAGATGTACTGGAGTTCCTTGCTGGCTACGCAAGGATTCACGGGCCTCATGCACGCTGTTGGCGAGACGGCGAAGTGGCGTCTGTGGCGGGTGGTCGTCTATTCGAAGCTCGGTCTGGAGAGCTTCCAGGTTTGTTAGGTCCAATGGCCTTCGATCTTTTACAGTCAGGTTACGTCGCTCGGCCGGCGACAACATGCTGCTGATATCGGGTACGATGATGGCGTCTTCTTCTAAGTTCAGTTGCGTTTCTCCGGTGACGGCAGGCAACAATGTCATTGTCTCCGAATGGTAGTGGCAGTCAAGGTCATCAGTTAACAACCCCGTGCCATGGAGAATCAATGGTCTGAAACGTGTCTTGCGACCAGAACAAGTTTTAGCTATCTTCAAAGGGCTCGACACTGAGTACACCCAGTAATTCTTCCTTTTTGACTTGACGTGGTACCATATAGGTGGGAAGTTAGGTCTTAGGATAACTCGTTTACAAAGGGTGTGGACATTGTCTTCCTGTCCAAAAAATAAGGATGAGATACATGTGGGAGAGGTAGAGGAGTACAAGGCAAATTCAGCAGGACAAACGGAGATGGTTCCGGGTTTACATTGGTTTAAGTTGGTGTCTGTAGGAAGGGCATATCTCTGTCTGTCACTAGACACTGCCAGGTACTGAACTGCTGTATGAATAGTTATGTACTTTTCTACCTCTTCTAACATTGTTGGCAATGGTAACACCCTGTATAATTCCAAAGTTCTATCAGCTCCTCTCAAAGGAACCCTGATAAGGATCCTGATAGCAGCAGGCATAGAATATGCTATCACGTCACAAAGTTTATAGTACGTGTGCATGTCTGATATTTCAGCACCGGCTAAAAGTGAAGTCCCCAGTGGTAGTCGAAGTCCCACGGTTTGCAAAATTTGGGATAAGTTTCCAGGTGGCACAATAGTCGCGCTTAATCTGCCAGTCGCGATTACATCTAGCCCTTCCTGTATTTGTATTAGCTGCTGCTGCAAGTTAATCATGAATAAAGAAAGTTCGCGTATCGCTGAGGATACTTTAAATTGACTTCTCACCCAATTTTCGAAATTTGTTAAAGCATCTTCTACCTCTAAGCTTCTATTATTAATCTCCTGTACCTTTACAACTAATTCATCAGTTAAGCTTTTTATTCTTTGGGTATTTTGAGTAGTTCGCCCATCCAATTCCTTTATATAAGTGAATTGGTCTTCAGCAACATGCACCA
The DNA here is from genome assembly GCA_030762935.1 of Hymenopus coronatus. Taxonomy (NCBI): domain Eukaryota; kingdom Metazoa; phylum Arthropoda; class Insecta; order Mantodea; family Hymenopodidae; genus Hymenopus; species Hymenopus coronatus. The sequence continues at coordinate 16,891,635 of CM060890.1, forward strand.
GTTTGGTGGTTGTAGTCGCATATTTAGCAATTTGTTTGTGCACCTTATCTATTTCGGCTCTATCAGGAGTACCGAATAACACCTTCATCAGTGACCCACCAACATCGATTGCACCCCGTTTTCGCCTACTATCCTTTGAGGGTAAGTACTGTTCTAAATTTCTCATCTCGTTTTGCAATAATTCAAACACTTTCTTAAGTTTCTCAATTTCGCCCCATTCTATTGAACTCCCTGTATTTCGTGATCTTTCAACATCTAACTTTTCAAAGATCGTTTTGACTTGTGTAATGGCATTAGCATACAGTTGTACAGGCACGTCGATACTGATTGTCCATCGACTGCCAGTAACCAAGATTGTCTCTTGATAAGCAAAAATTACTCCTTTAGTCATTAGAGGTCCCTCGGGAGAGACATTTAAAGGATCTCTCATAACCCCGCGGTTTGCCAAAGCATAACCTGAAAAGATCAAACATGAGGATATTAGATACGCCCACGCCTTTTAAGCTGGTACGCTGTTACTTTTTCTGTATTTTCACTCGGCTCATTGTAGCCTATATTTTCCGAGTTATGTTCATCGCTGCCGCTGATTACTGGCTCTTCTGACTCCTCGCGCCTAGAACTGGTGGATGGCCCCCCTTGGTTTCGAACCCGAGGCCGCAAATTCCATGGCAAGGTGACGGGTCTTTCCACTTGATTTCTTTCCCTAATTCCCCTATAAGTCCAAGTGGGATCTTTACGCTCATCATCCTGAGGGAGAGTGATGTTATGAGCGTCTTCATCATAATTTTCGATAAATGAATTTTCTGTGCTTATTTCATTTCTCTCAGGAGCTGTAACTTCAACATTTTCATCTATCAATTGCGAGCTAGTTATCACTTCCGGCCAGGCATCCGGCTCGTTAGTACTCTCCGGCCTGCTATTTGAATAACATTTCTTAAGCCTGTTTATATGTACACACGCAGTGCGTCCTGGTCCCATTTGTAGTTTATAATTTAGCGGGGTAAGTTTCTCTATAATTTTATACGGTCCGCCATACTTTGGCGCTAACTTTCTGTTTGCTTTCTTTCCTATATACGGCTTGTCTAAATATACATAATCTCCTACTTCAAATTCAATATCTGTCGCTTTTCTATCATATTGCTGCTTTTGTCGATATTTATTCTCTAAGAGATGGTGATATGTGTTACTATAGGCTTCACTTATCCTTTGTTTCATAGCCTCAATATGTTCTTCCGCGTTACTGAGCTCAACGTCACTATTCTTAGGTTCGAGCTCAATCATAGTTGGCAAACGCATTTCTCTAGCATAAAGCAAGTAGAATGGACTGTAAGTTGTTGTGGCATGTGGAGCGGATCGATATGCCATCAATGTAAAAGGCACCATCCGGTCCCAATCATCCCCATACTCAGTTACAATCATAGATAGGCAATCATTTAGATATCTATGGTATCTTTCAATCGCCGAATTCGATTGAGGATGGAAAGGACTGCTATTCACATGTTTAACATGAAATAATTTGCATATTTCAGTGAATAGTGCAGATTGAAAATTTGTCCCTTGGTCGGACAAGATTTTCTCGGGAGCTCCGTACCTACAATACACTTCCGTTACCAAAACTCTTGCCACAGTATTGGCGGTCTGGTCTGGTATCGGTATAGCCTCGGGAAATCGAGTGAAGTGGCATATGGATGTAAGCATATAGCGATTTCCGGCCCTTGTGACGTTTAGTGGTCCCGTAATGTCAATAGAAATTACCTGAAACGGTCTTGTTGCTGTTTCGGAAATTCCTAATGGCGCAGTAGGTTTTCGTGTAATTTTCCTCTTAGCACATGTTTCGCATTTTTGAATATAACATTTGACATCTTCCTTTAATGAAGGCCAAAAATACCTCTTTTCGATCACGGCCTGTGTTCTTTTCGTGCCTTGGTGCGCACTATAAGTCGTGTCATGGTGCATTGAAATTATAGTATTCACCATAGATTTTGGAACTATGATTTTTGAATTGTGATCACCCCCTGTATATAACACACCCTCTATATCTATAAAAACTTCATTATTTAAACCCTGATTGTTTTCTTTTATCAATTGTTGGCAATATTCATCTAATTCTTGTTGAATTTTCAGATCACGCCTTGAAAATGGAAGCCGGCCAGACGCCGCCTCCTTCGCCTCCGTCTCCGTTACCCGCAAAGGAGTTACCGACTGCAGAGGAGCTACCGAGAACTCGCTCCGTGTCTCCAGACGGGACAATGCATCAGGTACGATGTTTGCTTTTCCTGGTCTGTGATTAATAGTGTAATCATACTCGCTCAGTGCTAACATCCACCTTGTCAACCTTGCACTTAACGGGTTTTTAGTTGTAAGTAACCACGTGAGTGCTTTGTGATCTGTGTAGATAGTGAATTTATGTCCGAATAAGTAAATTCGAAATTTCTTTACGCCAAATACTACTGCCAGTAATTCCTTTTCTGTAGTTGTGTAATTTTGCTCGGCTGACGTAAGTAATCTACTTGCGAACCCAATAGGCTTATCTAAACCATCTGACAATTGGCTTAAGATAGCTGAGATCCCTACATTGGACGCATCACATGCTAACACAAAAGGTTTCGAAAAGTCGGGATGCGCTAGCAATGTATGTTTAGTAAGAGCATTCTTTAGTGCAACAAATGCTTGCTCAGTGGCTTCACTCCAAATAAATTTCTGGTTTTTCTTAGTTAATTGAGTTAAAGGCTTACTTATTGTTCAAAATTCAGGAATGAACGCCCTGTAGTACCCAACAGCACCTAGGAATGAGCGTATTTGCTTTACATTACCTGGTCGTGCTAATTTCAGAATAGCTTCTACTTTAGACGCATCCGGTTTTATGCCTCGCGCGCTAACAGTGTGACCCACATAAATAACTTCCCTTTTTGCAAAGTGACATTTTGCTAAGCCTGGTTTTAAATTAGCTTCCTGCAATTTTTCAAATACCTTCCGTAGATTTTCTGCATGCTCCTCGATAGTTCTCCCTGTCACGAGGATATCATCCATGTAAACACAGCACGCCAACCCCTTGAGATTACCCAATATTAGATCTATTGCTTTCGACCACGTCATTCGAGCTGACACCAACCCGTACGGGAGTCGAACGTACTGGTAGGACCCCTCCGGTGACGCGAAAGCGGTCTTGGGTCTATCTGATTGTTTCACCTTAATCGCGTGATAAGCAGAATCTATATCTACTATAGAAAAATAAGCGTTGCCTGACAACATAGATAAATTTTCCTTGATATCTGGCATAGGCCACGTTGGCACTTTAGTTACTGAGTTTAAACGTCGGTAATCTACAACCAACCTGTATTTAACTACTCCATCTACCGCCTTTTTCGGTACAAACAAACACGGACTTGCCCAATCTGACTTGGTATGCTCTATAATTTTTGCCTGTAACATTTTTTGAATTTGCCTACGCAACTCTTCCTTTAGCGCAAACGGCACCCTGTATGGCCTAAGTTTGAAAGGTTTAGCATCCCCTGTATCTATTTCGTGTTCCACTACTGTTGTACATGGTAGCTCTCCTGTTGGATCGTCTAAATATAACGGTATAAAATCATACAAAACTGCTAATATAACCTCCCTTTCCTTCGGTGGTAAATGCTCAACTTTTTCGCCTAATGTTCTATAAACTTCGTTTATTTCCATGGACCTCCTAAACTCTGTATTTCCCCTTTTTTCCTTTAGTGCTGGTTTTGTTACCCTTAACATACAAACGTCATCTTTTGTACCTATTTCCTTATCGCACAAAATACAAACTTCTACTTTACACATAGGTTCTGGGTTCATGACTCCCAACAACCTGCCGACTGCCTGTACGTCGGTCTTCTGGCACGCGGGTCTTACCTCTCTTTCTTTTCCCCTCAGATACTCACTCTCACTGCGATACAAGGTTCCCCCGTCATTCCGGATATGATTAAGTTTCCCTATCAATGTAATCGCTTCATTGGGCTGCTGATATCTGCCTCCTTGCGAGACATCAGGCGCTGGCCAGCGTCTCCCAAGCCCTGGGGAAACGAACTGCCGTCCTTTCTGACCCCCCAGCGTGCCGCTGGTTTGCCATCCCCCTTCTACCCCATTTGGAGGGGCAGGAAAACTGCCCGCCGAGAATGGCACATCACCAAACTCCTTCTGCAAGTCCGGCTCGGCCGTGCCCTGTTTCTTATCGAGATCGCCATGCCTCGATCTTCGGACTGCAGGCACACTGCTTTTAATCGGTTGACAATTTCTATTCCCTTGACAACCCTTATCTCCTTGAGTTCCCTGCGGATCCTCATAAAATTCACTGCATATTCTACACATGGCTATTTCAGTTTCCTTAAAACTCGTAAATGGTGCACAATTATCTCTCATAAAATCATTAAATTCTGTTGCTCGCCCTATTTTCATACCCTTTCCTATTGCTATACTCGTTAAACCCATATTCAAAATTTTCATAACGCAATACCTAGCGTCCCTACACAGTCTCTCATTACTTCTTTTCAGCCATGTTATTTAATTTTCATCATTTGCAGTAATTACTCTAGACACAACTCTAGCCACGTATATCTTACTTAACTCTGGTTCTACAGGCTCTACATAAACCTCGAGGGGAAAAGTTCCTTTTGCAACTCGGTGCAAACGAGTGAGTACCTGGTTTTCCGTCTTAGGTGAAACTACAACGTTTTCGGCCATCACTACATTCCATTTCCACTCATCCTCCTCATTTAGATAAGCATTTTCAAAATCATCTCGTTCAGTATCTACTTCATCATTGTTATTAATGCTCAGCTCTTGATTTCCTACTTGTACTCTTCCCATCATGCAACTTGACACCGTTTGTGGAGTGATCAGGTCCACGTGCGGCTCTAGTCTCTGATCTGGCTGCGATAGTAGTTTAACTGGACCGTGCTTTGTTTCTAGTCTCCCACGACGTATATCTATAACTGCCTCAACATTGACCAAAAAATCCATACCCAATATGCCAACATACTTTTTGAATTTCAGGGGCACTACACAAAACTCATGGCATATTAGTTCGGGGACATCTTTCATTGTAAACCACACTTTCTGTGCACCTAAAATCTTAAATTCAGCGCCTGTAACACTAATTCCATTAAACTTGGGTTCCTCCATTTCTCGTTTATCTACTATCCCATACCTTATGGCAGAAAAACTTGCACCCGTATCTACCAACATGTAGGAAGGCGTGTCAACTCCTAACTCTACTTCTAATAAAAGCTCCTTGAATTGCGTCTCATATGAGTAGACGGGAAACGATTCTGACCAGGGACCGCCGAATTCCCGTTTTTCGACAGACCATTCCCGTTTCCCTGGGGTCGTTGCCACGTGCATTGTTTTGAAATATGGCCGGGCATATTACATTTAAAACACCTCACATTATCCGCACCACTTGAGAATGTAACCTGCCTGCGGTTAGAGTTTCCGCCCGTCATTTGTTTCATACGAGTAACCTTATCTCTCCCCTGACCTTGGCCTTGGCCTTGCTCTCGGTTAGGGTTGTACAATACCTTCGGCTTGCTTCTACACGCACTGGCCACATGCCCTTTCTTGTTACACTGGAAACACACTTTATCAGATTGAAACATAAACACCTTTTTCTCATGGAAATTACTACTCACATTTCCTCTTTGTTTCTCGGCATTTTCGACCGTTGTGGCGATCCTAATGGCTGCAATAAAAGTGTCTGGCATCTGAAATCGTACTTGCTGTCCCACGACACCCCTTAAACCATTCATAAATGCTGCTAATAGTCTTCTTTCTGCTTCCTCATTAATAGTCTTTTGAACTTCAGCGTTCTCTACCGTCCTAATCGTTTTGTGGCATAATTGTCTACATCGGTCAGCGAAAACTTCTACGCTTTCATCTGTTTTCTGGGAGGCGTCTTGTAACGCTGTATAATGATACTGTGGTGGTAATTTCTCTGTAAACCTGTCAGTTAAGGCCTTCTTAAAGTTGTCCCACGTTACATCAGTATCCTGGAGATCAGCTCGACCTCTAAAAAAGTGCAATGCAGTTCCTGCCAACTTAGCACGGGCTATATTTAGTTGATCAGCCTTTGCCCAATTTCCTACAACTGCCATTTGCTCTATATTACTAATAAAATCCTTTACCGGTCGTCCCTTTGGATCCCCTGTATATTCCTTTATAACGTTAGCGATGCTGACGTCCTTAATCTTAGCTGCCGTGAGGCGAGCTAACTTTTCCTCTAATTCCCTTATCCTTTCCTCGTTGGCAGCCATTTGAAAAGTTGTATTCAAAACAGTAATTTGCAAACTGCGTCTATATGAAAAAAAATAATTATTATGTGCTTTCCTTTGTTTCAGCCCTCACGGCCTCCTCTAGAGCGGCAAGCTCCGCTGCCACTAGGTCAGGCGTTACAGGACGTGAGGGATTATCAACAGCGCCAGCTGAGGGTCGCTGCCCGGACTGCTGCTGCGCGAATGCGGGCAGTGGAGTATCCGGTCCTAAGAGCCCGTCAAAGAAGGCCACGATAAATTTGGATCTACACTGGTGATATCTCGAAAGACAATTGTGAAAAGAAAAATAAATTCAAAATTGTAAAGTTCCAAAAATTATAAAATTCCAAAATTAACACAAATGTAAGGATCAGTGATCCCGCTGAATTATAATATACGGATGGGCACACACACACAGAGAGCGAGCTGAATTAAACACCACCAGAAAACATTAGCGTTCTTATTTCACTGACCTAGGTATTTCCGTAGCCACACCCCTAGCTCTAGGAAACATAGACACCCTTTTCCCTTCCGGAGTTCCTATTTTCTGTTCTAATAGTACCTCACCGGAAGCATAATCATATAGGTAGTCAGTTCTCTCAATTTCTAGCGCTTCGTATTCACAGCCTGGATCTATGTGCCTCTTCAAGATACGAGTCTCTACATCAAACGTCACGGTTCCGTGCCCGTTGTGGTGAGTATATATTTTATAAGATGGACAAGGAAAACCCTTAAGTTTACCCTTTATAGCTATTTCTATGCGAGAGTCAGTAATCAGCCCTGCAAACTTATTTCTGTGCATTTCCAACAGAGACAAATCAAACTTGGTGTATTTCTTAAAGAAATTTGTAATCAAAGTAAAAGCGTACTCATCAGACTGTCTTAATGCCAAAGCGCTTGTAGTAGCAACTACGTGTATGTAAACTATTATGAATGTAACAGGTTCTATCTTTCTTTCACACTTGAAAATACACTTAAACATTTCTCACAAAAACACCTAGCTCAAATTTAACATTATTCCTAGGGTCCGAGAATTCCTAAGAAGTTCATTAACACAAGGATAAAACACTGAATTAATGAATTTAAAATAAATCCTGTGTGAATTAAATCCCACCGCTGCCACCAATCTATTACGGTGCGTGCACCTGGAGGGAACTAGGTGGTTGAGAATGTAATGATAAGCTTTTCCTATAACTAATTTATTTGAATTAACATCTATACCTAAGTACTACAAAAGTAAAACACATAATTTGAGAAGCCCTTAGTTCTTATCTTTTAGTATGTCAAAATGTTTCCCTGGCAGAATATCTAGGCAGAGACAATATTCCTTTCTTACTCACCCATTACTTGCAGGATAATCAGGAGGTTCTGCATCTTGATGCGGACCGACGTGGATTTCCTTAGGCACCACACAATACCAAAAAAGCCCCGAGCTAGTGCTCGGGAAGCTTATATAGTGGCGGATAGACGACGCCTAAGTGTCGTCATAAATTCTTACGTTTTAGGTGAAAAGTTCGAAAGATCCGGTCACGTAGACCACTGGTCGGGACTTTACCCAGCCGCAGCAGACGGCAAGCAGGATGAGGTATGTGAGTAAGCATCCTCTCACATGAAATATAATATTACTCAGGAACCTTATAACTGCATAGAAAAATGTGCTCCTATGAAATTATATATTTTAAGAAGATATTACTTTATAGAAGACCTAGAAGTCCTGCGAAAGACGTAGGATGCTCAAACAGTTGAGAGGAAGGTTCCCAGCTATCTGTCATCTGTCTAACTTACAACAGGGGTGGCCAGGGCACTATACTATATTCCATCACAAGGCATATGACATGCATCACACATAATGTGCACTTTCATACTGCAGTAAGGTATTACTTACAGTAAGTCTTAAAAAGATGAACTCTTTGAAAATCAATGTCCCTGATTAATTGTAGGAGCTGTAAAATTAACTCCAATGCTTGTCATGCAGTTATTTATGCATCAGCCTCCAAAAGAAGATGAAATTCAAAGAAGTGCTATTATTCAAAATGAAAAAATCTTATGTCTTATAAATTTTGCATTTACATGATTTTCTCATCTTAATCTTCTACAAAATATTCTTAAAAAAGCTTATTTTTGTATCTACTTTATTTTCATCAACCTTTTAACATCCTAACTGGGTAGGTCATATTTGGCTGAAATGATGTTCAAATGGGGCTGGACTGCAAAGAGTTTGGATAAACTTTTTTTTTTTTTTTTATTTAAAAAAAGATTAAAAGAAAGCTCTGCAGAAAACCTTATCCACGTAATTCACCCGAATGAAAATTCAAACTCAGGATCTCTTAATATAGGGGATACAGCAAATGAAAGGTTACTAAGGTAAAACTTTGACATTTTGCCACCATTATGGAATAACTCTGATATTCCAGTGGTTAAGTTTCATTGATAGCTAGCAACTCCCCTGCGAATGTCATTTGTTAGATGCATTGGGAAGATTAGTTATATTGTATCCGTAACATTAGAGTCTTGGTTTATTATCTGTAGGTGCACCAACTTTGCATTGCAACCATTTAATAACCAACTGATGCATTGATTATTAAATTATTATACATTATTATTATTATTATTATTATTCTGCAATATATTATATTAGGTTAATTGTATAAGCATTTAATTACTTAATCACTATTATAAGATTAATGGGCTATTAGGTTATTATTAATAATTAGGTCTTGTCTTTGCAGTTGAATAGAAATTTGAATTATTTTTGCAATTTCTGGTGTAAGCATTGTCTATTTGTGTGGGGTTCATTTTTAGAGGAAGAAAATATGTGTTGAAGAAAAGCAAGAAATGTAATTTTTACTTTCTCTATGTATGTACATACAATGTACTATGTACATAGTATCTAGAGAAGGTACTATATTCTACCCAAAATTTGATGTCAAGATTTCACCAGAAATAAAAATTTTGAGGACCCCTGAGTCCGAAAAAATCATTTTTAGAAAAAGGTCTGTGTGTTTATGTTTCTGTGGAATGCATAGCTCAAAAGATCATTAAAAACCAAACTTGATATTTATGTTTAATATCTTCCAAGGATATAATATAAAGATTTAAAAAAACATTCTCCCACCACAAACTACCCTTTACATGGAAAATTTTTTGAAAATTTTGTCTTTCTCAAAAAGGGCTAATGATTTTGATTAAAATACCATCTATTAAAGATATTTACATCACAAATAAAAGTATATTTTGAATTTTTTGAGAATAGTCTTTGAAGACCTATTTATTCTTGATGAGTTTTGCATAATTTTGCATAATTGTTAAACTGTAAGAGATAAACAAAAACTTAATATACAAAAAGTGTATATCTTGCTAAAACACATAATTTATGTCATATACGTTTTTTACATATTCCTTGTTATTGGTTTCAGTTTTAAACTGCCTAACTGCTTTTTCAGACGGGACCATACAAAGTGAACCGAACCTGAATTGTTTCACATAGCGACCAGATATTCAAAGAGTTGACTATTGCTTTATCCTAATGTATTCCCTTATTTCCCTTCTACTTACAATGAAGCAAATAATAAGTTCAATTCTGCTAATGTTTATCTTGATTAGCATGATGTACATAAAAAAATCATCTTTTATAAGAGTAATTTATATTTGGAACAGTTACAGTTATGTGAATGGAATATCAGACTTTTGGCTTATAAGTATGCCAATATCATGTTAAAACATAACCAAATTTTGAAATAACAAATTCATTGGAGGATGGAATAGCATTTAACCAGCACTCTGCCACTATGACAATTGCAAAATTTGCACATTCTACTCACATAGAACTCTCATCTCTATCCATTTTGATGCCTGGGGAAGATATGTATTCTGTGAGTTGTTGATATGGGATTTGAAAGCAGGCATTATAAAATCCACTGCTATTTGGAGAAGAGGTAACTGTAACAGCTGATGAACCAAACTGATGTTTATCTTCAGGATCATCCCACTGAGCTGACAGATTTGTTCCAAACAGACATTTCAGTAACTGGAAATAAAATTATGTACATCCAGTTAGAAAACTACTATGTTGTGTCAAAGGTATGAAACAAAAAAATAAAAGTTTGTAAACCATTAACTGCAGAGCTGCAGGGAAACATAACTTTGTGTTTTAGGAATGTGCAACAACTGAAAATTTAACTTCATTTTCTCAATGTATATATTTTCTAACTTTGAGCAAATATCAGTTATTCTTTTATGTTTTTCAGATTTTAAATTATTTTTATACTTATTAAAAGTCATATAAATGTATTAAAATTTCACTAAGGAATTTTGGTTCTAACTTCACCACAGATTACATACTTTCATTCAGAGATATCAATTTTTTAGCCACATACAGAATATCAGCCATCATTTCTCTGATGCAATTGAAGTTTTCGAGGGATATGTCAGTTTTTCACAAAAGGGAGCAAATCTGATAACAAATATCAGTCTGTTTAAAGTCATTACATAACAATGGCAGTTTCAAATTATTTTTGCTTTACTTTGAGATAATATATAATTTAACCAACAAAGCTGGAATATTTTCTTTCTACTGAAAAGATAAATTGTCAATAATGATCACAATTAGGTATGATAGATGTTGTGGCAGTGGTGTTCAGTAATCATTTAGATTAATTACTGAGTTATAACACTATATCACTTACTATATTTAAGAAAAGGAAAACATTTCTTAAATATAGTGATGCATTATTATTATTAGCATCATCATCATCATCATTTGCAAACTCGTCGGAAGAACTGGGTCAGATGCTAAATGAACTACATCATAAAAGCAAAGAAGTCGGCCTAAAAATGAACGCATATAAAACAAAACTGATTACAGAGATTGTCAAACCAATAGCACCAGACAGCATAACAGAGCAAGTAGAGGAATACATATATTTGGGCCAGTTGGTAGCCATCAATACGAGTGGAAAGAAAGAGATAAGCAGAAGAATTACACAGGCCTGGAGCAAACTTCACAGTCTAGATTTTATCCTTCAAGACAAGTATATCAACAAAAAGCTAAAATTTGAAATACTGGAAAGTTGTATAAACCCAGTATATGGATGTCAAACCATACACAAAAACAGATAGAACACCTGAGAATATGCCAGCGGAAAATTGAAAGGCAGATTCTGAACTTCAGAGTTTCAGACAGAATACAAAATATAGACTGAGAGCAAGATCAAAAATAACGGACATGGAATAAAGCACTTGAGTTAAAATGAAAGTGGGGAGGTATGCTGTTAGACATAACAGGATAGATGGGCTTACACTACAACAGTGTGGGACGTCTGAGCAGGGAAAAGGAGGAGAGGTCGTCCTGAATGTAGATGGGAAGATTGGTACAGCAGTGGTACAGACTGGACAAGGATCACTAAGAACATAGCAAAATGGAGAAGACTAGGAAGGGAGTAGGAAAGTGCAGCACATAAGAGTAAAATGAATAGTGTAGTGATTGTGAAAAGTGAGATAAAAACTGATGTTGTAAGCAAAACTAATTATAGGAGTAGAATATATAGTTCATAGTAGATTAGTATCATAGCATTACATATTACCAGGCTAAAACTGAATAAGTTGAAGTGACTAGGAAAGTTAAAATATTGGATAAACACCCAAATTCTCATGGCTTGGATCCCTATATTAGAGTACAAATTTCAAGTTATCCCTACACAAGTAGGAGACCTTTGCACTGAAGGGATGTTATGGTCTCTATTTATTATCATCATCATCATCATTATTATAGTAAGTGTTAATTTGTAACAAAACTTCAATAAATAAATTCATTTAAGGACAACTCTGAGGATGGAATTAAATGTAGATTGCAAAACTTGTTCTTGAATTGTATTTATTCATAAAGAAAATTGGTTTTATTAAAAATTATTAATTCTTCTATTAATATTTGTGTTGCTACACTGTTACTAGCTCAGTTTTTACTTATTATAAGTGATGGAATGTTAGAACACAAAACAGTAATTAATCTAAATGTAAGTGAATTGTTATTGTTTTCAGATGCTAGTAAAGCATATGGTATTAAGCTCCAAGATCCAAGGTTGTAGATTACAGCTGATATGTACAGCATAGTAATGAAAGGGCTGAATTTAGATTTGATTCTCAAGCATAAGTACACTATTCTCTCAGATAATAATTAAGATAAAAATAAAGATTAGTTACATACAATTATACAAATTCTTTTAGTTACAAAGTATTTCAATATATTTATAATGAAACAGTAGCACAAACCCCAACCTTGCATTTCACATTTTGTTCCAAAGAATATTATGATCACTGAAGAAACAAAAATGCTGTTAACTAATCTGAGCAATTAAATGATATATATTTTTTCCCCCTCTTAATCCTTATCCTTGCAACATATCTTTTCCAAACACTATGTGGGAAAAAGTAAGTTTCAAACTTTGTGGATACAGTAGTTTTGAAGCCTGGGAAAAATGGTAAAGATTACTGCCAAGGCGATGAGTTATGTAGTGGATTTTGTACACTTCATTTTATGCCAAAATGCTAGATGTGTAGGCCTATAAGCATTCTCATTAGAAAAAAGTTTACTTCCGAGATTAAAATAAAAATACAAGACTTCCTTTCACATCGATGGTTGCATGTAGTGTATATTGGGAGTAATGGTCAAGCACAAAGTGAGAGCAGTAGCTTGTATCTTCCTCCTCCACCTCATATATACTGTACACTTCCTTTCTCTCCCAATTGCCTTTCTCTGCCACCACAATATGAATTTATGTACAAATTTGAATTAGGTAAACCTTTTACAACAGTATATTATATTAAGTATGTTGTCTTAATAGACAATCATACCTATTACTGTTATAGCTAAGCTACCACTGAGTGCAAGCAAACTGGTACATTTCCGCTTTCCCTTCACTGGCTCTCTTCCGTTTACAATGTGAATTTCTGCATAAATTTGAATTACATAAAAATTTTTGCAACAATGTGCTATATTGGGTATGTTGTCGAAAAAGACAATTGTATCCATCATCATCGTCACAGCTATGCTGCCACTGCTACAATCACATTCTCCCACTGCACACATACCAGCACATTTCCATACTCTTCTCTTTGTCTCTCTCTGCCCGAAATGTGAGTCTCTATGCAAATTCAAATTATAATTTATGTAAAACTTTTTATAAAGGTATTTATCTAAATAGAAAATATTATCCATTATCACTGTTGTAGTGCATTCTCTGATTGCCCTCATACTAGTATAACATTTCCATTCTCTCTCATGTGAATTTCAGCACTAGTTCAAATTAAGTAAATACATTAATAAAACATGAAAAAGGACATAATCAGCTTAAGTGTCCCTCAGTTTATTCAAAATACATGGCCAAACTTTAAATTTCATTTAAAAATTAAGTTATCATGTCTTTTTTTTATATAGAAGATAATATGCTAAATTAAAAAAATTAAGTTCAGAAAAATGGGAAATGCTCTAGCCTTATACACAGTGGCTTATGAGCTCAGATGGCATCCAGGTGCAGCTTCAGGTAACTGCTGCATACTGCCAAATTATTCGGCGCTTTAACGTGCTGCTCAAATGAGAGAACTGCAATAAAAATTTAGGAAATAAGTTTAATCAATAAGCATAATGTAGTAGGCACTTCTTTTTACTTTCTCTACACATAATATGTACATAATGTATAGAGAAGATATTGAAATGTACCCAAAAATTTCATATCAAGATTTCACCAGAAATACATGTTTTGGGTCCCTCTGAATCCAAAAAATGCACTTTTGGAAAAACTATGCGTGGGTGCATGTGTGCCTGGGTGCACGCATGGACAACATAGCTCAAAAACGAAAAGGTTGTTAAATACCAAACTACCCTCTACATGGAACTTTTTTTCGAAAATTTTTATTTTCTCAAAAATCAATTTTGATTAAAGTATATTATATTAAAGATATTTGCATGACAAACAAAATGTATATCTTGAATTTTCTGGGAATAGCCTCTGAAGACTACTTTATTCTGGATGACTTTTGCGGAATTTTGCCTAACTGCTAAACCATAAGAGATGGACAAAAACTTACTACAAAGAAAATGTAGAGCATATTAAAACACACAATTTATGTAACATTTTTTTCATGGAGTTGATAATTTTTGAGATATTCCTGGTTTTTCGTTTCAACTTTGAAAAACTTATGCTTTCCTCATACAGGAATTTGTCAACTCCTGTTCATACAAACAAAGGAACTTCAGTCACAAAGCAAACCAGTGATAGTCAAATATGACTTTAACCTATGGTACTCCCGTATTTCGCTTCAACTTAAAAGGAAGCAGGTATTAAGACTATTTCTGATAATTTAATCTCGATTAGCACAAAGCAAATAGAAGCATAAGAATTTTAACAATAATTTGTTGTAGTGACGTAGAGAAAGTCATGTGAATGGAACACATCAGATTTTTACTTTCTCTTCATGTACTATGTACATAATGTATAGAGGAACTATTGTATTCCACCCAAAAATTTGACACTGAGATTTCACCGGAAATACATGTTTTAGGACCCTCTGAATCCAAAAAAAGCATTTTTAGTGTGTGTGTGTGTGTGTGTGTGTGTGTGTGTGTGTGCGTGAGTGCGTGCGTGCGTGTGTGTGTGTGGACAGCATAGACCATAAACGAAGACTGTTAATTACCAAACTTGGTATTTAAGTTTGGTACCTTCCAAGGAAGTGACACAAAGATTTTCAAGAAAATCCCCATCACCCCAACTACCCTTTACATGGAAAAATTTTCGATAATTTTGTTTTTCTCAAAAATGGCTAACGATTTTGATTAAAATATCTTACATTTAAGATATTTACGAGGCAAATGAAAGGTATATCTTCAATTTTCTGGGAATAGCCTCTGAAGACTTCTTTATTCTGGATGACTTTTATTGAATTTTGCATAACTGGTAAACCGTAAGAGATAGACAAAAATTTATTACACAAAAGATGTAGATCTCGATAAAACACACAATTTATGTCAAATATAATTTTTTTTGTTGTAAAGTTGGCCATTTCTAAGATAATGTAGCTTTTCACAAATGGGAAGCTACCTTACTCTCCTGTTTTACTGCTGGCCATGCAAAGGTAATCAAACTTCAGCTGTTCACATAGTGACCAGCTTTAGTCCAATGTATTCCTCTATTTCCCTTTTGCTTACAAGGAAATAGGTAATAAGACAACTTCTGGTAATGTTTATCTCGATTAGCATGATATAAAGGAACAGCACTTTTTATTTAAGAATAGTTTGTTTGCATGGCATGTGGAGAGAGGCATGTGAGTGGAACACTTCAAGACAACAAAAAAGATAGACAATTAATAATTTTGTAGTATTAGCCGTTTGTTATACTTTTTCTGATGTGGGTTACATAACGGACATATGCACAGGATTACGCCCTCTCCCTCCCCCTGTCTCCGTCTCCGCCTAGCTCTCCCTCCCCCACCCATCTCTCTCTCTCAGCTCTTGTTTATATTGATATTTAGGTGTAAACTATTTGGCTGTCAGGAGAGTATAAGGAAATTAATGCAGTGGGGGAAAGAAACATCTGAATGAGTTCATCGCAAGCGCTTGTTTTTACGAAAGAAACATTTGAATGCAGCTTCTGCATGTCGTTACCATGCACTTCTTGTTTATATTGAGAAATTAATTTATTAAATCAATATTGTGCAAATCACACCTGTGGTAACGATAGTAAACGATTTTCCTTCGGTCGTCTTAGCTTCGAAGAAGTACTGATTGCTGGTATTACGTAAGTCTCATTGTTTCATTATAAGCTTAATTTATATTTTATTACTTAGTTGTAGTACCTACAGTTTTAAAGTTTCTTGTTTGTTTTTTTTCGTTCTTGTGTTTATATTTTAACACTTTTTATAATGACTAGTAAGAAACGAACAGTTTTAATTTTAATGTTAAGAAGTGTTTGTCCGTGAAAACGGCCAAAGTGATAGCTGGTTCTCTTAGCCAAAATAACAATATATTTGGAGAGGTTAAAAATACATAGTGCACAAGTAACTCGGTGATGGCGCTGTGTGCATCAACTATAATAAATGTTGATGCTTGGAGTTCAAATGTAATTGATAAAATTCTTTATTTGGGAAATGAGTTACACTTAAAATCAATTGCAAATCATAATCGACCTTATTTGTGCGCTGATGAGATATGGGTGCAGAATATTGTAATTAATGACATATAAGTAACCTGCAATGCACTGACAAAAAATTTTGAGTTACAAGGGACAATACCGAGGAATTTAGCCGCTGTAATAGAAAATGTTTTCCAGATTTACGAGCACGGGGTATTTACTTCACAGTTAAAATATATAGTACTTATTAAGAATGAGTCCATGTACTGGGTATTTAATCCACACACCTGTAATACAAGGGGTTTGTACGATGCAGACGGAGTAGCTATTGCACTAGGTTTCAAGAATACAAGAGAGTTATTGAATTTAATGGCAAACAAATTTTCAGTAGTTAATGATTCTAATGACCCATTCACGGTAGTTCCTTTCGTGTTTAACGGCTATAAGGCTGATGGTCGTTCAGGCTGTAGAACAATGAGTGATGAATATAGATCAAAAAGTTAATAAGAGAAAGTTACATGATTCTTATTTACAGTGCACCAAAAGGAAGAAAGTTGGCATGAAACCTTTGCGTGAAGATAAAAAATATAATGAAGTGGCACGTTAAATAAAGTAGTTAAGCGAAAATCTAGGGAAAATGAACATTACAAACAATTAG
The DNA here is from genome assembly GCA_030762935.1 of Hymenopus coronatus. NCBI lineage: Eukaryota > Metazoa > Arthropoda > Insecta > Mantodea > Hymenopodidae > Hymenopus > Hymenopus coronatus. The sequence continues at coordinate 16,908,686 of CM060890.1, forward strand.
AAAGTAAAAGAAATAAAGAAGATATGCAAAAGGCTAGGAAAGATGCAAGTTTCTAGGAATCAGAAAAAGAGACAAATAAAGAGCATATGTAAGTTGCTAAAATGGATAAAAACTACCAGAAACTAGAAAAAGTGAGAAATAAGGAACATAAGCAACAGGTTAGAAAAGACGAAAATTATAGATGTTTAGAACTCCAGAGAGATAGAGAACATAAACAGCTATCTAGGAAAGACGAAGACTACAAAACATCCGAAAATGAAAGAAATAGGAAGCATATGCAACTAACAAGGGAAAATATAGAATGCAAAGAATCCGAAAGAATGAGGAATAGAGAATATATGAAAGAAGCTAGAGAAGATGAAAAATACAGAAAAACAGAAAAAAGAGGAACAAAGAGTATATGGAGAAAATCACAAAGGACGAAAATTACAAAGAAGCAGAAAGCGAGAAAAACAAGGAGTATATGAAGCAAATTAGAAAAGATGAAAGTTACAAAGAAACAGAAAACATGAAGAATAAAGCATTAAAACTAGTGTAAAGTAACAAAATTCTCCGCTCAAGACACTATATTTATAACAAATTATTGCAGACAGATAATTCGTCAATTTTAAAATTGAATTTTATCCAAAGCAGAAAAAATATACCGGAATATGTGTGTTGCTGTTGTAAAGGTCTGTTTTTTGAGCACTCTATTATTAAACTGAACACGAATCTGATTAAAAGAAAGCAAGATAATTATAGTTTTGAGGACTTTTTTGAAAGGATGTATAATTACCCTTCTTTACACGTGTTTAATACTTGTATGAATTATATTATGAAACTGAAAGTTCTGAAAATGGCGACAAGCTGTGGAATAAAATTTGTAAATATACCAGAATGTATAAAGAAATTATCTCCACTGGAGGAACGATTATGTAGTCCTTATATACCCTTTATGCAAATGCGACCGCTAAAAACTTTTGCGCTAAACCCACAATTAGGAGTAAAGGGTTCCATTGTAAATATTCCAATTGATGTCAATGAGTGTCTACATGTTCTACCACGAACTTTTGACGATATGGCAACGATACAGCTGCAGCTGAAACGACATATTCTGCACAAGTTGTACTATATGTATGAGACAATTAGACCAGCAGTCATCTGTGATGCCAAATACCTGCAAGGAAGTCCATTATGTAAGAATAATGGTATCCAAATAGATGAACTGTATTTAAAGAGATATGAAAAGAAATACACAGAAAATGTGGAGTTTATTGTCAAAAATAAAACTGAAGAGGCAAAATCTCTTGAAACCAGGCCCAAAGAGGAAGCTTCAACAGAGCTTGACAGTGAGGACGACGAAGGAGAAGAAGTGCTTCTAATGTCCAGAAATAAAATAGGAACAATAGAAGTAGTAGCACCGGGACAGGACTGAAAACCAGTCGCTTGGCATTTAATAGACAACTTTGATGAACTTTGCTTTCCCAAAATATTCGCGGGCCCGCCTTTTAATATGCCTAAATATATTACATACAGCGATCGGGCAAAATCAGAATGTAGGTGCGTTGATCGCAGATCCTCCATACCAAGCAGACTGTTGTTCATTGCCAAACAGAAAATAGAAAGACAATGTGTAGCCAACATGAATATGTGCTTGAGGAAAACAAAAAGGGCCTCCTCTAACATTAATGCAGGGAATTTACTGAATCAAGAATCTCACAATAATTTAATGAAAATTGACAATGGCTAACAGTTCACCAAAGATATCCGATCCAGTCCAGCATTCTGGGAAAAAAAGAAATAGGACTTAGTGGCAATGATCAGACAGTTAGGAAAACTGACATTGTTTGTTACACTATCTGCAGCAAAAAGCCGGTGGCCCAAACTGCTTTTAACGTTATACTACATGAAGCATAAGAAGAAGTTAACACCAAAAGAAGCATTTGAACTGAGCAACAATGAAAAGACGTTGTTAATTAGGAATGATCCTGTAACATGTGCTCAATATTTTGATTATAAAAGTCATTTTTCTTAAAACTACTTACAGCAGAAGACAGTATATTTGATCACCATGTTGTCAACGATTTTTATCAGAGAGTGGAATTTCAAATGCAAGGCTCTCCTCACGAACACATGTTTTTCTGGTTGAAAGATGCTCCACATTATAACCCTTCAAATCACGAATCAATCAAAGAAGTTATAAATTTTATTGACAGATATATCACGTGCGAGTACAATGAAAATGATCCATACATGGCTCTTCAGAAGCACAAACACACACACACCTGCTACAAAGGTAGGAAAAACAAAATGGCATGCAGGTTTCATTTTCCTATACCTGTTATGGCTAGGACTACCATTTTGACTCCATTACCAGAGGGTGAAAACAACAATGAAACAAAGGAGAATCTGAAGAAAATAAATAATTTGATGAATTATTTTTATAAAAAGTTAGAATCACTTTCTTTTAAAGAAATTTTAAATAAACTTAATATTAACGAACTGCGGTATTTGAATGCAATAAGATTGTCCTTAAAGCAAACATGTGTGTTCTTAAGTAGATCTAGTTTAGAAGTTGGCATTAATGCTTACAATAAAGATATACTGCATTTGTTTGAATCAAACATGGACATACAACTAGTTTTAGAAGAGTATGGACTGGCAAATTATATAATAAACTATATAAGCAAAGTAGAGTCCAGACTGGCGAAACTTCTGAGAAGTGCAGCAAAAGACGTAGAATCAGGGAATCGGAGCTTAAAGGAAAAATTGCGCAAAGTATCTAATGTGGTTTTAAACAGCAATTTAATGTCAGCTCAGGAAGCAGCTTTCTCTGCCCATATCACAGAGCAGTAGGAAAGTGATCTTCATAAATACCAGTCCATCAAAGGAACGGGTTGTGATGCTGAAGAATAAGAGAGCCTTAGAACAACTACCAGTTGATTCAGAGGATGTCTATATGCAAGATGTGATACAGAAATACTGTCAACGTCCTAAGCACTTAGAGAATGTGTGTTTAGCAGAATTCATGGCTAGCTATTATAAACCCTACAAGAGAACATTTCATGAAATTAATGAAGATGAAAATGCAGAAACTGCAGCAAAAGAAAGAGGGAAGCCTGCACTAATCAGATACAGGAGGTACAAGCTGGCGCAAGATCCCGATAATTATTATAGAGAGCAAGTGTTATTGTTAATGCCATTTAGAGATGAGATTCGTGACATACAGAACAAGAACGTCCGCGAGTTGTATAGTGCTAACTTGGAAGAAATCAAGAAGAATGGAAACAAATTTTCTGTTAAAATGGATGAAGCACTGGAAGAAGCCTTACAAACAGTTCAAAATAATACTTTTGAAATGGATAATGATAACTGTTACAACATAGAATTTCACAACAAAGAAGCAATAGAAAATGTGGACATTTTGGAACAAGGAGGCTTGGAAGGAGCTGATAAACAAGACATAAATAGATTCAAAATTCCTAGCAGAGTATCCCGAGAGGAAATGTTTGGTTTGTTGAATAAATTAAATGCTAAACAGAAGGAATTCATTATGCATGTACTAAACAGTTTTAAAACTAATAGACTACCAATGAGGATATTTTTAAGCGGCTCTGCTGGTGTAGGAAAAAGTACGGTGATAAATGCATTGTACCAGGTGATAACACATTACTTTGACAGCTTACCAGGAGGTGACAAGGGCAAAATAGTAGTACTGATTTGCACTCCTTCTGGTAAGACTGCATTTCTGATTAACGGAGTCATACTGCACACAGCTTTCGCTCTACCCGTTACACAATTTGCAGGCAATATGCCTGCCCTATCTAGCGACTTAGCTAATACAATTAGAGAAAAATTATTTAATTTGAAGCTGCTGATTATTGATGAGATATCAATGGTTGGAAGTGAAATGTTTAGCAAGGTCGATATCAGGCTGCAACAGATAATAGGAATTGACCTTTATTTTGGAGGAGTTTCAGTAATAACAGTCGGGGACCTTCATCAGCTACCACCTGTAATGGATACTCAAATTTATAAATTTGTTTCAAATGAATTTGCTTCATTAATAGACAGAAATCCTCTCTGGGATGAGTTTGAGTTGTACGAGTTAACGGAAATAAAGAGGCAAAAAGATGAACTAGAATTTGTAAACGTCTTAAATAATTTAGCCATCAGAAAAACAACCACAAATGACATGTTACTAAATTCTAGAGCTGTGGAAATAAACGAAGTACCAGAGAGTGCGATAAGATTATTGACAAGAAACAATGTGCAAGAATACAATGAAAAGAGAATAAGAAACCATAATGCAGAAGAGTTTATATCAGTAGCAAAAGATTTCATTATAGGAAAAATATCTGAGAGCACTAAAAATGGTATTTTGAGTGCAGTGAAAAACAAAAAGCTAATGGAAACTAGTGGATTGCCTCATGAATTGAGGTTAAAAATCGGTATTAAGTACATGATAACAAGCAGTATAGATGTAGAGCATGGTTTAGTTAACAGAGCTTGTGGCTTACTCAAAAAAATTGATTTGAAACCAAATTCTCGAGAACCTAATATAATATTTCTGGACTTTGGTGACGAAAATGTGGGCCTAAAGGCAAGAATTGCAAGATTCAGCTACATGAAAAACAAAAATATCAACCAAATTTTACTCCGTTAGATTTAAAAAGGCAAATATTAAATATATCAAATAAACTAGAACAGCAAATTATTCGAATAAAGTTTCCTGTTGTGTGTACCGAAGCACTAACCAATCACAAAAGCCAAGGGCAAACATATAAAGAAATATGCATCGACTTTACAAAATACAAAAGAGTTAGTAGGTCAATGCTTTATGTTGCTCTGAGCAGAGTGATGAATTTATTCGGGTTATACATAATAGGTAAATTTAGATGTCCTCAGGCTCCTAAAGGCACTGACCCTATAATAGCAGAAATGGATAGATTAAGATAAGAAAGACGTTTAACGCTGTCTTACAATACTCTAAGGGAGAGCAAAGGAATCAAAATCATATATCAGAACGTGAACTCACTGCCAAAGAAAATAGATTGCATTAGGTCAGATCAATGGTACAGTTTTGGAGACATACTAATATTTAGTGAAACTTTAGTCTCGTTTCAACACAACTTGAGTATAGATGGTTTCACTGAGAAATTGAGAATTGAATTCTCAAAAAAATCATGAGGAACATCCATATTTGTGAAAAAACGGTTAAAATACAGGATACAAATTACATTAATAGTGTAGATAGTGCAGGTCACATTGATTTAATTTCATTTAAAATTAACAAGCACTGCATTATCTGTGGGTACAAGTCTCCTGTAGCCAAAAATAATATTTTTGAAGATGGCATAAATAAAATTGTCAAAAACATCAATTTAGATAATAATATCCTACTGATTGGAGATTTTAATTATGACAACTACGAACAAAAGAAAACATATATTTCAAGCTATTTGAATAAACATAATTTAATAAGTAAGCTGCCTAAGAACATTTCAACAACCAATTTTAATACTCACATAGATATAACATTTTCCAATGTCCACATTTCAGCTGCTATATATCAAACGTTTTTTTTTTTTTCTGACCATAAGCCTATATATGCACTTTTGCCAGATACAGTAATAATGCAAATTGAAGGGCAGTGATTTTCAAAAAGCGGTGTCTACTAAGTGCATAAAATGTAATCTGTTGAAATAGAAGGTGCAACGCATTATGACCTGCATAATATTTTGTTAATCAACAAATATACTAATGGTAAGTTTTTAATCCCATGTGACGCTTTCTGTTACATTATAATGCTGCCGAGGGGACACCAAATACCAGAGTTTAGCTACACTGCTACGTCCATCCTTAAGAGAAGTGAATGTGGAGTATCGTTCGTTGCTGAGATTCCTTACATGGCAGGTTTGTTGCTGTCCAACACAAGGGTGTCATAGGATTGGTGTAAGAGAGGACTCAAGAAACAGAATTCCCAGTTCATCAGCATCATATACACCGAAAAACATTTGTATGTGCATCATCTGATAGGTTCACAGGAACTACAAATTCTATCATTACTGTTAAAAGCCATTAAAATGTGCTCCAATAACGATATCTGTGTGCACACTGAAATAACTAGCAAGGCTGCGATTTTCCATGGTTTCCCGTGGCCTCGGCCAGCATATATCGACAATATAATGATGAAACCAACAATGTTACACTATAGACAAAATCCTCCTTTTCAAATGGAGGTGATCGTCATGTATATATTAATAGTTTAAAAGAATAATTATACTGTTGTATATTATACGTTTTTCTGTTATGAGTTTAATACTGTTATATGAAAAATCTTATAGTTTTATTTTATAAGTTTCTCTACTTATGCGTTCACACATGTGTAAAACGTGTAAAATATATGTAATTTGCTTAAGCATATTACAGTTTTACTTATTTATGTTTTACATCATAAATTAGTTGAAACTTTTATGTGCAAATATTAACTGGATACAACAGAAGATCTCTGAAACGTTAATGGAGCAGAGAAAGTTATGTGAATGTAGAACATCAGATTTTTTATATATGTGATATACTAAATTCCAAAATTAAGTTCTGAAAAGTGGGGGTCGTCTTATATTCAAATAAATAGAGTACTTTCAAATTTTATTTCATACATTGTGAGTACTTGAAATGCGAATCTCAGAGCATGTATCGCAAATCTCTGCACAGCAGATCACCTTTTGTGGGCATTCAGCTGTGATTCAAAGGTGCAGATTATTATTGGCCAAAAAGGAATATAAATACTAGGATATTAATTCAAATGGTATGGCAGTATAGAATATCAAAGAAATGGAATATAACATATTACCAAAAGCTTATTGTATCAGCTTCTGTGATGTACAAAACAATATATGAAGATACTTACGTGTTAATTGCATTTTATTGTTACAGATATACAGTACTAAACTAAAGCAATCATTCTGGGATGCCCTGGATTATTTATTTACTAAGATACAAAAGTTATTAGTAAAGCTCAAGCCAGGCACTGCATATCATTAACAGTTTTGATGGTGAAAGCAAAGCCCAGAAGAGAGGAAAATATTTACCTGCTGGACACATTTAACACTAGCTGTTGGCTCTACAGATGCTGTAAAGCGGAGATAAGAGAGGATCTCTTCTGCAATACGTCCTGCTTCATGTATAGTTCCTACTTCTAAAAGCTGGGATAATGTTTCTAAAGTAATTCGCAATAAACCAACAAACTTTTCACTTGCAGCCATATCCAGGGTTATCTGAAATGAACAAAAAATTACTTCTAACCTCTGCATATACAATTTTGGAATATCATTTATGTTAAATTTAATAAAGTTAAGAGTCATGTTAAATTTAAATTCCACATCACTGTTATTAGCTTTTTCATGTATTATACAAATCATTTATGGTGCTTGTTAACTAAAATCATTATAATGTTTCTTATAAGCAAAAAGCACAAAGCTTGTCACAACAATTCTGATATACCAAAGAAAATTACAGTGTAACTATATTAATAGTTTTATTGTAATTTAATCTGTCTATAAACCATAACCTAGAATTCTTATCCTCTCTTTTATCCTAGGGAATAAGAATAACTGTTAGATTTGTAGCTTTGTGTTATGACTCATTCTTGAGTTTCCAGAAAATTTGCACCTCAAAAGGAAAGATTTGATAATCGTAATTTGAATAGGATGAACTTTATATCTGTACACACAATCTATGCTCCAATGTTATTTGTACTATGATTAAATCTTTTCTTCTCTTAGCAAGTTAACTTTTCTACACTATCACAAATTCTGTTCAGATTACTAAAGCTTTACGTATTTTATATAATATAGTATTGTTACACAGGTGGGAGGTGATTAAGTGCAAATAATTTGATATTAGTAGAGAACAATGCATATAATGCATAAGTGTATCTTATTTTGTCTGCTTACTAACAACATTGTGTTTTGAATGGCCCTGTGTTATGTTTTTGCTGTGTTTCCACACATCACCCAATGACCAGTTCCTGTGTTAGCACAACTCGTATATTACCGACCTGTGTTCACTTGACTCACAGTGAGGAAATGAGGGCTCGATTCAGTTGCAAACTTTCCTTTACACAATGAATGGCTTTACATATGCTGAATTAGCAGATATTAATGTAATTGCATCTCAAATTGGGAATCTGCCTATTCTGCAATTTCTAAATCATCTTCCCAAAAGATGAACATTCACTGCAGTGCTTCACAAGATCTGTGACACAGGTTCTCTTATTTCCAATTTGAAGGTTTTTTTTTTTAAGTGTTGAGGTATAATTTTAATTTTGCAGCTTTGTAAGTGTATTGAGGATGACGTAGTTTAAAGAACGGAAGTGCAAACACTTACATGTTGGTCAGAGTTTATGTACTTGTTCAATAAATCCAAATTTAAATAAAGCATAATAATTTCATTGTGTTCAATATTTCTAACTGACTACATTGTGAATCCTAATCAGATAATGTATAACCTTAAAAGCATATGATTGCACAGATTGAAGTTTTAGTGCAATTTATGTTCTTCCCTCAACCAGGTAGGCAAAGCGCAATTGTGTGACCTGTTACATAAACAATCACTGAATGTCTGAGATAGGAAATAAGGGCCATCCTAAAACATTGTAAAATTTTCCTCATGAACATACTTTGGGGGGGGGGGAAATGTGCAAATACTCAATCACATTGTCCTCTGCTGATACAATTATTTCCACATATTGACTGCTCACCCTCTACAATACAGCATTGTAGAGGTGAAAATTAGAATTTTCAGTGTACTTTTAAAGAACTGTCTCTGTGCTTTGTATTAGCACATTCTGGGAGAACAATGTTTATATCCTATATTAATGCTAATGAAATAACTTTATTTAGTGTTTAGCACAAACCTTGTAATTTGTGTAAGCGCTTTTAACAATATCATGGATTTTCAAATAATGTGGAATGTTGGCAAAAAAACCCACTGCTGATCCTTTGCTGCTTTTCTTCTCATCAACAATTCTGTCCTCCTTTTCTGAAATATAAGTAAGGAATCACCTATTTTAATCACCATTTGATTTCTGATTCACATTTACTTCCTCTAAGATCTTAATGGAAATTATCACTCTCAAACAATGGACATGGAGTTTTATTTATCTTTAACTGTTGTGGTTCTCAGATTCCTATTCTATATTGCTTCATTTAGCTCAGAGGCCTCTTTTTTTCAGACTTGAAGTTCTTTTACGTTCCACAAATCTATGACATGGGACCAATGGTTTTACTTACCTTCCAAAGGAAGCCATGCTAAGGATTTTACACCTGAAAAAATCCATCGTCCTCTGCCGGGTTTGAACCCACGACCTTAAGTATATGAAGTTAGCATGGTAACCATTACACCACAGTGGGCAACTATTACTCTCATAAACTATGATTGTATATGACGCAGAACTGCTGTTTACTCTTAGGCATATTCATGAATTTCAAGAATGTTTAGCTGGTGGATGGGTAGGGCAATACATGAGTCAGTAGTACAAAAACTGAGGTGACAGTATAATGAATTATAGAAAAGTAGGTGTTATATGCAAGGAAACATACATTCAAAAGAATCAAAATACTGGAAGTGGTACACAGTGAAGCATAATTACACATTGATAAAATGAGTCGAATTTACACTTGAATTGCTTCACTAAGTAATAAATTACCTGGACATGTTTCGCAAGCTTATGTTGCCTACATCATCAACAGATTTCGACTCATCAAGAGTAAATTCGACTCATTTTATAAACATACATTCCTTGACAAATTTTACCAAAATATGTAACAATAACAACCATAATACCAATAATAATAATAATAATAATAATAATAATAATAATAATAATAATAATAATAATAATAATAATAATAATAATAATAAATTATTGTTTATATTTGGATACTTCCAAAAGAAAGAATTATACAGAAGTTGTTAAGTATGTTGTATCTGTTTTATCATTAGCTATAGAAATAAAAGTTGGCAAGCCCGCCTGGGTAGTGTGGGAGTAGCGTGTCTGCCTCATATTCAACAGGTCGTGAGTTCGAATCTTGCTTAGGATGACTTACTTGGATAAGGTTTTTTGGGGGTTTTCCCTCATTCTGAGAAGAGGAATGTTGAGTAACTTTAAGCTCTATGGACCCCGAGATCATTTGAGCACCATTTTACCAATTTCGTTCATCGTCCGATATGACCAACAAGGTTAAAGGACGTTAAAGCAAAAAAAGTTGGCAAGGATTATAATTCTACCACAGTATCTGTGCATGCCTGGTTGCCTGACCCAGCTGCCATTGAGGACTATATTGGACTATACAGACTTCTGTCATATACTGGTCATTAAACAGGCAATTCCAATTTTGAATTCTGCATGATGAAGTGATGGATTCAAGCATTTGCTTCAGTGCAAGGCTTAATTCCTCATTGGAAATGTGAGATCTCATAACATCATTATTATCTATTCAGCTTTAAGTTGATGCTCACCAAAACAAAACCCAAGAGACCAGTGCACCGTTATAATGTAGTCTTCTGCCATTTGTGTCAGAAACGCTTGTCATACTTTCATGACCAATATGACACGTGCACACATCATATTGCAATGTAAAACGAAGAGCCCTTATTCTGACAAATTAAATGGAAACTAAAATATTCTATAAGGTATAATGATGATAACATTAACTGTCACAACAAAAGAAATGTAATAATTAACTCTAAAAACACGAGCAAAAAAATAACATGTATGGATAATTTACATGTAATCACTCTCTGCAAGCGCTTTATTACCTCCAGATTAGAATTGTCATCAAGAGCCAGTTTATGCTGCTGCTTTCCACTCCAAGTTTAATAACCCTGTTATCGACAATGGTGTCAAACAAAACTTCTTCTTTAGTTACATGTAGCACTTTATCAACTATTGCCAGCTCATGTTTAAAAAAAAAAATGTGAACTATTATATTGCATTCTTCACAAAATCATCACATTCTTGCATTGCATATTTCACACAATTTCTTTTTATCCCGGGTGTATGCATTTTCAGGTTTCAGATTTTTCTTTGCAAGCACTGCTTATACTTGTAGCTGAAACACCAGTGAGCTCCAAAGTTAATTTCACCATTTCTTTTATGGGAAGTGTTGGATATCTCTCAATTTAAAATAAACATTCAACACTTTTTCCCCTCTAGTTAACGGTTTACCAGCCTTATGCTTTCATAACTTGACAAAGATGCAAGAGGAAATTCACTGTGACCATTCTCCAAGATTCTAAATAACAACAACCAGCAACTGTAACTGTTGTAAACAATATTGCAGAAATCGGTACCAATAGCATGTTATGCATGTTAAGACTTGTAGCTCTTTTAACAATACAAATCAGCATCAATTTAACTCTTAGGTATTTGTATAGAATATTATATCATTTAAGAATTAATTTGTTCTGTAACTTAGATGTTAGGATGAGATTACATTCTTGCACACACTACTACTGCCATGCACTGGCCACGTGGATCAGTTTTAGCATGGATCAACCTAAGAGTAAATAGATAATAGTCCCAATGGATCTGGTGGACTCAGGTTGCAATTCTTTAAGTTATCTTTACTTTAGTGATTAAATATTTTATTGTTAAGTGATGTTAATTCCTAAAACAGCACATGAGTATGAAATGTATTAGACATTAATTTCAAAATTAAGCTTGAGCATAAAATTATATCTTTAATATATAGATAGCTATGTGCATAGATTACTATGTTCAAAGAACTTAAAATTAAGAGCTATTATTCAATTCGAGTAAATACCTATCTGTAGTTGCTAAACTAAATCAATGAAAACCATTCACACAGAGAAAATTCTTAATAGAATAATAGATTGTTTTTGTGGGCATGTTAATGAATTAAGGATGTTACAGTTTTGGAATGCATTGTCCGGGTGGCAAAATTTGATTCTTCTTAAAGTAGTACCTATAGTGGCATTTTACTTCTTTATATATTTTTTTTTTCTATTCTTTCTTTTTTCGGGGTTGGGGATATAAGAACAATGCATTTACTTTCTGATAGTACATATATACTTGACACAATCTCAGTTTTTACTGGCATTAGCAGCCTTGTTATTCTTAGGAGCAGGAGTGGAATCTTTTGACATGATGCTTACTACCTCTTTAAGAAGTATTGTAACAATTTAGGTAAAACATCATTATGTTGAACATTTTGCTTCATTGTTATTCCCTTTATGAAATATATTACAGTTATAGTGGGGCACAGGCAAAGTGAGCAGCACATATGGTATGTGTTTAACTACACAATCTGTACATAGGTTAAACTGGCAGCCAGGAAAAAGTATTATAATAAACTTATGTAAAATAAGAGGTACAAATAAAATTTAATTAAATACTGTATTTATCCAAATATAAGAAGACCTCGAATGCAAGATGATCCTCATTTTTCAGAATTTAATTTTGAAATTTAGCATACCATCTTTATATATAAAATAAAGGCATGATAACTTAATTCTTAAATTAAATTTAAAGCTTTGTCATATATTTTAAACAAACTAATGGACACTTAAGCTAATTAAGTCCCTTTTAGTATGCTTAATTTGAATTTGCACAGAAATTCATGTTTTGAGCAGTTGACAGAGAGGGTAGAACGGAAATGTATGGTATAGGTGCAATGGTACAATGTGACTGCAGTGTGGGTGGCAGATGTAACTATAACAACGATCATGGGTATGATTTTGTATTTAGAGAGCAGAAAGGAAAACAGAAATGTACAGCATGTGTGCTATAACAGAATGTGACGGCAGCACCATAGCTGTAATGACAATGGTGGCTATAATTTTCTATTTATACAACATACTATAATACATTTATACTATAATACGTTTTACATTTTTTTTGCCTAATTTGAATTTGCACAGAAATTCACGTAGGAATGTAGCTGCAACCGATTATGGATGCTATTTTATATTAAGACAACATACTTAATATATCATAAAACATTTTGCCTAATTTGAATTTGTGTGTAAATTCACATTAGAGAGGCAGAGGAGAAACTGGAAATATACCAGCTAATTTCTCTCTTTCTGCTTGACTGTTGGCTTTCAACACAGCAAACATTATGTGCAACCTCCACTTAGAAAGGAAGTCCTCTAATTTTATTTAATCTTGGAGACTAATCTTTTTTTCTAATGAGAATGCTCATAGGTTCATTAACAGCAAATTTTTGGTGTGAAGTGAAATGCACAAAATCTGCCGCATTTGTCCCGACCTTGGTGTTTGGTGGTAATCAATATCATTTCCCTCGGGCTTCACCACTGCCGTACCTGCAAAATTTGAAACTTACTTTTTCCTTGCATGCATTTGAAAAAAGATATCACAAATGCAAGATGAACCCCAGTTCTGAACATTAACATTTTGGAAAAAAAAGTCTTGTATTCAGATAAATGTGGTACATTGAAGTTATATAACACACTTTGGTCTCAAATAAGGAAAAGGCTGTATACATTAATTATTCAAAGGAGGAAAAATCTACTACCTAATGGGGCATAAAGTCAATATCTTGCTTACTGAGTTCTGAAAAATGTTACAAAACAAGTTTGTAAATACATTTTGACAAGTTTTGATATTTAAAAAAACTTTAACACAATGAATATTTATTTTTGAACACTATTCAGGTACATAAGTTGTCAGTTGCATTACAAGTCTCTGAGGGTAACTTTTCTGATAACCACAGGAAACACTACAGCTAGGTGACTTTGAAATTAAAGTTTTGCTTATTTATTCACTCTTTCCTTTAACAGCAAACTTTATTTAAATTAATTTTTATTTATTAATGATAATATTATTCTTTTGCCTAAAGATGCTGCCAATTCTCTGGATAATATCACTGTTGCCAAATTGCTGGAATTTCATCCTGCAGGAGTTCTTTTACATGCCAGTAAATTTACTAGCATAGGGTTGATGCTTTTAATAATACTTGAAAACTATTGTTCTAGGCCAGGTTTGAACATGCAACCTTGGGAAAGAATGGCAGCTAAACCTACTTGACCAACTTTATTTCCACTGTTATACATATTGAATTATCAATTATTATACAATGTTTTTAAAAACATGCCCTTTGCTAATAATATTATAACCATGACATATAAAATGTATCTTCATACTAGTGAAGAAATTAAGGGATAGTGATAGTTCATTTTAATTCAGGAATATATATTAATTTTGGAGAAAGAAATTTGAACGTAAAGGTAATTTAAATAAGGATAATTTTCAAGACACATACTTTTGTTAAATGCCAGCTTTAATAATCATTTGATGTATGATATAAAAGCAAAGATAGAATATTAAACAGAAACGGTAGCATAATACACACTGACTGGGTGAACACGAACAAATTGCAATGGCTATAAACTTTGACAAGTAAATCAACCAGACAAAACAAACTGCTAGAACTAGTTTAATGGGGAGGTAGCAAGAAATGGCAAATTCATGTCCATGAATGTGAATAACAATCAATGTTTTGCTTGTCTCTGTTTAACAGTCCTATATGCAAGATCTATAAGTCATTAATGTGATAAAACTGAAACTTTGGTGTAGCAGCAATGCAATGCAAGTTATTTAGGCCAATAAAGAATGCAACCTTACTGAAATGAAATGAAGTCATGGAACCATTCAATCATCATGGATTTTTAGGTTTTATGCTCTTATTTTCTTCACTATTCAAAAAATTTAAAAATATAAGTATATTTGTTTTACCCTTCCTGAAGCAGAATATATTAATTTTACTGTCCCAAAAAAATCTAAATGAGGGGTTGATACCTAAATTAATCTAAATAGTAGTTTTGCCTTCTTTGAAAAAAAAAATGTTATTTTCCTGTTGAAGCTCACCGTAAAATTATTTCTCTCTATTATAAGCAGTTGGATGGAGTTAGTTTAGGCTACCAAATGCAGCACGTCAATTTTTCAGCAGACTCTAGCATAAAAACATTAAACTTTACGTCAGTTGGGGAATTTAATATCACAACGAAATGGATCCATAGTAGCTCAATGATTAAGAGCAACTGGATGAAAGCATGAGATTCATATTTATATCCTGGCCATGACATTTAATTTTTCAGCAAAATCTACAATAAAAATGTACGCATGATGACCTCACAGATAACAACTGAGTTAAATTGGAGTTGTAGAAATCCAAGCTTTTGACTATCTTATCTGGTTGTCACATCATGAAGTCATCATTTTAACCAACACCAAGAAAACTTAAAATCTTTAAAATGCATTCAGCTGTTCAAAGAGTAACTACTGGCAACCCAGTTGAGCCGATACTTAACTGTTGCCATTGACTATGCAGAGCACCTAAATGGCATAAAAAATATTGTCTATGACTTTGGTAAAACTGAAGCTTCCTGCGTCACTAAGATGATATGAAATCACTCGAGTGCCCCACTGAAACAATTTTTCTTGTTTCCATATGCCAACATTTTTTGAGAACTCTCGTCTACTTCTTAGGTCACCTATTTTGGTGCTTGCTTCTTATTGGTCCTCGGTCATTCCTCTCTGCCTTGAAGGTTCTCCTGTGGGGGTAAGAGACACAAAGGCTGGCAGTGTTAGGATCGTCTTGGAGTAACGTGGGTTGGTGATCCCGGGGGGGGGGGGGGGGGCTCCATAAAATTTTTGGAAGGTAAGCGTCATATTTGGCTCCTATTCATCACCAAAATTTAAATTAAATTATTGTGAGCTTTTGGCATATGGTTGGTTGGTATCTAATGTAGAGCAGCTGACAGTGAAGTCATTCACTCTTTGCATTTCAGTATTTTGATGTTATGGAATGTTTTTATTAAAATTTTTGTAACCGTTTAAAATTAGGCACCATAAATGGCAGTTACATCACCTAAGTAAAGAAAGGTATGGACAGGAAAGAAAATGAAATGATCGCCTAGGACTCGAATACTCTAATACCATGGGGGTCAAAGAAAACAAGAGTTGAGTGAAGCCAGACTGGATAGGCAAGGTTAAAGAGTAGATCTGATATGTTGGTTGGTATCTAATTTTGAGCAGTTGGCTGTGAAGCCATTCGCTCTCTTGCATTTCAGTATTTTGATGCCATATTATCATGTCGACTTAAGGTTGGGCAGCGCAGTAGATGGTTTCCATCCATACCTTCTTTAAGTGTACAGAAAGGACACAGAGGAGATCTCACTAGACCGATCATGAATAAATGTTTGAGACATTCATGGCCTGTTAGAGAGTGTAAAAGTTGCTACAGAGGATGTATCGATTCTAGTCGTGTTATTACATAAATTTTCCCATGGATTTCCTTTTGTTTGTAATACATTATCTTCTTTAATTTTATTATATGTTGATATAATGATTCTTTTGATAGTGATAACTTATTGGATCTGATGAATTTGATGTAATTTTACTACCTTTCTTGACTAGAAAGTCAGCTGTTTCATTACCCTGTATTTCACAATGTGCTGGTATCCATTGAAGTATTAATCTTTTATTTAAATGCATTAGTTGTTTTATGATTTTGCGACATTCTTCAATATTTAAGTTATTAGGGGTTACATCAGATGATATGGATATATGATATATGATATTTTGGCATATTAGGCTTCCTTCCTTTCATTCAATCATACAGTCTGCTGGGTTTAAATTTCAAACAGAATGCAGAGGGTTTTGCTTGAGTGGTCTTTTTGGATGATTGTGGAAATCTGCTAATTTCTACTGTTCTGCTAGCTTTCTTTGGTGCAGTTTCCAACATAAGTTGATTTTTATATCCATGTTTATGAGGAATCAAATGGGGATGGTGTATTTTTTCGAGCTAAATGGCCAATGGTTTTGTTTTAAGATATTTATGAGGTTATTTGTGGGGCAAATTTTAATATTTTATTATGGGTATGTTTTAATACCTATGTTTCAGTGATTCTGTTTTAGAATTAAATAATTGCAATATTTTTAGAATTTTGTGAAACACAAGAGTTAATGAGTGAGGTTTTTTGTTACATGAAATGATTTCTTTCACTTGTTGAGGGATTGGGTTAATTATGCTGCATGGTGGTAATGCCTGTGAAGAGCTAGTGTTCTGGTTGAACAAAATACAGATCATTGATATTTTTGTGAGTCATATATTTGTATGCATAAACTACTGAAGTTATAGGAAAGCACTTTTCTACTACATGCATATTAGTGGTACCAGCTTTGGTGTTTACTAATTCCTATTAATAGAAAATTCAAGATTAAAAGAATTTCTCCATTATAAGCGGAAATCTTGCATTTCCACTGAAATTTACACATGTAGAGACAGCCATTTTCATTGGCGTTTGTGGCTAATTTTTTGTTACTCTCATATTATACATTATGCATTCAACTCATGTCAGTTTTGCTGCAGATGCTTTAGATTTAAAAATAAAAAGAGATTTCTTGTTTTTCATTTTGGAAAGGCTTTCCTATTAGTACACTAGTATTCAGCTTGCTGAAATTTATTCGTTGCATTGAAAGATTTGGTCTTACTCACATGTTGTATAGTTCATAGGTGGTTGCGGGATATGGTTCCTTTGCCAAGATATAGAACTGGAAAGAGAATTTAACTTGAGAATTGGATTTTGCTTTTTTTAGATTTTTCAATTTATTTTTGCTTGTGAGTTAAAGGATTTAAATTTTCTTCATGTTTTGAGAACTTTCATGTTAAGGGCATTTTTAGATTATTGGGTCAGCTTTATTTTTTTTCTGATTATAACTAGATGTATATTCACGTTATAATTGTAAATCTTTTTGGAGTAGGTTTATATTGTTGATTCAAGTTTTTCTTGACAATTTTTTTGAAATTACCTTTTGCATAATGGTATGGGAGTCAATCTTCTTCATCAGTAAAACTTTGCTTACTTAGACTTAGTTTTCCATTTATTTAGTTATTGTCGTGGCTTGACAAAGGGGCTATTTCCTTGTTTGTGATATTCCTGCACATTTAGTGGTAAGTTTTGCAATAAAGTTGAGCAAATTCTTTTCCTATTGGAATTTGTGGTTATTCTGCCATGTATTACTGTTGCTTAATTTTAAGTAGACTATACTTCAAGCTAGAGTGAAAGTCAGGGTTCTTAATTATTTTGGTAAATCCTGTATGGATTATTGACTCTTTTATTGGGGTTGTGTTTTCCATTGTTAGTGTTAGGAATTAAGCCAATGTAAAGCAAATTTATACAAATATTCATAGTTGGTAGTGTATGTACATTTAACAGAGTTCAAGTAGCTTGCTCAGATTATGGTTTTCAGTATTTTCTCTCATATTTGTGGGGTTCATATTGTTATAGTTGTCAGCTGTGGATGAAAAATTCTATTTTAAATATGGATTAACTCCTACCTTAAAAATGGACTTGTAGATTGCAAGCATTACTTTTTTATTGAAGAAAAATTATTATTGTTGCTCACTGGTTGTGATATTCTCCCACCAAGCTTTTATGAATGAATTTGGTGCCAATGACTGGTAGTTAGTTTGTTTATTTATTTATTTATATTCAACTATACCTTTTCATTTGGTTCTATTCCTTCTTCCCAGATACATAGGTTTTTTGCTCTTTACCTTCTGCCCTTTTGGAAGTATTTTGAAGTTTACAAAATACTTTCACCAGGCTGTACCGATTGTGCAGTGGGCATGTGGCAGCACACTACCTTTGTTGCTTTCTTACATATATTAAGACATATATATTTTATAGTACAGCTATTAATTAGTTGAAAAGTATAACCCAGTCACTCTATGATGCTCTGAGCATTATTGGCGATATTTCCAAAAAAGAAACAGGTATTTGGACCAGTCAGAGTTGCATATTCTTCAAAGCTGCATAAGCTTCTTCAATGCAATCAAGGTTTTGAAGACATAAAAAGAGATCAATTTAATATTAACAGGGAGAAAGTATAAAGGAAAATTGTATATAAAACAAGTTGCATTAGCATATATACGCTCCAATGACTTTTGCATTGAAAAATTTTTTCTTCAAGATTGTGTTATTAAATAACAGAAAAAAAATTTTTGGCAGAAAATTTGGGTGCTCATGTAGAAACAGTAAAATTAGTTCTCCATGTATGTATTTTTTATGGATATCTTTGACAGAGTAAACTTTTGCGAAAAAAGTTCATTAATAAATCTCTAAAAACTAAGAGAAACAGAAAATTATTCATGCATAACCATATTATAGCTCTGCTATCGAATGTGAGAAACATTTTTGCAGGCATTTTAATGAATAGGTTACAAAATTGGGTAGAATAATATATTATTTTCTCATTAGTGGACAAATACCTAAAAGAAAAAAGGGGTAAATTGTATATGGCATTTGTAGAATTAGAGAAAGCGTATGGTTGTATTGACTTAAAACTGTTTTGATATAAATTGTTGAGCAAGATAAGATAAGACAAGATTTTTATTCACCAAAAGAATTACAGGAATTCAAAGGCTTCGTCAAGTACAAATTACAAATTACATTTCTGTAATACAACTTACAACCAGTATGTACAATTTAAAGAAACTTAAACAAGATATTAATTATTTACACAATGGGTAATACAAGTTTAGGAAAATGCAGTAGTCATGAATTCATTTATATTGTAGAGCATGTGGCTTAAGATATGGTTTTTAACTTTATGTTTGAGTTGTTTATGATTTAAGAGTTTCCAGTTACCCAGTAGCTTGTTATAAAGAGATAGTCCTTGATGTAGTGTACTCTGCAGACAGGTTTTTCTGCTTTGATGATTGAAATGCAGATTTTGCGATCCCCTGGGATTATAGGAATGGTAGTCAGAATTCCTGCTAAAATATGATAAATTCATATGGATGAAAATAACAGTCTCCAAAATGTAAACACAAGAATATGGAATTCTCTGAACACTGGTTTTGTTGATGAATAGGTCACATTGGGGACACATTTCATGATTTTTACAATGTGCTTTTGTAGCATGAATAGGTCTTTTGTTTTAGTTGAGGATCCCCAGAAGATTATACCATAAAAAAGTATAGAATGTACATATCAAAATAAACTGCTTTTAGGACTTCAGGAGAAGATACACGACTAAGGATTCTCATTGCAAAGCTTAGTTTACTGAGCTTTGTAATTACAAAATTTATGTGAGTCTTCCAGGAGTGAGTAGGTCAGCATCAATCCATACCCCTAGAAACTTAGTGGTGTCTGTTTGCTAATTTTTTATTGTCCGATCGTAAT
This sequence comes from Hymenopus coronatus, assembly GCA_030762935.1. Classification (NCBI taxonomy): domain Eukaryota; kingdom Metazoa; phylum Arthropoda; class Insecta; order Mantodea; family Hymenopodidae; genus Hymenopus; species Hymenopus coronatus. The sequence goes on from CM060890.1 coordinate 16,928,906, forward strand.
ATTTACATTTGCTTGTTGGTTTACTTGAGAACTGAAGTACATGCATACAGTTTTGTCAGCATTTAAAACCAATTTATTTTTCTTCAGCCATGTATTTAAGTTTTCATTTACCCTGTTATTGCTGTTTTGAAGAACATTAAGATCTTTGCTGCTGGATGTGAAATTTGAGTCATCAGCATACAGAACAGTATTAATTTGTGACAATTCACTTGGGAGATTATTGATACATAGAATAAATAATACTGGCCCTAAAATAGAACCTTGTGGGATGCCATGATCAACAGGTATTTGGTTTGATCTGTATGTGTTTATTTCTACAAACTGCTTCCTATTCTTTAGATAGGACTGAAAACATAGATTGGCTATTCCTCTGATACCATAAGAATTAAGTTTTTCAATTAATAACCTATGATTTACTGTATCAAAAGCTTTCAAGAGATCTAAAAATAAGCCAAGAGAATGATTTTTAAGATTTTTTGCTATTAAAATTTGAGTAAGAAATGAAAATAAAGCACGATTAATGTTTTTATTTTTCCGAAAACCATACAGAGAATTAGAAATAAGGGAATGCGATTCCAGGAAAGTTACTAATCTGTACATCAACTTCTCAATAATATTAGAGAAAACCGACAACATAGATATTGGTCTAAAATTTTCAATATGCTCTTTTTCCCCCTTTTAAATAGTGGCATAACTTTTGCTATTTTTAGAGTTTCAGGAAAATGGCCATTTGAAAAAGATGCATTGCAAACATCGGCAAGGGGTTTAGCAATTAAATGTGCACTTGCTTTTACTATTGCATCTGGTATGCCATCAGGTCCACAGGAGAATTTGTTTTTAAATTTTTTTAAGGCCATTATAATTTTGTTTTCAGAAACAGGACGAGAAATAAAGTGTCTCCTGTAAGAGATGTCAATAAGGTTGCATTGGTTGCAATGTTAAGTAATTTAGATTCATCACTTATATCCTTTCCTTGGTAATTGACCTTAATTTTCATTATTTTAGCATTGGAATTGGAATTAGTTTCTTTTCAAATAATTTTCCAGATTGCTTTATTTTTATTTTGAGTATTTAATATATTTCTATTATCATTTAGTTTCTTAGCTTCAAAAATTACTTTCCTAAGGATTTTACAGTATTGCTTGTAATATTTATGAAAAAACACTGGAGGTTTTATATATCGAGTGTAGTAACTTCTTTCTTTTACAAGAGATTCGTATGCCGTTTGTGGTCCAGTCTAATTGCTTTCTTTTTTTAGTGCTTGGATTCGCCGTTTTTACTGGAAAGGCTATATTAAAGTATTAAGAAAAGGTGTTGATAAAAATTTGGAACTTTTTGTCTGTATTTGGTTCGTCCAAAGTTTCACACCAGTCTTCCTTCGCTAATAAGTGAAGTAATGCGTATACTCAAAATTGTAGAATCATTTCTTATAAAACTATTTCACTCGATCAGGCTCTGTAAGTGTTTTTCTGGGTAAATTAAGATCTAAAAATACTGCATTATGATCAGAGAATCCCAAATCAGTATTATTTGTGGAGAAATTTTGAAGGGAGTTGCATATTATAATTTGATCTAAACATGTCATTGTTGTTTTTGTTACTCGTGTTGGGGTATTCATTACTGGGAGTAGGTTGAAAGAATGCAATAGTGAAACAAAATGCCTTTTCTTATCGCTATCTACTAAAAAATCAATATTAAAGTCACCACAAGTCAACATTTGGTAAATATTCTTAAAGCCCTACATAAATAGAATACTTTTGTGTGAGAGTAGGAGCAGGAATGGTGACAAAAGAAATAAATCAAAAGGGATTACAACAAGGGTGTAAGCTAACTCTTGTATTATTTAATCTGTTCACAGATGACATACTAATTGAGATAGGAAAAAGCAACAATTGTTTACCAGTAATAAACAATGTCACAACTCCTGGGTTACTTTTTGTGGACAATTTGGTTGTAGGATCTACTTCAACAATTGGTCTTAAACAATCCTTGCAACAATTAGACAAGTATTGCAATGAATGGAACTTTATGATAAACCACGAAAAGACTCAAATTATTGTATTTAAGAAAGGGACAAAATTAAGCAAGTATGAAAAGTGGAAGAAAGAAGGTAAAGAATATAAAAAGGTTAGAAACTGTATATATTTAGAGGTCAAAATTGATGGGGGAGGAGAATGGGAGAAGCAGAAGTAGTTAGCTTTGGCAAAAGGGAAAGGAGCAATTCCAGCAAATATAAAATACCAGATAGAAATGTCAACTGGCTTGAAAGAATGTATAATATGGTAGTTGAAGCAAAATTGCTACATGGAATTGAAATTTGGGGACTAGATAGTGGTTGAGAAGCTTTAGACACAGTGCTCAGAATATTCTGCAGAGAAGTGTTAGCTGCCAAATGCAACAGTAAAGGAATTTGCTCAATTTGAAATGGGACGAATGGGAACGAAAGGTGTGATTATGGAGAAACCTCTTAAGTACTAGTATAAAATACTAAATTTAGATGAAAGCAACTATTATTATTATTATTATTATTATTAATAATAATATTATTATCACCATCATCATCATCATCATCATGTTTATGATTAAAATAAATGTGCTAGATTATAAGGAAAACTTGGTTAGGAATATGGCAAGATAACACCCTGGGCTGATGTATAGCCATATACCTTGTATGGGTGCTTAGTGCAAATAAATAAATAAATAAAATATATGCAATATTTATCCAAACACAAGACAATGTTTTTTTTCAAAATATTAATGCTCAAAATCATGGGCCATCTTGCATTTGCGATGTATATTTTCCAAATGCCATAAGGGGAAAAAGTAAGTTTCAAACTATGTGGGTACACAACAAGGTTGCGGACATATGCAGTAGATTTTGTGTATTTCATTTCTCACCAAAAATATGAGCATTCTCATTGGAACAAAAATGTCTTTCCGAGTCTAAAATTTAGAGGTCTTCCTTTCACATCAGTGGTTTGCATGTAATGTTGCATTGGGAGCCCATAATTGTTGTTATAACTATGCTGCCACTGCCACCACTACCGTCACATAATGTATCTAATCACACACATTCTGTACATCTCTGAACACCCCTCTATGTCTCTCTCCCACTCTAAACATGAATTTACCCCCAAATTCAAATTAGGTAAAATGTTTTACCATGTATAATATTAAGTTGTTGTCTTAATAAAAAATCGTGTCCATAATCGTTATTTCAGCTATGCTGCCACCACCACCCGCTGTTTCTACGAGGGGCATATTGAAAGTCACGAGCAACCCATTGTAAAAATTTAAATTTCAACAATGTAATAAAAGAATTGCAGGATCGTAATCTACAGACTTTAAGCCACATGTTGACATATTGTGACGCCATTAGCTTCTATCACGTGACCACAGACAGTGTTTGAAAAATGGCTGACATTGATGTTTCGTTTCGACAGCGTGCTGTCATTGAATTCCTTGTGAAAGAAGGAAAATCTGCTCCTGAAATTCATCTCAGACTTCAACGTGCGTATGGAGGTGTCTGCATGGGTGCCAGCAGTTTTAGAAGATGGGTGAAACATTTCAAAGATGGAAACATGAGTCTGCAAAATGCGCCTCGTAGCGGGCGTCCTCGAACTGCCTCTACAGAACGCAACAAGGAAAGAGTTGATGAGCTCATTACAGGAGATAGGCGTTTCACTGTGAATGAAATTGCTGCGCAACTTGGAATAGGACATAGTGCAGTGCAAGAAATGATCCACAGCTTGGGTTATCGAAAGGTCTGTGACCACTGGGTCCCCCGTTTATTGACTGAAGACCACAAACTTCAAAGAAGAACCATTGCACAAAACCTTCTTCAGAGATTTCATAATGAAGGTGATGAATTTTTGACGTATATTGTGACTGGAGATGAGAGCTGGTTCCATCACTATGAGCCAGAAACGAAACGTCAGAGTATGGAATGGCACCATTTGAATTCACCATCGAAGAAGAAAGCGAAGACAGTGAAGTCTGTAGGAAAAGTTATGGGAAGTGTCTTTTGGGATGCACAAGGTTGCATTCCGGTTGATTTTCTTGAACCTGGACAAACCATAAATTCTGCCCGCTACATCAAGACACTTCTGAAGCTCCATCGGGCTTTGCGTGATAAACGCCCTGGAAAGAGGACCATCCTTCAACAGGATAATGCACATCCGCATACTGCCTGTGCCACTATGGAGAAGATCAGGGCATTAGGGTGGGGAAACTCTTCCACATCCTCCCTACAGTCCCGACTTGGCACCCTCCGACTACCATCTTTTCGGTTCTGTGAAGGAGCAGATGCGTGGCCAATGCTACGAGACGCTGGAGGATATTCAGAAAGCAGTGCATCAGGGTCTGCGGGCAGCTGGAACGGAGTTCTATCACAAGGGCATTTTCAAACTTGTAGAACGATGGGAAAAATGTGTGCAAAACAATGGAGACTACGTCGAAAAGTGAAAGAAAGTCTGTAGATTATGATGATGTATTTGGTTTGGCTTAAAAATAAATATTAAGATTGTAAAACAGTGTGGCTCATGACTTTCAGTATGCCCCTCGTATTATCGCACACATTCCATACATCTCATCTCTCTCCTGCTCAAAACAAGAATTTACATGCAAATTCGAATTAGGTAAATATTTCATGAAATATTAAGTATGTTGTCTTAACAGAAAATTGCATCCATAATCATTGTTATGCTAAGTTGGTGCCATCACCACCGAGCACATATATATCAGTACATTTTCGTACTTCCTTCTCCACAACTCTGCCACTCAAAATTCAAATTTCCATGCAAATTCAAATTATTAATTTGGGTAAAACCATTTATAACTGAGTGTTTTATTAGGTATGTTGTCTGAATAGAGAATCTTATCAATTATCATTGTTTCAGTTGTGCGGTTGTTGCCACTATCACCTTCTTTGATTGCACTCATATCAATACTTCATTTCTATTCTCCTCTTCCCCATTCTCCTACCCACCACATGAATTTTTGCGCAAATTCAAATTGAATAAAAACGAGAATCAGCTTGTGTCCCTTAGCTTGTTCAAAATATATTACAAAACTTTAAACTTCATTTAATAATTAACTTATATATTCTTTTTTATAAAGCTGATATACTAAGATCCAAAATTAACAATTAAAATTTAGTTGAGTCGATTTTGTAACACTACATCACTTACTTTTTAATTTCGGAAAACATGTTTCAGAAGCCATGTGCTTCCATTGTCAATTCCTTTGGTCGACTACCGGTATTGCTTGCTGTGGTGGTTGTCTCTGTCGCTGGTCTACTCATACAGAAGTTCATCAAACCACCACCAGGGACAGAGACAACCACCACAGCAAGCAATACCGGTAGTCGACCAAAGGAATTGACAATGGAAGCACATGGCTTCTGAAACATGTTTTCCGAAATTAAAAAGTAAGTGATGTAGTGTTACAAAATCGACTCAACTAAATTTTAATTGTTAAAACACATCACTGTCTCAAAGTCCACCATATATCAGGATAATCCAAAATTAAGTTCTGAAAAATGGGGGTAGTCTTACATTTGGGGTTGTCTTGTATTCAGATGAACATGGTATAATCACAGAATTTATTAAAAAGTTCAGATCTCCCCAATCGGAATAATACAATATATATGCCTAGGAAAAACTGGTCAAACAACTTACCTATCATTCTATAATCAATAAATTTCTTTTACCCATCAATGTACACAATTTTATTATGACTTACCTCCAGGTGTCTTATGTGGAGACACACCTCTTTGTCTTGATCCCTCTGTTGCAGTATTACTGCTATTCATTATATCTGAAGCAGCAGCCTTACCCTTGCGTTTGATAGGAGACAGTGAGGGAGCTGTTGGAAGAGAAGGAAGTGATGGCTTCGAGACTGGAATAGACGGTGTAGTCTCCTCCAAAATATGCACAAATATATTAAGAGTACGCACCACATGAAGTAATAGTAATTCTGCACATACTGATAGCTGTAAAAATAAAAATGGATATCTGGTTAAAATGACCACACTTACATTATCACCAAGATTGTACCATATATTTCACCTCTCTCAAAATATACAACCATCTGAAATACTTTCACAGCAAAAATAGCATGTATAGAAATCTTACAACTATCTATGGTATACTTGCGATAAAATACCATCAGTATAAAAATTATATTATCAATACAAATCTTACTCTATATGTACCTTGTTATTGGGACAAAATATATATGAACTCTTCTAGAAATCTCAACATCAAGTACCAGTTTTGAGAATGTGTAATATGGGATGGGTAATTATAACTTTTCCCTGTTTAAAATAATCTCAACTGGTTACAAATTGTACCAAACGTATGAATAAGTTCAACATGTTGCACAATATGTAAAAACATAAAAACAACATAAGTAATTAAGAATTTAGCACTGCTGAAATCAGGATTCTCTCTCACTTTAATCCCAGGCTGTATTTATCATTAAGAGCCTCCAAAAATACCTCATCACATGCAACAGTCATTGAATATGATTCTCAAAGAATGCCTAAAATAGATAGACAATGATGTAGTACTCTCCAAATGGAAGAGGAGACAATAGCATTCACAACTATCAACAGAAGAGACCAAAAGAAAAAAAAAAAAAAGCTAGAACAAGATAAAGACATACTGAATCAGCTGAGCAGTCCAGTTACAACTGAGGCCCAACAACATTGACAGGACACCAGTATTGCCAAGTATGCAAAAAGACGGACTATAAAATTACTGCAGTGTGTGCACAGAAGAGGTCAAAATCTAAACCAAAATGTGATAGTGATTTTAGGTACAGAAATGAAGCGCTGGTCATCAGACACTGAGAAAAAGAAGACAAACAGCAATGAAAAATCTGCAGGGAGAAAGAAGACACATTAAAATAACTGACATACAAGTGTAACAAGACTGACAAACAGACCCATGCCTAGTACAATCTGGCAGGAGATAGTGGAGAAATACTGATGGGAGAAATACTTAAGAAAAAGAAATGTATAATTTCTAGAACTACGTAAATATAATTATTTGTAGTACATAACAGACCTGGAAATTTCAATGAAATGAAAAGGAGTTTTATTGAAATTTACAAGTATGTTATGTACTACAAATAATTATATTTACATATTATCTTGGTCCAGAGTTTCCGGTGTAGACCGCGTCTTAAGGCTAAAATCTGCCGACGTTTCGCCCATCTTGTGATAAGGCTTCCTCAGGGCTAACTGCGTCTGGTCCGGCTGGCGTACCTTCTTATATACTGTAGTTGGGACATGCCAAGTACCGCCCTCCTGTGTTGCCATTGGTTATCGTTTGGCCAATGGCTGGGGTCGCTGCTTTCTGTATTCCTATTGGCTCGCTGGCCGCAAGGTGGGATGCTTTTCTTAGCAGAGGTCTCCAGATGGTGTTCAAACTTTTTCCATTGTCTCTGTTAACTTTATGTTCTTCTTTAATTATTTCTATGCTTTCGCGTATAATGCGATGTTTGTAGTCTTCACATGGTACCAATAATTTCATGTTATCAAAATCGATGTGATGGCCAGTTTCAATAGCATGTTCGGAGAGAGCGGACTTTTCAGGCTGATTAAGTTTGAGGCTTCTGATGTGCTCTTTTCGACGTGTGATTGCCGATCTTCCGGTCTGACCTATATATGCTTTGCCGCAATCGCAGGTTATTTTATAAATTCCTGGCTTAAGTAGTGGGTTGGATTTGTCTTTTACTGGTCTGAGGGTGGATTGTAACTTCCGAACCGTGCTGTACCGAGTATTAATCCCGTGTTTGAGTAAAATTTTGCCAATCCTTTCAGTGGTGCCCTGAACAAAAGGAAGGCGAGCCCATCTTGTCTTTTGTTTTTCTTTTTCTTTTTGTGGTTTTTTGGCATTCTTTCCCCAGTATTTTATGTCGGTTTTTGAGTATCCGTTGGCTTTTAACACTTCCTGTAAGTGGTGTCTCTCTTCAGTTAAAAGATTTGGGTCACAAATACGCGTAGCTCGTTGGAACAGAGTTTTGACCATGCTTCGTTTTACTGAAATGGGGTGGTGGGATGTGGCATCTATGTATCTGTCTGTATGTGTAGCCTTTCGGTAAACTGAACAATGCACTGTTTTACTTGCTGAATTTCGCTCTACTAGAACGTCTAAAAATGGTAATTTTTGGTTATGTTCTAGTTCCATAGTAAATTGTATATTTTGATGAAGACTGTCTTCATCAAAATATACAATTTACTATGGAACTAGAACATAACCAAAAATTACCATTTTTAGACGTTCTAGTAGAGCGAAATTCAGCAAGTAAAACAGTGCATTGTTCAGTTTACCGAAAGGCTACACATACAGACAGATACATAGATGCCACATCCCACCACCCCATTTCAGTAAAACGAAGCATGGTCAAAACTCTGTTCCAACGAGCTACGCGTATTTGTGACCCAAATCTTTTAACTGAAGAGAGACACCACTTACAGGAAGTGTTAAAAGCCAACGGATACTCAAAAACCGACATAAAATACTGGGGAAAGAATGCCAAAAAACCACAAAAAGAAAAAGAAAAACAAAAGACAAGATGGGCTCGCCTTCCTTTTGTTCAGGGCACCACTGAAAGGATTGGCAAAATTTTACTCAAACACGGGATTAATACTCGGTACAGCACGGTTCGGAAGTTACAATCCACCCTCAGACCAGTAAAAGACAAATCCAACCCACTACTTAAGCCAGGAATTTATAAAATAACCTGCGATTGCGGCAAAGCATATATAGGTCAGACCGGAAGATCGGCAATCACACGTCGAAAAGAGCACATCAGAAGCCTCAAACTTAATCAGCCTGAAAAGTCCGCTCTCTCCGAACATGCTATTGAAACTGGCCATCACATCGATTTTGATAACATGAAATTATTGGTACCATGTGAAGACTACAAACATCGCATTATACGCGAAAGCATAGAAATAATTAAAGAAGAACATAAAGTTAACAGAGACAATGGAAAAAGTTTGAACACCATCTGGAGACCTCTGCTAAGAAAAGCATCCCACCTTGCGGCCAGCGAGCCAATAGGAATACAGAAAGCAGCGACCCCAGCCATTGGCCAAACGATAACCAATGGCAACACAGGAGGGCGGTACTTGGCATGTCCCAACTACAGTATATAAGAAGGTACGCCAGCCGGACCAGACGCAGTTAGCCCTGAGGAAGCCTTATCACAAGATGGGCGAAACGTCGGCAGATTTTAGCCTTAAGACGCGGTCTACACCGGAAACTCTGGACCAAGATAATTTTAATATTGGCCGTGGAAGTTTACGAAAACATATATATTTACATAGTTCTAGACAGTGTCCCATTCAATATTGGGCACAAAAGACTGTTTAATTTTGCTCAGAAGCCTATCTATCAGGCATGAGGTTCTTTTACGTGCCGTAAATCTAGACATGGGACCAACGGCTTTACTTCCTTTCCGAAGGATTTTTACGCCCAAAAATATCCATCGTCCTCCACCTGCGACCTGTAAATTTCAATGCTGAGGCCAAAAATAAATGATAGTGCTTAACACCCGCTTTTACTACATAGGCACAGCAGGCCTGTGACATTGATGATACATGGAATGAAGATGGAGCACCGTGGAATGCAATGGTGAGGGAAACCAGAAAACCCAACCCTGTCACTTTATCCACCACAAATCCCACATGCAGTCGCCTAGGATCGAATCCAGTAGAGTCTAACCACTCTACTAATTTAGCTAATACTACACCCATCTGATTCTGATGTACAAATACCCAAACTATTTTTTAAAAAAAAATGTTCTACAAGTTCTATAAGTAGGAGGCCTCTCAAATCTCTACATCCTTATATATACAGCATTGTCAATGAACAGTTGCAATCATCTTTATTAGCAGCTGAATCCAATATTAGTTTATTTTTCTTAAACAACAACTTGTGTATTATCCAGAAATCATATTTTCTATTGACCATTTAATTTTTAACCAATTTGTTTTAATAAAATAATGTCTAATATTACTTGTTGTCTCCTTAACTCCACTGGAAAAGTAGTTTCTAAAGAATCCAAAATTCTCACCTGTCTGTCTTTGAGTACACCCCAAAGGTGCCTTTCATGTTCATTGGTATCTTCATGCAAAGAATTCTGGGAATGCAAACTCGAGGCTGCCAGTCCTAAAAAAGGTAAGATTTTGTTTGTTTTTTTTTACTGAAATTAGAGCATCCAAAAAGGAAGTGATACACAATGAAGCAGAATGGTATTTTAAAACAACTTTTGAGTTGATTTTAACACTTTCTTATGTAACCTTACTTAGTATGTGAAACACTTCCTAAAAAAATCTGATGTGTACCATTCACATGACTTTCTCCATATCCCTGCAACAAATAATTCTTAAAAAGCTTATACTTCTATTTACTTTATGCTAATCAGAAAAAATTAGCAGAAATAATCTAATTACTTGCTTCCTTGTAAGTAGAAGCGAAATAAAGGACAACTGTAGGTTAAAGTGATAGTCAAAAGCTGGTTGCTATGTCAATGAAGTTCCTTTGTTTATATGGATAGGAGTTGACAAGTTCCTGTGTGAGAAAAGTATACGTTTTTCATAGCAGAAACCAAAAATAAGGAATGTCTCAAAAACAACGAACTCCATGAAAAAAATGTATATAATATAAATTGTGTGTTTTAATGTGCTCTACATTTTTTGTGTAGTAAGTTTTTGTCCATCTCTTACGGATTAGCAGTTATTCAAAATTTAGTAAAATTCATCCAGAATAAACTACTCTTCAGAGGCTATTCCCAGAAAATTCAAGATATACATTTTATTTGTCACGTAAATATGTTTAACATACGAAATTTTAATCAAAATCATTACAGCCATTTTTGAGAAAATCAAAATTTTCGAAAAAAGTTCCATGTAAAGGGTAGTTGGGGGTGGGGGGATTTTTCTCAAAATCTTCGTGTCGCATCCCTGGAAGATACTAAACTTAAGTACCAAGTTTGGTATTTTACCGACTTTTCGTTTTTGAGTTATCGTGTTCACAGACACACACACACACACACACACACGGACCTTTTTGTGAAAATGCTTTTTTTGGATATTGGGGACCCTAAAACATATATTTCCGGTGAAATCTCGGTATCAAATTTTTGGGTGGAGTGCAATACTTTCTCTATACACTATGTACATAGTGCGTATGGAGAAAGTAAAAAATATACAGAGTTTTATATGAAAAAACTGTGGTACTGTGGAGTGCTTGGGGACTCTGAACTGACAGAAGAGGTTGTTCACTGGTATATAATTGATAATTTCTTATCAAAAACAATACAATGGAGAGGGCCGTTATAGGATGTATGTTATAATGGCAGTTGACTCGTGCTTAAGTGGCTTGCAGTGCTGCACTACCTTCTGTATTATTTCTGGTGAATTTAAAAATGTTATCCACTGCTGGATTTTTTAAATTCATAACTTATTCTGATTTAACATTACTCCCAGTATGTTTATGTGTTTTAAGCATTTGAAGTCATGTCTTATATTGAAATTGCATGATCAGAAATATCAGAAATATACAACTCGTAACCAGTCTAACTGTTCAAATTTTACATTCCTAAGGTGTTCTTTGATCCTAGTTTCCAAATTCTTCTTAGTTTTTCCGAAGCATATTCTAGGACAATCCTGGTAATTCACCTAATAAATTGTTTTTGGCATGCTAATTTTAATAGATCGTTATGTGGTACCTATTTTGTGGTGGCAGTTTAATATTGAATATCTTTTCAAATTTAGCCAAGAATTTAGGATGAAAGATATTAGAAATACTGAACCATTTAGGGTTAGTAAGAATTAGATGGCTGAGGAAAGTTAGTAAGCAAGACAAGAAAAAAAAAGTTATAGTAATAGATGCTAGATATGATTAGTAAACTGGCAGATGTCAAGTATTTTGGCTTATAAGGCCCCAGGTAATTCAACAACTTAGTGTAGTGATTTATAAATTAAATTATGTTAAAGTATGTTAAAAAAAACCTCAAAACCTTAGCACTTTAGAAAAAATGAGAATCTTAAGCCTGTTCATTATGTCCATATAATCAATTTAAGAGTGGGCAGTATCAGGAGGCCTGTTGAGCAACATATCACATGGCAAACATAGTTCCTGTTCGTTGGCTGGTGTCATACGAGTGGACTCGTGCACTGATACTCGGTAGGCGAGGAGAAATAATGGCATGTGCATATGCCACGCTTGCTGTAGCTAGATATGTTTTGTCAATTGTGGATGAAGAACATTGGTTCAGACTTTGTGTATCTCAAGATGTTGGGAAAGATGTTGTTTAAGGCTGTATTGAAAATGATTCCCCTGGTTACTGTGGTACTGTGGAGCGCTTGGGGACTCTGAACTGACAGAAGAGGTTGTTCACTGGTATATAACCACAGGAAAACCTTTTAATTGGCTTGAAATAAACTTCCTGGGATTTGGGAAATATCCATGCCAGGATCAGGTAATAGTTTCCTATGTCTGTCCTTGGGAATCAGCATATCAAAAGGATGGAAATTCTTTCGAATGGGGCTTTAACATTTTACTATTGCATTTGACATGTTACGGATGCAGAACTTGCTTCACATCTCTCCATGATGCTTTGAAGATGTAACCAATAGATTTGGTGGCATAGCTTCTCGGAAGTTTCATTTACTCCCAACAATACCATCATTGGTCTTTTCAATAACTTCCTTCACATTGCTTCTCAAGAGCACTAGCTGTTCTACTCTAATTTTCCCATCTATGAATTCCTACACACTCTTTAGAGGACCATTCCTAAGAACTAGGGATTCCTGCTGCACCCAACAGTTCCTACAGGTCAAACATCTGAGAGCAACGTCCATCAAAGCAGGTTGTTCATTGAATCCTTTATCCATTAATTCCCTGCCCAAGTTTTCTTTGTCCAACCAGCTGCAAGTTGTACTATGACCAGTGCAAGGCTGTAAAGGATCCTTCATTTCAAACTTCACACAGTGGTTACAATTTTCCTAGTAAATTCTTCAGAAAAGGATGTATGTGTTAAATGATATCTTCCATCCTGGTGCTCCAAAGAGAATTTCTACTTGTAGCAATTGGACCCACTTTGCCTTCCAAGATGCAAAAGGCAAACAGAGCAGGATGGTCCGGATGTGAAACTGTTGTTTGTGAAGGTTCAATCCAATTCAATTCATTGTCCATGGAGATTACAAAATCTATTAGACATTGTCAATACAGCTAAAATACAATGCATAAATAAATACTGAGAAAGAAATGCTTATAAATGATATACAAAGAAATAAATACATCAGTTACCCATAAACTCAACTGAATAGTATGCCTTACTTACTAAATATTTACATAGTTCTTTTTTAAACTTTTTTACTTCCATTATTAACTTTATTTCCTTTGGCAGTTTATTATATTATATAATTCCTTTATATTTCGTACATTTTTCAAACATTTTTAATCTATGGCTTACAATACTATATTCATCCTTATTCCTAGTGTTATAGGCATGATTATCAGAATTTATTTTGTTATAATGTATCTTAGTATATAATATGGCTTTAAAAATTAATAAACAAGGAAATGTCAGTAATCTCATCATTATAAATTTTGATGTAACACTTTGTCTTAATTTTAATTTTAGCATAATGCGAATTGCCTTTTTTTGCAGAATTAAAACTCTATTTATACTTTCCTATGTAGTATCTGCCCACAGCATCACACAATAGTTGATGTAACTCATAAATAAACCATGATAGATGTTTAATAGTACATTAATATTACAAAAGGCAGCCATATATCTCAACAAATAAATAACACTATTCAACTTTTTACAGCATTTGTCAACATGGGCATGCCAATCACGATTATTGTCTAATAGTATCCCAAGATATTTAATAGTTTCCACTTCCTCCAAGCTTATTCCATCAATATTAACATCAACCTTAAAGTCATTTATTTTGTTAGATATAAACATATGCTTGGTTTTGTTAATATTAATATTCAGATTGTTGTATTTTAATATTTGAGTAAGATGATTAATTACATTGTTCGCATTAATTTCCAACTCTTGCAAACATTTATGTGTACAGCATATTGCTATATCATCAGCATATGATATTAATTCATTATTTTGTAATGTCTTGCAGGAACTAATTATGTCATTAATATATATTTTAAACAACAAGGGTCCAAGAATGGAACCTTGTGGTACTCCATTTTTAACAGTAATTATGGATGATTTACATTTACCATCCTTTCCTTTTATTTCCACATGCTGTTTTCTATTATATATGTATGACTGCATCCATTCTAATGCTACTCCTCTTACACCATACATTTCTAATTTCCTAATCAGACTATCTAAATTAACACAGTCGAAAGCTTTACTCATATCAACAAATATATTCTCTACAAACTCTTTATTATCTAAGGCTCTAAGATTATTATGTATTAATTCAATAAGTACAGTTTCTGTCGATTTTCCTTTTATGTAACCATGTTGCTCAGCATTCAATATCCTATCTTTTTTTAAAACCTTCAGTAACCTACATTCATAGACTTTTTCAAAAATTTTGCTCAATGATGATACCAAACTAAGGGATCTATAATTATTTATGTCTTCGACATTTCCACTTTTCAATAAAGGTATAACTTGAACAGTTTTTAGCTTCTCTGGAAATTTGCCACTTTGCAATGAAGCATTTATTATGTTTGTCAAGACAGGTGCAATAAAGTTATTACATATTTTAAGCAAGTTATTTGATATTTCATCATGTCCAGTAATTTTACTATTTTTAAATTCCTAATTATGTGAAATATTTCAGAATCAGTTACAGGAGCTAGATAAAAAGATTCACTTCATGGGAATAGTATCACTATTAATTACAGAATTATTGTCCTTAACAATATTATTGAAATAATTATTAAATATATTAGCCATTAACCTCTGCTCGCTAACAATCATATTATCTACTCTTATATTACTAAGAACACTATTTTGTTTATCATCTAATGTATTGTTTCTCTCATTATTTATTACTTTCCATAAGTTTTTTGCTTTATTTTTACTTTCTGATAGCATACCATTAATATAGTTGGATTTTGTGGATTTAATTAACTGTTGATATTGAGATTTTTGCTGTTTATATGTATTTATTGGAGCATCAGTTTTAAATTTCTTTAGTAGTTCATAAACTACTAAGAGTTGTTTTTTACATTGCAACAATTTATTATTGAACCAAGGGTTACGCTTAATTGCTTTTTCCTCAACTTTTTTCCTTCTTGTACTTGGTACTGCTACATTGAGGTTATAAGTCATTATTTGCATAAATAACTCAAGTTTCAAGTCCACATCATTAGCTTCAGTTACATTATCCCAATTCTCTCTCTTAACCATTTCTTTAAATTGCTCTATGTTTGACTCAGTAAAATTCCTTACTGAAATATACCTTATCGTTTCTTTATTATTAAATATCTGTTTGCTGTTAGGTATCATCTTCTCCATTTCTAATGAAATTAATTGTGCAGTATGGTCAGATATTAAGGTATGTATAACTTCTGATCTAAAAAAATTGTTTTGAAAAATTGAGGGGGTCACCGCAACAGTGGTCTAACCCAGAAAAAGATTTCCACCACACTAATAAAAATTGTTAGGTATATCTCAACATTATGTTAACAATACTCAATGTGTTGTTGTGTAATAATCTGGAAAAGTGTCAGTGAACAATCAGTTCGATTAAAATTAGGTTTTTGTTATTCTCAAAGAAACCAGATGTGTTTAACTGACAGCTATTTCCATATCTTTTTCTACACTACAATCTGTGAGTTTATCCACTATAAACTCAAAATTTCTTCGTACAAATATTATTGTGCCTCCACCTTTATAATCCTTCCTACAAAAATATGCTGCTTGTCTATACCCCTGAAGTGATAAATTCTTAATTCAAAATCTTCTCGGGCTTCTAGCCAGGTAAAAACTTGGCTTGACACCAACGTTTCGAAGAAGTGCATCTTCCTTGTCTTCAGGGTGAACTTCAGATTTTGAATTAATACGTCGCCAGGAAAGCTTCAGTTCTTATTTTGATAAATTCTTAATTTCTGTCTCTTTAAGCCCATGCTCCGTAATACATAGCACATCACAATTATTTTCCTCAATTATAATATCAACTTCAAGGACTTTGTTGGATATTTACTGTACATTTTGATGTAAGACCGTTAGTGCGGGGATCTGTTTACAATTCTTAATTTCAAACTTACTGTCTTTAACTGGAATTTCATCCACCTCAGATTTACTCAGTTTCCCTTATACAATGAAAGAACTGCATTATTCAGTAATTTGCCAAACTTAAAAGAACCCCTTCTGTTAAGATGCACTCCATCCCTACCAAAACCCCAATCATCTAACCAGAAATTACCATCAACCATTAGGCAATCTTTAATGAACACATCCAGTTAAGTTCCTTGTTTATCTCTCTTTCATACCTTGCACTAGTGTCCCGTCTACATAGAACACCACTTATAATAATTTTTGTATTACTCGACTGTTTTCAAATTTCATTCACTGTCCAAAGTATTACCCATTATTTCTTGAGGAATTGTTCCATTCCGTCTATCATTCGTTCCTGCATGTATTATCATCACATCAGGCATGGATTGTTTTAAGTTCATTTTCTCCATTTTATTTTTAAGTTCCGTAATTTGTATTCCAGGAAAACAACACACACTATGTCCTTCATTCTTACACACTTCACCTGCAAATTTCAGCATAGAGTCACCCACAACAAACACTTTTTTCTTCTTTTTTTCTTGTAGACCGGCTTGTTTTTGAATATTCTTTTGTATTGCTTGATTATCTCTACCTTCAACTCCATCCAAGATATTAAATCGATTGTGTGTTGCAATTTCCATATTGCTATCGTCTGGTCGAGGCTTGAACGCTTTCTTAGTGACTGTAGCAAATGATAAGCTTGATTTTTCATTTAGTTTTATTATTAATTCCTCCTTTTCTGTCTTTAATATATTTATTTCATTTTGAGCTTTCAACAGATCTTTGCTCAACATCAAAATAACTAATTGAAGAGACGCAATTGTTTCTCTAGTCGATGACGAGGCACATGGCTGCAGGTTACCCAATACATCACCATTCGACATATCCATTCGTTCAACTGCGATATCTTCTTTTACACACCTTCTACCTTTGTTATTAATGTCGACTATACTCCTCTCTTGCCTTGATTTCTACCTTGATTTACACCATTCGTGTTTAAAATAGAACTAACGGATCGCGTTACCATTCCACCAGCCACCATCTTGCATCTTGTAGTTGCGGAGCTGTTTTATCGTTGCTACAACAGCATGCAGCTCTTGATGTGATACACAATAGTTTTGTTCGGCCTTGGTCAGGTTTTTACTTAAGTAGACCAGAACTTCTCTTTTCCCCCCATTTTTAGACAGGATAACTCTGCTGCAGGCTTATTCCATTCATGTCTAAGATGAACCTTAGCGGAGATGCAGTATTCTAGAACCAGGACAATGCATAGAGCATTCTTCAGGTCTTTAAAGCTTCTTCAGCTTGATTAGACCACTAAAAGGCTTGTTATTCCTCAGCTACTTGCATCAGTGGTTTGGCAATGTTTCTACACTCTGCCACAAATTTTTTGTAGTATGTGCATAGGCCCAGGAACCATTGCAATTCTTGTCTGTTCCCCATCTATATCACTCTTTGCAGCTTCTACGGATCTCAGCCACTTCATCAAAACTTACGATATGATCTGGTAGCACGCTTCCTTTCTAAGCAGCCAATATTTCTTTGGGTTTACCCATTTTTCTTGCTGATCTAAACATTTTTTCAATGCATTAATCTTCCCTTGCTTTCAGAGTTGATTTACCTCCTAGCAATGTCATTTATCAAGTCCTTCCCTTCTGCAATTATCTCAGATTTTGCAGAGTCAAAAACTGAGTTTGGATTTCACTTTCTCCATTTCATTGATTGTTTCTTCCTTTACATTTACCATTTCCATTTGAATCTTCTCCATTCTGGATTTGTGTTCTCATTTCTGTTCACATTTCTATTATTCCAGATTCCTCCTCTTCCTCCTCTTCCTCCTTCTCCACCACTCCCAACTGAAATTTCAATGGAAATATTCCTTTTGATACTCCCTGAATTAAAAAGCAGCATGTTTAAAAAAATTGTGTGTATCTATATAAGTATGTTATGTGTGTATGTGCGCACGCGCGCATGCTTATGCATGCATATGCATATGTGCATGCATGCATGTGGATGAGGTAAATGTAAACACTAAGGTACAAAATCTTATAGCTACCATCACCTACCAAATAAATGTTGCTTTCCCACTAAAAGCATACAAAAATGTATGATTAAAGCATTAAAATTAAGAAATGGATCTCTAAAGGAATAATAAACTCATGCAAAAAGAAAAGATTTCACGATATTGGTAAAAATACTAATGGCCCCAGTTTATTTCCTGCTATAAGAATTACATAGCAATTTTAAAACAAGTAATTCTGGACACTGCAATATCATAAGAGTACAAAAATGTATTCTAGGCTCTGAAAACAGAAGTTAAGTAATATTGAATGTAGGAAGAACAGAGGCAGCTTCACTAAACACAAAGGAAATATTGAATTAAAGCGGAATGGGACACCTAGTAAAACTGAAATAGCTGAAGCATTTAATAATCATTTTACAATTATAGTAAACAAGCTAAATGACATACCCTCCCTAATACAACCAAAGAGCCCCTTAGCAGTGATAACCTCTAGTAGTAAAATAATATTGTTACCACTCATTGGAAATATCAATGTTAAAAGTCTAAAAAATAAATCTTCCTTTGGTGATAATTCAATTTCTAGTCTTATTATTAAGAAATGCATAAAATGGTATAATTATACCCCTTGCAGATAGTTGTAATTTCTCCATCTCCTCAGCATCCCAGATAACTTTAAATTGGCAAAGATAATGCTAATCTTCAAAAAGAGCAATAAAAAACAAACACTTAAATTTAAAGACCTATCTCATCCTTGTCAGTGCTCTCAAAAATTCTTGCAAACTCAATGCATAACATACTTTATATCCTTAAAAAATGTTCCTCCCCCAAATTCAATTTTAGGAAAAACAAATTCATTAATAAAGCTATATTTACATCATTAAACATGTACTAGATGCTATACATAAAAGAAAGAAATAGCTTGGATTAATTTAGATTTAACTAAAGCTTTTGATCTTGTACACCATATTTTATTAATAAAATTAGACAGGAGTCACAGGAATCCTACCTAAAAATAGGAAACAGATTGCAGAAATAAAAACAGCTCAGTCTTAAATACAAAAGTTAACCATAGAGTCCTCCAAGGGACAATTCTTGGACCATAATTGTTCCTTATTTTCATTAATGATCTCCCATGAATATCCCTAATGAACACTTAATTACTGTTTGCTAAGGATACAAATACTAGAGAAAAACTTTTGACATGTTTAAAAAAAATGGTTAAGTTCTATAGAACTGAATGAAGGCTTAATAAATGATTTTGTTAACCTTACCAATCTTTGTTTGGATCAAAATTTTTTCAGCTTTAATGACAAATTCTGTCAACAAACTTCTGGTTTAGCAATGGGTAGTCCACTTTCACCTTCTCTTGCTGATCTTTTCACGAGCCATTTTGAAATACAGGTCACTAAAGCGTTCCCTCTAATTTTTAAAACTTGGTATAGATATGTAGATGATATATTTGCTATTGTTCCTGATAAACATGTAAATGATGCTTTAAAACTTTTAAATTTACAAAATAAGGCTATAAAATTCAGATTAAAAACTGAACTTGATGGTTCTCTCCCTTTCCTGGATTTAAAAATAATAAAAAAAAATAATAAACTGAATTTCGGAATATACAGAAAACAAAACCACACTAATAATTATATAAAAATAATGGCTTTAACCCTTTTTCACATAAATTTGCTGTTTTTAATAGTTTAATTTATAGGTTAATTAATTTACCCCTTAATAAAGATGAACTCTATAAAGAATATAAACACATTATCAACACTGCTTTAATTAATGGTTTTAATACTGATTTTATAAATAAAAAAATTGAGAAGTTTAAATATTAAAAAGCTATTTAAGATATTTCTATGTTTAAGTAAAAGACAATGATATTTTTAAAAAATTTACTTATCATCCTTGGGCAAATAAAAAATTCACAAATATTTTCAAAGAACATGGCATATTGGTTCCTCAAAATAAATACAGTATAAAAAAATTGTTAGGCTTTTTAAAAAGGATGAAATTTCAAAAACTAAAAAATCTGGCATTTATCAATTAAATTATTTAAATTGTGACCATGTTTATATTGGTAAGACTAAATGTCATTTGGAAACCAGAGTAAAAAAACTCTTTAGGAATATTAAATACAAACAACTTGAAAAATCAGCTGTGGCAGAACATTTTTGGAAATTTAATCATGAAATAAATCCAGATGTTAAATTATTAAAACATTTAAATGGACCCATAGATTTAATAGTTTGGGAGAAAATATTTATATTAAAGTATAAAAATCATGCAATGAATTTTGATATACCTCCAATTGACTCTCTCACCAAATTTATTTTGATACCAGTGGTTAGTAATACATTAGTACACAATCCACCTAGTAGCAGTAATTATAAGAATGTTAATAAACAACATCAAAAACCAGACCAAAACTGAGACCAAAAAGGAAATTTATTCTGAGGATGCAATAGATACATTTATTGCGAAACTAGTCCAAGGATTTCAAAAGATAAGTGAAGATTTGTTACAACTATTAATTATTAGATTAATATTTGTGTTACTTCACTGTTACTAGCATCTTTTTACGTTTATAATACAAATACTGTTTTAAGTAGTGACAATCCCATATCCTTGCAAGAAAAAGTAAATAAAGTAAACAGTAGTTTGCAATGTTAGTTAAGAAAAACCAGCTCCGCAATCGCTAATTATTAGTCTAAAACTGCATACAAATCAAGCATGCTTAGGTTAAAAATGTGTAACAAAATTCTTGGGAATCTGGATGATCATGAATTCTCATGAAAAATCCATATATATTAACTGGCTGTTAAACTAAATCAGTTATTCTATGGCTTATGTATACTGGCTAACGTATGCTCCATTAAAGGACTAAAGTTAATCAAGCATAAATAACTGCAGTAAAGCTCCAAATTGGGGAAAATTATATAAAGCATTCTGAAAGCTAAAGATTATGTAATTTTATTTATTATTCGTCTTCGTCATCTTCGTCTTCGTCTCATTATCATTATCGTCGTCGTCGCCGTCATCATCATCATCATCATCTATTAGTATTACTATTATTATTATTATTATTATTATTAATATCATCATCATCGTCATCGTCGTCATCATCATTATTATAATAATATAGATAAACATATTTACCTGCAAAGAGATTTCCTGCAAGTTGAATGAGCCATTGCTGACAACTGAGATCAAGGGAAATTGGGGATGCTGTGAGCACGCATAGAGCTGTTGTCAGTAAGCCTGCTGCAGGGCTTACTGAAGCATCAACTGATCCTTCAAGACCTTGCTGACTAAAAAGGAAAAGCAAAAAACATTTCACTATTCGACATGCAAATACTTTACTACACAGCTATTGATAACCTGTTATATAGAATTATTCAGTTTAGTGTTAAGTGCATTAGGTGTATATAGAACACCAGTTTTATATTCCAGAATTAATATTTTCTCATCATTTCACATAAAGATACAGTTACTTCATCCTTTAAAATCATAAAGTATACATGATCATTGTACTAAGATATACGACATGTCAGTAGGAACTTTTATGAAAAATGAAATATACAGTTGTAAAATGGCCAAGTCAGCATAAAAGATTATGAGAATTAAATGAAAATATAGTCATAATAACTGGCTAACGTAAAATAATAGCTAACAACTTTGACATACAAACAGATCAAATAGGAGTAAAAACAGATTATGCACATGTCTCAGGGACAATTTGACACCAATATTTGTACAGAAGTTGGTAAATCAATGTGGGAACAGCAAGGCACAGAGGGAAGCCGAAAAGTAAGTTTTACAAATAGAAATAGAAAAACATTATAAAACTTTTAGATTTGATAAGTTATAGCTTGCATCTATAACATAAAATCTTTGGGGGATGTACTCTGGCAAAAGTTATAGCTTGCATCTATAACTTATAAAATCTTTGGGGGATGTACTCTGGCAAAATTTAGAACGGTTATTTGAGGTTATGAACATATACATAAAGCAAAAATGATAACCATAAATAAAAAACTTAAAAATTTATGCTGAGAGTAACAAACACCAAACGATAATGCAAGCTATCATTGCCAAACAGAAAATAATGAAGATAATTTTGTTAATTTATTCAAGGAATCCTTCACACAGAAAGAAAAAGAAGTGTTGAACAAGGGCCTAAATACATGCATCAGTTTTTCCCGCGATGTTGACGAATACGTTGCAGAAATAGAAATGGCTATCTTTGATCAACCAGAAAGCCATAAGCTCTTAATAAGAGCAGAATGCGAAAAAACTTTAAAACAATTAAAAAAAATCTCAGAGCCACCATAATCCTCATCAGAGATAGCTAAAATCGTTAAACAAAAAGGAGGTTTTCTACACAAAAGCCGACAAAGTAAATAAAATAGTAGTGATGGACAAATCAGCATGGAAAAACTTTTGCAGTCAGAAGAATATGTGGAAATTCCAAAAGATTTCGCCCCAAAATATACAAAATCTTTACA
This sequence comes from Hymenopus coronatus, assembly GCA_030762935.1. NCBI lineage: Eukaryota > Metazoa > Arthropoda > Insecta > Mantodea > Hymenopodidae > Hymenopus > Hymenopus coronatus. The sequence goes on from CM060890.1 coordinate 16,951,727, forward strand.
CGAAACCTTAGACAGTGTAAAATTAAGCAGTGATGCGAACAAAAAGAAGCTAATTCCAAATAACCGCTGCACACCAAGCATATATGGACTCCTAAAATACATAAACCAGGAAATAAAATGTGACCTATTGTAAACACCATCAACTCCCCCACATACCAACTAGCAAATTGGCTCACAAAACAGCTCCAAACCCTACCACAGTACAACAGTTTAAGTATATAAAAAATTCCTTTCAATTAATACAACAAATGAAACAAAAAGTCCTAAGTGATGATGACATGTTGGTTTCATTTGATGTCGTATTGCTTTTCCCCAGCATTTCAAGAGAAAAACTACTTTCGGTACTGAAAAAATGCCTTAACTACCACAGACATTTCTGTTGAAATAGCAGAAGACTTATTAAAGCTCACACAATTATGTATTGAACAAGCATACTTTACATTCAAAGGCAAATTTTATTCACAAACTTATGGTTTAGCCATGGGAAATCCATTATCCCCAATACTTGCAGACATATTACATGAGTAATTTAGAAATCCACATAACTTAAGCCTTCCCACAAATATACAAAACATGGTATAGATATGTAGATGACATAGTAGCATAGAAAACAAAAGAGTAGTTAAGGACAGTCTCAAATTACTAAATCTTCAGGATAGCTCCATAACATTCACAATAGAAAAAGAATCAAATGGCTTGCTTCCGTTCTTGGACCTAAAATAATCAGAAACCACACCAAACTAGAATTTGGAATCTATAGGAAAGAAACACAGACGGAAAACTACATAATTAACAACAGCTACAACCCAATTTCATGCAAACATGACATGATCAACAACCTTGCATTCAGACCAGTAAACCTACTATTAAGTAAGACGGAATACAAATTAGAATTTAATAGGATCATAGAAATTGCACAAAAGAATGACTACACAGAACATTTCGTAAAGAAGAAGATTAATAAACTCATGAAACAGAGAAAGTAAAAGAAATTAGTACTCTAAAGAGAATAAAAGCAGAAACCAGCTACAAAAAATTCACTTACCATCCTTTGGCACACCAAAAATTTCAAAAGATTTTCAAAAAATGGAACATCAACTTAGCTCTAGTTAATAAGCACAGTTTAATAAACCTCCTCCATACAAACACAAAAGATAAAATTCCCCCATTGAAACAATCAGGGATATATGAAATCAGCTGCAAGGAATGTGAAAAGGTATATATAGGAAAAACAAAACAAAACATTGGAGAACGTTTTAAAAACAAATGAGATATTTAAAATATAAACAGACAGATAATTCAGCTGTAGCACATCTTTTTTGGACTCAAAACCATAACTTTTACAATGAGCTCAAGTTATTAAAATTAAGGCAGAATCCAATTGGATTAACAGTTTGGGAAAAATCTATTAATTTTAAAAAACAAAAACAAGGTCATACATTTTTACATACCACAAACAAATGGACTCATCTCAAAATTCATCTATATGAAAGAGAGACCTCCACAGGCCGCTACCAGGAGTTCATCAGTGACCCTCCTTTGAAAATGGTGGCAAAAGCCATCACAACATGTCCAAAGTAAGTTACTTATTTCAAGAGTGAAGTTTGAGTGTAATCTTATGTTTTTATTTCTATTTGATTAGTTACTTCACTGTGCATTCCCATTAATGTTTTAATACAAATAGATCTTAGCTTCTATAACAAACTGCAATAAATAAAGGAAAATTGTGTGAAATTTTTATAATATATATTAACATGGATGCTTAGTTATATTAACATTCCAATATTAGTATTACTCTTCTAAGGTGTAAAAACAATGATCAAGAAAATATATTTTTAGTTTAGACTTGTATGCTCTTGGACTTTTTATTGATTTAATGGATTTTTGTTATTGAATGTTACACTCATATGTGTCACTTTTTGAAAAGTTTTGTTATTAGTTCTATTTATGTGCAGATCATTATTTTATCTTGAGTTATAATCATGTATTTCTGAGTTGATGAAATTGAAATTACTACTCTCTGTGAAGTTACTATTCTCTATAATTTATTTTATTTATCCCTATAATTCCCCTATATTTGTGATGCATTTTTAATGCAGTATTTAAATATGAACTCTGAACTAAACTCTGAATTACACACAATTCCATTCATTTCAGAGGGCACAATCCTACTAAGTCACAGTTGCACACATAAGCAACATATGACATGCATGGGCCCTGTATCTATATATGCATCGTATATAGATATGTAGATCTACATAGTGTTGTGCCTGAGAAAACCGCTATGTTATATTTTGCTAATTTTACAGGAGGAAGAAAAAAACATTAGCACGATGGCAATTGAAGACGTAAGAATGTGTGCGAGTTTTACGGAATGGTTAATGTATTCAACAATAATGTTATTATTTCAGATTCTGATAATCATGTGCAAAAACACTATAAACATGATTTATATGAAAAATGCACATAGCGGATTGCAACTGCACCTACTTTAGCACATAGCTGAGTACAATCTTTCAGAAATTATAAAGTAAACAAGAAAACCTTATTATCCTGATATATGGTGGACTTTTAGACAGTGATGTGTTTTAACAATTAAAACAATTAAAATTTACCCACACCAACAGCTATATAAAACAAAAGAGTTACAATCCCATTCCCCATCAGCATGCTTTACTCAACAGCCTTACACACAGATTGGTAAATGTACCAATGGGAAAAACAGAATACCAATGTGAACTTAATAAAATATTGGACATAGCTACAGAGAATGGATTTCGGGCAGAACTGGTGTACAAAAAAGTTAATAAAGCCAAAAATAGAAAGAGAATTAAAGAAGTCAGCACACTCACTCAAAACCAGAAAGAAAACAAGGTCTACAAGAAGTTTACATACCACCCTACAACTTTCTACAAATTCCAGAGGATCTTCAAAAGACATAACATCATTCTAGCCCCTAAAAACAATTACTCTATAAAAAACATTTTAAATTCCAAATTAAAAGATGATATCCCACAAGAAAACAAACCAGGAATATATCAGTTCAGCTGTAATGACTGTGAAAAAATCTACATCGGCCAAACAAAAAGAAATATAAAAACCAGGGCAAAAGAACACCACAGAAATATTAAACTCACACAAGAAGAAAAATCTGCAGTAGCTTGGCATTTTTGGAAAGAGAAACACACTATAAATAGAAACCCAAAAATCCTCAAAAACATCACAAGGAAGAAAGAATTAAAAGTTTGGGAAAACATATATATTTGGAAAAACAAGAACCGGGTTTTCAATTTTGAAATCCCGCCAGGCGATCTACTCATCCAGAAGTTCATCAAACCACCACCAGGGACAGAGACAACCACCACAGCAAGCAATGCCGGTAGTCGACCAAAGGAATTGACAATGGAAGCACATGGCTTCTGAAACATGTTTTCCGAAATAAAAAAGTAAGTAATGTAGTGTTACAAAATCGACTCAACTAAATTTTAAGAAAACCTTATTTTATTAATATAATATTTATACAGTTAACACTTAATCTTACAAACTTGTATTTGTTGGGTCAACATAAAATTACCTACATTTTGTAGTATTAGTTATTAAGTTGCCAGTTACTTGTCTGAATTCACCACCTCTAAAGAGATAATTCCTATTAATCAAATGTAATAAGGATCTGTACATAAGAGCTGAATGTTATTATTAATTCTGTACTATGTCATTAAATTGTTAAGTAGGAAGGAAGTTACTAATTTTTTCCAGCTAGATTAGCATACTGTTCAATGTACTTATACTGTCCTGGTACTTCACCATGAAGATAAATAATACTGTGAAATTAACATCCTCATTTAATATTAGTTACTAAAAATCTAATGTGCTACTACATTCACATAACTTTCTTTAGCTGTTCCATACAAACTATTCTTACTAAAGATTTTTATTTTAACTACATCATGCTAATTGAGATAAACATTAGCAGAATTGCTTTTTTTACTTGCTTTCTTGTAAATAGAAAGGAAATAAGTGAATGCATTAGGCTAAAGGGATAATCTTTTACTTGCTTTCTTGTAAGTAGAAAGGAAATAAGTGAATGCATTAGGCCAAAGGAATAATCAAATAATTGAAAAGCTAGTTGCTATGTGATTGAAATTTCTTTGCTTGTATGATCAGGAGTTGACAAATTCCTATATGAGGAAAGTATAAGTATTTTAAAGCTGAAACCAATAACAAGGAATATCTCAAAAATGGATATAAAAAAAAAAAAAAAAAACAAAAAACAAAAAAAAAAAAACATATATGATAAAATGTGTGTGTTTTAATATGATCTACATTTTTGTGTAGTAAATTTTTGTCTATCTCTTACGGTTTAATTATTAGCAAAATTTAGCAAAATTCATCCAAGAACTCTTCAAAGGCTATTCCCAGTAGATTCAAAATACACATTTTATTTGTGATGTGAATATCTTTAATATACAGTATTTTAATCAAAATCGTTAAAGCCATTTCTGAGAAAATCAAAATTTTCAAAAAATGTGAAGGGTAGTTTGGGGTGGGGAATTTTCTTGAAAATTTTTGTGGTGCATCCTTGGAAAACTCTGCACTCAAATAGTAAGTTTGATATCTAACCTAATTTTTGTTGAGTTATGCTGTGCACACACACGCACACCCACCCACACCCACACCCACACACACACACTGTTTTCTAAAAATTCTTTTTTCAGACTCAGGGGATCTCAAATCACATATTTCTGGTGAAATCTTGGTATTGAATGTTGGATGAAATACAATACCTTCTCAAAGGTACATTGTACATCTGGGCTAGAGAAAGTAAAAATGGCAATTAGAATGATTCAACTATATAAGAAAACTAGCCTTATTACATTAGCATACCTGGAGCTTCTCTTGTATGTTGACTTCTTCATTCCAGATTTATTAGCAAAGCTACAGTTCCATGCCTTGGGGTACAATGTTGTCATATATTCCATAGATAGCAGTGTCAAGGCCTCACAACAACCAAACTGTGACATAGTGAACAAATATAATATTAGCTATTAATCAAAAGCTCCTACCAGTACTTCAAAATTGATTAAGTATATCATAATTAGAAACAGGATTGTATTAACCTTCTGAAACAACATACAAAATTGTCTTTAAACTAATGTTAACATATTTTACTTACTGTAAGAAATTTTGATGCTGACATAAGAAGTGAATGTGACAGAAGATTCACAATCCTTGAGAGTGAAGTTTCAATGGAGGGTTTAATATCTCCTGCATTGTTAGCACATCCAACTTGGAGTGAAATGACATTAAACGGAGCTGGAAGATTATTAATGTTTGTATGTTGAAGTATGGGTGAAGTACTGCCACAGTCACTGTGTGTTACCAAAATGTTGGACAAAAACTGTTCACTATAACTAGCACCTTTAGCTGTAGCTGCATCCCAATGAGGTTGATCCAATGGAAAATACAGATTCGGTATTATTCTGCAAAAAATAAGTGAAATTGCTGTTAAACAAAATGTGTGAAATATTATAGCATAATTAATATAAAAATAATAGTTGCAACAAATCTTCACTTAAATGGTTAAATAAAAAATTCACTAATTTTGAAAAATTTGAGAGTTTTAGTATTAAAAATTCTTTTGAGCTAGTCGAAAGGATCAGCAATATTACATTATCTACTAATGATAAACTTGTTTCTTTTGATGTAACTGCTTTGTTTCCAAGCATTCCTAGAGAAAAACTTTTGACATTTTTAAAAAAATGGTTGTTCTATAGAACTGAATGAAGATTTAATAAATGATTTTGTTATCCTTACTAATCTTTGTTTGGATCAAAATTTTTTCAGCTTTAATGACAAATTCTATCAACAAACTTCTGGTTTATCAATGGGTAGTCCACTTTCACCTTCTCTTGCTGATCTTTTCATGAGCTATTTTGAAATACAGGTCACTAAAGCATTCCCTCTAATTTTTAAAACTTGGTATAGATATGTAGATGATATATTTGCTATTGTTCCTGATAAACATATAAATGATGCTTTAAAACTTTTAAATTTACAAGATAAGACTATAAAATTCACATTAGAAACTGAAAGTGATGGCTATCTCCCTTTCCTGGATTTAAAAATAATAAAAAAAGACAATAAATTGAATTTTGGAATATACAGAAAGCAAACCCACACTAATAATTATATAAAAAATAATGGCTTTAACCCTTTTTCACATAAATTTGCTGTTTTTAATAGTTTAATTTATAGGTTAATTAATTTACCCCTTAATAAAGATGAATTCTATAAAGAATATAAACACATTATTAACACTGCTTTAATTAATGGTTTTAATACTGATTTTATAAATAAAAAAATTGAGAAGTTTAAATATCAAAAAGCTATTAAAGATATTTCTACGCTTAAGAAAATAAAAGATAATTACATTTTTAAAAAATTTACTTATCACCCTTGGGCAAATAAAAAATTCACAAATATTTTCAAAGAGCATGGCATAATATTGGTTCCTCAAAATAAATACAGTATAAAAAATTTGTTAGGCTTTTCTAAAAAGGATGAAATTTCAAAAAATAAAAAATCTGGCATTTATCAATTAAACTGTTTAAATTGTGACCTTGTTTATATTGGTATGACTAAACGTCATTTGGAAACCAGAGTAAAAGAACACTTTAGGAATATTAAATACAAACAAATTGATAAATCAGCTGTAGCAGAACATTTTTGGAATTTTAATCATGAAATAAATCCAGATGTTAAATTATTAAAACACTTAAATGGGCCCATAGATTTAATGGTTTGGGAGAAAATATTTATATTAAAGTATAGAAATCATGCAATGAATTTTGATATACCTCCAATTGACACTCTTACCAAATTTGTTTTGATTCCAGTAGTTAGCAATGCATTAGTACACAATCCACCTAGTAGCAGTAACCATAACAGTGTAAATAAACAACATCAAAAAAGAGACCAAAAGGATATGTTGATAATGCAATGAAATCATTGCAAAACTAGTCCAAGCAAGGATTCCAAAAGATAAGTGAAGATTTGTTGCAACTATTATTTTTATATTAATATTTGTGTTATTCTTCACTGTTACTAGCTTCTTTTTACATTTATAAATATAGCATAATGCTGAATATTAAGAAGCTTTTAGTCACTGCATGATTCAGCAAGTGTATTAAGGGAGGAATCGTGGAAGGTGTTCCAAAAGTTCTTTGCCTGACTCAGAGATATGAAGATGACAATGATAGTATCATCCTTTAGTTGATATGCTGTAGAGATTCAGATGCAAAGTATAGCAATTATTTTGCAGCAATTGTGTAAACAAACTAGTGAGCATATTTTTGAAATGGTTAAAGCTTATACAACCTGCTGCAATAAAATTACTTTTTTTAACCCCAACAAAAAAATAAATGAGTTCCATTTAACATTCATTGTTAAACTGGGACCTAAATGTGAATTTTTGTAACATCCTCACTTGAGGACACTGATACTTGGCAAACTGCTCCTTCCTTACACTTTTTATTAAAAAAAAATAACAAGGGATAAATAAATTGGTAAAAATAAACTCATAACAACATTTGAATACTATTATTCATTTTACACTGTGAAGCCAGTTGCTTGTGTGGGAGTGTAAGCAAAACAGTTAGAGCTGGAGTCCAGATTCCCCGCTATTAGTTTAACTCAAAGTATTAGATTTTTTTGTGTTCTTTTTAACAATTCCGGTGCACAGAAATTATTTCTGTGTCTCCCACACAAAAGCATTTCTCAGCTGACATTATTATTGTTATTATTGGGCTTAAGTTTTATTCAGGAAAGGGTTTTTTCTAAAATGTGTTAATCAGGGTAATTTGTTGTATATATTTTGCTGGAGATTAGGAGTTTAAGGTTTTAACCTTGAGAGTTGAAATTCTATTATTTTCTTAATATCCTTTAAAGGAACACCTTTTTCTTTGTACAAACCTTGAGTAACGATCCACTTATGTGCTTTTGGGTTAAAATGGGGACAGGCAGTCCAAGTTTGTAGCAGAGCATGGTTACGATCCATGGACCTCTGGGATATGGGCCCAGCACACTTCCACAACCACTAAAACATAGGTATTCCCATGAATGGAACATGGAAAAGGTTCAATAATGTCAATAAATAATTTCTCAAGCGGCCAAGAAGCAATGTTCGAATAGTTCTCTGGGCAGGCTTAACCACTGCACACTTATAGTAGACCTTCACCCTTACCTTTATATCATTGTCCATTCCCTTCCACATAAAATGTCTACAATACTGGAAAACCATAGAGTCCAAGCTTGAAGCATCCTTAGTACAACACCAATTGCCATCCCTAAGCACGTAAGGTTCCCACCAGACTGACCCTCCTCCAGGCGAGTAATTACAGACCCAAGCTTAGAATCTTGCCCCTGATAAACGGAGATAGAAGAAAACCCTCCAGGAAGATTTAACACCTAGCGGTCAGAAAAGGAGGTTCTTCAGAAATTGGATCTTCAGCGAACATCAGAGTAAGGGCATCCGCAACGATGTTCTCAGAACTATGGATCTGAATTGGGGTGAATTTAAAAGCACCTAGGCGAACGTCCCACATAGGCAACTTGCCAACCTTGCACCAAGTCAGGGCCTCATTATCACACTCAAGCTGAAAGCGAGAATATTAAAGATAAATTCGGAACTTCTTGACACCAAAGATTATGGCTCAAGTCTCTAGTTCATAAACAGAGTTAAGCCGTTCCTGACGAGACAAACATCTGGAAGTAAAAGCAATTGGCCTTCGACCGTCTTCAAAATTCTGCACCAAAACCGCAATAATAGCCACTGAGGGTGCATCTGTCTAAAGGATAAACTTGCAACTAAAATCTGCCAGGGCTAATATTGGAGGATTCATGACTGCCAATTTTAAATCCTCAAACGCCTGCTGTTGAAGAGGCCCCATTTTAAATTTTACACCCTTCCTTTGGAGAAAATTTAACGGTTCCATACAAGCACTTACTAAAATAGTTAGCCATCCTCATAAAGCGCATTAAAGAATGTAAATTACATGGGGCCAGAAAGTCCCAAAGAGCCTGTGTGCAAGCAGGGTCAATAACAACTCCTGCCGTTGAGATAAAATAGCCAAGGAATGACAATTGAGGGGTGGCCAAACTAACCTTGGTTCTTTTAACTGTAAGCCTCACATTGGCAAGCCGATTAAACACTTCTCAAAGATGAACTTTGTGCATCTCAAAGTCAGGAGAAAAAATAACAAAATCGTCTAAGTACTGAAAAACGTAGTTGAAATTTATGTCAGACAAAATTGAATCAAGAAGGCATGTTAAAACCTGAGCTTCATTAGCGATACCAAAGGGTACACATATTTGTAATCACCAGGGTGTTACAAAAGTCATAATGTGCCTGGATTCATGCGCCAGAGGGATCTGGTAATAAGCCTGGTTTAAATCCATTGTTGTAAAGACAGTGACATTGGCAAAATAGTGAACAGCGGGATGAATTTCTGATAAAGAGGTAGCTTCAACATGAAGCTTCTTATTCTATTGGCAGTAATCTACAACTGGGCGGAAACCATTATCACCTTTGGGCTAGAATAAGCAAAGACAGCCAAATTATGCCCTGCTCAAGCATACTTTCGATATTTTCCTTTAACATCTTCAATTTAGGTGGGGACAAACAGCAAGGAGGTAGTTTATCTGGAGTAGCGTCAAGAAGTTGTATATGAGACTCAATGGCATTGGTAAGCCAAGTTTACCAATGGAATGAGGAAACTACAACAAAAGTTCAGTCAATTACTGGGCCTGCACAGATGGTAAATGTGAAAGATCAGACATTTGTGGCTCAGAAACAGCTAGTAATGGACGTGTGGACAATGGAGGAGATAACATGATATGAAATCTGATTTTATTTTCAGGTCGAAAAATAAAATAGACATGCTTCGCCCTCACATCAAGAATCATACCTGTGCACTTGAAAAAAATTGGCACCAAGAATGACAATATGAAATAAACCCTACATTTACAGAAACCTATGGTGCCAAAAATAACACTTAATTTTAATGGAAATCAAAACACCCCTCTTTATTTCCAGAACTTAACCATTCACTCAATGCACTCAAATGGGACAGGAGAAACAAATCTTTAATGCAAACTAAAGTGATTGCAAAAGTAACCAAAATATTGTAAAGAATTGGTACTCTCTGAATCTACCAGTGCCAATACAGCCATTTAAAAACAAGAAATTTCAATCAGCAGTTTGCAGATTTGCCATACCACAGTAATATTTGCTCAAAAATGGCAAGAGGTATAGTTCTGGTGTCATAATGGGGGTTGCCGAGTAGTACTAAATGCAATTGGTTTCACAAACTGCTGGTAAGGGCAACGATTCACCCAATGCCCATGGACACTGCATTTAAAGCAGTGCAAATCTGATCCGTGAGAATTAGAACCCACAACTACTCTACTCTGCTCCCAAGCATTAATTATATAATGAATGCTCCTTGACTATTGATTAGCACAAATGCAGCTCGACCGAGGGGACACTATTGAATAACTGGGCTCAACAGCCTGGTTTGACATTATGTGCACAGACTGGTCATTTCCTCGGTGACAGTCAGCAGCGAGAGCCTCGATATGGGTACATAAACCTTGTAAAACCCTAAAAGTACGAGGTCAAAAGCAAAACCTAACATTAACTACGTAGCAGAATTCAGGCCTACTAACACATCTTCACATACTTCCATTTCATGACTCTTGGGCAACAAACTGCACCAAAATAAATGCATGCACAATATATAAACGATAAATAATTCTGAAATTCCCTGAGCGGTATAATAACAATCATTAATAAATTTGGCTACTTCGCTACATGGCAAATATTTGGCAACGATTTCTTGCTGAAATCTCATCAAAGGCGATGAGCTGTTTTTAAGCCCATTCAATATTTCCAAGGGCGGACCACAGAGCAAAACGCTGTCTCCAGCACCAAAGCGATGGCAACACCGTCCAGTTCGGCCTGATCCAATAACTCAATCCAAAATTCAACAAAACCCAGCACTGTTGAAATGTCATGAAACTTAAATTTAGGAGAATTCTAGATCATAGCCGAATCGGTGGCTTAATCTTAAATTTGCCAAATGAAGTAACCGCAGAGTTAGCACTTCCATAACTGTCAGACACTCCTGGTACCTGGTCATAACTTTGTGTGGCACCTTGTTCAAAGGGTGGCTCTAAAGAGTTTAAAAGTTCCATAAGTTGGGTCAAGGTAACAGGATTCACATAACGAGAAAGACCTACCTTAAGACGTCTATACTGACTGCAAATCTAGGACGAAGATTCAAAACTCTTGGTAACAATAATTTTAAATTCTGCCAAAGTCAATGTACAATACTTAACTCTGTTACTCCAACTTGGGTGCTCAATCGATGGCAACTTAATGGGATTTTCAGCTATTTGCTGAAAAAATGCTAGCAAAGCATTAAAATCTAAGTTAGTGCCTGGTTTTCCACCACAATATGTTCAAATAATAACTCATTTTTACATAGCAAGTCTGGGTTTGCAAGCACAACTAAATACCCTAGGGCACCCCAGCCCGTAGCACACACACTCACACCCACTAGAATTTTAAAAATAACTGGCCAACTTAACGATGTACATTTGACACAATTTATTTCATGACTACATGCAAATGTAAAAAAGCAGAAACCCAAGCTAAAGCAACCTTTCTAGAATAAAGAACACTTAATAATAAAACCATGCCTCAAAATGGCGTAAAATTTGGGCAACCTTTAAACAAGACAAGAAGTACAGTAAATGGGGAATAAGTATTTACTGTTATATTAAAACTGTGCACCAAAATTACGTAAAAATGACTAAACTATCAAATGGAACACTAAGTTAATAAATATGATGGGTAACCACCAACATTTTGGATTAAAGTGTGCACTCAATTTATGTGGAATGTGGCAAGAGGCAAATTGTAAAAATGTGGTGCAAATGTTTCCCAAGCATTCATCTTTAGGCTAAATCTGAGCAGTTAAACTATGGAAAATATGGTTCACTGATAAATAGGAACCAAAGTTCATGAAAATATTGCGCTAGCATTAACATTTATACTAAATCAGTGCTTGAAAATTACGTGAAATGTGGTACAACTACAAATATGAAAGTGAAATTCATGAAAATATTACGCAAACACCAACATTCATACTAATTTGTGGACCAACATTACGTAAAATGTGGTTGAGCTGCAAATAGGAACACAAAATTTACTAAAATGTTACATAACCACCAATATGAATGCTAAATTGGTGCATTAAAATTATGTAAAATGTGGTTCAACTACAAATATGAATGCAAAATTCATGAAAATCTTACACAAACACCAACATCAATGCTAAATTTGTGAACTAAAATGATGTAAAATGTGATTAAACTACATAAGGTACATAATGCTCATAAAATTGTATGCAAAAGCACATATTTCTGCTTAAATTTTGCCCCAGAATACAGCAAATGTGACTGAACTTTGAATAAGGATAGAAGGCAAAGAAATTGAAAGTGCATGTGCTAACACTAAAGATAGAATGGGACCAGATTACAGAATACTAATCTCCACAAATAAGAAACACGAAAACCAAGAAAATTTGTGCAAGAATGATTTTAAAATGTTAATTTTGCTCTAAAACCACAATCACATGCACTGGCTACCAAACTTGGACTGTCCCTGTCACCCTTTTACCCTAAAGGGACATGAGTGGATCGTCACTTAAGGAAATGGTGCCCTTAAAGGATATTAAGAAAACAATAGAGTTTCAACTCTCAATGTGTAATAACTCCTAATCTCCAGCACAGCGATACAATCAATTAACAAATTTTAGAAAAACTCTTTCCTGAATAAACCTTCAGACCAATAGAATGTAGGCTGAGAAATTTTTTTGTATGAGACATGTAAATAATTTTTGTTGCATTAGAATTGTTAAAAAAAAATACAAAAAATCCAATACTCACATCAAATTAAACTAATAGCAGGGAACTGGACTTCACAAGCGTCTGGCTTTACACTACCACACGAAACTCCAAACCTGACCACATGGCAGAGAGGGTCTGGAGTCACAAGGCAAAGCTTTTAATTAAGGAAGAGCTTCCAATTGTACTGGAGTCATAAAAAAGATACTCTGGTAAGACACTAACTCACATTTACTAAAATTTTAACCCAAAATTTCTCCAAAAAAAACTTATTTAAGGCCCAATATGATATCTGGAAAAGAACTTAATACAGAGTATAACTTTACTCATTCCACAATATGTTCTAGACTTTATTTTACAGTTCTCAGACTGGCACCTTCCCAGTTTTTCATGCCTCTAAATGACTGCAGTTTCTGGTCTGGTCTGTAAGCATGGTGCATAGCCCAGGAAGAGAGACTGGTTTTGTTGATTCTCCCTTAAAGACCTCATTTCAAGGCCTTCTTCATGTATATTCTGGAAATCTGCCTTCTGATTTCTTTTTTACTGAAAGTACCTTCATTGCACCTCATGAAAGCCTGGTATGCATTTGCATCAGTCATATCTACTATCCTCATAAAAAGGCACCTGTATTGCTTTTTAGCATGCACTAAATTCTCTAACAGCCAATCATGAATGCCTCCCATGAAATTTGTTTATATGTTTATTGCATGTGATTGTAGAACACTGAACTTTTCTTTCTCAGATTTGATATTAGAGAGCATGGTGTTCTATTTGAACTACAAGATCATCTTCAGTCCAATAATCTTTTTCACTGGACAATTTATGATAGCTACTAATTCTAGCACCCAACAAAACAAATGCATACATATTTTACACTCCCTAGTGTATCTTACAGTTTCCTCTACAATGCTAGTTACAATTTCATCTGAAAGAGTTCTTCAAAAACCTATACAGGATTGAGACAGTACAACTTTACTTTCAATTCATTCGACAGACAAGAATTTATCTTCCTTAAGTCAGGAGATCAACATTTTGGAACATGATCATGCCATTTAGCTTTCTCTTTACGAGGTCTTTTATAAGAAATATGAGGAATTCATAAGGCAATTTGCTGTTTGGCAGTGACACTCTGGAAGAATGTACTGATTCATTGCCATAGTGAAATTGCATTTTATTTTCACCATAAGGGGCGGTGTCACTTTAACCTCTTATCGAATCAGGCCAACAACTCACTGTATTATTGTTCAGTAATCGTTTTTCCTTCACATCTCAAAAATTGTCACCATCACTTTTCTGTCAATGGGAAAGTCTTTCGTTTCTTTGAAGCAGATTCCCCAGAAGTAGTCCACTGTTTTGAATGTTGCTTGGTTTCCATGGTATAATAATGGGTGCAGATCTATTGACGGTGACAACATAAAAAATCCTTCAGATTTCGCTTAAACAATTCCAAGCACAGCTTTGAAGTTGAAAGCCGGACCTGCTTGTGGAAGCACAGCACTCATCGGGCTGACAACTTACTCATCTCCAGCTTATTGTACAATATATGAATTGTGAATACCCTTGTGGCATCTGCCACAATGCAAACTTTTGTTCAATGATCAACAAGAATCATAATGGGACCTTTTTAATGATTTCCTTGATAACCACATCTGCTTTGCATCCATCAAAGAATGGATGTTTTGAACCAATATCAAACTGCTGTCATAGATGGTGAAAGGCTCTCGTAAGTAGCATTCAATTTTGCTGCATGTTTCTCCATCTGAAAGTAGGAAGTGAATAACTGAATGATCCTGCACCTTTTTGATTTTAGCAAAAAATACATTGAATGACATACTGAAATGCCTAACAAATTCACACCAACCTATGAATCAGCACCAAATTTGTTTTGGTAACATGTAACAAATGACAGTACATGATAATGCCAACTTGCCTTAGCAACACCATCTATTTTGAAACATCAGCACTTATTGAACTGCCCTCATATAAGCCAGCAGCAATAGCCAGTGTGTGTTTTAGATTTTCTTTTAGCTTTGTTAGCTCCTGATAAAAGATGTTTACTGAAGCTCTGTTCATGACATATAACAGTGCCATTTCATTTCAATTGAGAAATGAATTAAAATGCCTAATTAGATATCAATAAACTGAATGAAGTCAGTTCTATTTCTCACAAAACAGATAACGCATTCACATTACTGCTAGGATTAGTCAAAATTTCTAACATAATTGATATTTTAACACGGGACGGGACGGTACGGGACGGATGGCAAAACCTTGTGCACAAACTAAGTCCATTCTTCCTGTTAGTGAGAGGGTCATCAAAGAGGTGTCCAGGAATACTAACATTAATAATTAATTACTGAAATTGTTTCATAGGTGATGTCTACATCATTAGCAATTTCAACTGTCCAACTATTGCTGATAACCTCCATGCTCCCTGGATTTCTCTATCAGTTGATTAAGAAGGTTGTCTTTAGTGGGAATTTCAAAATTTATTAGTTTTGATTTTTGTTTTGGTATAAAAATATTTTCCTATACTTCCAATTTCAGTGGTGATTATCCCGATTTTACCAAGGGTACACCAATTTCTAATACTGTGGTTTTTGTTCCAGAGTAGTGAGGCTACTCCTGACTTCTCTATCTGGTTGTTTTTTGTGTGTCTAAGGTGTTCCTTCAATCTGATTCGTGTTTCTTTTGATCTTCCCTATATCTTTCTTCATAGTCTTTACTACTGATTCTCTAATTCCTGATTTCTTGGATGGAGGTGTCTTTTGTAACTTATTGCTTTTTATGAGTTTCTGATGTGGTTGTTTTGTGGAGCTAAGATTACATTGTGCTCTTTGAAATCTGTTGAAGCTTCTGGCATGGGAATTTCCTGAAATTAGTCCCAGTTTTCCTTGCTGTATTGGTGATTGTGGCTGCTGCTGTTCTCTTTCTTTCTTTTTTCCTTTCTTTCTATTGTTTTAGGCTCTTTTTAAGACTAGTGTTTTGTTGGAGGATTATTCTCAGTAGTTATTATTGAAATTTCCAGGAATCTACTTAATGAAACTTTCCACCATAATATGTTATATATTATTAAACACCACCATGAGAGATTACCCATTTTGATTTTAATACAATTACTCTAAATTAATTAATTAATTAATTTTTAATTACTAACCATCTGTGTCAAAAATTGAGTCTCTAACTTTGAAAGCTAAAAATCACTTTTTTTTCTCTTTATTTCTCTCTTAAGTTATTTTTATAAATTAAATAAGTAGCTATTGTCATGAGTCAATGTCGCCCTCCGTGGTGTAATGGTTACCATGCTGACTTCATATACCCAGGTCGCGGGTTCAAATCCGGCAGAGGACGATGGATTTTTTCGGGCGTAAAAATCCTTAGCATGGCTTCCTTCGGAAGGGAAGTAAAGCTGTGGGTCCCGTGTCGTAGATTTACGGCACGTAAAAGAATCTCAAGCCTGATAAGAGAGGCCTCTGAGCAAAATTAAGCGATCTTTCACGCCCAATATAGAATGGGACGCTGAGAACCAAAGCAGTTAAAGAGTGTCCATAAATAACAGGCCATTTCCATTTCCATGAGTCAACTAATTGACACTTAAGTTTCACTTAATTGTCACTGTTGGACAAATTTTGAAGTCATTAGTCTTCTACAACTTTATGCTAATTGTGATTTGAAGAGGATAACCTTTTTTGTTAATCTATTTTATTTGAGTTCACTTTATAGGGCATATGGGCATGAAATGTTTCATAAATTACCTTGTGATAGCATGTAATGGACAGTGATCCTTTCAGGACTTGACCCATACAATAACTCTTAATTATGCCAAACAAAGGGTGATAGAGTGCCATAGCCTGACTGCTTTCACCATCCGTAGTCAGCATATATAGCCAACAACATGGCCTCAAGTCTAACATAGCACAGTTCAGCTATCTGACATGCCACATCCCCATATATCATACTATTTCGCTCCATGACAAGCAGATGGTGTTAGGGTGCCATTCAGGCTAGCTGATTTAACTATCTTGGATAGATGGCAGTGGTATCACTTTTACAACCAATTTTCAGTTTTACTATTGTTTCAGACTGAAGGTGAAACTCTGGGACATGGTATAAAATATCCAATGCGGTATTTACTTTGGAGACTGAGGGAAACAAAAAATAGGTTGGTCTACATGATTTGAACCCAACACCTGACAAATGTGAGCCACAACATTGCCGTCTGAGCCATTCTGCCCTGTAGGAATTCCTTGTTGCAATTGTTCTTTCTACCATATACTTTGTCTTCTGTACTAGAACTTTGTGAAGTCATCTGCCTGAGATATTTCTATATTCATAAGCTTGTGTGCATTCGTTATTTTTTTCCCACGCTATAAATTATGCTGCAATTTTAGGGCAATATGGAAACAAATCTGATGTGTTCCATTCACATGACTTTCTCTATATCTCTGTAAATTATTATTGTTAATAAGCTTATCTTTTATTTATTTCACGCTAATCGAGAAAATTAGCAGAAATAGTCTTATTTCTTGCTTTATTGTAAGTAGAAACGAAATAAGGGAGTACCATAGGTTAAAGTGAAAGCCAAAAGCTGGTTGCTATGTGACTGATGTTCCTTTGTTTGTATGGACAGGAGTTGACAAATTCCTGTATGAGAAAAGTATAAGTTTTTCAAAGCTGAAACCAAGAAAAAGGTATATCTCAAAAATGATCAACTCCACGAGAAAAATGTATATAACATAAATTGTGTGTTTTAACGTGCTCTACATTTTTTGTGGGTTAAGTTTTTGTCCATCTCTTATGGTTTAGTAGTTATGAAAAATTCAACCAGAATAAAGTAGTCTTCAGAGGCTATTCCCAGAAAATTCAAAATATACATTTTATTTGTTAGGTAAATAACTTTAATATACGATATTTTAATCAAAATCGTTAGAGCCATTTTTTAGAAAATCAAAATTTTCGAAAAATGTTCCATGTAAAGGGTAGTTTGGGGTGGGGGGATTTTTCTCAAAATCTTTGTGTCGCATCCCTGGAAGATGCTAAACTTAAATACCAAGTTTGGTATTTTACCGACTTTTCGTTTTTGAGTTATCGTGTTCACAGACACACGGACACACAGACCTTTTTCTGAAAATACTTTTTTTGGATATAGAGGACCCTAAAACATATAATTCCAGGGAAATCTTGGTATCAAAGTTTTTGGTGGAGTGCAATACATTCTCTATACACTATGTACATAGTGAGTATAGAGAAAGTAAAAATTTACATCACCAAAAAAGCATAAAAAATAATAACTTTTAAATAAAACTAGTAGACTTAACAAAATTCTCCACCAGACAGCAGAGGCAGCAAGGACTGCCTGTTCAAAAGAAATGGCACAAAGCTGATGACAAAGACAAACATTTTTAAATATGTCCAACAAGATAATTAAGTGAAACTAGAATGATATGTTGATTAATGGCAATGAATATTTGTCTGGTACTGAAAGTTTTACTGCTTATAACACTGAATACATGACAATGCAGTAATATCAGGATTAAACCACAGGCTTAAACCAGGCAGTTAAAATACAGAGTGACTGGTCTCAAGCTTTGAGTTTGTACATAAACAGCATAAACATTTTTCAAATGTTTATATTTGGAAGCATTTAATTATCAGTGAATAGAAATTACAATTGTTTAATTATGTTGACTTAAAATTTTGGAGGTATTTGTTTCCAATATTCACTGAAACCAAATGTTTACTTTTTTGCACATGTTTAATCATGTTTTATTATGAATAATCATATACAAATTTGTAAAAAAAAACATATTTTGGCCTTTATTGCCTACTTTTATTGTTAAGAGCACCACAGAAGATAACAATAAGGAAGATATAAGACAGCTGACAGGGAGCTGGAGAAAGACTAATCTACACTTCTTGTTCCTAAAATAATGTTGCTTAAATGCAATGGGGTAAGCCTCCATACCACTGTAAAATTAAGATTTCCTAAACTTGGAACATAGCATAGATATAATAGGTATTTTGAATAAAAATATGTCTTGTATTCGAATACATAAAGTACTTCCTCGGAGAGTTTAATATTTCTGGTGCTGGACATCAAAATTCAGCAAATGTTTGCTGTTCTTGATTATAATCTTTTTCCATCTTTAAAGGCCTTTATTATTGTTATTTGCCAAACTCATATTTATAAATACTTCTAAGACGCTTAGTTATGTTTAGTTTTTCAAATAGTGAAAAACAAAAATTATGTATGTTATGTAAACAACTAGGATTGCAGAGGGAAGAATTTGTATATGTTTGGATAGAATTGAATAACCATTAGCTGTAAACTTACCGTACCACAGCCTTTGCTGCTGCATGTCGCACTCTAGCATCTTCATCTTCCAACAATATAAATATCACAGACTTAATCACTTTATCTTGAAATTCTGAACTACCAGTCAAATAATGAATAGTTATATATGACAACTGACTGACCACTTCTACCAACTTAACCTGCAAAAAATGAAGCAACCATATTAACAATTCCCATTTCATATGAATTACAAGCAATTTTTAACCAAATGCACATTTCTCTCAAAGAAACACTTCATTCACTTGCTTTTATTCCTGTAAATGTTGTCTTCAGGTAAGACACGATACAAATATTATTGATTGCTTCTTACTTCTTTCTACAAAACAATAATGTCTTCAAAGGAGCTGTCAGAAATCATGACGGATTCAGCGTTTAGATGTTGAGTCTGAATGCATGCTTTACTAGTTTCTGCATATTGGAAATATTATGGCTGGTATCTCAACTTCCTGTGGTTCTAGTCCTAACGCTACAAAGGTTTAAGGCAATGCATTGGTGAAATTTATAAAAAAATATGATAACTTTTAATTATTTTTTGTGGCATTTTATTTTTTATTTCTTCAACCTGTACTACATTGAACTTTAAATCTCATTTTTCTTGGTTATTTTTTTCAGCATTTTGCACTATTCAAAATACTTCTTGGACATGTTGACATGTTCTTGTTTTTATTGTATTTCCTCTGAATGCATTGAGTAGCTCACTTTAAATGCATATTTTGTGGGATACATAATATGTTCAAGAAATGGTAAATGGTTAAATTGACTTTTAAGAGTTATTGAGCACGATCCTGGTAAACAAAATTTGCAAGCATTTTTGTGTGGAAAAATTGATAGAAACCTTGTCTATTTTAATAATATAATATCAGTGACATTGCTGTTCTTTATAACTAGAAACATTCACTTAATCTCTTACAGATTCATTGCACTCTGGATCAGGAGAGAGAACATGGTGACAAAAGTGTCCCAGAACTGGGCCGTTTCTATGAAGAGTTGGTCAGACTGCAATAATGCTCTGAAGCAATGGAAATATCAACAATATCAGCTTTCAGCAGCTGATTACTATGAAGGAAGATCTGATTCAGAACTGGGTGAGGATAAATGTGTTAATGAGAGTTGGGAGAAAACAAGACTTTTAATAAATGTTTACTCTCTGAATAATATTCAGTTGTCTTATGGAATTCTCACCTGGAGTGTTTGAATATATATCTAGTGAAGACAGTGAGTGAAAGTGAATCTCAAAATGATCCTATACCTAAAAAATCCCATTTAAAATGAATAAAAGGACAGCTTAAAATCATGAAGATATAGAAAATTGACAATTCCTAATATATAGAATTGGACACACTAATTTGGAGTTCCACAATTGAAAAAGACCAATGAAAATATGTGTATCTTCTGTAAAGACAAGGAATTCACTTAATTATGAAGACCATTTAAACCAAGGATATGACTTGAGAAGAAATAAGGAAGGAAAAGGCAAAATTGGGTCCATAAATTCTTATTTACAGCAGGTTCTCATACAAGCACAATCCAATTACTTGTAAGCATATGTCCTTTTTATAAATGAGTTTGACAACAGCTACAATTTTACAATTTACAATGCAGTTTCCAAAGGAGGAGTCTGGTATTGGTTCTCACATCTGGCCATTTTGGAATGGAATGCAATTAAATTCATTTAGCAATAGGAACTGAATTCAAGCAAGTAGGAAAATCTTACTGACCAAGGGATTGCAAAGCAATTGTGCTCGGTGCTCACAGAGAAAAGGAGGGAAGCCACAGTGATCAATGACATTGCCTTTGGAGACTGGAAAAAATTCTGTGCAAACCTCTTTAATGTGAGAAAGAAAAATATTAATGCCATTTCATTGGCAAAAAGAGTCTTGGAGTAAATTTGAGGATAGCTTCCTGGACTATTTCAAATTTAAGATGATAGATGTAGCATACCCAGTGAGGGGTAGGAATTACCCCTACACTGCCAATCCCAGGGGGTAGTAGTTTAGAGACAAAAGCTGGTTGTGCATACGAGAGAGAAGCAGGTGGCCTCAGGATTGAATATGCAGGAGGGTGCACATTGGGTATAAAGATTAGGAGCTATAAATAAATATGAAAGGTGAGGAGAAGACACAGGGCTTTACTACCAAGAGATAATGTATGGTTAGGAATGAGAATTCCCAAGGGGTTACCAAAACTCCATTCAACTCACCTGGTACATTGTAAATCTTGCAGTTAACACCTTTTAAATAAAACTAGGTTTGTTTGGTGTATGTCAAACCGGAAGATGTAACCTAGTTACTCAAGCTTTTATAATAAAACCCATGCTTATGCCAGCATTGAGGCCATAGCTATTTTGACATCTTTCGACTAATATTGATTGCTGAAATTGGTACAACATTACCTCTTGCAAAATGAAATATAATTTATTCAAAATGACCATATCAGGTACCCTACAATATTACCACATTACAAATAAAAATTAATATCTTAATAACTATTTGCCTAGCTTGTTAAAATTGTATATGCACTGTATGTTTTATGTTCCGAGTATATAATTAAAATTTCAAAGCAGAAAATATGGATTTTTTTGTTTTTCACAGATACATTGTCTTAACCATACATGAAAATATTTACCTATATTATTTTGGCATCCCAAAGATAAATGAAAAAAACTCAAAAATTGATTTCAAAACAGAAGTACTATAGTTGTTACATTTTACTGGAGGTTACTAAATGTACCATGATGGGATAGGTCATTGAAATCTACTCATATTTGAGTTGATGGGTTCCATTCATAATCAACAACTCTTTGTCATATATAAACCTATTATATGCATTACGAAGTTTGTTATATAGCACCTGTTAAGTCGATGCTCTATTTATAAGGTTTCAGTAGTTTAAACGTTGCATGCCAACAATTTAGTCACTAAAGCTTTGGCTCTTCCACATCCTAATCTTTATAGAGCACTAAATATAAAGTAGCCTAACCTTCCATGACATTTATAGAGGAATTTACAGGAGCAATGAAGGCTGAGCTAAAATTTAACTATGTTTTATGTTAATGATAATAATTATGTTTTATATGTTTATTTGTAATTGTATACTTACTAGAGATAAATTAGTAAACTCAACTAGGTCATGCATAATAAACAATTTGTTAATGCTCTGTGACTTAGTTGTTTCAGGTGGCGATAACTTGCATTTGGGAAGTCTCAGGCTAAAATCCAATATGCCTGCCAATCTAATTTGAACCTTTTTATGATTTCAAGCAAATATCAAAACTGGTTACTTCTGTACCTTGACCTAAGGTTTCATTTCACTCTAGTGAATAAATACAGTAAAATATAAGGCACACATAGCCGACACAGCCTTTGCCACTTTTCAGCAGGAGAGAGATTACAGAAGTAAGTCATTTATTTGGCACAAAATTACATGTTTGCAAGTGTAAAGTTTAAAAATCCCCCAAAAGCCATGTTTTAGAGGGGGAAAAAAATAACTGGCATAATTTTTTGACAGATACATCAAAGAACCTATTACAATTATACATTTATAATTTTAGCATAATAATGTCATGAAATATATGATGAAGCCTTATAAATACTACAGAAAATCGAAATTGTATATTTTTTGTAAAACAAATTGCCTGGTAATTTCTGTGCTTATATTAGTGACTCAAGTTAAAAATTTGCCACTCTGACAAGCAGCATCAGCCATCTTTTGGTTCTTTGGTAATCTGAATCATAACTGTGTTTCCTATAAGATAGTAAAAAAATGAAGCAGCTATCTTTCTAGTGCTGAGAATGAGAAGAATGATCCTGAAAATTACCCCTCCCAATGTCATTTTTCACATCCCATAAATGGGAAAACACAACCCATTTGTTCCTACCTTATTTCTAAATCTCTTCATGACTGAACAATTAACAACCCATGGAGGCAGAATATCACCTCCTGTGACATTTACAATTATAAACATATTTCTAGCTTTGCCAACAGAAAACTTAATCTTTGTAACTTCATGGCATCTGGAAAATTAAATGGTAATCCCTCTATTCAAACTTTCTACATCTTGTAAATCCCACAGACTGCACCTGCAATATGTGAGTCATAAGTAAGTTATGTATATATTTTTAAGCAATTAGAAGGTTGTAATGTTTTAACCAGACTTATTATCAAGCAAACTACCAGTATAATTTAATAGGCAAGTTTCTCTATTTCTTTTTCTTTTTGGATTAAAAACAATAATGAGGTTTTTGGATTGCTGAAAGATCTAGTTAAGTACATGTTAATTTGGCACTAGTTAACTAAGCATTGAGGAAGTGCTACTATAAAGCAGGTATGGATGTGCGTACACAGTCATTCATTTGCTCACCTCAGCAGTGTGTCTGCCTCACATGCAAAAGGTGGCAAGTTTCAATTTCGCTTAGGGTGAGTAACCTGGATAAAGTTTATTCAGATGTCAAGAAACTATAAGCTGCATGGACCTTGAGATCATTTGAGCTCATTTCATCGATTTCATTCATTGTCTGGTATGACCAACCAGGCTGACGAATGCTAAGCTTTTAAAAAAAAAAGTTTCATTTATGGAAATTATGTATGTTTTATCAGATAGGTAGTACAGATATTCTTAATTGTTTTTTCACTTAAGCTGAGTGTTGGACAAGGTTTGAAAGTTAGAATCAGACTGAAAAATTAAATATCACAGCCAGGATTTAATTTATTAGTTTGATTCTGTCTTTCCAATATATATATATATATATATATATATATATATATATATATATATATATATATATATATATATATATATATCTTATTTTAAATAAATGTGTTGAAAATCTGAGTATTTGCATCTTATCATAAACCTGTTCTAGTATTCATACGCATACATAAAGATCTAATCGGTAAAAAAACAATGTACTGAAGTATATACATTTATAAAATTTATGCAATCACATATAGAAACAAATGAAAATTGAATAAAAAATATAATATATTCATACCTTCACTAACCAATAAGAATTTTTTACAACAGGAAGCAATCCACTCAGAAGAGCTAGGGCTGTTGGACTCTCTAAACTCTCAAGAAGCTCTGGCAAACACTGGTTTACTGCTGACAAAGTGTGTCTTGAACAAACTGAAGATTCATCCTCTAATCCCTGAAGGAAAACAACCCTCAAAAGAATTTATGTTTAACATATTTCAATTTTTAACTGAACTGTTGAGAAAAATGTATGAAATAATTTTCTTGGTAATATAAATCTGGAAGTATTTAGGGATATAAGTCTACACTTATGAATGACAGAATGCTTAAAAAGGATTAAAGACATAAAAACCAGTTTACATAGAGAATAACTGCACATGAAGTCAAAACTTGTTCTTACAATAGATTTAATTAATGACATCTACAAATATCTTACATTTTAACATGTTTAATATGCTTACTTTTAGAAGCAATTTTACCAAATATTTCAGACTTATTTCTTTTGCTATGTTTCTTCCTTTTCTTTCTGCTTCAATCCATTGCTGAAAATTGCCTCTTGACTGTATTAGGGCAGATTGAAGAAAGCAGCCAATGAGAGTTCCAGTTATACCACGCAACTGAGGATCAGAATGATTTGCAAACAGTAGAACATCACTTATTCTTTGCAACCCATCTGAAGCAGCTCCTGAAACAAACATAAGATTATTAGATAATCTCTTCTTTTAAACAATCTGGAAATCATTAGTCAAGTTGTATCAATACAACTGGTAATAACTTTTCTAAATTAGTACCAATCTGGCTGTAACTCCTGACTGATAAAGTTCACATCTTGTTTATTTATTTAGCATTTGCTGTACCTCTACAAAATGCTTTATCTGGATGTAAATTAAATTCTTGTTTTGATGAGCTGCACTATTTCAGCATGTTTTTGTTTGTAACCAAATTGCCCTGTGTTTTACTTTTAGATTGTTACAGAAATATTCTACAACTTCCCCCACCCCTTCTCCAAAACAAATTAAAACAGAGAATAAAAGATAAGCTGTGTAGATTATGTTTTCTTTATAATTTAATTTCCTTATTATTTTTATTAGGTGACCTGGCGCTGGTGCTGCCACTGTGGAGGATGAGATACCAGTCACTATAAGTTGACAGACAATTAAAAGAGTATAAGAAATAAATAACAGTCTTCATTCACATAAATGAAACTGGCATAGAGCATTAAGTTATATCCATTAAAAAGATAGCAAAATTTAATATCCAAGGCTACAATCTGCAGCCACTGCTATTTAATTTTTACACAAATAATACTGTGGGACTGGATTAACGTTATAACATGTTACATGCATTATTCAAATAATTTATGGCACTTTCATGAATAATTAATTATAGGCAACTCAGAAAAAAGCCAATAAAAGCAAAGTTGTGGTACTCCACATACTGGAAAGATAGATAAGAGAGATATGAAGGACATTCTAAAAGTTCCCAGCCTAACTTAGAAATGTAAAGATGACCAAATTACTATGATAGTTGTTATACAAGGTAGTTCACCTGTCCCTTATTCTTTGCTTTTATGCAACCCACAGACTATAGTCTAACCTGAAAACATTGTTCCCGAGACCCATCTTCTGCATACTAATATTAAAGACTTTGGCGTTACAAGTTATAGCTGAACAGTAGCATATTTGGTTAACGCACAGCATTGGTATGAGCTCCATGATGCTTGATTCAAGTTCGAATCTTACCAAAACGTTGAAAAATGTTTTCCCCGCTTTCTTTTTTCCTGATTTTGACACAAAGCTAAATGGGATATCAGAACATTTTTAACCTGCTTATTTGTTGTTTTTTTTTTTTTTTTTTTGGTGTTACCTTTATTCTAACAATCAGTCCAGTTACAGGAAATACAAATGAAAATGAACATTCTAAGGCATATTCACTCAGTTTCTTCTAAATATGCAGATTTTATTACAATGTTTTAAAACTAACATAGGTATTTCAGATAATACTACAAAACCAGATCCATTTTCAGGGTATCTCTAAAACGAAAAATACACAAAATACCTAGGCTGACGATCACAAACTGTGCCAAATACCTAGGTATTCACCAATACTTTGAGTTGAAAAGAAAATTAGGTTTAATCTCCATAACTTAACAAACTTCTCAATATCCACTAGATAAAGTGTTTCCGACATGAAACTTGTGATGAAACTTTTTCATTTAGTGCAGCTCGAAATGCTGACCTTCGTTGTGCATGATGTTGCAATGACAACCTGGTTTAGCACATACCTACATATTTACTTCGTGCATTTGTATCTAATGTGGCAAGTCTAGAACTAAAGTGCCTCCCGGTAGTATTCACTAACCCACTGAGAGTTCCAGCATATTTTTCTTTGTTTCATTTTTCTGAACATTTTATCACAGAAGTGCTCCTGCTATTGATATTAGACCATTATGGCCTCCTATAAGTATTATTCCTTTTAATGCTTTACAGCTTTGAATATGATTTAAAGAAAATTATTGCTTTATCTACTTTAAGACAATTAGGTTTAATAATAAAATGCCAAAATTTTGTAGAGAACATTCTGTAACTGCCAAGAACAATCAATAACATGTTAGGTGTTCTAGTATTTTGAAATTGTTTTTATTAACTTTATACATTTTAAAAATTTTCTTTATTGTTTAAAGTATTAGTGAAGTTTCTTTTTCAAAATAATTTGAAAGAAAATTAAGGATCGAAGACCTCAGAACACGTAAAATGAATTGTCGTTTGTTCTTCATTTGAATACCTTTTTGTTTACACCTAAAATTATTAGAGTGACAAACACTGAACTAACTTTGCACCTCAATGGATAATACATAAAAAAGAAAAAAGTGCATGCAGACTGTAGGACTTGAACAGCTGACTCCCTGGAGATAATGAGGGAACATGAAATTAACCAGTTGAGCTAAAATCGTTGCCCCTGTTTGCTTAATTAAAACTTGTAGATATAGTATAACACATGGCTCCCTCTCCGCTTCTGATCTCTTTATAACTATTGTGGACTCCTTTTTGTAGCTTAAGCCTTCAATCATTATAATTTACATTGTAGAGCATATGACAGCGATCCTATCGATATAACATGTACTGTAACAGGAGTTATTGAATGGGCATAACTATTGCTGCTAAGTCTATTTTCGATGAAGAGCAGGCTAGATTTGCATGATTACCAAATGGCCGACAAGCACGCTAATTGCGACCTTATTACTTGCAGACTATGAAGTGTTGCCTATCTCCAAAAATAATAATGAATAGGTGAACCACCTTGAATATTATCCTTAAATTAGTTTATTGCAAAGTTTAATAAGTGTAGTCACCTGATTGTGACAATCATGTATGTACATTAGTACAAACATTTTTAAAAAAAATGGATAAAGAACTAAAATGCTAGCTGTAATAAAATACTTTATTTTGAAGGGTTTAACTCTAACAAAAACAAAAAAGAAATTGGATTCAACATTATAGAATTCTTCTCCTTTATTTTCAGTGGGGTGCTGAATTTAAGTATAATAGGTACATTCATCTAACACACTCATTCAGTTCATCCCAAAACTACTATGACCAATGCGACTATAGCAAAACATCACAATGCTGTACTAAATGATACCTGATTGAAGGTACAAGACCTTCATAAGCCATGATTATATACATTTTGGGTGTGAGAAAGTTTTTTGCTTAATGGATACCTTTGTTAACAGTGGATTAAATTTACATTATGATGAACACATACTTCTCTAATTTCTCAAGTTTCTTTAGTGTTTCATAACAGTAGTTAAAACATAGATTACTCATTATATGCCAGAAATGAGGGGAAAGTCCAAACTAGATGGCAATAGATAAAATTGCACCAAAGAAAGCAAATATGGTTTCCATCTGCAGGCTGGGGGGCTTTGGCTACAGTTTTCAGGGATTTTCTTAGTATGGTTCACAGACTCCTTCAGAAGGGCAGAATCATCACAGGTTAATCACTCACAGCTTGTTTATTTATTTGGGGGCCCAGTAATGAAATAAACACACTATTTATAATGCAAAAGAAAATACTTGGGTTATTGGTAAATATGCATAGAACAACATCATGTAAACCACACTTTCAACAAAATAATATTCTTACACTATCAAGTCATATTTTAGAAACTGTCTGCTTTATAACGAACAATGCATACTTATTTAGCATAAACAACACTGTTCAAAAATATAGTACCAATAACAGTAATAAAATACATATACAGACAGCCAGAACAACCATAAAGGTAAATTCTATTCTGCATAAGAGGATACATATGTACAACCCAATCACAAATAAAATTAATAACGGTAACTATACAAAGTTTAGGCAAGAAGTAAACAAAGTTTTAATTGAGCAGAGTTTCTAGAGCATGCAGGAGTTTTTTTATTATTTTAGAGACTAATCTAATTTATTTGTAATCTGAATATATAAATTGTAACATTATTTATGTTCCCAATAATGTTTAAAACAGATTATATTTTTTTGCTATTGTACAAACACTTGTGTATTTATTGTGTGTGGGTATGTGCGTGTATATATATGTGTCTTGTTTATTTCTTATGCTAATTTACTTAATTGTTCTCATAATGCATATATCAGCTATTAAGTCTGTTTTCTGTATATAATATTATATTCCTGACGAAACCATGAAATTGTAAAATTTCCAACGGTGAATAAAGAGAGACCCACACTTACCCCCACCCATGTCCACACACACAATAATGTACCTTTACGAATGTCTGGGATTGTTTCTGCAAAACAATGATCTTCACTTCCAGGTGTTTCACAACTACTATATTTGCGAGATCCTAGTAATTATTTTTTTTCCAAAGCCTAATGAAATGGCTCTGTGGACAAAGATTCACTTCAAATAATGAGGTTGAAGCTCAGATGCTTAGCTTTCATAGCTGGACAAATCCTATTTTACTGGGAGTGCTTAAAGGTTAGAAAGTGTTGGAATAAGTGTAGTCAGGATGGGAAATAGGTAAGAAAAAACATGTGTTTCTCTTAAATCTTGAGTTTTCTTGGTCAGGTGCAGAATTTTTAGAATGACCTCTTGTATGGAGTAAGTTAAAAGTGTTAAATATTTTGGTTATATAGTATAATATGATAGAAATCTTAAATGGACCAATGTGAAGGACTCTAGATAATAAAATACAGAAAGACATTGTATTATATTATTGTAAAATGACCTCTAGCTGAAATTATTACATAAAAGTGAAGCATGGATAATGACAGAACTCAAAAGATTCCATGAACAAAATAAAAATGTTAAGAACAGTTTTTGATCATTACTAAAGTAATAACTACAAAATGAAGATTTATGAAACAAATTAAAACTAAGTACCAAATATACAGGGTGTTGGAAGTAATTATAGATATTTTGATAACTGGTACCTCAATATGTACCCACTTAGTGTGCCAGTTATTATTGGTCTTTGTCTAACAGTTTTTCCACAAACACATTACATCATTTACTACCTGATGTTTTCTGGATGGTAGTAAGTGCATCCCAAAATGAATAATGCCTGTCATTATAGACTATCTGTTTTGCTTCCATATGTTCCCCTTCAATACCTGATGCTGGCCAAGGCACTCAGAGCCTTGCAGAAAACCTTCAAATTTGATTACACTTAAAATAATATTAAATCCTCAATTACACATATTTAAATTTCCTTTCTCATTCCTTTCTGTATGACAGCCTTACATTTTAGATAATACAGATAATGAATATTTGGGTGTATTAGAATTATGACTGATTCATCCATTTGTTATTAGTTTTGTGCAAGTGACCTCAACATTATTTATAACGTAACTTGCCTGCTATCCTTTATCTCTCCCAACCTGTCCTGCGCTCTTGGGGAAAATAAATATATATGGCTTGTGTGTGGCATGCATATTTGGAGCTACTAACCTGAAAACATACTACTTTTAATAAATAAAATTATTAATCTATAAAAGAAGTAAATGTTCACATATTGTTGAATACAAATATCTGCACTTACACATTAAACATCTGTATATAAAATCCTGTTATGGTAGTTAAACACTCATAACTATAAATTGAACAATATAAACAGACTTGCAATTATATGCAACAGAGCCCTAAGAATAATTACAGGAGCAGGTAAGACTACACCAATTGCAGCTTTACAATAACATACACAGAATATTATCATTAAAGAAGAAATTTACAAACATGTAGCTTCTACATACGTTGATTCCAAGGTTAGACAGAAAGGCCTAAAATATAAATATGCAAAATAATCCCATCAATGTAATTAATGATTATTTGCAAATTTTTAAACTTCCAACACAAGTCAAAAGAGAACCAAAACAGAATAGAATGGAATATAAATCTTAAGTTGATGGAAGAATTAAGGAAAAGGACAGACTCAACTCATTTCTGAAACATACAGGGGGGTTCAATTTAATGTACTTGTTGCGTTAAGGGACTAAATCACCAATTTAGTGTTACGCAGATCAATTAAATGATTTAGGTAAGCAAAAATACAACTTTTTTTATTTGTGGAGAAAATTACATACACACATAGCCTTAGAAAAACAATGACTTCTCCAATTAAAAGTAGATTCCGAGCTTGTAGGCCATGGTCGAGTTGACTCCTGTTTTTCTTTAAACAAGTTAGCCAACTTAAACATTTCTATCCTTGTCACAACATTCTCCCACCTTTCAATTAACTTATAATTGAAACATTACAATTTACATTAAATAAACATTACAAGTTAAGGCGAGATGGCAGCCTTATCTTCCTTCCAGATTTTGTGGTAACCACTCGTGGAATTTTTACACCAGAGGATTCCTCCACCAATTCATGCTGTTCTTCAGGAACAGGATCCACCTCTAAGGAATATATATTCTGGACAGGCTGTTTCAGTTCACCAGAGGCTGCCTTCACCTGGACCACTCGGATGATGCTTCTTTTCCTGAATACATGTCAACCACTTTTCCCAAAGGCCACTCAATCCTCCGAGTGTTACTGCTTCCAACAAGGACCACATCTCCGACCTTCAACTACTTTTGTAAGTCGTTCTTGGTTTTTCCAGATTTCAGTATCCCAAGATATTCTGACCTGAATCTTTTTTGCAACTGTTCTCTAAGTAGTTGCATGTGTCCAAATCTTTTCCTTAACATTATTTTATGTATAAAGTGGATATCAGGTACTCCCACCCTGTAAGAACATAGCTGGTGTTAATGTTAACATGTCTTCCGGGACCTCAGAGAGGTATGTCAATTGTCGTGAGTTTATAATTGCCTCACAGTCAGCATCTCTTCATAATCTAAAGATGAATTCTCAGTACTCATCACAATAACTTCAACATTTGGACTGTGTGTTCCCAAAATCCACCCCACGAAGCTGCTGGATTAATTTCCAAACAATTCTCATATTAGTTGTTTCCTTATTCAGTATTGACCAATCTAATTGACCAAATAAATTATCTGTACCTACAAAATTAGTACCATTGTCACTGTATACTGTGGCAGGCCTTTGAGCAATAAATTTCTCAATGCTTGAAGAAATCCTGATGTTGACTATGTCTTAACCAACTCAAAGGGCACGGCTCTGAACACTGCACATGTGTATATCACAATCCATGCCTTTTCACCTTTGCGCAGATGCAATGGGCCAGCCAGGTCCACTCCTATTATTTCAAAAACTGAAGCATCACACACTCTGTCTTCTGGCAAAGGTGCAACCTTTGTGGTAATTCTTTTTGAATGATATCTTCTGCAAAAGATGCAACCATAAATAACTCTTCCTATGGTTTTCCTTCCATTTATGATCCAAAACCATTCCTTCATCATGGAAAGTACGACTTATACTCCAGAATGTGATGATTCTACATGTCTCTCCATAATCATCATGTGAACTAACTTATGATCAGAGGGAAGCAGAATTGGTGTAAGGAATTCTTCTTCATCCTTTCTTCGTATTATTCTGGTATGCACTCAAAGTAATCCATTTCTAACTTCAAAGCCATTTAGAGACATAAATGTGAGTTCTTTGCCATCAAAGCTCTCATACTTGACAATTTTCGGAACAGTTGTTTCAGATTTATGGAGTTCTTCAACATTTAGTTCCTTTGTGTTAATTTTCTCTCCTGCACTTTAGCATTGTGCATGAATCTTAAAATCCAGGCCACCATTCTGAGGATTTTATTGTACTTCAAAAAATATTTCAGGTACCATTTTTCTTCTGTTATAGCAGAAACCAAAACCATAGAAATCCCTTTCTTTCTCTCTTGGTTAATTTCTTCTTCGTCAACTTCAATACTTTCTTTAGGCCATTCAGATTCTTGGAGTCTGAGCCACGGTGGTCCCTCCCACCATTTTGATGCCAGAAGTTTAGTTGCAGAACATACTCTAGAAGGTAAGTCAGCTGGATTACAAAATCCTGGTACATGGTTCCATTTGCTAGCTGCTTAATTTCTTTCACTCTATTTTGCACAAATGTTCCCCCAAACATCTTTTCCTTTGATCCAACATAGAGCAGTCATTGAATCAGACCAATAAAAGGATGGTATGTTCTTAATTCCTAAATGCTCCTTTACTGAATGAGCCAGTCTAGCTCCTATTACACAAGCAAGAAGTTCCAGCTGTGGGATAGTTGTGTTCTTGATAGGTGCCACATGGGACTTTGCTTGAAGAAGTGTCACATGTATTTTCTGACCCTCTTCTGATCGAAGAAATACCACAGCTGCATACGCTGAATGTCTGGCATCACAAAATGTATGAAGACTCCAAGATTCTTTGCTATTACTTGGTGCAATTTGTCTTGGAATCTTTATTGTGCACAAGACTCCGATTTCTTGCTGCCAACTTTCGAATTTTCCTTTCATATCCTTCTCCATGTCCTCATCCCAGCTCATTTATTTTCTCCAGCTCTCCAGCAATTTTGGAAGGAGAGAAACAGGGCAGGTAAAACCTACAGGGTCCAAAATTCTCTGGGCAGCTGCCAAGACATTTCTGCAGGTGACTTTCTTACCCTTTTCAGTGAGATAAATTTTCTCACATGAAATTACATCTTCTGCCCTATTCCAACTAAATTCTAATACCGATGTCGTCTCTGATAAATTACTTTCCAACCATGGTAGTGCCACTTCATACCTGCCAACATCAGTAACCTTGTCCTGTATATTCCCATTGTCGCAGTTCCAACTGTGCCTTTGTTAATAATGCTGTGCCTTCCTTTATGAAGGTGTATAATTCTTCCTCAGTATACACTGAAGTAACACAGTTGTCCATATAAAAGGAGTGCCTCAACTTCTCGGCTGTTTCTTGGTAGTCTTTACATTGTTCTAAGAAGTTCCAGTACCCCATCAAGCAGAAATGGGCTGCAATTCAAATCAAATACCACTTGACAATGACGTAAAGTCTTCCTCTGACTTCTCATCTTTCCATCAGAGGAACCGCAAATAATTCTTGTCTTCTTCTCTAACAGATATTTGTAGAAATGCCTTTCTTATGTCTGAAATGACACCTATCTTGTTTCTTCTAAACATTAAAAGCAATACTGGAATTTGTAGCAATAAGTTAGGCCCCGTCTCCAAACACTCGTTTAGTGAAGGGCTGTCCTTTGGCTTTGACGATACATCAAATATTGGCCTCACATTATGACTTTTCCTTAAAGATCCCTCGGTGAGGTAAGTAAAATTCCAACTCCTTTTCTTCTACTACTTCCTCAATTATGCCTTCATTTTCCCAATCCTTGAACACATTTCCATATTCTTCACGTCTTTTCTCTTTCACCAGTCGGTTTATGATGGAAACTAATCTTCTTTCAGACTTCTCTTTATTATTCTGTAGAAATTGTTTGTTTTCCAACCATGGTAGTGCCACTTCATACCTGCCAACATCAGTAACCTTCACTGTTTCCAAGAAGTAGCAACTTGCAGCTTCGTCCATCTCTTCTCTTGACTTCAGCTCTGATGGATCAGATATACCTATTGTTTCTAAGCTCCACACATCAGCTACAGAAGCAGACTGAATGAACAGCAAAGTAGATTCTCTTGCTAATGAGTCACTCTTCTTCTCTTCCGTTTTTCCTGTCACTGTCCATCCAAGCTGTTTTCACAGCAACAATCCACATGCTAGATTATGCACTTCACCCATCAGAATGAAGGCAGCAGAATCAGCTCCTAACAGCATCTCCACTTCAGATGGATATGAACCCATGACAAAGCCATATCATCATCTCCTTCAGTTCTTTCATCCAGGGTCAAAACTTCAACCTGGGAATGTTTCCTCAAATCATTTTTTGTCCTATCAGCATCGAGTTGTACAAGAGCCTTTACAATTGCTTACACTTGCTTCATACAAATTATGTTCTTCATAAGATTCAGTTCCTCCAAACAACTTGTGGATCATTGTTTCTGTTTTTAGGGGAGTACACGCTATTTTCTTTGTTGTCTTTTGTAAAATATATGATCTTTGTGACCTGCTGTCGATCAATACTTGGACTATTTTTTCTTTGTCATTGTGTTTCAATTTTACGCATAAGGTTTATAACAAAACTTCTTTTGTAGCACTGTGAATGTTCATCGATATACTACTTTTCATTTTCTCTTGGGTCTTGGGTTCTGATACTTCTTGTGCATTTAGCTGTGGGCACATAACAGTATGCTGTCTTTTACATAGTGGCATTTCAAGTATGCTTTACAATTCTTTGCTCCTTGACCTAGCCTCAAGCTTGAGAAGTAGCACTTTTCTTTTGCCACCTTGTTGCGCTTTTCTTCTAAGCTCATCTGCTGAGTGGCATGACACTCCTTCTGTCCTGTAATCTGTTACAAAAAATGCACTGTTTTTTCCCTTCAGACTTCCCAACAAAGAGAGAACTGGCAGTGGGTACATTTTCGCTTTCAAAATCTCTTCTCTTGGATTTGTCCTGATTTTTTTGTTGAACAAATTAAATCCAGCTTGTGCTTCTCCCTCCACCTCCTTCCTAAGGAAATCAAGAAGAGCTTCCAGTCGATCATTCCGTTCCTTATCTGGATCAGAATTCGTGAATGATTGATCCCTAAGCCACAATCTTAAAACTTCTGGCAGACATGATTCTACCAAGGGAAATAACATAGATCCATGTTTATCTCGTGTTACACCTATGGATTCCAAAGCTCTTAACTCTCTTAAACTTTCAAAGCTCTTAACTTAGTTTTGTCTTAATTGCTAGATGAATTCCTGAAGGTCTACTGACTAGCATTTACATGACATGCAAGTTCTTTCACATCTGCTTGGTAATGCTCTGATAGGCATTAGTTTTGTCTTGGTTGCTAAATTAAGTCCTAGAAGAGCCCTCATTGACTAACACTTACGTTGTTTCAAATTCTATCTAGGTAAACTTAAACAAATTTCATCACTTGGTATAAATACTCCTAAAAATATATTATAAAGCGTTTCATAATATAGATATCAATGAATTTTAAATAACTTCCCCAAAACATATACTAATTTTAAATCTAAACTCATGGTGTTATTAACATTGTTCCCAAAATGAAAATCTCTTACGATAAGAATTATTATCTAATGTCCAACTGTTATCTTAGAAACAATGTTCAATACATAATTTCAGTATGTGGCAAAATATAATTATGAGTTTTTTTCTAGACTAGCAATGTATTTCATGAACATCAATTTGGCTTTCAATCAGGAAAGTGTACTATTGATGCTGCATTTAATTTTGTCAGTTATATGTTAAGTAGTTTTGAAAATAACTCCTTTTGGGATTTAAGTAGAGCATTCTACACTGGTTCCTATAATATTTGTTAGTATAACTACAATACTATGCATAGCTAGGGATGGGAAAATTTTGTTTAAAAATAATACTGAAAAATATTAAAATCATGAAAACAGTGGGACTATATTTTGGACATCCAAAAATGGTGGAATTTGCCAATTTTATATTGCAAAATAACACAAAAATTTAGTTTTTATGCACAATACTGTACTTTGCGCGATTTTCTAACCATTTGAGCTTTATACAGGTAAAATAGAACAAAATTTTGACTTATAGTAGGTTACCAACATGAAGAATTCAAGTTTGGTGCCAATACAGGGTTACTACAAAAGAAATAGACAACTTCAACTGCCTGTAAAACAAAAACTATTAGAGATAGCAACCTAATTATTTTGGAGGTATGTTGAGAAACTCTCAAAGTTTCGTTTGTTACTATTGGTAACGCTGTAGTGTTTTGTTTGTTGTTGCAGAAGCTGAAATGGCGGAAAATCCTGTGGAAAAGGCATATTGCATGTTGGAATTAGCTAGAACGCAATCAGCAACGTTGTCCAACGATATTTTAGAACACGTTACCACAAAACGCCACCGACTTGACAGTCAATCTACGACTGGTATAGAAAATTCGAGATGACGGGATGTTTGTGCAAACGGAAGAGCTCGGGAAGACCAAGAGTTTCGGAAGAAAACGTTGAACGTGTTCATTCTGCCTACATAAGAAGCCCACAGAAATCGACATCTAGGGCAAGCATGCAATTACAAATTCCACAGCAAACTGTATGGAAAATCTTGCGGAAGCGACTGCACATGATGCCTTACAGATTACAGATGTTGCAGTTTCTGAGTGAAGAAGATAAGGTCATACGGCGTGACTTTTGCATCGACATGTTGCGACATGATGAAGACAATGCTGGTTTTCGAGAGTGCATCATTTCATTTTTGTGGTAACGTGTTCTAAAATGTCGGACAAAAGTTGCTGATTGCGTTCTAGCAAATTCCAACACGCAATATGCCTTTTCCACAAGATTTTCTGCCATTTCAGCTTCTGCAACAACAAACAAAACACTACAGCGTTACCAATAGTAACAAACGAAACTTTGAGAGTTTCTCAACATACCTCCAAAATAATTAGGTTGCTATCTCTAATAGTTTTTGTTTTACAGGCAGTTGAAGTTGTCTATTTCTTTTGTAGTAACCCTGTATAATACTACAAATACTTTCCGGCAAAATAAGTACCTATTTATCTGAATACAAGACAATGTTTTTTTCCAAAATATTTATGTCCAGAACTAGGGTTGTCTTGCAATTGCGATGTTTTCCAAATAGCATGTGGCTAAAAATAAGTTTCAAACTTCGCAGGTACGGAAGTGGCAATGGTAATGCAAGACTGTAATGTATGCTGCAGACTTTGTACCTTCTTTTTGCACCAAAAGGTTTACTATTAACATGCCTATAAGCATTCTTAATAGGAAAAAAGTTTCTCTTCTAAACTAAAATAAAAATAGAGGTCTTTCTTTCAATCAGTGGTTGCATATAAAGTTGACTGGAGGCATGGGTCAAGCACAAAGAAAGAGGTTTAGCTGCACATTTCCCTCCTTCTGCTGCACATAATAAATTTCTGTTTCCGCTCTGTTTTTCTCTGCCATTACATGAATTTGCACTCAAATTCAAATTAGGTAACAACAAGTAAAGCTTATTAGAATGATGCTTTATATTTGGTTATGTTGTCTAAATAGAAAACCATA
Organism: Hymenopus coronatus; assembly: GCA_030762935.1. NCBI lineage: Eukaryota > Metazoa > Arthropoda > Insecta > Mantodea > Hymenopodidae > Hymenopus > Hymenopus coronatus. Next base: position 16,989,560 of record CM060890.1, read on the forward strand.
ATCGTCATTACAGCTATGCTTCTGCTATCACCGCCGTCCACAGACATAGTCGTATATTTCTGTTCTTTTTCATCTCCCTCTTGCTCACAATGTGGGTTTCTGGGCAAATTGAATTAGATATCTTTTACAACAATGTGTTGACTAAACAGAAAATTGTACCCATTACACTGTTAGCAGTTGTGCTGCTGCCATTGCAACATCTGATCGCATACATAGGTACTGGTATATAATTTCCATTTTCCCCTCTATCTCTGTCCTACCCACTACTTGAATTTCTGCACAAAATCAGTTTAAGTAAAAAAAGAAAAAAATACTTAACCAGCTTAAGTGTTCCTTAGTTTGTTCAACATTATGGCAAAACTTTAAATTTCATTTAAAAATGAGTTCTCTTCTTTTTATATAGATGATTTGCTTAATTTCAAAACTTAGTTCTGAAAATAGGGAATCATCTTGTATTGATTGATGTTTGGAGAAATTTAGTAACAATGACGGTCAAATTATATGTGGTATTAATTTGTTGAGTTGGTTTTTTAACACTACGTCACTTACATTTTTATTATGAGTGACTAGTTTTGAAAGCCTATGCTTTCATTTTCAACCTCATGGGTCTGACTGCCGTTGCTGGTTGCATTTGCTTGTGCTCTCTTCTCTGGTGGCGAAATGATGAACTTCTTAATTAAGCTGTCTATTGGCAGGATTTCAAAGTTTATTAGGTGATCTTTGTTTTTGCATATGAGGATGTTTTCCCAGGTTTTGAGTTCATTGTGGCCTGACATGGTTTTTAGCAATTTTGCATTTGGATCTAGATTGTGGTTTTCTTTCCAGAAGTGAAATCTCCTGCCGATTTATCTTCTTGTTTCAATTTGTTGGACCCGTGAGGTTGAAAATAAAAGCATAGGCTTTCGAAACTAGTACCTCATAATAAAAATGGAAGTGACATAGTGTTATAAAACCAACTCAACAAATTAATACCACATATAATCATCTTGTACTTGAGGTTATCTTGCATTTGGATAAATACAATACATATTCAACAGTTGGCTGGCAATTTAGCAATGCGGATAATATTGTTGCCAATTTTCTCATTGCACTTTTCAGTGTTGCTTCATATTTAGAGATATGTTGCTAAGGTATTTTGAAATAGTCCCAGTGACAATTTTTGTAAAATATGATTTGCGATTCTTCTTTTGAGTTTTATCTTTTCAATGTTTTTCTTTTAAGTTTAACAATTTGACTTAAGTCTGGGCTTCAACTTAAGTTTATCAATTTGCCTTTAACACTGCTGAAGTTGAAACAGTGTTTATTATGAAATGTGCTTGTGACCTCACAGCATTTGTACAACATTTTGAGGTATCCAAGTTCCCCATTATTCATGATTTATACTCAAGTTGTTGTTTTGTTTTTGTTTTTTTTTTGTTGTTTTTTTTTAACGTCTGCTTTTACTACTATGGCACGATACATGGAATGAAGTTGGAGTACCAGTGGATCTAACCACTTGGCCATGGCGTGGCCCGTATATACAAGGTTAAATAACTTGGAGCACATTTTCAAATTGATCAGTCAGGATATTTTTTAAGGTGAAATAAGTCAACTGTAAAAGTGTTGGAAACCAACTGCTTGAAGTAGAAGTTAATTCTCTTATGCGAGTAGGCTTATGTCTTCAAAATAAACTCTCAGAACTTTTGAGTTCTGATCCCTCAAAGCGTGTGTTCACAATGCTGAACAAATCTTTTAAACCTAAGAACATTGTGGTAAATGAAGGTCTTGTGAAGACTGTGTCAATTGCTGCTTCTAGAACACAATATCTCAGTGCAGTCACAATTCTAAAAGCGCACAAACAGCAGTCAAGTTACAACTTTCAACTGAGAAGGATGATACTGTGAAATGCCTACAGGCAATGAAAATAGATAACCCTGAATTTGCAGCTGCAGCTCTACAAGCAGTATGGATTCTGTGTTCCATAGTGGACAGTGAATGACTATTTTCACAGTACAGCAAGATTCTGACTGATTGAAGACACAATCTAAGTGAAGAAAATTTGGAACTCATTTGTAGTGTGGTAAATATATTGTGAAGAATGCATTTCATAGTGGCTACTAAAAGGCAAGTAGAACAGCATCATAATTCTTGATAGTTTGTATATTTATATAAAAATAATGAGCTTGCTTTTATGTCATAATACATAAAATGCTTGCAGTTAAAATAGCTTATATATTAAGTATTTTCACTTATAATCAAACTTTTAAAATGATGCATTCCAAATGTGTCCCTAAAATCAACTTTAACACACTAAAACCCACTGAAAAACATGAAGAATAATACCGAAAACCATAAAAATAACACCTAAATGTTCCAAAAAATAAAACAAAATTTTCCAGTTCCTATGCATAGCTATGAATGATAATGAGGTTGAATTTTTCAAACCATATTTAGAAAGCATACAGTACATAGTGACAACAAAATATCAGAATTGAAGACAATGGACTATGGAGTAACTCAGCCCTGGTTGCAGGTTTTTATTTATATAAATGCATTTTGCATTTGATATGTAAATAAAAGTTCAATTCACATAAGTGACACATGCTTACTTAATATTTAAAATTGTTTATTGGATTTAAATAACTTAACTAACCCTTCCTTAAAGCATAAAAATATTAATTTATTGCTAGCAAATTATATTTAAAAGAATAAAATATTATTTTAGTCCAAAACCAACACATGTTATTATGAATGCAAAATTTCTATGAATGTTTCTTGATTCTAGTTATTATTGTCATATTTATGTACTAGTTTAGTAACAAAAATTGTTAGAATAACTCTTGAATCCAAACTTTTACTTTTTAAGCAACTGAATAATTTCTTTCAAATCTTTGTCATTGCACTGATCAGTTTAAATGCAAAATTTGGTACTTATGCAAGCTGTTTTTCAGCTATGCTGTTCACAGAAAGTAACATATGCATGCAATCTGTTACCAAACAGTACCATCTTGCATTTGCAATATATTGTTTCCAAATATCATGTGGGAAAAAGTAGGTTTCAAACTGTTGAGGTACAGTAATGGCAAAGCATGGGGACAATGGTATAGATTACTGCCCAGGTCGCAACATATTGGCAAAATTTGTGCATTTCATTTCACAGCAAAATTAGCTGTTAACAGGCCTATGAGCATTCATTCTCATTGGAAAAATGATTACTCTCTGATACTAAAATAAAATTAGAGGACTTCCTTTCACATAGATGGTTGCACATAATGTTGTATTGAAAACTAATAGCAGTTAGAGAGGAGTTAGGTGCATGTTTCTCCTCCTCCTGCCATACACATAGTTGGTATATTTCCATTTTCCCCTCTCCCTTTATGTGCCACACAGAATATAAATTTACTCCAAATTCCAATCCGCTAAATTATATTACGATATATTATATTAAGTATCTTGTCTTAATGGAAAAGAGCATCTATATTCGTCATTACAGCTATGCTGCTACAACTGCCGCTGTAATTTCATATATCTCCATACTCCCCTCTCCATCTCTCTCCCGTTCAAATCATGATTTTATGAGGACATTCAAATTAGGTAAAATGTTTTACAATATATTATAATAAATTTTTGACAGTTGAAAATTGTTTCATAACTAAGCTGCACAGACCTACTGATCCATTTCCCTTCTCTGTCTCTGTCTGGCTCGCAATGTGAGTTTCTGCACAAATTCAAATTAAGTAAAAACATTTTTATAGTCATCATCATTGTTACAGTTATGCTGCCGCCATCATGTTCTACCACATTATACATACTGTACATTTCCCTTCTCCATCTCTCCCGCTCATAATGTGAATGAATTTCTGCACAAATTCAAATTAGGTTAAAAAACTTTATGTTATCTAAATACAAAACCATAACCATCATCCTCTCTGTCTCCTGCTGAAAATGCAAATTTCTGCGCAAATTCAAATTAGGTAAAAAAATTAAGGAACAAATAGATTGTTCAAAATATATGGCAAGTGTTTAAATTTAAATTAAAAATTAAATTATGTCTTCTTTTTATATTGATGATATGCTAAATTCCAAAATTAAGTTCTGAAAAATGGAGGTTGTCTTACATTCGAGATTGTCTTGTCTTGTCGGATAAATATGGTACTTCCTCTGTCAGATAAGTAGTATAAACAGTTTAAATGCCTTACCATTGGAGACTTCAAGAGGTGTCTTGTTTTTATCTAAGCTGAGAAAGATAATGTTTGGTGCCATCCGAAGTATGCTAGCAATGCAGTTCAAAGCAAGAGCCTTCACACTGACTCTAACACTATGGTCTGGCATGGTGTACCCAGACCATCCAGTAAGAAGGAAGGATGAAGCCAAATGTCGAGCGCAATACACCAAAGGAACTGCTGGATCAGTGAATGAGCCCACATCACAAGAACGGAATGGTACAGTAGCCAAATGACCACTAGTGGGTGACGGTGAAGATCCCACTCTACCATCTTCATCTCGAGTGTCATCACTTTGCAATGACAGCTGTGGTGTAAGAGGAGATGAAGTTTGTGGATGGCCAGAATCTGTTGTTGAACATGGAGAGACACTCTCTTCTGGATCTGTACAACATATGCAAAAATTGTGTTTTTAAAAATTAACTACAGCATATAACACACTACAAGTATAAAAGTATATGCTGCAATACTCTAGAAAACTAATGAATGGACACTGCAAGTGATAGAATGCATACAAGAAGGCAAAGAGGAAACAAAATAAAAACTTTTATTTAAATAACTTTCTCTACCCACTGTCATTTATTTCATATAGCTCCTTTAAGCTATTCCTAAAAAAGCTTACTATTCTTCTACTTCATGTTAAACAAGACAAGTGTGTGCAGAGAGAGTTTCATTACACATTCATTTTATGATGAATAAAGAAACTGAATCAATAGTCAGATGTTTAAAAGTGGGACAAAGCATACTGATTTTGAAATTCCATGCTATTCCATGACATTGCAAGAAACAACTGAAGTTATTTTTAAAAAATTCCAGAACAGTGAAAACTTCAAATCAATAATAAAAAGTATCTTAGAAAGTGTTGATGGCACACAAATATTTATTTGAAATAACGTGTTTGTTTTAAAAGTATCTACATTTTTGTGTAGTGTGTTTTTGTCTACCTCTTAATGTGGAGCTACTGTATAAAACCACATAAAATGTATTGCGAATGATGAGGAATTAGCAGATTATTCCTTGAACATTCAAGACCTACATTTGATGTGCCATATGTAAATACAGTTGAACCTGATTTATGTGTATATCAAGGGAATGAGGGAAGATTACTTGTAGCTCAGAATTACTTACAACTGAGATTTTAATAATGCATCATTCATATTATAAAAGAAAAAAAAAAAAAAAAAAAAAAAGGCAATACAGTGGGCCTATATATGCAAAATTTTACAAACAATAAATATATATACGAAGAAAACATGATTCTGAACTTGGTCCTGCTTTAAACAAATCAGTTAATTTAGCCTGTTTCACTTTTCTTGCACTAAGTATATAAAGTTAATTTTACAAACTTATTTGTGAATTTAGAGCTTTTTCACTACCACTTTTGGCACTGATGTAATGCCTACATACATTTATTGCACTTAGCACTTCCTTCACCTTAGGTATTTCAAAATTTGAGTCATCATCCACATTACTGTCAATGTCACTTGAAGCTGATCCACTTTCTTGATCATCACCATGTTTTTGGCACACATCAGCAATAATCTCCTCGTCCTGTAGTTCTCCACGCACAGCTAGATTATCATCAAAATGCACAAAGGTATCAAAATTTGTACCCTCCGGTAGAGCTAGCTCATTTATAGGCTCATCACTACCAATACCATCACCATCATCAGAGACAGTCTCTTCCTGAAAGACATCAGATTTAATGAAGCAGTGTTTGATTGTGGAGGATGACACCTGCTTCCAGGCAGCCGAAATAAAATCCATGGCTTGTAGTAAGATTTTCGTTTCCTGCATCAGTCAGGGTTATTAAATGTTAAACCAGCATTTTTATATAATGAACTTTGAAATTTGCACTGATGCCCAAATTAAGTGGCTGTAGATAACTGGTTCAGTTAGGAGGGAAAAATTCTACTCAAACATTTTCCAAAATTATTTGAGGTGGATGTGCTGTACATCGATCCATAAAAAGAAGGATCTTTTTCTGTTTCTTTTTCATTTTAATGTCCAGTTTCTTTAACCTCTGTTCCATTAAAATCATAGTCATCCAAGACTTCCTATTGGATTCATATTCTGTAGGTTTTGTTTTCACACCCTTAAAACAACTAAGATTCTTGGATTTTCCTATCACAAGTGGGGAAAGTTTGTCTGATCCATCTGTATTGGTGGCAAGGAGAACTATTACGTAAGTATTACTTTTCTTCCCTCCATGCCATGAGTCACCCTTTTCAGCTAATGTCTTGATGGGAAGGGTATTGTAGGATAGGCCAGACTCATCACAGTTGTAGATGCTTTGAGGCTGATAATCCCTTATGATTCCTGGTAGAACCTCTTTCCTCCAGTGTTGAATTGTGATGTCATCCACAGCATTCGACTTGCCACAAATTGTTCTCCCTGTGATTCCATGACGATCTTTAAATCCTTGCAACCATCCTGATGAAATCTTGAAATCAGTCGTTATGTTCATTATTTCAGCTAAATCTATCGCTTTTGCTTTCAGCATGTCGCTACTGATTGGTAGAGCTGCAGCCCATTTCTGCTGGAACCATGTGACCCTTCCTGCAGACGGCTGCATTTTAAATTTTAAAAATTCATCCAAAATAACATTTTTGTTACTGATGACTGTACATAGTGTGGAGTAAGCAATTCCTAAGCCTAAAGCAATTTCGGTTTTGGTTTTGTGTGGATTAAGTTCCATCCCTCATATGAATTTCACTTTCTGATCTAGCGTATAACATTTCCTTTTTCTATTCTCCGTGGCGATTAAAAGCAACTGGGAACTGAAAGACAAACCGCTGTTTAACAATAAATACCAGATATTAAACATTTGCATCTTTACTTCTTGTTTGTTGCTGCATTGTCGTGTTCTACCAGCAAACGTATTATTGTCTTTTGTTTCTGAGGAAAAAGTTGCACACGCAGCTTGCGTCTTTGTCAATAGAGATAAGGAGAATATCCTCGAGTTTCTTTTAAGATAGTGTATGCCATATGCACATTAAAATACCTAAAACTCAGTTGTATTTCACTGAAATTTAATATGTATAACAGCGAATTATGTATAAATGTATTACACATAAATAAAGTTCTGTTAACAGATTTCTAAATTACATTTTGCCAGGACCTACGAAAATTTACGTAAAAATACAAATTACTTACAAATGGGTTACGTATAAAACAGGTTCAACTGTAGCTTTTTTGAACAAATAAAAATTTTTAAAAAATATGTCCCATGCAAATAGTAGTTTGGGATGGGAGAGATTTTGTTGAAAACGTTTGTGTAACATCTTTAGGAAATATCGTGTTTAAATACTAAGTTTGGTATGAATCAAACTTTTTGTTTTATAGGTAATTACAATGTGCATGCATGCATGTATGCTCACAGACCTTTTGTATTTAGGTGACATCAAAAAATGTATTACTGGTGAAATCTCAATGTAAAATTTTTGGGTAGTATGCAAGTCCTTCTACCTACTATGTGCGTAATAAAAAAAGTGAAAAACTTATGTTTCACAGTTGAATGATCTTCCTTACTCATTAATACTTTTTTATAAAAAACACACATTTCTTTTCATATCTATTACCAATTAGATTTATCTATTCTGATAAACATTCACCAGAATTGGCTCCAATAGCACAATGGTATAGAAACAATGTTGCTACAGGTAAATGGAACCTGAGATAACAGCGACTATTTGAAAAAAGCAAGTACATGGATGCTCCTATATTATAAACCCTCTTCATGGGCTCATGAAAGACAAAAGAAACCATTTCAAACTTCTAAGTCTGGTGCTCAAACTGTAGAAAACATTGAAATGAACTACATACTAATTTTGGTATTGTTATGTTTTTTAACTTAAATAAACGGTATGCTTTAATTATATCAAGATTTATCCTTTAGTTTTTGCTTTAAGCTCATATCCAAAGAGTTTTCAACATTTGCATACTTGCTTTGCTACTTCTCAAATCTCTTATTTGTTTTCAGCATACTTACCTTGTATCTGACCTATCTTAAGGCTCGAGTAGTCTGATTTGTTATCACTCATGACACAGTTTCCATTTCCTTCTTCATCCAAATCTGGACTGCGATATTCATCACTGGTGGTGGATTTCTCAGTCACACTTCTGTCATAGGAAGATCTGGCAATTTCAGCTTTAGTTTCACCAACCCACTTCTCAATTACTGGTAGTTTAAGTTCTGGAAGATCTAGATCTGGATCCAGCAAAGTGCTTTCATCACCCTGGGCAAGTGATTGAGCTACACTCATTTGACCTGTGAAAAATAACTGAGATGTTTACAACTTCCACAAGTTCACTGGATGTTACTTGAAATTATTCATTAAAATCATGCAGTTTGATAATCGCTCTTTTTAATGACCTTTAACTGAAATTCTTCCGCTAAAAAAGTTTATTTTACTTAAAAAAAATCTGATGTGTTCCATTCACATGACTTTCTCTATATCTCTGTAACAAAATATTGTTAAAAAGCTTATGCTTCTATTTACTTCATACTAATCGAGAAAAAATCAGCAGAAGTAGCCCTAATACTTGCTTCCTTGTTAGTAGAGGCAAAATAAGGGAGTATTATTGGTTAAAGTGATAGTCAAAAGTTGGTTGCTATGTGACAACTTATTTTGTTTGTATGGAGTGGAATTGCTGAATTCCTGTATGAGAAAAGTATGTTTTTTAAAAGCAGAAATCAAAAAACAAAGAGTATCTCAAAAACGATCAACTCCACGAAAAAAATGTATATAAGATAAATTGTGCGTTTTAAGGTGCTCTACATCTTTTGTGTTGTAAGTTTTTCTCCATCTCTTACGGTTTAGCAGTTATGCAAAAATCCATAAAATTCATCCAGAATAAAGTAGTCTTCAGTGGCTGTTCCCATAAAATTTAAGATATACATTTTATTTGTCGTGTAAATATCTCTAATATATGAAATTTTAATCAAAATCATTAGAGCCATTTTTGAGAAAATTGAAATTTTCGAAAAAAGTTCCATGTAAAGGGTAGTTTGGGGTGGCGGGATTTTTCTCAAAATCTTCGTGTCGCATCCCTGGAATATACTAAACTTAAATACCAAGTTTGGTATTTTACCGACTTTTCGTTTTTGAGTTATCGTGTTCACAGACACATGGACACACACACACACACATACACACACACACACACACACACACACACACACACACACACAGACCTTTTTCCGAAAATGCTTTTTTTTAGATAAAGTGGACCCTAAAATATATATTTCCGGTGAAATCTCGGTATCAAATTTTTGGGTGGAGTGCAATACCTTCTCTATACACTATGTACATAGTGCATATAGAGAAAGTAAAAATTATCCTCCTCCTCTGGAGATACTCTTGAAGAGAATTTCTCTCTCTTTATTTAACTTCTAACACCCATAATTGTATTTTTTAATGAAATATCTGGTTTCATTAAGTACCTTTATTACTTTGTAAACTTTTATGATTTATATTTCCTCATTTTCTTAAAAATTATTGATTTATATTTTGTATCGTTTCTGAATTTTGTAGGCCTTTGTAAACATTTTTACATTCTCTATATGTATTATGTATATAGTGTATAGAGAAGGTATTGTATTGCACCCAAAAATTTGATACCAAGATTTCACCGGAAATATGTTTTGAGACCTCCTGAATCCAAAAAAAAAAAAAGTATTTTTAGAAAAATGTCCGTGCATGTGTGTGTGTGTGTCTGGCTGTCTGTCTGTGTGTGTGCGTGTCTGTGGGCAGCATAGTTCAAAAATGGAAAGACCGTTAAAAACCAATTTGGTATTTAAGTTTGGTATCTTCCAAGAATGTGACACGAAGATTTTCAAGAAAATCCCTCCATCCCAAAATACCCTATACAAGGAAAAAATTTTGAAAATTTTGATTTTCTTAAAAATGGATCTAACATTTTTTATTAAAATATCACATAATTAAGCCATTTCTATCACAAATAAAATGTATATCTTGAATTTTCTGGGAATAGCTTCTAAAGACCTGTTTATTCTGGATGAATTTTGCTTAATTTAGAATAACTAGTAAACCATAAGAGATAGAAAAAAACTTACTATACAAAAAATGTAGATCTCGTTAAAATACATAAGTTATGTCATATACATTATTTTCGTGGAACTTACCGTTTTAGAGGTATTCCTTGTTATTAGTTTCAGTTGTGAAGTACTTTTACTTTTCACAGACGGGAGTGTTCGTTTTTCTTTCGCTCTACTCCTGGCCAAGCAAAGAGGTGATTTGCAATGACAATCGCATAACAAAAGCTTTTAAAACATTTGACTATCACTTTAGCCTAGTGCATTCCCTTAGTTCCAGTCTACTTATAAGGAACTAAGTAACAAAATTCTGCTGATGTTTATCTCAATTAGCGTGGTGTTGAAAGAAGAATTATCTTTTGTAAGACTTTGTTGTAGAGTAGCTAGAGAAAGTATGTGAGTTTAACACATCAGATTTTTATATAATGAATTTATATAGTAAAGGTTCTCTCTTTTTTTAATATGAATAAATAAATGTCTTTATATTAACTTTAATACTGTGCTTATATTCTTACATTTTTGTTATACCTTTCTTAGGCTTGCTGTTTTAATTTCTTTCTTGGTCCACCATACACCTTAACACAACAGTTACGTAGAATGGTCTTACTCTACATCATGCAGCTATTCTTTCCTAATTTTTCTTATTTACAAGTCCTCTTCCATCTTATTCATTTCTCTCTACCTACCTAATAAGTATCCTATACCTTTCATATTTTTTCTCCTTTTGAAGACTGAACCCTCCTGATTACTAATTTCTCATCCAATTCATCCCATTTTCTTTGCCAAATTTGACCTTTTCATATCTTTATTTGATTATAATATACTATATAATGGAAATCTTTTGTCAATTTCTCTGCCTATTGGACATTCTTTTATATCTTCATCATGTCTTATGCCTTTCAAGATTTTAACACTGTTCTAGCCCCATGCAAATCTTCTCTCCTTATGCATATTTCTATATACTTTTCCCTCTCCCAGACTATTTTTATTCCTCTATATATCCTCAAGGATATATGCTCTCTTATACTGCTAAAAATATTTTGTCTATCAATATGCTCTAGCCTGATTCTACTTCTTTACAAAAGCCATGTCTGTTACATTCTGTATTTTTAATATACTAACAACAGTTTCATAGCTGTACCTAATCTTTTCTTTATGATATTGTCTTATTTGTTATGGATCATAACTTTTTTTAAACTATGGATTTTCTTATTTTCTTCTCAGATCCAAGAATCTTGTGAGGTTGGATACTCCATTGGTAAGTTCTTTCTTGAGGCAGAAATATATAAGGGTGGATCACAAAGTAACACATAGTAATTTTTTTTCTGTGTTGGTATTGTGGCTTGGATGCAGAAATTTCACCAAGATATAATCTGAAGCTTTCATTACAGATGCTATTTTGTTTTCATGTGCAGCTCCGGTGAGAGAAGCGTGACTATGTTAACAAAGATGAGTGCATGTTACCATCATCCACTTGTGAAGAGCAGCAAGGTGTAGCGAGATTTTTGTGGGCTAAAGACATAATTGAGTGAAATTCACAGGGACATGCATGGTGTATAGGGTAACAACTGTATGGACCACATCAATGTCTCCAGACTGTGTGCATTTTTCAAAGATGGCTTGGTAACTTTTGTGATTTGCCACAACTGCCAGTAACGCTGCAACCCCCCCAGAATGTCACGGCCAACAATGGAAAATTCTGAAAGAGCGGTGGTTCCAACCTTATCTCAGCAGTTCAACATTTTGTATGGTGTGATGAATGACAAGCATGACACATTGAAGTTTTGTGAAAGTAGCGCTCGCTGGGTGCCTAAGAACCTGATAGACTTCTACAAGGGCCAGAAAATGATGACAAGCTGGGTTACTTTTTGTGTGGTGCTGCATAAGGGAATGATTTTCTGAAGGGAACTTCCTGATGATTAGTTGTGGGGATATACAGTACACTCGAAACAAAGCGCATCTCCAAGGAGTGGAAACATGTTGCTTCTCTGGTCAGAAAAAATTCAAAGTGACTCCATCTGATCAAAAGTTCTTGTGACTGTATTCTGGGATATGAATGGAGTTTTACTGGCAGAATTTGAACATGGAACCACCATGAATGCTACGGCCTACATTTAAACTTTGGTAAAGCTGCATCGTGCCCTTCATGATAAATGTCATAACATTAATGCTGACAATGTCAAATTTCATGACAATTTTGACCCCCAATATTGTTGCTGCTGTTCATTAGAAAATCAACAAATTTGGCTGAGAAGTGCTCCAGCATCCACCATATAGTTAGACCTGGCACTATTGAACTTTCATTTGGTTTTATGCAGAAATTCCTGGTCGGTCAACACTGCACAAGATACAGAAATGAAAATAGCAGTTTGCAGATAGCTATACTCGAACTGAAATGACTTCTATGAACAAGGTATTATGAAACTGGTATAGCAATGGAAGAAATGTGTTGAGCAAGTTGTCGACTATGTAGAAAAATAGACAAAAGATGTCTGTTCATTTGTGCATATGTTTGTAATGGTGCTTATTAAACTTTTTGTACAAAAGTTGATTGTACACTACTTTCCAATCAACCCTTGTATTTTGATTAGGCAGCTGAACACTCCTATTTTCTCCATTAGTTCTTGCTTATTTTGCCAGTAAATCCACTTTACTGTTGCCTTTAATTTTCCAACACAGGAATCAAAACTAATTGCATCTGTGGTAGTCTTTGCCTATATATATTTTTTGTGATTAATTTATATTTCAATATTAAAATATTACTCATTTTATTCAAAACACTTTATAAATTCAAAATGATTATGGTTTTACTGATATTCTTATTAATAACAAACAATATAGGGGTTTTAACGAGTGAAAAAATGAAATGTTTATTTAATTTGATCTTTTAACAATTCTTCATTGCCATTATTGTAAAACATTACTCCTACTCCTCTTCTGCAATTTTAGAACTATCTGTATAGATATGTCTGGATTTCTGCTGGAAAGTCCTCTTATGATTTAAAGAAAATGTTGCTCTATTTCACCTCTTATTTTTTAAATTTGTTTAAATCTGTACGTTGTCAACATTCAAGAACTAACAAAATAAATGGGTAATCTAGGAAACCCATTTGTGTTAACCGTGACCATCATAATGAAGCAGAATGACATTAGGGCAGGGATTGATTGCATGGGCAACATGCACAGAGCAGGGAGGAAGCCAGTACCTATCAGTTGTTGTACTGTAGCAGCAATAATGCAGGTGGAGTTATCATTTGTTCAGTGGTGGTCCATGTGTGGGAAATGCATACTTGAGAAGTGATTGAAGAATTTGACCACAAATTTAATGAAATGATAGGCATGGAACCTGCTATTCAATTGAGGGGCTCAGCCCCAGAGGGAGCAATCCCAGAAATAGCTGAATTTGAGAAAAAAGGAGTTTTATTAGAGTTGTTGATTTGGAAAAAAATGTAATATTGAGGTACAACTTTTTTAAATTCAGTACTTGATCCACATTTTGAAATATCCTAGAAAATAAAAAAAAGTGATATTTAACAATTTTTTTTTTAATTTATTCAGGTCTGCAAACTGTATTATTCACTAAATACTTACTTTGCAGAGAGAGAAACTGAACATGATATTATTCATAAAACAAAACAACTGAACTACATAATTTCTTCAACCAGTTCAGTTTTTTACATTTTCTGATCTCAAATCATCATAAAAAAGTTGGTACACTGCTGGGATGTATTTTCTGATGGACTGTAGATCCTGAGTTTCTGCGCAGGAATATTCCTCCCCTCTGGATAAAGTAATGGTAGCTCTGCCATCACTCTAGGCATGAAGGATGATTCTGCTACAAGTTGAATACTATTTTTAGTCTTCTTCCTGGCATATTTTTGAAAAACTGGACTCTTTTCCTTTCTTCCAACTCTTGAGAAAATATCTTTGAAGAACAGCGCTGTACATCTTTTTCTTACTTTCACAGTAGAAACTTTCCAAATATGAAAGTTTTTGAAATCATCATTTTTTTATTTACTTTTAGTAATGTTGTTATTCATGAACTGGTAGTTCCTAAAATCTTTCTTCATTTCAATAACTGCATTTGGTTTTGCCATCCGAGCCTTGCTGACCAACTCATACCACTGGCCTGGCATATAAATGTGGCTTGCATGTGTTATCTTCTTCTCCACAACCCCAAAATCCCTGTCCATCTGTATTTTCTGGCCACATACACATAAAGGCATTGTCACATACACATGTACCCGAAGATTATCTATCCACAGCTGCCTAAGGTAAAATATTGTCTCTGTTGGGATTTTTGGAGTGTGTACTGCTTGTAAATCATATGTTATCAAACAGTAGTCACAGTCTTCATTCAGTGTACCTGCTTTAAACTTCTTAAGTAATGAATAAGCTTGATCAGCTTTACATTGATGTAATCTGACTTGCAGAGGAACATTAGTTTCTGAAGCCACCCACTCATTACATGATTTGTATATATCAGAAAGGGGTAATTTAAATGCAATGTTGAACTCTGTATTAAACACCTTAGAATAGATATACTGTGAAGTCCTAACATCTCAGCTACAGAATGGACATTACTTATATATACTTTATTTGGATTATCACAGTGAGAATAGTGACTTGTATATTTAGCAAATGTCTTTATATGATCCTTAACAGATTTCAACTGTATTTCATGTGTTTTATTATGAACATTCCCATTTTACCTCTCACATCAAGGTGAGGCATTCCCAGTATAACATGTGCTTCAGTTTCACGATCTTCATAATCACTTCTCTCAGTTTGTTTTAACTTATCATCCCTAGCAGTGCACAGTCTTTTTTTTTGAAATAACAAAAATATCACAAAAAGCTTTCATACACACTCTCTTGGATTCACCGTTAAGTACTTTAAAAGTATACTCAAAAGAATATTTGCGCTGGACACCGTTTCATCACCATGGTCATTCTTTTAAACACAGGTGCACTCTCTTCAATGAATTAATCCGAACAAAAATGAGTCTTGAATATCATAATCACACAAACTATAAAAATTCTTACAAATTTCCTCTTTGTTGTCGTAGTCTAATGATGAGTAACTTGACCAGTTGAGGTTAGAGTTGGTAGGATGGCTGCTACACACACATCCAGCTTCTTGTTTGTGAGTAGAAATTTGTTTTTTTGTTGTATAACTTTCATATTCCTCACCACTGTTTCTTTTCCGTTTAGCAACAACTTTTTTCCATGTGTTTTGCTTGCATATTCGTTTCTTTCCTTCACTAGCTATATTATTTGCTTCCATTTTGAAAAACAGAATAATCTACAGCATATTATAACACCTAAAATTTCTACTATTTACACAATATTCTTAATGTTTAATAATAATCTTACATATTCTGTTTCATGTATTAAGGCCTAAAATGTTATTTGAATATAGAACTTGCAAAATCATTATTTCTTGGCTTATAATAAACAATACTATTGCAATAGTTAAAGTTCTATAAGGTTGGTGACATTGTTCTTTAAATAGCAGACAGCTCCATATGGGATATACCCATCTGACACAAACTTTCTCACTTTGGAAAATGACACAGTTTCTGTAAGTTACTGTAGATGGCACACTGATATAGTTAATATTACCAAGATTTCTACAGTAAATGAGAGACGGCAGAAGCTGTCTAAAACAAAATAAAAAGCTCATTTTTTCACAATGTGTGGGATAGCTCCCTCTGGCAATGAGCCCCTCAATTATTTGCTGCACCTTTTTCTGTTGCAGCTAATAGATACCATTTCTACCACACTGCAACCAGAAGTGATAGATTTGCAGAATGACATAGAACTTAAAGACAAATTACAAAATAGAAAAACTCTGAGCGACTTCTACATTAACTTCCCTCGATCATGCTTTCCAAAATAAACTTTATAATTTTGCTGTATGGTATCTTAGTATATTCGAATCTAGATATTTATGTGAGCAGTTGTTTCCAATGATGAAAACTTGCAAACTATGTCACATAAGCCAGCTATCACACCATAACTTAAAATGTATTCTTCGTTTGTGTGCGAGGCAGAGCAAAGTGCCTAATGTTGAAAAACTACTGCAGGACAAAAAATTAGAAATACAAGGTACGTCCAGAAAGTAAGTTCCATTTCAATTTATCTCCGCTGCAGCACTGTGATCGCAGTTCTGCACATGCGCAGTAGGCACTCTGTATCAAGGAGAAGAAACGTGCACCATTTTGAGATCGCTGTCAGCCACATACGCTTTGTTGTGCTTGTTTACAATGTCGGTGTTGATTGAAAATCCCACCACTTGTGAAACCAGATATGTGATTCGTTTTCTGAATGCTAGGAAAGTGAAACCAATTGAAATTTATGGGCAAATTTGCGAAGTATACGGACAAAATGCGATGAGTGATTCAATGGCGAGAAGATGGGTCCGACAGTTCAATGAAGGACGTAGTGAAGTGCAAGATGAAGAACGAAGTGGGCGTCCATCTTTGGTTACAGAAGAACTGGCCCACGCGATTGATGACAAGATCCAGGAAAACCGCAAGTTTACAATTAGTGCTCTCACTATGGAATTTCCCCAAAGCTCACGATCACTAATTCATGAAATTGTTACCGAAAAACTGAAATTTCGTAAACTTTGCTCACGTAGCAAGGATTCTTACTGAGCAACACAAAACAAAACGGATGGGTAGTGCACTTCAGTTTTTAACCCGTTATGATGAAGACGGCGAAGAATTTCTGACACAGATAGTCACAGGAGATGAGACTTGGGTTTCTTAAGACACCCCTGAAAGTAAGCGGCAATCAATGGAATGGAGGCACACTTCATCCCCAGCAAAGGTTAAGCTGAAACAAATCTTGACACCTCGAAAAATGATGTGTACAGTGTTCTGGGACTGGAAAGGCATCTTACTCATTGATTTCTTACCACGTGGTCAAACAATCAAAGAAGATGTTTATTGCAAGACACTTAGGAAATTGCGCCGCGCAATACAGAATAAGCGCCAAGGATTGCTGTCAAAAGGTGTTGTTTTTCTTCATGACAACGCACGACTACACAATGCAAATGTGACGAAAAACCTCCTACAGGGATTTGGCTGGGACATGTTTGACCATCATCCATACAGCCCTGACCTCGCTCCTAGCGACTTTTCATTTGTTCTTATATCTCAAGTCTTTCCTTAGCGGTCAACACTTCAACAATGACGAAGAGCTGAAAGAAAATGTTTCCAACTTTTTGAAGACACAGGCGGCAAACTTCTATGAAGAAAGTATACAAAAACTTGTGCCACGCTATGACAAATGTCTGCAGTTATGTGGAAAAGTAGTTTAAGAGTTGTAGAATTTTGTGCAATAAATAATTATTCTGTATCTGTACACAATTTAATTTTATTACCAACGGAACTTACTTTCTGGACGTACCTCGTATCTTGAAGTAGTAGTACAGGCTCACACTAAATTTATACTCCGGTTACATCAACAAAGTATGCATTGTAAAAGCAGTAACCAATTTCACAAGGACAAAAGAATGATTTTTTTAAATACCAACATCAGGATTTAATCATCTCTAAGATATAATAGCGAATGTTAATTGTAAACAGTTTTCAATGCTCTTATTTGCAATTTCATTATGCAATTAGTAGTAGTATTTTGTATTTTGGGCAATAAATTCTATTCCTATTTGCAGATATTTTATATCAAATTAATAACATTGGTCATCCTGTAGCTATCACCAATAGTTTAAGATTCATAACACACAATCTGTATCAGAATAATAAGAACAGAAAAACATAGCCTGACATTTGGAATATATAGGAAATCCACCAATACAGATAACCACATAAAATTTGATAGCTACAACCCCACAACACACAAACATGCAGTCCTGAACAGTTTAACGTATAGATTAGTACACATTCCCATGGAGAATAAAGAATATCAACAGATACTCCAAACAGCTACCAACAACGGCTTCCAAAAAAGTGCAGTAAACAAGAGAATAGATAAATACAAAAAACTGACCGCATAACACACACAACCACCTTACAGAACCTCGGGGACCAACCTCAGTTCAGAAAATTTGCCTATCATCCTTCGGCACACAACAAACTTCAGAAATTCTTCAGGAATTATAACATTACCTTAGCTCCAAAAAACAACTACAGCATTAAGAAACTGCTGTGCAGAAATTTAAAAGATTCTATCCCTGCAGACAAAAAACTGGGAATTTATAAAATTAAATGCTCAGACTGTAATCTCGGGTATATAGGAAGGACAAAGAGAAGTTTGGAAACCAAATTAAAGGAACACATGAGAAACCTAAAATACAAGCAAATAGAAAAATCAGCCATATCATGAATTTTGATTTACCACCATACAGCAACCTCTGAAAGTTCATTGATCCAGCAACAGATGCCTCCACAATTGATACACCACCACCCCCATCGTTGATGCCAACGAAGAAAGATTTAGTCGGAATTAAGGGTTGAAAATGGGAACAAGTGTTCCCGAAACCGGTCCCAGTAAGTAAAAACAAGTGATGTTTGTGTTACAAAAACTGGCTCAAATTCTGTTATTTTTTATTAGAGATTATATCACTTAGATATATGGGTCCTGCCACTGCCCTATTGGCATTTATACTGAGTAAACAAGTGCCTAGGCTGCACAGGGTGGCTTGTTCTGTGTGATTATGTCAAAGAGCAAATTGTGACTGTGATTGGTCTTAATTATGTTTCTATGTTGTAACAAATGCCTTTGACTCAAAAATTGTTTACAAATACTGCATTTGATTCACTGCTGCAAATAATTCACTTGACATTTCAACGGAATGTTTTATTCTGGAATGTTTTATTTAACTTTTTGTAACCATTTAAAATTAGGCACCATAAATGGCGGTTACATCACCAAAGTAAAGAAAATGAAATGATCCCCTAGGCCGCGAATACTCTAATACCATCGGGGTCAAAGAAAACAAGACTGGATAGGAAAGGTAAAAGAGGGGTTCTGATATGTGGAAAGGAAGAAATATCAGTCCAGGTCAATAATTCACCTAGCTGACCAGTGCGTATTGGTGAGCAGACCTTCCCTTTAGTTCATCACATAATTTTGCTTAGATTGGTTCCGTTAAGTCTTCAAATTATAGAAGCAATTAAAGGGTCTCCTTTCTACTATAACAAAATTGATATGTGAATACTAACAGCTGCACTGCTTGGAGGTGAGGGATCACATATTAGGCTTTTGTCCATATCGATTCCTTTAAGCTTCAGTTAATTATTAAGGGAATTAAAGGGTCTCCTCCCTGTTAGTAACAAAAGTCTTTTATGTAATAACATGATCAGAATCACTACAATACCAAAAAAATCCTGTGTAGTGATTTTTAGACTAACAGGCCATGACTGTCTCAATAAAACATTTATTCAAGATTGGTATAGTGAGATCTCCTCTGTGTCCTTTCTGTACACTTAAAGAATATATGGATGACAACCACCTACTGCGCTGCCCAACCTTTAGTCAACATGATAATATAACATCAATATATTGGAATGCAAGAGAGCAAATGGCTTCACTGCCAACTGCTCTACATTAGACACCAACCAACTAACCAACCAACCATTTCAATGGTTACACAGTTTATGGGTGCACAACATCATGGTTCCTGCACCACTGCATGGCAACACTCCAGTCACTCATGACTCGGTACAATTCACATCACAACAACTGTACTGCAACTCTTCCTTCTTTTAACTAGAAAATAATGTCATTCAACTTCCTGGAAGCTTTTGAAAGTCAAAGCTTGGAGAAACATTTCAAATATCAAGAAGAAATATGTCGAAGAATCTTGCTTTCCGAAGAATTCTATTACGTTGCACCAACCTTCATGTTGTTAACACATCCCAACTGTGATGCCTCTCATATCAAGCCAAACATGAAAACCATTGTGTAAGGCAGCACTGTCACAATATTGCAATAAAGTTATGAGCCTCAAGTGGGGAGTTTGGCCAGTCGAAGAGGTAATTAGAGATAAGGGAATGGAGAAGCACCATCACTTAATGTGAATTCAAAAAGTGCTTACTAAAGATAACACAGTTAACAAATTAGAATTTTCTGACTTGCAGCAAGACAAAAATGGGTTTTCCTTACCAATCCATATACAGTGATTATGAAAATAAAATCAGAAAACTTCCATCATGTACCACATTTTGTGGAAAATATGAACCCATAACCATTTGGCTTATATTTCATATACTTAACATTGCATTTTTTATATTAAAACATAAAGAGAAGTACAAAAACTGAATAAGCTTGTAGTGCACTTAAAGTTTAAAAACTTTTCCTGCAAACTTTCTGTTTGTGGGTAGATGATGATACACCTGTAGGAGTGTCCAGCAGTAATCTACCAAAAGGTTTGATATCCATCTTCACTTATATCATCCTTGCATAGCAGCTATATCTTGATGAAATTGCTGAACACATTTATCACTCAAATCTCCAAGATGAGGTAGAAAAAAAAATAAAAATGGGAATGGGAATGAAGAAAATGTAATTTCAGAGATACGTTGCTTTATAATACTCCAATATATTTTCTGTCATTTCCCTGAAATTGCCATACCTAATATTTCCCAAGAAATTGTTGCATACATTTGTTTAAGGCAGGCCAAGTTGCTTTCTCAGCATCTGCTGCGACAGTGTTTTAGCACGATGCATATATTATTAGTTTAATCATTAGTTTGTAATATTTAACATAAGAAATATATGCTCAGTAGAACGCAGTACCATAGTGTGTAGAAACTCCCTTTGTATTCTTCAAGGCTACATGCTTTGTTGAAAATAACACGAATTTTAGACCATTAGGAACACAAGTAAATGGTGTGATATTTATGCCGTAAATCTACGACAAAGGACCAACGGCTTTACTTTCCTTCCGAAGGGAAGCCATGCTAAGGATTTTTACACCCGAAAAAATCCATCGTCCTCCGCCAGGTTTGAACCCGCGACCTTGGGTATATGAAGTTTGCATGGTAACCATTACACCATGGAAGGCGACAGGAACACAAGTAATAACCTTTGAGAGGAAGAAGCATATTTTCCCTTTAAAACTTGATAGAGGGAATTTCTCATTGTAGAACAAGGTCACATGGGTGGAAAATAAAGAAAAAATCCCCGATAGTCATGTGACAATGCCACTTTACACGCCTTTTTCCAGCCAATCAAAAAGGAGGGCAATACTCAGACCTTTTAGTATATAAATGATGTGCGTACAAGAAATCGGGAGTCACTCACAATGTAGGAAACCTCATACAAGAAATCGGGAGTTGCACACAATGTAGGAAACAACATACAAGAAATCGGGAGTTGCATACAATGTAGGAAACCACACACAAGAAATCGGAGTTGCACACAATGTAGGAAACAAGGTATAAGAAATCGTGAGTTATTCGCAATGTAGCTAATAAGGCTCACACGGTTCACAATGTAGGAATCACATATAAGTTAAACAAGACTGAAAAATTAAAATTTAGTTGAGTCGACACTGGTTTAGCTATGGGCAGCCCGCTGTCACCTATATTAGCAGATCTCTTCATGAGCACTATGGAAACTAGGATTAAAAAGGCATTCCCCTGGATGTTCAAAATATGGTACCGCTATGTAGACGACATCTTTGCAATAGTCCCAGAAAGACACCTAGAAGATGCACTAATACTCCTAAATATGCAAGAAAAGTTTATAAAGTTCACAATGGAGAAGGAATGTGATGGACAACTACCATTCCTCGACCTAAAAATCATAAAAACTAATAATCACCTTACATTTGGCATCTACAGAAAACCTACCCACACCAACAGCTATATAAAACAAAAGAGTTACAATCCCATTCCCCATCAGCATGCTTTACTCAACAGCCTTACACACAGATTGGTAAATGTACCAATGGGAAAAACAGAATACCAATGTGAACTTAATAAAATATTGGACATAGCTACAGAGAATGGATTTCGGGCAGAACTGGTGTACAAAAAAGTTAATAAAGCCAAAAATAGAAAGAGAATTAAAGAAGTCAGCACACTCACTCAAAACCAGAAAGAAAACAAGATCCACAAGAAGTTTACATACCACCCTACAACTTTCTACAAATTCCAGAGGATCTTCAAACGACATAACATCATTCTAGCGCCTGAAAACAATTACTCTATAAAAAACATTTTAAATTCTAAATTAAAAGATGATATCCCACAAGAAAACAAACCAGGAATATATCAGTTCAGCTGTAATGACTGTGAAAAAATCTACATCGGCCAAACAAAAAGAAATATAAAAACCAGGGCAAAAGAACACCACAGAAATATTAAACTCAAACAAGAAGAAAAATCTGCAGTAGCTTGGCATTTTTGGAAAGAGAAACACACTATAAATAGAAGCCCAAAAATCCTCAAAAACATCACAAGGAAGAAAGAATTAAAAGTTTGGGAAAGCATATATATTTGGAAAAACAAGAACCGGGTTTTCAATTTTGAAATCCCGCCAGGCGATCTACTCATCCAGAAGTTTCATCAAACCACCACCAGGGACAGAGACAACCACCACAGCAAGCAATGCCGGTAGTCGACCAAAGGAATTGACAATGGAAGCACATGGCTTCTGAAACATGTTTTCCGAAATAAAAAAGTAAAGTGATGTAGTGTTACAAAATCGACTCAACTAAATTTTAATTGTTAAAACACATCACTGTCTCAAAGTCCACCATATATCAGATAAGACTGACAAAGCTAGCAATGTTCACAATGTAGCTATCCGGGATCATAAGGTTCACAAGGTAGCTAACAAGGCTAGTACGACACACAGTGTAGGAAACCACGTACAAGAAATGTGACTAAGAAATAGCGTGGAGTACAGTTTAGTAAATCGGTGTGTTATGAGTTAATCAGATGAGAAATTATTACCGTAAATGTTATACAGACCGTGAAACTCAAGATTACGGTGACGAATATACAGATATAACAACTCCGTAAAAGTGGAATTAGCACTTAAATAAAACTATTTCATTAAGTTCGTGATTGGTTATGTCGGGAGTCGCCCGTAGGGTTAGTGCCTCAAATAACAACAAATTATCAATAAAAGAAGTCTACAGTGAAATTAAGTGAAATTTCTCTTTTATTTGAGTCTACCAAAAGTGCTATACACCTTTGTCATTCTTTAACCCCCTGAGAAGAGACAACTCATGGTCTACAAGAACGAGTTAGCCAGTGCAAGAAAGGGAATCTGCAAGGAATTTCATGAGCATTAACTCTCGACCAACTCCAAGTAGACTCACCTGACAGCATCATATTGAAACCCCAATGAGACACACAACAACAATACAACATATTTTGTCATTCTTTCTCCCCACAACAAATATACTTCGACAAATTGGAGCCTGAACGTGGGGCGGGCAAATTATAAAGAATGACACAATGAAGAAACAATTAAGTGCTATAATTCTGCAAAATGCTGGAGAACTTCTAGATGGCAACCAAGGTCTCGAAGGAAGGGGCACATTGATGACGTCACCAGTTAATGGACAACTAGAGCTTCAAGAATCGACACCAAGACGTCCAGATCATTAATTGTGAGTGATAGTTTATGTGAAGTGTAAAATAAAAAAAAAATATCAGTAAAAGAAAAAGCGCTGAACCCACTACAAAAGAACAAAATGGTCAGAATAACACTCTTAACAATGTTAAAATAGATATTTTGGAGGGGAACAAAGATATTTGGTAATTTCAATGCTATTGAGAAGAAAAAGGGTGATTGGAGTAAAAATGTCAAACCCAATAGAATCGGACAATGTTGAAAAAGGGTTTTCACAAAATATTGTAGTAACAGATAATGAATGTGAACAATACTTAGAAAGGGAACAGACGTCAGAGTCAGACAATAGCTTACAAAACGGTTCTTCAAACCAAGTTATGGAAGGAGGGGGAGGGACATCCCATAGCAAGGACCAAAGGCAGGTAGCAAAACCACTAAAAGAATCAGCTGGAGAAGAAAACAACTTAAACCCACAGAGTTTGGCTGATTTATTTAAAATGTTAACTAAGGAAATACAATCATGTCAGGAGAGCTTTGAATCACATGTACAGTCAGTCACTTATAGGGGACACGCAGTCATTTCAGGAGAGAAGGGAATCACAATTACAGTAAATTCAAGGGGTAATTGAGGCACAATTTCAGTCGTATATAGGGAAAATACAGTCAGTTAGAAAGGAATGCAAACTGATTTTCAAAAACAGAACAAGGAAATAAATAGAAGTAATATTGAATTAGATCTTAAGATAGAGAAAGTATTAGTCCAAATGGAAGGAAAACCTAGTGTGCTAGAGGGAAAAACATTGAAAAAAGAAGGTGAAAGCTTAGAACAGGTAGACTGGAGGAAGCCATTCTAAGGATTTTTACGCCTGAAAAAATCCATCGTCCTTCGCCGGGTTTGAACCCGCAACCTTGGGAATATGTAGTTAGCATGGTAACCATTACACCACGGAGGGCGACTATTTCCCTGATTTCACAGCATTTACCGCATACAGGATTGTAGTTACATTTACTGCCAAGGCCAACTTTCTTTTTATACTTCCCCATGCTGATCGGATTCACCCTACAATGTAACAAATTTTAATGTCAGACGAGCTACCATTAAAACTAAATGAACTTGAATAGGTTTAGTTACTGATACTACCGCAAGAAACATGAATGAAATGAAATATGTTACTGATACTACCGCAAGAAACATGAATGAAATGAAATATGTTAAAACATTCCTAGTTATATGAAAGCAATGAAACACACAACAGAACTATTCACAAGTAAACTTCTTCCACCATTATGATGCATTCACTTGAATCTGATCTACTGCTATAGAAAACAATAATAACAGTTCCGATGCAACAATTTTGTGTTCTAATTGTATTCTTGTTCCGAATATGCGATGCAACAATTAACTCTAAATAGTTGTTCTGCCATTTATTGTTGTTTTCTGAGTAAAAGAAGAAATGATCGGAATTACCCGTCTATATCAGATTCACCTGCTTTTACGGTACATCTGCAAATGATGAACATTGTTCCAGATGTCCAATATAAGTGACTTCCTCTAAAATGACTGACAAAATACAGGATATGGTTTTGAGTGATCAATGAATCACAGCTCACAAAATAGTAGAGGCCACAGGCATATTACAAGGTACAGTGCTCTCAATTTTTCACCAAAAATTACTCTGACAAAGGTCTTGGCAAGATGGGTGCCATGCTTGCTCTCAATGGAGAATAAACGCAATCATACGATTGATTTGGAAGCTGGTTTGGCAATTTTGTCATAACCCTCACAAGTTTTTGTGTCAATTCATAGCTGTGGATGAAATATGGATACACTACTACATTCCAGAGACAAAAGCGTAGTTGAAACACTGGGTTTTTAAAGGCAAAACAGCTCCAAAGAATGCAAAGGTGGTAAAATCTGCAGATGGTAAAACAATAAATGGAGACTATTATGCATTGATATTGCACCAGTTAAACTAAGAAATCAGGAAAAAACACCCTCATTTGACAAAGAAAAAGATTCTTTTCCATCATTCTCCAACTGTGCAGTTTCAATGACAAAAATTGTAGAATTAAGGTCTGAATTACTATGACTTTGTCTGCTTCTCACTGCTCTTCACTAATGTGATGCGACTTAATTCAGTTCTCATATCCCTTCCCTGATGAGATTAAGTTCAGTTCTTTCAGTCACTTCTCTGATATCATTCAGTTTAGTTTTCACAGTCATTTTGCTTTTGTGACAGCAAGTAGTGGCAAAATAAACATGTGCCTCTTCTTCCTCCTGCTTCATTTGCTATCTAGGTACACCTTTTGATACACATATTATAGAGCATCAAACAGAGGACTTCTCCAATCTCACAATAGCAGAACTCACAGTATGTCACGACCTCAGCACTTGATAACACTTCAGGAGCTCACCCACTAATTCACTAACTGCTTGTAATAACTCATTCATTCATGAGCTTGCTTACATACAAGTGTGGAAGTTTCTGAAATGTTCATGGAAGACGGAGGGGAGAAGCTTTCAGAAGAACCTGGTTACACAGTGCAATAATGAAATTTCCATTGCAAAAAAATGGAATCTACTTAGTACGAAAATATGCTAAAAGCATAAGACGACCAATGCATTGTAACATTTTTAAAAATCAAATTTTGGGCAATATTTTATATCTTTGGTAGGTAAGACCTTTATTTTTTTTACTTTCTCTACATATACTATATACATAGTGTATAAAGAAGGTATTGTATTGCACCCAAAAATTCAATACTGAGATTCCACCAGAAATACATGTTTTGGATCCCTCCGAATCATGTATGTATGTGCATGCATGCACGGCATAGCTCAAAAATGAAAAGACCGTTAAATACCACACTTAGTATTTAGAGTTTGGTATCTTCCAAGGATGTGACACAAAAGAATGCCCAAACTACTCTTTACATGGAAAAAATTTCGAAAATTTTGATTTTCTCAAAAATGGCTCTAACAATTAAAATCTCTTATATTTAAGATATTTACATGCCAAATAAAATGTATATCTTGAATACTCTGGGAATAGCTTCTAAAGACCTCTTTATTCTGGATAATTTTTATTGAATTTTGCATAACTGGTAAACCGTAAGAGATAAACAAAATCTTACTACACAAAAAATGTAGATCACAATAAAACACACTATTTATGTCATATACATTTCATGGAGTTGGCCATTTTCGAGATATTTTTTGCTATTGATTTCAGTTTTGAAATATTCAAAACTTTTCTCATACAGGAACTTGTCAACTCCTGGCCATGCAAAGAAACGGATTTCAATCCCATAGCAACCACATTTTAAAACATTTTTCTGTCACTTCAACCTAGTGTATTCCCTTATTTCCCTTCTACTTACAAAGAAACTAAGTAATAAGACAGTTTCTGCTAATGTTTTAGCATTAAATAGAAGAATATTAACAATAATTTGTTACAGAGATGTAGAGAAAGTGAAGTGAATGGAGCACATCAGCTTAATCCAAAAAACTAGTGGGACAAAACTAGAGATTCCTTTGTAGTTTGGTGCCCTGATTACAGCTGCAAAAACCGTTTTTTACTATCACCTAAACTTTTCTCTGGAAACGCAATTTTATCTCTGCACAAACTGCATGATTTTTACTTTCTCTATACACACTATAGTTTGGGGTGGGGGGATTTTTCTCAAAATCTTCGTGTCGCATCCCTGGAAGATACTAAACCTAAATACCAAGTTTGGTATTTTACCGACTTTTCATTTTTGAGTTATCGTGTTCACAGACACATGTACACACACACACACACACAGATACACACGGACCTTTTTCTGAAAATACTTTTTTTGGATACAGGGGACCCTAAAACATATATTTCCGGTGTATAGAGAAGGTATTGCACTCCACCAAAAAATTTGATACCAAGATTTCACCGGAAATATATGTTTTAGGGTCCCCTGTATCCAAAAAAAGTATTTTCAGAAAAAGGTCCGTGTGTATCTGTGTGTGTGTGTGTGTGTGTACATGTGTCTGTGAACACGATAACTCAAAAATGAAAAGTCGGTAAAATACCAAACTTGGTATTTAGGTTTAGTATCTTCCAGGGATGCGACACGAAGATTTTGAGAAAAATCCCCCCACCCCAAACTACCCTTTACATGGAACTTTTTTCGAAAATTTTACTTTTCTAAAAAATGGCTCTTAACGATTTTGATTAAAATATCATATATTAAAGATATTTACCAGACAAATACAATGTATATTTTGAATTTTCTGGGAATAGCCTCTGAAGACTACTGGGTCAATTTTACGGAATATTGCATAACTGCTAAACCGTAAGAGATGGACAAAAACTTACCACACAACAAATGTAGAGCACTTTAAAATACACAATTTATGTTATATACTTTTTTTTCGTGGAGTTGAAATTTTTTGAGACATTCCTTGTTTTTGGTTTCAGCTATAAAAAACATACTTTTCTCATACAGGACTTTGTGAACTCGTGTCCATACAAACAAACGAACTTCAGTCACTTAGCAATCAGCTTTTGACTATCACTTTAACCTATGGTAGTCCCTTATTTCGCTTCTACTTACAAGGAAGCAAGTAATAAGACTATTTCTGCTAAAATTTTCTGATAAGCATGAAGTAAATAATAGAAGTATACGCTTTTTAAGAATAACTTGTTGCAGGGATATAGAGAAAGTCATGTGAATGGTACACATCAGATTTTTGTTGTTGTGGTACTTATCACATCCTGTTTGTTTTATTGCCACTGCATAAGGTGGTATAGAAGGTTGGCATAGATAAAGTGGAGTTGCAGTTGTGTCAAACAGTAGCTAGAGAGATTATGCGGTATCTATTTCTACAGTGTGTGTAAATCCCTAACATGAATAATGTTGTTAGTGTACATTTCATGCTCAGCAATGTCAAATGTATTAATTCACCAAATCTTTACTAGCATGTATGTGGTGAGCTTACAACAAAGTGCTAAAGACATCCCATTTCTCTGCTTGTAAAAAAAGACCTATGATTTTATTTTGGATTAATGGTAGATGAGGATAAGTGTTGGGTACCACAGAACTGTTGCTCATGTTGCTCCCACAGTTTAAAAGGCCGGACATGGAACTTAACCATCTATGTCATTTGCCATTCCACAGGTATGGAGCGAAACCATAATACAGGTTCCTATTTTTGCTTAATGAAAGTAACAGGAATGTCAGGTAAACCAAATTTGGATTCTGTGATTCCCTAAGTTCCACATTCTGATTCTCTCCCAGTTCAAAAACTGCCATGGAATGGACAATAAAATAGACAATGATAATGGCAATCCGAAGGTCACAAAGATCGTGTTTATATGCTATTTAAGAGGGGAATTCAACAGGCCTTAGAAAAAGATAGAAAAACAACTTATTTTTGGTAGATCTTTTCTATTTTTCAACATAATCTCCTTTTAGCTCAATACACTTCCCAGCTTTTCTCAAACTATTATAAGCCTTCAAAAAAGTAGGATTTTCGAAAAAAGGCATCTATTTGGGGGATGACCTCTTTGTTAGATGTGAATCGTTTTCCGCAGAACCACTTTTTCAAATTTAGAAACAAAAAAAAAAAAAAGTATGTGAAATTTAAATTTAAGAAAAGTTTGAGTTGGAATAGAAACACTTTTATCACTTATATTGTTTTGTTGTGAACCAGTTTAAGAACTACATTTCCTTCTCATCTTGCTTCTTCTTATGTTTCCTTCAATGTTACAGCACTTTCTCCAAGCACTCCAACATACAAACTCAGTGTCTTAATCAGGAAATGTCCGAGTTCCATTGAAAAAGATCCAAACATCATAGAAGAATAATCAAGTTCACCCACTTTTTTTTTGTTTTGTTTGTTTGTTTTTTTTTTTTTTTTTTTAAACAGTACCGGAGTCTGGTCAGGACTCCGGCGCTGTATCCCCTATTTACATTCCCGCCCTGTATGATTACTGGTTTTACTGTTCCTTTACACAAACATATACACATTGCACAAATATAAAACACCCATGCCCAAGGCGGGACTCGAACCCACGATCTCCTGCCCACGAAGCACCAAAGCTAAGACGCCTTAGCGAGCATGGCCATAGGGACCGACACTTGTTCATACAGCATATTATTTCACTTTCAATGGAACAGTGTATCATCAAAAATCTGGGCTGACCAAGGGAAGCCTACTATCTCCTTTACTGACAAATTTATTCATGAGCGAAATGGAGATAAGAATCACTAAACATCCCCATGGTAGGTTGATATTTTTGCCATAGTTCCAGAGAAACACAGAGAAGAAGCAATTACACTTTTGAACATACAGAAGAGACAGTAAACTTCTCAATGGAGAAATAAATAAATGGGCAATTGGCTTTCCTAGTTTGAAAATAATTAAAAAGCGCAACAAATTAAAATTTGGCATATACAGAAACCTACTCATTCAAACAACTATCATATATCCCACCAACATGCAAAAACTAACAGCTTTGCACACAAATTAATCAACATACCTATGGACATGGATGAGCATAATAGTGAATTGAAAAGCATAATTGAAATTGCAGAAGCAAACAGATTTAACAAACAACTGGTTCATTAATTAATTAATTAAAGAAAAAGAAAAAGAAAAAAAAAAAAAAAAAAAAACTGCAACAAAGACACCACTAAAAACAAGGATGAAAAAAATCACATTTAGGATGTTCATATAGCACCCTTTGGTGTTCAACAAGTTTTAAAAAAATCTTTTAGAGATCAAAATATTATCCTAACCACAAATAATTGTTCAATTAAAAATCTCTTAAATTTAAAAGTCAAAGATAAAATTCTAACACAAAATAGAGCAAGAATATAATGGATCAATTGCTCAGACTGAAAAATTTTACATAGGGAAAATAAAAGAAATTTGGCAACTACGAACAAGGAGCATCTTAGAAACATAAATTAAAACAGGAAGAGAAATCAGCAGTGGCATGGCATTTTTGGAGAGAACATAGAGAAGACTTTAATTAAAAGGCACAAGAAACCTGGGAGAATAACCACATCTGGAAGAACAGAAAACACTTGATGAATTTCAAAATTCTGCCTCAGAAGTTCCTAAATCCACACCAGAGGCAAGCCTATCTACTAATAACACATGATAATCATGGCACTGGCAGCCAAAAAGTTGATAATAGAAGCAATGATACTTCAGAAACATGTCCTAAGTAATTAAACAAGTAAGATATGGAAATGCATTACAATCAACTCAAATTAATACTTAAATTATCCAACTTATTGAAATGAGAAAAGGCTCTCAAAATTTAATCAATTTATTTAATAATTTTTTGTTTCACAAGCATGACATATTTAAGCTTCTTTGTAACAAAACTTAAATACTCTTTGGGGTAGTCCCACAGTTGTTACTTATTAATTAATAATGTTTCCACGGCTGTGACCCTCGTGAGCAATGAGCACTCTTCTGCTTTTTCAGGGAGTGGGATATTACAAAAAATACCATGTGGATTTACCTTTTATTATATGTTTTTATTGCTTTTAGTAACCTCCCACACCGGCATTTGCACGAACTACACATTGAAGCAAAAAGAAATAACTCTAGGAAGTGCAAATTGTATAGCGAATGTATTGCTTGTTTCTCGACGAAGTTTCTAATTTGCCTTGGTTAATGTATTACTATTCATGAAACAACAATTACACTCAGGCTGTCACAATTACTGGGACACTTCACAAATTCTTTAAGTTCTCATGTCTCTTCGCGTAACTCAAACGTCTGCTCCATGTAGCTTTTCAACTTTGACTCCCAAAACTTACATCTGGAAACTGGCTCCAGCAACACACATCTTAGGGGAACTGTCCCCTTGCTTTGTTCAGCTGGATCACATGTCTGTCAGTTTGTCGCCACCACCCCTGGGGCAGACGGGCATGCAGGTTTACGTTATATTCAAGATTGTACAATTTTACTGTTGGACAACGTGTTTCACAATTATTACTATTATACTATTATTAATTACCTAAGTCAATAATGAACTGTCTCATCTTGCTGACTTAACCTTTGTTACTAATTTCATAAACAATTTACTATCTGATTAAATTTAAAATGTTGCATTTTTACGGCATTTCAAAATCATACAAATTATAAGACCTTTACATTTGCATTGCATTACTTTATATCACTTTGTTACAGGTTACTTTATTTTACTTTCTGCAAGAAGACAACACATATTAATATTTCATTGTGTCCAAGGCCAATGTCTATAATCCTCATTACGAGTATATTTATTATCTAACTTACTTTTCGCTTGCAATGGTACAATTCCCTTGTTTTGAACACTTAGCTATCTTCACTCTTGGTCTACAATGGCTTAGATTTTCAGGGATATCACTTCTGCTACTTGACCTGTTCATGTTTGCACTTGTCATGTTTTCCAGTGTCTTTCTCTTGCTTCTGACATTATTCCTACACTTTTATTGCTCATTTATCTTGTAAGGTTATATAAATTTGACCATTGTGTTTATCCTTCTCTTCCCTAACAATTTCTTTTGTTTTAGCATTACATTTCTTCACTTTAACTTCAATTCCTACTTCACCTTTTAAATATCTTTTACCTTCTGAACCATAACTTACACTTCCTTGCCATTTTTAATTATAATGAACAATAATATACAAATGTTTACTTTAAGCATTACACATTGATTTATATGAGGTTTCTTGATATGCATCTACAGAACTTCTATTTCTATTACTTTAATTGTTTCTTTACTTAGATGAGCATTTTGTTCTCCTTGTTACTTTCCTCAATTAAATGACAAAAACTCTTTGGTATCTAAATTTTTGCAATAGATTCTGTTCTCAGTTTGCATGACAATATGGTGTTTGACTATTTTATCCTATTATATTGGAGGGACATGATACTGAAATTGGATGCTTTCTTCATATCCATTTTGTACATAACAAGAAAAAAACACATGGATCAGGAATAAAAAGAAACACTAAGAAACAAAATTAGCATATTTAGCCAAAAACAAGATAACCCATTTTTAGAACTTAATATTATAAGAAGACATGATCATTTTTAAACATATACTTTCATCAAAGGGACACAAGCCGATTAAGTCTTTCTTTGAAGCAACAACAATGATGATGGATAAGATTTTCTATTTAGACAATATACTAACATAAAACTTCATTGTAAACAATTTTGCCCAATTTGAACTTGTGTGATGGAAATTCTTGTAATGAGCAGGGGGAGAATGCAAATGTACTGCTTAAGGGGCAGCACAAAGTCCAGGGAAATTGCCTACAAGTCCTTAGTACAGCCAGTTATGAAATATGGAGTAGCATGCTGGGACCCATACAGAGTTAATTAAACTGATTCGCTGGAAAAGATACAGAGACAGGCAGTTAAATTCATAAAGAGAAGTGAAGATTTTGGACTAACAAAAGGCGAAGAGAATAGATGGGAGCGCTAAAATTTAGGCGTAAAACACATAGGTTAGTTGCACTATTTAAAGCATATCGTCGTTGATGATAGACAACCTCCTATGTGACAAAAACTAAATTTTACAGGAGAGTGAAAAAACTGTTTTGTGAAAAAACTGTTTTGTGAAAAAACTATTGCATATATATTTTAAGATTTACTGATATAACAAGATTTCTATCATAAGTTAGTATCAAACATGTACTTTACTTCAGTTACATTGTTAATTTTGATATTATGTGCAAAAAATTGGTACA
The DNA here is from genome assembly GCA_030762935.1 of Hymenopus coronatus. Lineage (NCBI taxonomy): Eukaryota > Metazoa > Arthropoda > Insecta > Mantodea > Hymenopodidae > Hymenopus > Hymenopus coronatus. Next base: position 17,023,121 of record CM060890.1, read on the forward strand.
AGTGGCACATAGGAGATTTTCCATTGATGATATATTGCACTTGGGAGGTTTTATACAAGAGCAAAATACAAGTGAAGTCCCAACATGAGTAATATTTTTCATATTTTTTTCATTTTATTAGTTTTATTAGTTATGGTGAATTGTAAACAAATATTTACTACAATAATTATACAAAGGAATGCAGGGCAGAGAGAAAATTTCTGTTTTACCTTTCATAATTTGACACTCAATATTCACAGTTATTATGAATTGATCAAGTTTTTGTAACACATGCTAATACATCCCTTGTCTAATTTTATCTTTAGTTTTATTTGAATCCTTGTTGCACTTATTATGTGAATAATGTGATTATAATACATTGCATTCTCAACTGTAAATATAAAACTGTATGTCAAAATTATTTATTGTTTTCTCTTATCTGATTTGAAGCAAAGGCTGCAAAAGGCATGATGATCTTTTTCAATGACATCTTTCATCTCCTGCAAGTGTCTAAATTTAGATTCAGTAATTGGAACTTGAGTCTTATATAGCTGCTTAGGACCTGAAGAAACATTTTCCTTAATCTTGCACTTTCTAGTTTGAGGTAATTCACTATAATTTTCTAGATGGTCAGTTTTGAACAGAATTCCTCCATTCGGAAGATACTTCAACGCTCGAATGTCAGTCACCACTTGATCTCCAGCTACTTTTCCAGGTCTCAAAGAAACTATATTGGTGGAAATCTCTTCAAAATTAAGAAAAAATGAATAATCTACAACTTTCACTTTGTAGGGATTATGGAGTCTAGCTGTTCTCATTCGAGCAACATAGTCTGCTGGTGAATTTATAGGAGGTTTGAAAAGCCTTTCCAATGTAGCATGCACATTGTCAGCCTCCATCATTGTGTGACCCTTCTCTAAGTATAGTTGTTCAATGGTAATATGTTTGGTTTTAGCTATATCCCTCAATGTGCTTGCAAAGACCTTATTTCTGTTTTGCATCGGAAATTAGGATAACATTCTCATAAGTTTTAGGCATGTTGGTTATAAAATCTGAAATGCAGGACCTGAATTCATTTGCTGTAACACCTGCATCAGCTTTGTGCCAAAAATAGAGCCTTACATCTCCTTTGTTAAGTTCATATATAGTGAAATTATGGCATTGCAGCTTTTGTTTGTAATAAAGCTTAGATGCTAAAACTTTAGGACACAGGAGCACACTTTGTAAGTCCATGGTGACTACTACAGTTGTATCCTTAGCTCTTTCTTTAGCAGCATTCTTTGCAGCTCGAGCATAATCTTTTTTCTCCATGTGTTGGTTATACAATTCTTCAGAGAGTGTTCCAACTTTAAAGCTGTACCAGGTATCGCACTTTTTGCATGTCCTGTGTATATCTATTCTCTCCTCTTTTAAAATTTCTTGGAACAACTGTTTTGCAACTAATTTGACTTTATTATTATAACACCATTCTTTGTAAACTTCATACATGTAGACCGAAACGTTGATTCAACATAGATCTTGTTTGTTGAAGACCTGCAGTAATGGCTAGGAACCTTTGGAAGACAGGCCAGCCATCTCTTTTAAACTGTAAATTTCCTCACTCTTCTGCCGTTTTGTCTATTGCTACGAGCTTTCTTTTTTCTCCCAGAAGTTGCATTGTAATTTCTTTTACATATCAACTATATTCTCATTTGCAGTAAATTGCTTCTTTTTCACCCACCGTTTATAGCTATCTTCTCCAATGCACAAGGATTTAATATAAATGTCCTACACACTTTAACTCTGTCACCATCACCTTTCTGTAGAAAAATGTTGTACCCTTCTATTTTCTTACTCTCGGTTTCTCTTCCATTTCTTCTTTTTCTTATACATCTGGTGTTCACCAAACCTCTAACAAAAGCTATTTTTACTTTCTCTATATGTGCTGTGTATATAGTGTATAGAGAAGGTATTGCACTCCACCAAAAAATTCAATACTGAGATTTCACTGGAAATATATGTTTTAGGGTCCCCTGTATCAAAAAAAAGTATTTTCAGAAAAAGGTCAGTGAGTGTGAGAGAGTGTGTGAGAGAGTGTGTGAGTGAGCGAGTGAGTGAGTGAGTGAGTGAGTGAGAGAGAGAGAGAGAGAGAGAGAGAGAGTGAGCGAGTGAGCATGTGAGCGTGCGTGCGTGTCTGTGAACATGATATCTCAAAAATGAAAAGACGGTACAATACCAAACTTGGTATTTAAGTTTAGTATCCACCAGGGATGCGACACAAAGATTTTGAGAAAAATCCCCCCACCCCAAACTATCCTTTACATGGAACATTTTTCAAAAATTTTGATTTTCTAAAAAAGTGGCTCTAACGATTTTGATTAAAATATTGTATATTAAAGATATTTACATAATAAATAAAATGTATATTTTGAATTTTCTGGGAATAGCCTCTGAAGACTACTTTATTCTCTGTCAATTTTACGGAATTTTGTATAACTGCTAAACCGTAAGCGATGGACAAAAACTTACCACACAACAAATGTAGAGCACCTTAAAACACACAATTTATGTTATATACATTTTTTTCATGGAGTTGATTGTTTTTGAGATATTCTTGTTTTTTTTGTTTTTTTCAGCTATAAAGACTTTTACTTTTCTCATGCAGGACTTTGTGAACTCGTGTCCATACAAACAAAGGAACTTCAGTCGCAGAGCAACCAGCTTTTGACTATCACTTTAACCTATGGTACCCCCTTATTTCGCTTCTACTTTCAAGGAAGCAAGTAATAAGACTATTTCTGCTAATTTTTGCTCCATTAGATGAAGTAAATAGAATAATTTGTTGCAGTGATATAGAGAAAGTCATGTGAATGGAACACATCAGATTTTTTTCATTCCAAGTCCCCATGTTCCAAAATCTTTTGAACACTATCTCCCTCTCTTTATCTGTAAATGAAGCACATAGAAAACTTTGTTCACTCTTCCTTTCCCCCTCTTTATGCAAACAGTGATTCTTCATCATTCTTACTTCTTTGGGGACATTTTGTATTTTTCTCTTTCCATTTGTCTTGTATCCAGTGTAAGACTTTCCTAGTACCCTTTTTTCTTTTGCTTCAGCTGCAAGGCTTTTGCTACTAATTTCTTCCACAACAGGAGGAACCTCATGGAGCTGTATGGTCTGTTGTATTTCTTGTCCGGGTAGTCCAACTTTTAGTGTTAATTCTGGATATACAGCTGTTTCCACTGATGCTACATCACTTTCTTTGTAAGAACTTTGTCTATCATTATAAAACACTTGAATCGCAAGTGCTTGATTAAGTACATCATATAAGTCATCTTCAGGTTGGAGCAAAATAAGCGTATCAGAATTGCTTTTTTCAATTGCGATTAAATCAATCTCTTGTGAAGATACTGAATGCTGAATTTGGTTATCCTGAGCTTTAACTATACTCCTTGAGCTGCTTACATTAGGAAGCACAGAACTTTCATGAAAAAACTTTAGAATTCCCCAAAGACAGGCATTTTGCAGTATTTTCTGTTGCGGGAGTCTCTCCTCTATCAAGTTGCAGTGCTGTTATAGCAAGCTCAGCTAGTCGTTTTCCGCGAGAAATCATTTTAAAACCTGAAATTTACAGCATACTGTAAGTTGTTTGGCACAGTTCTCATTGTGATAATGCTAACCTATTAACTTTGTGTTCGTAAAGGACTTTTGATATTCGAAGAAACAAAACATGTGTATTTGTTTATGGACTCGGTGGACCTAAACATATATATCTACTACAATCTCGGTGTCAAATTTTAGGACAAATTCAATACTTCCTCTTCCTAAATCCCTTCAGGCTGGGGGCAGAGAAAGTGAAATGTGGCACATATCTCTAAATCCATTGCTTTGGAGACCAAAACTATCCGTAAAATAAATATTTATCATAAAGTTGTTCTGTTTTTCTTTATTGCTCAGACATTTACTATATCTTGCATTTTATTAGTATTTTTTTATGCATTGAGATTAACCAGAAAAGAACACACTTTTATATGCTTTCCCTTCAAAATCAATTAATAATTAGGAAAATGTATTAAATTACATTAATATAATTTAGGGTTCTTATATCAACAAAATTGTACTCAACACATAGGCAAACAAGTTTAGTGGAACTTATCAGCTATAATGGAATAACCGGTTACCACCTCACCATGAACAAGTTTCATTTGGTTAAATCAAAGTTTAAGGTTTGTTATGTAAACAAATATTTAATACTTTGTCATAATGTCTATGCTTAAAAAGACTTACCTTATATTTATGAAGTGGTGCCAAATTGCGTAACTCACTATTCCATACTAGAGGCAAAGCAACACAATCCTACACACTCCTAACTATACTTTTCTGGCCTTGTAATAAGTTTCCCGTTAACAACTAGAGCCAATGCTCGCTAAAGCGCCAACTGCAATAGCTCCTATGTGGCACCCTATCAGCTATAAGAGCACTTGTTCCCTTTGCGAAAACCTCCCATATGGTTATTTCCACATGAGAGATATTCTACCATCTAGAAAACATAAATACACATAGGAGTAATTTTTTTTTCCCTACATTATGGCATGTATAATTTTTTTTCACTTAGGAGGGTTTCTCTAACCTGTAGAGGTGGGAATTCTGAAGCCAGTGATACCAAAATGTGAAAATCAAATTTTCGGTCAAATAGGAGGTTTTCTATCTTCGATGAGAGTGGTTTAAATGCATGGGTGGGCGTTAGTAAGAGGTTAGAAAACCCAACATACTACGGACGAAACAAATTTGTATAAAATTAAGGGTAGAAGGTACAGAACCGACGTAATAAATTTTCTTTTGTTAATTTTCTTTTTGAAGAATGGAATGAATTGCCTGTAGCAGCCTTTCAGGGCTGCCCTCTGACCTTAAAGAAGTTTAGGAATAATTTAAAGAGAATAAATGTTCGTTAATTTGAGTAAATATTGTGAAGTAATTAGGGATTTCAAAAACTGTATTAGTGTATATTACTATTATTAATGTATATATTAGTAATGTGTAGTATTAATGTTGAAGCTATCAGTTCACCCTGAAGACGAGGAAGATAAACTTCTTCGAAACGTTGGTGTCAAGCCAAGTTATTACCTGGCTAGAAGCCCGAGAAGATTTTGAATTAACACGTCGCCAGGAAAGCTATAGTTCTTATTTTCATAATAACTGTTTATAATTGACATAAATATTGCTATACTGAATAATAAGTAGTTACGCATTAAAAAAAAATTATGTATATATAATATGTTAGTTGTATAACTATTCTTAATTTAACTTAAGCTTATTATTGTAAATTTAACTGTGCCACCGGGCAGTGTCCAATTGCAGAGAATAAATACATACATACATACAATAGGAGATGATGAAGGACAAAACTTTCTACTTAGAGAACATAACATAACACATTGTTGTAAAAAGTTTTAAATTATTCAAATTTGTGTGAAAATTCATGTAACAGGCAGAAGGGAAAAGGGACAATGGAAATGTAACCAGTATGTCTGCAGTGGGAGGAGGGAAATGTCAACTAAACCTGTCTTTCTATTTGACCATTGGCAATACAACACTGATGTGAAAGGAAATCGTCTATAATTTCAGTTTTAAAGAGAATTTTTTTTCGAATGAGAATGCTTGCAATTATACATTTATTAAAAGCTAACTTTACAGTACAAAATAAAACACTCAAAAACTATATTAAACGCACAAAAACTAATGCATATGTTATGACATTGGTGATAATTTTTACAATGCTTCATCATTGCCATACCAGCAAACTTTGAAACTTTTTTTTTCCTGAATGCTATTTGGAAAACATACATTGCAAATCAAACTATCCCCAGTTCCCAACATTAATTTTTCAAAAACAAAAAAATAGGATAAACCTAGTAATATGATGTAAAAACATTTCCTTCTGCTTGAAGCATTGTTATAAGGTAGATAGTCTTTTAAAATATGCTTGAATTTTCAATTTAACAATTAATTCATTAAAACATTTTTAATTTTGCAAACTTTTATCATTACTTACTATTCCCCAGCCAAGACTAAGAAAAGGCTAACTACTTATATTCTGATTTATAATTTTTATCACAATATATTTTAAATCTTTCATAAATTTGTTTTAAAATATTCTGTTTTAAGTGTTAAACAGGCTGCTTTAAATGCATTTTAAAAGAGGTGTACTCACTCAAAGAGCGCTGTGTGAGTTTCTCCTGCCCATCAGTAGCACAAATGTGACTTCGAGTTACTCCATGAGAAGAGAGCAATATGGGTAGAAGATCTGGAGGTGGACTCTGAAGGAGTTGATGTAATGTTTCCAAGGCCGCATTTACAACATTATGATCATTATGATTGGTGTAATGAAGACACAACTCATACACCTAGAAAAATGTCCACAAATTTTAGCATTAATAATCTTATAAATTCTCTAGCTTGAATTTATGAAAGGCATAATAAATTGAGGTGTTGCTTTGTATGAATTTATATTGCTAAAACTACCTGGATCATTCTGTCCACTGCCAATGGCGATTCTTGATGGCATCTGCGCACACCAAAACTTCCTCTCATTTCATCCTCTCCTCCCTCTCTGAGCGATACATGCGGCAAAATATTACGAAGGCATCCTAATACACCCAGCACATTAGAAACTGACTGCTCTTCTTCTATAGGAATAACACTATCTGAAAGAGTATAAAAGTAAACATAATTACAATAAAAAAGTGGAAAATCTAATCCTGAACAAAAAAATTTTAATGCTGACGACATAAAGCATGTTTTGCTTCTGGAACTGTATTAGCTTTTACAAGAAAACATGTCTACACTAAACATGAAATATTTTTTATTTCAGTCCTGCAAGATCTGAAGTTAAATTACTACATACTCATGCCCTTGTTTTATTTTTTTTATAGCTTAGCATCCTTACATCCTTTAACCTGTTGCTGTTTGCTGGTGGTGATGTCAGGGCCCATAGAACTTAAAGTTACTTGACATTCGCCTTATCAGTATAAGGAAAAACTCCCCAAAAAATCTTATGTGTCCCTTTCACATGACTTTCTCTACATCTCTGCAACAAATTATTGTTAAAAAATTAGCAGAAACAGTCTCAGTAAGTAGAAGCATCCTTGTAAGTAGAAGCAAAATAAGGGAGTACCAAAGGTTAAAGTGATAGTGAAAAGGTGGTTGCTAGCTGTCTGAAGTTCATTCATTTGTATGGACATGAGTTGACAAATTCCTGTATGAGAAAAGTATAAGTTTTTCAAAGCTGACACCAAAATTAAAGAATATCTCAAAAACGATCATCTCCAAGAAAAATAATGTATATAACATAAATTGTATGTTTTAATGTGCTCTACATTCAAGACATACATATTATTTGTCAGGTAAATATCTTTAATATATGATATTTTAATCAAAATCGTTAGAGCCATTTTTAAGAAAATCAAAATTTTCGAAAAAAGTTCCATGTAAAGGGTAGTTTGGAGTGGGGGGATTTTTCTCAAAATCTTCGTGAGCATCCCTGGTAGATACTAAACTTAAATACCAAGTTTAGTATTTTACGGACTTTTCGTTTTTGAGTTATCGTGTTCACAGACACGCGGACACATACACACACACAGACCTTTTTGTGAAAATGCTTTTTTTTTTTTTTTTTTGGACACAGGGGACCCTAAAACATATATTTCCAGTGAAATCTTGGTATCAAATTTTTGGATGGAGTGCAATACCTTCTCTACACACTATGTACATAGTATGTGTAGAGAAAGTAACAAGTCTGAGGTAATATATCTAGACAGCTTCTGACAATACTGCCCTATTATATATATTGAATACATTAAATTTTAAACATTAATGGAAATAGTACCAAAATATGTTAAGAATGGTGTTAGTTTCATTAGTTTGAAGGTGGAAACCCTGTACTATGCATGAACCTTGTCTTGCACATTAGTTTTAAGGGGAAGCAAGAGTCGAGGGAAAGAAGAGAGAGATCGTCTTCTGTCATCTTTCCACAGTGCTGTCAACCTAAAAAGTTTCTTTCTTTGAGGCCTTCAGCCATTATGATAAATAGATCATCTAATTTATCGCAAACTAGCTGAATTATTAAATGAAACACAGTGTATGTGCTTGTACATGAACTCTGGAGTCTACCGTCAGAATGAACCTTAGCATTGGAGCCATTATATATCAGGGTGAATAACACACTTCTTGTCTCAATGTTGTTGCTCTGCTTCCAAAAATGTGCAAAACCCTTGAATTAAGACTAGGAGCTAAGCGCTCAAGAAAAGCATTCATAGTACATATTTACACAGAATACATATATACTTGGCTTAGTACTGCATTGATAAAATCCAAAAATAAAAATAGGAGTTACTTTTCTACTCAACATACCTAATAATGTATTCAAAATATAAGACATGAAGACATAAGGTTTTCGACAATGGAGACAAATTGTCAAAATACTAGAAGCAGCTGTTCTACGCACAACTGCTGAACTGGAAGATAAATTGTGCAAGAATGCTTTCAATAAGCCCTGTAAGAAACAAATAAACACAATTAATAAGGGAAAATAAGTATTTAAAACAGTAAAGCATAATATCAAAATGTTAAAAATGTTGTCAATTTTAAAAAACACTTCCGCTCCACTTACTTGACAATAGTACACATTTCAATTAGATGTCTGCTCAACTACTTGTTGTCGACTTGGTTGAGTGGCTCTTGCCACATATCTGCCTCGTCTTTCCCTTATTGTTTGGTCTGCTGGTGTTTCCATTAAGCATATAATGTCATCTGATACCAGTATTTCAAAATTAATGATCTGTTTGAATTCTTGGTAATATAATATTTTTGCATGCTAATTTTGCATTCACAATGATTCTTGGCCATTTTAAAAGTTTTATTTTTTTGCTAATATTATGATTACATGACCAAAAGTGATAAGCTGTGGATTATCTATTTGTTTGAATTTAATAATTTGCAGGTTTGTTTCCAAATCCCTTTTTGTTTTACCAATATATTTTTTTTGAAAATCTTCAGTTCTTTCAATTTTGTTTCCAAATTCTATTTTGTTTTGCCAGAATGTATTTTTGACGCTCTAATAGTGTGGGGAAATATTTATATTACTAAAAATTTGAACAGATTTATGAACTATTGCATATTAAATAACATGGGAAGGGGGAGGCAGATATGTGACCTGAGATGGTTAACTGATCAACTGAGAATGGCAAGGATGTCTCCTTGAAAATGTACTGTTGCTGTTTAGAAGTGAAACAAAAGTATTTTTAAAGGTTGAGAAAAATTTTAACATTCCACCAAATACATAAAAATTTATCTGCAACAGTTCACTCTTAATAACTTTACCTTCAACAAAACATGACTGCAATACTGAATTTCTGCATAGTTTTATGTGATTTAAATGTTATGAGCAACTAGATGGCACCATAAATTTTTCTATAATTAATACTGAATTTGTCTCTACAAAAGAACTGTAAATTATCATCTGTCAAGTACATCCTTACAACTCACACAAAATAAACATTAACAAGATAATGCAACTGTAGCATTTGAACTATCATAGAAGTTGAAGTTCTTTATCCCAAGGTTTTTTCTATTGGGTCAAAATCTATGGATATCATTTCCACACTATTTCAAACAGGTTTGTGATTCTTACCCTTCTTACAGAACCCTATGGAAAAAATATTTTCATGATACTAACTCAACTCTAATACAAAAACAATACACATCAATTTGCATTTTGTTCACATTTAGGGAATTATTACAAGTATATTGGAGTTTATTCTGAAAACATTGGAAATGCATGTTAATTATAACTTTCTAGGACTGATTAAAGATTAAATTAAGAATTATTTCAACTCTCAAGAAATGTCATATTTTACCTATTTCCTGGGTGTAGTGAAACCAACAGAGGTTTAGATAGTATTTAATAATAATAATCAGGAAGATAAAACAAAATGTTAAATGTTTACTTAAGGTAAAACATATCTATGAATATATCCATAATACAGAAATGAGACAAAAACAGCAATTTTGGAAATTGGAACCCTATATTTAATAACTTGAAGCATGCTAAGTTACAGCTTTTGATGATGTTGCAATAAACATTGCAGGAGTGCTGTTGCATTCTCTGATTATTTCCTATTGTTTCGTTAAACTTTTAAGATTTAACACCTGGACTGCATTATTTCAACTCTTATTATAACTGATGATAACTTGATAGAGAAATGCTAAGCTACTTTTAAAGAACTTGCTAATCTTTTTATATTTAATTAATAAATATGACACCCACACCCACCCACCCACACACACACACACACATTTATGCTTCATTTTAATAAATTATAACCTAAAACATGAAGAGAGAGTGTGCATGTGTGTGTGCATGCGTGCGTGTGCATGCATGTGTGCATGTGCCTCGTAGTGAAAAATTCCATTTCAACTTTATTTAATTAACCTTTTTGTTTGTAACATTTTTAATTATGGACACTTTGATAGACGTGGCTAGAAATCTTTTAAGACACTATCCATACTTATCTGACATTATGCAATGAAGAACATAGAGAAAACATAATTATTTTATTCTACTTAATTTGGATATGTATGTCTTACAATTATTCTAATATTGTAGCTAAATTCTTTTAAACATTTAGGTGCTAAATGTAATTTTTTTTAATTTAATTTTTATTTGTACTAAGCAATAATACAACAAAGAATATGACTATACAATATAATTATTATTATTATTATTATTATTATTATTTAATAGTAAATGCAACACGTAGGTAGCGAAATACTAAATAATAAAAAGCACACATTTTCAAGTTCAACCGCTATGCCTCACTGCATCTCTTTTTATGGACCACCAACTTTCTTTCTGATTTTAAGTGCTTGTCTACCTTCTTACTATCTTTACTAAAAAGTTGAATGATGGATATTTTTCTGTCTAATTTCCCATTTATACACTCTTTCCTCCAAAGTTCCATCCCTTCATATTCAAATATGCTCCATACTTTTCTTTCCTCCACATATGAACACTGATTCTGTTGGAGACATTGATATTATAATGTTTACAAAAAATGCTGCGAAGTAGTACTATGAAATTTGGAATCAATTAGTTAAAAACTGCATGAAAAAATAAATTTTGCACAATATGCATTAGCTGCTTCTAATACATGGTAGTAGTAAGTTTATGGCTGCTGAAATTTGGATTATATCTCAGCTATAAGCAGAAAAGTTTTGTAATTGTGTGATTATTATCTGGTAATTCTCACATAAAGCATTTTAGATTTTACAAAATAAAACCCTGCTTGTATATAATTTTTAAGAAGGAGAAGGTATATGATAGACAACTACCATTCCTCGACCTAAAAAATCATCAAAAATAATAATCACCTTACATTTGGCATTTACAGAAAACCTACCCACACAACTATCCATCAGCATGCTTTACTCAACAGCCTTACACACAGATTGGTAAATGTCCCAATGGGCAGAACAGAATACCAATGTGAACTTGCTAAAATATTGGACATAGCTACAGAGAATGGATTCCGGGCAGAACTGGTGTACAAAAAATTTAATAAGGCCAAAAATAAGAAGAGAATTAAAGAAGTCAGCACACTCACTCAAAACCAGAAAGAAAACAAGATCTACAAGAAGTTTACATACCACCTACAACTTTCTACAAATTCCAGAGGATCTTCAAAAGACATAATATAATTCTAGCTCCTAAAAACAATTACTCTATAAAAAACATTTTAAATTCTAAATTAAAAGATGATATCCCATAAGAAAACAAACCAGGAATATATCAGTTCAGCTGCAATGACTGTGAGAAACTCTACATCGGCTAAACAAAAAGAAATATAAAAAACAAGGGCAAAAGAAGACCACAGAAATATTAAACTCAAACAAGAAGACAAATCTGCAGTAGCTTGGCATTTTTGGAAAGAGAAACACATCATAAATAGAAGCCCAAAAATCCTCAAAAACATCACAAGGAAGACGGAATTAAAAGTTTGGGAAAACATATATATTTGGAAAAACAAGAACCGTGTTTTCAATTTCGAAATCCCGCCAGGCGATCTACTGATTCAGAGATTCATCAAACCACCACCAGGGACAGAGACAACCACCACAGCAAGCAATGCCGGCAGTCGACCAAAGGAATTGACAATGGAAGCACATGGCTTCTGAAACATGTTTTCCGAAATAAAAAGTAAGTGATGTAGTGTTACAAAATCGACTCAACTAATTTTCAAGTGATAATATAGCTTACAAGGTTTGGTATTAATTAAGACTTCGAATTCTAAATGAAAATAATGCAAATGAGATATGGAAGGTTATGAAATCAATGTATAATAAATATGTAACAAAACCAAGTATAAAACCAGGAGAATGGATGGAATATTTTAAAAATTTGTATGGGGAAAAAAAGAGTAAAAATGAGATAGGAAATTGGGAAATAGGTAATAACTATGTAGATATACTCGATGATATAATAAGAAGTGAAGAAATAATCCAACAGGTGAAAATAATGAAAAGAAATAAAGCAACGGGAATAGATGGAATCCCTCCAGAGTTCCTTAAGGAATGGTGCACTGAAATAAACAGAGTTAAGGTTTTAGTAGACTTATTTAACACAATTAAGGTGAAGGGGTATATACCAGATAAGTGGAGGAAAGCAATCATACATCCAATATACAAAGGCAAGGGTAGTGTTGACAAACCAAACAACTATAGAGGCATTGCATTATTATCAAATGTAGGAAAAATTTTTACTGGTATTATGGCAAGCAGGATACAAACATGGGTTGAAGAATATGATATCCTCTCGGAACTTCAGATGGGCTTTAGAAAAGGGAGGAGGACAGTTGATAACTTATTTATTATAAAAACACTGGTAGATAAATACTTGAAAGACAAAAGAGGAAAGTTATATATGGCTTTTGTGGATTTAGAGAAAGCATACGATAGGATAGAGCTTCAATTGCTGTGGCATAAGTTGTTGACTAAAGGAGTGAGTAAACAAATGGTGGACACCCTTAGAGCATTATATAAGGAAAATACTTTTTGTATAAGAGTGGAGGAAGGGGTTGTAACAAGAGAAATCCAACAAGAGAAAGGCCTTAGACAGGGATGTAAGTTAAGTCCAGTCCTATTCAATTTATATATAGATGATGTATTAACAGAAATTGGGAGAAATAATAACTCGATGCCAGTAATTAATAATATTCAGATTCCAGGATTACTGTTTGCAGATGATCTAGTTATAGGTGCAATTACAGTGAATGGCTTGAAACAATCCTTGCAAACATTAAATAATTACTGTAAAGAGTGGAGTTTAAAAGTGAACCAGGACAAGACGCAGATTGTAGTGTTCAAAAAAGGGGGAAAATTGAGCAAATATGAAAAATGGAAGAATGAGAATGAAAAGGAGTACAGGGTAGTGAGAGAATGTATTTATCTAGGAGTTAAAATTGATAGTGGTGGCAATTGGGAAAAGCAAAAGAAATTTGCATTGGCAAAAGGAAAAGGAGCTTTATCAGCTATTAGAAGTTGCAAATACAAAGCACCTAATATAAATATTAGATGGTTAGAAAAAGTGTACAATATGGTGGTTGAGGCAAAAATGCTATATGGGATAGAAGTATGGGGATTAGAAGGAGGATGGGAAGGCATAGATGAGGTGCATAGGAAATTTTGCAAAGAAATACTGGGGTTACCAAATGCAACTGTTAGGCAGGTAGCACAAATAGAGCTGGGTAGAGTGGCAAGTAAGGGAAAGATTATGGAAAGGGCATTGAAATTTTGGCATAGGATATTGAAATTGGAAGAAAGGAATTTGTTAAAACAGTGTTTAGTATATCAAGAGAAAAGTTTAAAGAACAAGGGATGGGTAGACTGTCTTCGAAATAACCTGGAAAGTAGTGGGTTAGGGGAAATGTGGAGAAGAAGAGAAAATAATGTGAATAACTTCTGGAAGTTGGCAAGGAAAAGATTTGAGGATATAGAAATACAAAAAATATTTAGTGAAATAACTGAAAAGAGATCTTTAGTTTTCTATATACCAATGAAAGTCTCATGGGGAAGGGAAAAGTACATTGATGTGACAAATAAAGAGGAGCGAGAAGGTATTGCATGGCTGAAAGCAGGAGTATGGAGATTAAAAGGTCTAAGGAAAGGTATTCCACAAAATCAATGTCCTATATGTGGCGGAAATGAAGATATAGAACACATTTTATTTAAATGTAAAGGAACTGAAATTTGGAGAAAAAAGTATATTAATAAGAAATGGTTTAAAATAGATAGAAATGTAGTAGTAGTTGAAATGTTTCAAAAAGATAGTAAGAAGATTGGACAATTCTTATGCAAAGTGAAAAATAAATGGATATGGACAGTAAATAGACAAAATGGTGTAATAAACTAGAATTAATAAACTATTGTAAAATATGAGTATGACCGGTAAAGAGCCAGGGCTGAACACCGATCATATTCACCTGTATAATGCTTAGCATAAATAAATAAATAAATAAATAAATAAATTAAGACTTCTGTAAAATCACATGTAAAGTGCTCACCTGAAAAAGCATAAATTTAAAATTACATGCTATAAATAAAAACACTTTTCTCTTACATTCATTTTTAACTATAGATTTATATAGGTGTAATGGAGACTGACATGAAAGGTTTATAAATGCATGAAAGCAAACTGCAGAAAGTACTGGTACTATATTAGCCAATTTCATTCTTCTGTATACATACCACCTTTTTCAGCTTTTTTAATTAACATTATTAAGGCCTAAGCAAATATTTATTAATCATGCAGGATAAATTAATAGCAAACAAATCTACCTTTATATCATTGTCTGTAGTGAAGTTTCCAAGTGCTCTGAATATCTTTGGCATTGCAGCTGCAAGTGTCTCAAGCACAGGTTCTTCTGTTCTTTTGGCAATAAGGATAATGCATGGAATGAGGTTCATGACATATGGTTTGCCCTTCTGTGGCCTGAAAATACATAAAGCAATAGCCATTAAGTCTGAAAACTGACTAACAATATTCATTCTAAACCCTGTTAATAAAAATGGTTCAAATCACATTTAAGAGGTGAAAGCAAGTTATAGAAATACATTACAATGACAACACAAATGAAATAAGGGCAAGAGAATAAAAAACTGACAGCATTGACTGTAAAGTACTTTATGGCTCAGTACTCATTACTATCTATCTTAAACATTAATGATCTCAAATAAAAAATCCAAGTAGTTCCACAAAATGTCACTATTTGCAGATGATACAAACTTCTTAATTTCAGGACACAATGAAGGTGATCTAGAAAGAAATATATAACAATAGCTAGAAACAGATAAATTATTGATTTCACACTGTTATAAACGAAGACATATATTAGTATTCCACCATAAAAAAAATGTCAATAAACCACCCAAAAATTGAACTAAATGGTACTCTAATTAATTATCATAAAATATAACATTTCTAGATAACTAGGTGGACAATACTCTAAATTGGAAGAAACATGTAAAATCATACTGATGCATCTAACTTCATGTACATGCTTATAAGTAAATTTTAGTATTACAGTGAAACTATACTTCTCTGGCCTTCTACTTCCTGCCAATTCTGTTGATCAGCATTCTTCCAGTTTTGATACTGCTTTTTCTGACATGATGTATTGGTTCTTAACAGTAGCAGTAATGTCATCCTTACATGCCCACCTTTCAAAATTTCAACTTCTGTTAGGTTAAATTAATTAAAATGGGATTGCACACAATCTAGGAATGATTATGAGATATGACATTTTGATTGGCCATCTAATACAAAAAAAAATTAAAACCAGTTCAGTTTTGCCTAGCTTGGCACACCTGCTGTTATTTAGAAGTTAGCAATTTCAGCACAAGATAATGGCAGTGGTGTAAATCACAAAGTAGAATGAAAGACAATAATTTTTAAGTCCATGTTTTCCCCCCTTTCTTCTCCTTTCATCTTTTACCTGGTTGGTCATATAAGCTGAATGAGATGGGTGAAATGAAACTCAAATGATCCCACGGAGCTCAACATTTACCTGATATTCATTTTCTCAGGATAAGGAAAACCCTGGATGATTTAAACTTTCGTATTATCCTTATAACAGAGTAACAAAAACAATTGGTAATTACAATCTTTACCATTAGAGATTGTCAGTTAACATAAATAGAAGACATTGGCAATTTAACCAGTTTTAGTTTGTGTATTATGCTTGTATTAATGTGATATGGCTGAGATGATAAACACTAATGAGGCAATGGAGTAGCCATCTATTATCTATCAGTAGACATAAGGTGCTTTAATAATGAAACTTGATGATACTCAAGTGCAGAGTTACAATTGATGAGCTAAAGCTGTTTTCCAGCACTTAGATCAATATATAAATGAAACGCATAAATTAAGGGATGCTGCTAAGAAAAAAAAATCTGATGTGTTCCATTCACAAGACTTTCTCTACATCTCTTAACCAATTATTGTTAAAAAGCTTCTATTTACTTCATACTAATTGAAAAAACATTAGCAGAAATAGTCTTATTACTTGATTCCTTGTAAGTAGAAGCGAAATAAGAGAGTACCATAGGTTAAAGTGAAAGTCAAAAGATGGTTGCTATATAACAAAGTTCCTTTGTTTGTATGGACAGGAGTTGACATATTCCTGTATGAGAAAAGTATAACTTTCTCAAAGCTGAAAAACTAAAACAAGGAATATCTAAAAAAAAAAAAATTAAAAAACTCCATGAAAAAAATGTATATAACATAAATTGTGTGTTTTAATGTACTCTACATTTTTTGTGTGGTAAGATTTTGTCCATCTCTTACGGTTTAGCAGTTATGCAAAATTCTGTAAAATTCATCCAGAATAAAGACGTGTTCACAGGCTGTTCACAGAAAATTCAAAATATACATTTTATTTGTCAGGTAAATATCTTTAATGTCGTTAGAGCTATTTTTAAGAAAATCAAAATTTTCGAAAAAAGTTGCATTTAAAGGGTAGTTGGGGGTGAGGGGATTTTCCTGAAAATCTTCGTGTCACATCCTTGGAAGAAACCAAACTTAAATACCAAGTTTGATATTCAACGGTCTTTTCGTTTTTGAGCTGTGTGTGTGTATGTGTGTGTGTGCACGCGCGCACCCATCCACCCACCTACACACACGGACCTTTTTCTTAAAATGCTTTTTTTTGGATTCCAGGGGACTCAAAACATGTATTTCTGGTGAAATCTTGGTATAAAATTTTTGGGTGGAATACAATACCTTATCTATACACTATGTACATAGTATGTGTAGAGAAAGTAAAAAAATATGATTTCATTCTATTTGTTCCATAAAATTACTAAGCTAGAAACTTAAGTACCACCACTGTAAGTTCTGTGACACAGAAAAATATAGCTGGATTGCTTCAAAATCTTACCTAATCATATGGCAGAGTTCAGCAAATCTCCAAAGAGCAGCCCTTAGAGGTCTTGCATTTCCATTCTTCTTTATTTCCTTGTGAAGTTCAACTTGGATCTTTACAATATTGGTATCTACCATAGCCTGTAGGTCAATATGCTATAGCTTAGTAATGTATAATATATCAGGCAGATTATAAAATTGTACATTCAATAATTGAAGAAACAATGTCAAACAATATACAGTATACTTGCATTCTTTTATATTATTTATATTGGTATTTATACATAAACATGAAATAAAAGTGACATTACACGGTTTACAATGCAATCCATCAACATGCTAATCACGCATCATTATTATTTCAAAATATCTCTAGGTTTTGCTGAAGGGTATGTTCACAACAATAAAGATCACTGAAAGAATCCCAAAATTACAAATGTTGATGATGACCTACTAGTGTAGCTTAGCTTTATATAACTGCCAGAACAAAAGCATAATGAAATTAAATACATTTCTTACATTCATTAATTAATGAGTAAAATAATGAAAATCCACAAAATAAGACTCCAAATACTGACACTGACATATAATTACAATTGCAGTTTACACCGTAGAAAAGTTTTTGCTAGAACCCGTGATATATTAAAATTATGATTTTAGATTTACTTGCAAAACATGTCAATATCACTTGCTTTACGTCCACTTTTGAAATAAATTAACTTTTTTTTTTCCCTCATTTATTTCATTAATTTATTTATTTTAGCTGTAAATTCCAACATTATTTTTCTTAACTTTATGATGATTAAAATTGTTTGCAAATACATAACTTGCATAATTCTCAAACAGTACCTAAACTTATGGTAAAACATAATTCACTGCTATATGTACTATTATTATTGCTCAAAAGCTACTACTTAAAACTTGGAGAAATGGGAGGGGGACGTTCATACACCTTTAAAAGCATTACCAAAGTACATCCAAATCATACACAGCATCCTAATTTTCTTTCATTAATTCAATTAAATTCAATTCAATTTTTATTCTCCGCAGATACACAATTTGTACATATGGCTTTGTCATTACTTACAAATAAAATAGTACAAAAAATATACAGGTGTAATATAATACAGTTGTCCTAATACAATAGGTGTTAAATAACAGAGCTAAGAAAATCATTAATGTTATAAAATTTGTGGTTTAATAATAATTTATGCACTTTAGATTTAAAAATGTTTCCTGGCACAGCTTTTAACGATCTGGGTATCTTATTATATAGAATTATTCCTTTATGGGATACACTATTGCAAGTTTTATTAAGTCGGTGACATTGTAGATGTATTGCCTCAGTTGTTCAAGTATTATAGGCATGATAATCCTCATTTCTTTTAAAGTATTGCATATTGCTATGAATAAAGAAAACTGTTTCTAGAATATATATACATGGCAGGGGAGTATATTAAACTCATCAAAAATAGGCTTACTTGGAGTATGAGGCAATATGCACTTCATTATTCTTAAGATTTTCTTTTGTTTTTTGAATATTGCAATTTATTGGTTAGAACCTCCCCAAACAGGTACACCATATGAAATTATTGAGTGTACTTATCCAAAGTATACCACTCTCATTACCTCTTCACTACAAACTTTGCTTAACACTCTTATTGCATAAGTTAAACGATTCAGTTTATTACTAAGAATGAGAATATGATCTTTCCACGTTAATGTGGCATCAATTGTGACACCTAGGAATTCAGTACAATGTTGACGACTTATTGCAACATTTTCAACAAATATTTGTGAATTGATTTATGGGGTTTGGGTGCATTTCAAAATTTAAGTAGCTTGATTTATTGACATTTAAAAATAAATTATTATAATTTAACCAATTGCATAATTTTGACATTGAATCATGTATAATCTGTTGTGGTGAAGTTTGACAATGATTTTTACACACAAAGTTTGCATCATCAGTAAATAAAACAGTTTTAACAGGAGTCATGTATAATAGAAGGTCATTAATATAAATAAGGAAGAGAACTGGCCCTAATAAGGAACCTTGAGGAACGCTGCACTCCGCTATTTGTAATTTTGATTGTATACTATCAATTTCGACTAAGTGGGCTCTATTTATAAGATCTGATCTAAACCAGTCATTAGCAACACCTCTGATGCCATAGTTGTCAAGCTTATTCAATAAAATGTTGTGGTCCACTGTGTCAAATGTCTTATATAAATCAACAAACAATCCTAAGGCCTGTTCATTCTTATCTTTTGCACTAAAGATTTCTTCTAGAAGGGAGAAAATAGTCATATTTATTGACTTGCCCTTTTGAACCCAAACTGTGATTTAGATATTATATTGTACTTCAGTAAAAAGAGTACTAATCTATTGTATATGATTTTTTCAAGTATTTTAGAAAAAACACAGAGTAAAGAAATGGGTCTATAGTTTTCAACACAGATTTTATTACCTTTCTTAAAAATGGGAACGATTTTAGCAATTTTAATAACATCAGGAAAATAGTCAGTAGCAAGGGGCATATTGCAGATATCTGATAATGGATTTTACAGATAAGTTCCACATGCCTTCATGAGTGAATCAGGTATATCGTCATAGCCACTACAGTTTTTATTTTTGAGACCATTAATAATTTGTTGAATTTCTTTTTCTATAGTGGGAAATAAATAAAGTGAAGCATCATTATTTACAACTTGGGGTAAAGTTAGTTTATCAAATAGTGGAGGCATAGTTTTTGTTAAGTTCTTAGCCATCACAGCAAAACGGTTATTAAAAGTCTCAGAGATGATGTTTTTTATCTACTATTGTGATGTTATTCACAGATAATATTATATTATCATTATTTTCTTGTTTGGTATTGGTTTCATTTTTTACTGTGTTCCAAATAGCTTTGCCCTTATTCCGGTGATTAGTAATATAATTATCATTATTTCATTTCTTTGCCGCTACTACAACTTTAGATAAAATGTTACAATACTTTTTAAAATATTCTTTAAATTCAGGATCCTCTGTAATTTTTTTCTCCCCCTAAGCATCCGTTTTCTTTTACATGACAAAAAACCCTTTTGTCAGCCAGCTTTTACAATTAGACAAAGAATTAGAATAGGGTTTAACTTTTTTTTAATGGGAATGCTACGTCACGATAATGGGATACTATGTTCAAAAAGTCTTTTGCTTTTTTATTAACACAATTATCATCTAGATTTTCCCAGGTCTCCATACTCAAAAGGTACTTGAAATAGTCAATATTTTGTTGATTATATAACCATTTGTAAATGATTTTGTTTTCCTTAAATGAAACTTGATTATCCTTCTCCAGTATTTCTGAGTTTACAAATATTGTGTTAGGGTCAGAAATTCCTTTATTAATGTTACTGATTGTGCAAAAAGGAAAATTGCAACTGACAAAAATCTGATCTAAGCATGTTTTTGAGAAGTTAGAGATGCGCATTGCATTTTGTATCAGGTGCTTGAGGTTATGGGAGTCGGTAATCATAAGGATTTTAGTTCTTAGAGTGTTATCAAGTAAAAAGTCTATATTAAAGTCTCCACACAAAATTATAGGGAGTTTTATATTTTGTAAGATACCCAACATCGTTTTGAGCTTATCAAGGAAGGTAACAATCAGGAGATCTATATATACAGATGACTAGAAATATAATACTAGGGTATAGGATCTCACAGACATGTTCAAAATTAATTTCCTTGTTCAAATAAGTTGTATGATTAACATTTTATATTGTAGATCAGATTTCAGAAAAACACCTACACCCCCATTTTTACGAACTAACCTACAGCAGACATTTACCATACTATAGATAGGAATTGCATACAATGTGCATTCATCCTCTTTGAGCCAATGTTCCATCAAACAAACTATGTCTACATTTGTATACTCATGATTGAGCATTAAGTCAAGATCTGTTAACTTATTTCTTATGCATTGCATATTTTGCTACATGATCTGACGGGAGTTATATGAACAGGAGAGAGGAATTTCACCGATTGATGCCTACATTGAATTTACTATTTCATCCTCCACTTTGGATTTTACAGTTTGTGATATAATAATGAATAAATGAGTTTGTAAAGTTCTGTTTTATACATAGAACTGTCACATTGAATCTGTTTTGCAACCATGATATCATATTAGTTTTCACAGCACTTTTCTAGCTGAGGCAGTGTGACTAAATTCATTGGAAATGAATAAATAAACAAACTTTGAAAATGAATTGAGGTTAAGTACACATAATACTCCTCAAATTATTCACAGGACATGCTTTGAAGATCTGTTGTTCCCCATCTTCAGTTTTTGGTCCAAAAGATCTTTAAAATAGTTCAGCATAGTCCTAACATTGCAAAATATGTAAGCACAGCTTTTAAAATATGCTTAAATAGGAAAACATTGACAGAATTCCATCCTAAAAGAAAGCAAGCATATATAGATTGTTTAGATTGAAATAAAACATACATTGGAAAAGCCACTAAGAGAAACTATACACAAAAATAAAATCAGAAATATCAGATTCAACAGATAAATTAGTCTTAGTCAATCACTTCCTTGCATAGAGCAAAAAATCAAGCTGCTACCTCACTGCACCCTATAGAACTGAGCTCATGGAAAAGAGTGTAACTCCACACCAGAAAACTATACAGTTACTCAAGGAAGAAGATCAGAAAATCACCAATTATTCATCCAGCAACTGAAATGGGGATAATAGGTCCTCAAAACATGTCCTGTAATTTAGTAAGTGAAGCCATTATTTATTTTTCATAATTTAAGGCCATTTTGTTTTACATGTTCAAAATCTAATTATATAAGTATAATCTTCAGGTAAATGCAAAATACCCCTACTTGGTCCAACTTATTGTATTATGAAAGATTGTATTATGAAATATATTTACAAATTGTATTATGAAATATTATTAATTTGTATGCAAAAATAAGCAAACAAAAAACTACGAGTGTTTTTGACAAATAACATGAGGTGGTAGCTGTGTGCTTAAGTATTTAAATCAGGCAATTTAAATGAATGTGACAGCTTGCCTAGTAATTTAGAATAATAAATGCAATTTATTGTCATATCATTATTATACTTCTTCCTTAAAAAACAAAATCATTTCTATAGAGCACTATTTTGCAAATGTGAGATCACAACCTCTAAAGGGATCTTCAGCAAGAAATTTCAGTGTCTCAAGGGACTTTAAAATGTTATTTTTTAAATAAATAAATATAAAAATACACTTCATAATAATTAGCACAAATATATGTTTTGTAACCACTGTAAAAGTTAGTGTGAAAGATAAGAAAAGAATTTGTTTTCTTTGAAATAATTTTGTAATATTTGGTTCAAATTTTATAACATACATAATAAAGAGCATTTTCAAGAGAAAATCTGTTTCTTGATTTTGTTAACTTGATATTGCAGAAAAATTCCTTTTCAGGGTGCAAAGTAGCAAAGGGAGTGCTAACTGGTAAATCTACTGATATCAACCCATTATATTCATTCCTTTTTTATGTCGGTACTTCTCCAATTTTTCACTGATGAACTCCAATTGGAAACACATATTAGTAAATAGTAGTAAACTCAATAAACTCAACACAGCCCTTTGGAACTTCCTTACAGAAAGAGTTTAGAACCCATCTCAACCCTAAATTGTTTTTATGTCGAAGATATTAAGAAATGATTTTCAGTGTTAAGAGCCAACTCTGATAATTGTGTCATGAGTCAATTTTCAAAACTAGAAATAAATTCATTAAAGGCAGTGGAAATTTTTCAAGCTTTCCATTTTCAACTCCTGATATCCAAACATCAGTTTTCTTATAAAAGTATTTGAAGTGCCAAGCTAGCAATGTAAGACAGATGTGAGTGTACTCAGCTCACTGGAATGGAAGGAAAAAGGGAATAAGGAATAATGGCAGTAAGCATTGTAGTATACAGAGGATGAATTGGAACTTTTAACATGTTAAAACGAAATGAGTTTAACTTGAACCAAGGCATAGATGAGATGGCAAACATCTTCATTCTACTGTGTGTAACAGGCATACTTTTTGTAGCTTAAAGTCCTTTAACCTGATTGCTCATATTGGATGATGAATGAAATCAGTGAAAAGATGCTCAAATGGTCTCTTCTGGGTAGTGTGGTGGTAGCTTGTTTGCTTAACATTCAAAAGGTCATGAGTTCAAATCTCGCTTAGGGTGAGTTGCCCGGATAAGGTTTTTTATCAGAGTTTTCCCATATCCTGAGAAGACAAATGTTGAGTAACTTTAAGCTCCATGGACCCCGAGATCATTTGAGCATCATTTCACCAATTTCATTCATCGTCCGATTTGACCAACCAGGTTAAAGGACATTAAGGTAAAAAAAAAAAAAAAAAGAGCTCTGGGTTCATGGAGCTTAAAATTACTTGACATTCATCTTCTTAGAATAAGGGATAACCCTGCTAAAAGAACTTAAATGGGTAACTCACCCTAAATGAGATTCAAACTCATGACCTGTTTAATATGAGGCAGATGTTACCCCACATTACCCAGGTGGGCTGGCATACTTTTGATAATTGGTGGAGTCGAAACCAACCCTGGACCTAGTGGGAGTCAAGCTGTCATGGATGAAATCTTAGCAAGAGTAGAAATGAAATGGCGTGTTATTTATGATCGCTCTTTAACTACTGTGGTTCTCAGCGTCCCATTCTAAATTGGGCGTGAAAAACCGCTTAATTTTGCTCAGAGGCCCTCTTTCAGGCTTGAGGTTCTTTTACATGCCGTAAATCTACGACATGGGACCAACGGCTTTGCTTCCCTTCTGAAGGAAGCTATGCTGAGGATTTTTATGCCCGAAAAAATCCATCGTCCTCTGTTGGGTTTGAACCCGCGACCTTGGGTATATGAAGTTAGCATGGTAACCACTACACCATGGAGGGCAACTAGCATGAGTAGAGGACAACATAAGAGATTAGGAGACAAACTTAATGGGGTAGAAAAAGAACTAAGAAAATAGGAAGAAATGATGTGCAAGATGTGCAAAGAGATGCACAAATCAAAAGAAGAGCAAAGTTTTTGAAAGAGAGGTATGGAAGGTTCAATTTATTCATTGCTAGAATGAATACCTTAAAGTCTTATACAAGGAAAACAAATTTTGTGTGAGAGTAAAAGTAGGAATGGTAACAAAAGAATTAAAATCAAAAGAAAATTACACAACAGTTATATGAAGCTCAGTACTGTGCTAATCAATCTGTTCATCAACAATATACTAATAAGCATAGGAAACAGCAATAATTGTTTGCCTGCGACTAACAAGTGATAATCACTCGGTTATCATTTGTGCACAATTTAGCAATAGGATCCACCTCAACAATTTGTCTAAATCAATCCTTGCAGCAAATAGGGAAATATTGTAATGAAGAGAACTTAAATGTAAACCAGGAAAAGACTCAAAGTATTTAAAAACAAGGGCAAAATTGAGTAAGTATGAAACTTGAAAGAAAAAAGATAAGGAATATAAAGTGGTTAGAGAAAGGCATAAAAAAAAATTATATGGATGGAAAATGGGAGAAACATAAGAAGTTAGCATTGGCAAAAAGGAAAGGCATGGGTTAGTGAGGATAGATACAGGATACCAAATATAAATGGCTAGGAATGGCAGCAGTAGTGGTATGTTACTTTATCCTTTGATATGTCGGCAGACAAACTTAGAGTAGATCAATGTTGCAGTGGTTCTCACTTAGTTTTGCTGTAAAACTGGCTGATGAATAACCTCTTGTTGAAAATGAAACTTCATTTCAATGTTGCAGTTGTTTAAGGTTTTAGTTCTAGTTAATCAGAATGCAATAGTGAAATGTAGCCAATTAGTTAGATGCTGACCTTCAGATTGCAGATTCAAATCCAGTGCAGGAAAATCAGACAAATGGTTTTTCAGTATGCTTAAAAGTGACAGTCCATGCCAACAGACTTTCTGGTATGTAAAAGAATTCCTGCAGAACAAAATTCTGGCATCCAGTGGTGCTAATATGGTGCTGGCAATTAACAGCTTTCTTTTTATAATTGCTCCAAAAATGTAACATCCTCAACAATATTTGATTTTATATTTAACATGAAATGCTTAAATTTCTGTGAAATTAATTATTATTATTATTATTATTATTATTAGAGAAGTGTTCAAGTTCGATAATAAATCTGGAGAAATTTGGGGAAAATGCTAATAGGCACATTAAAGCATGCAAAATAAAAATATATATGCATTTAAGGGAAAAACCTTCAAAATAAACATTTATGCAAAATAAATTGTCTTACTCGAATGTATAAATGATGATTGGCAAAGCTGCAGTTTTATTCTTCAATATGCCAAATCAATAAAAACATGCAATGACATGAAGTTCCAAGGTCAAGACATCACATAGTGACCAGCTTTTAAAAATGTAACTATTGCCTTAGCCTAGTATATTCCTTTATTCCTGTTGTAACTACAATAACTTATGTAATAAGGCCATTAATGCTTATGTCAATTATCATGGAGTAGATAGAAGAACAAGCTTTTTAAGAATGGTTTGTTATATAAGAGGTAGGGAAAGTCATGTAGATGTATGGTTATCAGATTTTTAGAAAAAGCTTTATGTGTGCATACGGTGTGTGCATATGTTGTAAAATCTAGGAAAATATCAAAAGTTATTAAGAGATAACTTTATACCACATTATTTTTAAGATTTTGGGCCTTCATTTTATTGAAAGAAATTCTGGAAAGAAATAATTAAATTCATTAATTTTCCTGCTATTGCAATAATAATTGTACCTAGTTGAGCTGATTACAAATTATCATATTATATGCATACAGCTTGGCCTGTGTGCTCAGGTATTTGACCAGTAGTTTTACAAATGGATGATGGTGGTTATTATTATTATTATTATTATTATTATTATTACTACTACTACTACTACTACTACTACTACTACTACTACTACAACAACACCTTCTTGGTTAAAAGCAAATGAAAATTTAAGCTGGAGCATATTGCAAAGCTTGATGCTCAAGAATATGCCATAAGACAAATTATATGTGTTTTGTTATAAAACTGCAAC
The DNA here is from genome assembly GCA_030762935.1 of Hymenopus coronatus. Classification (NCBI taxonomy): domain Eukaryota; kingdom Metazoa; phylum Arthropoda; class Insecta; order Mantodea; family Hymenopodidae; genus Hymenopus; species Hymenopus coronatus. The sequence goes on from CM060890.1 coordinate 17,049,649, forward strand.
TTTAATATTTCCTTTAAACACATAATAATCACAGAGCAACCACCATGTGGAACACATCTACCATCTAATTGAACCATGCCTAAGCCATTTCTATTATTACATTTTAATATTCAATTTACACTACACCAATAGTGTGACAGCATTTGAGCTCCAGAGCAGCATCACCATAGCCAAATTGTAATTATGTTAAGCATACAACAATATGAACATGGAACATAATGCTATGGTACTTCAACAAATTGTCTTCCTCTTCAAAGGACTTAAACCACCAAGGACATGCCATCCTGTTAAGGAGCAAATAAAGTTTGAATCATAGCAGAACCAGGATAGGTGATCAGCCTAATGCCGGGTAAGGAGGTGAACAATGAAATGAAATGTGGTGATGACAGGATGATCAGAAAATTTTCAGATCAAATTATCCAACACAGCATTTGCCTAGGAAAACTGCAAAAAAATAAGTCATGTCAAGTTGGCTGTCCTGGCGGGGGCATACTGGGATCTTCTAAAGGGCTTACACCCAGCTTAGTTTCTATTACTTAAATGTATTAAAATTTGTTTATGGGGTAAAATTAGGACTTTATATTTTCTTTAAATTCAACAACAAATCTTCGATCCTGTTTATGAGTATACGTCAGGTATGTCCATCTTTTAAATTTTATCCTTGATAAACATGGCGAGTATTGAGTTTGCACACAGTTGACAGCAGTTCTGGAAGAAACTTGTGCCTGTGAAAAAGTCAATGAACTTAATTAAAAAAAAAAAAAAAAAAAAAGTCAGTATATTTCTGTTCAGGTCTTAACATACACATTTTATGATATTGTAAAATTAGTTTCACTCTTTTTGCAATTCTATTGACTTCCTCTCAATATACTCTTAACAGTGTATGAGAGAACAGTCCTTATTATATTCAAATTATTAGAGCCACAAGAAGGGAAAGGTAAAGTTTACAATGTGGACATAAAGGCCTGAACAGAAGTATAATTCCTTAAGTATGTGATTTTGTGAAGTAATTTCAATTTCACTAACTTTGAAAAAGTAATTTTTCATTGCAAATGAATTAGATTTTTTTATGTACTTTTTACATAAATTTAATCCCAGGTAAACATTACAGTGCTTTAAGATGGACACCTCCCACATAATTAACATCACTTTGAGCCTGTGATGTTGGATAATAAACCAACTTTTTTTGTTCTTTTTCAGCATTGTCAACTTTCAACTATACACTTAGACCAATAATATTCTGACTTGTTTAAATCTTCAGTACAAATAATGTGTCAACCAAAAACAAGAATTTGTGTGTCTTAATTTCTGCATGTCTGAAAAATCTCTGTTCAGTGGAACATTTCTTCAGATTTGTGAAAAGAAAAATCGAAAAGGGAGTCAAATTCCACTGAATATATTTCTTGTGACAGAAGTTCAGACTACATGTCATGCAACTTTCCAATTACAATTTATGAAAATGAGCTGGTGTTATGCAAAAGAACTTTGTTTATCAAATGTGTACATTTGACCCATGTAGCATTCTTGAACAGCACTATCAAAGTTGCATAGTACTCGCAACTTTGTCGGTAAAATACCATAAATATCTTCAAATTAATTTGGTAAATCAATGATAACCCAAGAAAGGTAAATGTCTATAATGCCTTTAAGAGAAGATGTGAATACTTCAGATAGCTCTAACCCACCCATCCATTTTAAGACACTTTGTAAATAGTAAAACCATTTAATGTCAAAAAATGTGATCTGTTACACTGGCATGATTTTCTCTACCTATTCTGTTACAAACTATTTTGCAAAAGCTTTTTCTTTTATATACTTATATTCATTTTGCTAATCAAGATCAACATTAGTAGAGACAGTTTTATTATATCATCTTATAGAGGAATTTGGACCAGTCTAGAAGTAAAGGAATTGTTGAAAGGAAGATTGGAGATGCAGCTGAAAGCAGGGGAATTAAGGGAAGCTTCTAAGATTGGGAAGGCAAGAGGTATACAAACTATTTTAGTGAAGTTTACTTTGAGGAGATCTTTGAAGTATTAATTTGTGCCAAAAAAGTTATATGGAACAAATGTCTTATGTCTTCAACAGGAAAATGGATGCTGAAGAAACAACTGATTTGACAAATGAAACAAATGTATAGAGAAGGAAGGCAGGATTGAAAATGAAAATTGTTTATAAATAACAAAGAAATTGAGGTGGTAAAAGAATCCAGTTACTTAGGAATCAAGTTATGATGGAAAGTGGGAAAAACAAAGTCGAATAATGAGAACCAAAGGTAAACTAGATTTGGTGACTGTAAGAAAATGCATGTACTCAGCACCTATTATACCTGTCAAATGGTAAGAAAAAGTTTATATTACTCTAGTGGAATCAAGATGGGCTTACAGAGTTGAATTACAGGGAGCTAGTAATGGTTGAATAAGTGGAGTTTGAATAGTAAGAATGTTTTGCAAATATATTTTAGGGCTCTCCCAGAGCACTACAAATATAGGAAGTATACTGGAGCTAGGTAAAGTGAGCATAAGCAGACTAGCAATTGAAAGAGTATGAAAATATTTCTTTAGAATCCAGCATTAGCAGACAGTGAGGTATTAAATGTGTGTTAAAAATTTTAAAGTGCTCAGAAACATACAATAACATTTAAATGTAAAAAGAAGCTAGTAACAGTGAAGAATAACACAAATATTAATATAAAAATAATAGTTGCAACCAATCTTCACTTATCTTTTGGAATCCTTGCCTGGACTAGTTTCGCAACGATTTCATTGCATTATCAACATATCCTTTTGGTCTCTTTTTTGATGTTGTTTATTTACACTGTTATGGTTACTGCTACTAGGTGGATTGTGTACTAATGCATTGCTAACTACTGGAATCAAAACAAATTTGGTAAGAGTGTCAATTGGAGGTATATCAAAATTCATTGCATGATTTCTATACTTTAATATAAATATTTTCTCCCAAACCATTAAATCTATGGGCCCATTTAAGTGTTTTAATAATTTACCATCTGGATTTATTTCATGATTAAATTTCCAAAAATGTTCTGCTACAGCTGATTTATCAATTTGTTTGTATTTAATATTCCTAAAGTGTTCTTTTACTCTGGTTTCCAAATGACGTTTAGTCTTACCAATATAAACAAGGTCACAATTTAAACAGTTTAATCCACCTAGTAGCAGTAACCATAACAGTGTAAATAAACAACATCAAAAAAGAGACCAAAAGGATATGTTGATAATGCAATGAAATCGTTGCGAAACTAGTCCAGGCAAGGATTCCAAAAGATAAGTGAAGATTGGTTGCAACTATTATTTTTATATTAATATTTGTGTTATTCTTCACTGTTACTAGCTTCTTTTTACATTTAAAAGTTTATTTGTTTTGAAGCATTCCTTTGTTTCAGTACATTTTAGGTTATTGCTTATGATGGATGTGATGGAATATAATAATTATAGGTTTAATCTGAATTTTAATAATACTAAACATGAAATTAAGCTATTTTTGAAATTACAAGAAAAAAGAAGACATATTCTTGCAGATATACGTTTCTTAAACCTGTGTTTAAAGCGTAAAGTAACTCCTATTTTTGTTAGAAAAACTGTTAAATTTGACAATAATAGTATTCATCAAAAAGCAGCAGAGAAGAAAGTAATTGAAGTTGAAAGAAGTTTGCATTTTAAAAACTTAAATAACATTGAACTGAAATTATATAATTTGCATCTTAAACTTATAAATGTTTTAGGTAATTCAATTTGGCTAAATTTGGAATATAAATTGTTTGAAAATTTGAACTTTAGCATGAAAAATAAAACAAATAAACTGAAAAATAAGTTAAATAAATTATGCTTAAAACAACATAAATTGAAACCAACTAAAGGGAATAACCCTAAAGATAATGTAATTAACCTTTCAAATTGTAATTTCAATGAAAAAGAAATTAATTTTTTGAATAAAGGTTTAAAAACCTGTGTAGATTTTTCAAAAAATATAGATGATTATGTAGCAGATATAGAAATTGCTAGTCAGGATTTAAATGAAAATAATAAATTATTGGTTAAAGAAAAATGTAGTAAAATATTACAGAATTTGAATAAAAATCACCCTAAAGTAAATCACAATAAACAAATTATTAAATCATTAAAAGAAAAAGATGTAATCTATACTAAAGCTGATAAAGGTAACAGCATTGTAATTTTAAATAAAATTGATTACATTAACAGAATGGAACTCTTACTTCAAGGTGAAGATTACAAAAGCATTGATATTAACCCTTTAAAATCCTGCATTTCAATTTATAATAAGACCCTTAATGAAATTAAAAGTATTACAAATAAAGAAAAGCAAATTATAAAAATCAGTAATCCAATTTTACCCAGAATATATGCTCTTCCCAAAATTCATAAACCTGGAAATAAAATGAGACCTATTGTAAATTGCATAAATTCACCTACTTACAGCCTAGCTAAATGGTTAAATAAAAAATTCACTAATTTTGAAAAATTTGAGAGTTTAAGTATTAAAAATTCTTTTGAGCTAGTTGAAAGGATCAGCAATATTACATTGTCTACTAATGATAAACTTGTTTCTTTTGATGTAACTGCTTTGTTTCCAAGCATTCCTAGAGAAAAACTTTTGACATTTTTAAAAAAATGGTTAAGTTCTATAGAACTGAATGAAAATTTAATAAATGATTTTGTTATCCTTACTAATCTTTGTTTGGATCAAAATTTTTTCAGCTTTAATGACAAATTCTATCAACAAACTTCTGGTTTAGCAATGGGTAGTCCACTTTCACCTTTTCTTGCTGATCTTTTCATGAGCTATTTTGAAATACAGGTCACTAAAGCATTCCCTCTAATTTTTAAAACTTGGTATAGATATGTAGATGATATATTTGCTATTGTTCCTGATAAACATGTAAATGATGCTTTAAAACTTTTAAATTTACAAGATAAGGCTATAAAATTCACATTAGAAACTGAAAGTGATGGTTATCTCCCTTTCCTGGATTTAAAAATAATAAAAAAAGACAATAAATTGAATTTTGGAATATACAGAAAGCAAACCCACACTGATAATTATATAAAAAATAATGGCTTTAACCCTTTTTCACATAAATTTGCTGTTTTTAATAGTTTAATTTATAGGTTAATTAATTTACCCCTTAATAAAGATGAATTCTATAAAGAATATAAACACATTATTAACACTGCTTTAATTAATGGTTTTAATACTGATTTTATAAATAAAAAAATTGAGAAGTTTAAATATCAAAAAGCTATTAAAGATATTTCTACGCTTAAGAAAATAAAAGATAATTACATTTTTAAAAAATTTACTTATCACCCTTGGGCAAATAAAAAATTCACAAATATTTTCAAAGAGCATGGCATAATATTGGTTCCTCAAAATAAATATAGTATAAAAAATTTGTTAGGCTTTTCTAAAAAGGATGAAATTTCAAAAAATAAAAAATCTGGCATTTATCAATTAAACTGTTTAAATTGTGACCTTGATTATATTGGTAAGACTAAACGTCATTTGGAAACCAGAGTAAAAGAACACTTTAGGAATATTAAATACAAACAAATTGATAAATCAGCTGTAGCAAAACATTTTTGGAAATTTAATCATGAAATAAATCCAGATATTAAATTATAAAACACTTAAATGGGCCCATAGATTTAATGGTTTGGGAGAAAATATTTATATTAAAGTATAGAAATCATGCAATGAATTTTGATATACATCCAATTGACACTCTTACCAAATTTGTTTTGATTCCAGTAGTTAGCAATGCATTAGTATACAATCCACCTAGTAGCAGTAACCATAACAGTGTAAATAAACAACATCAAAAAAGAGACCAAAAGGATATGTTGATAATGCAATGAAATCGTTGCGAAACTAGTCCAGGCAAGGATTCCAAAAGATAAGTGAAGATTGGTTGCAACTATTATTTTTATATTAATATACAATAACATGGTTTGGAAAATTCAAAGAACTGCTAGTGATAAATGGGTTAAGGGATATGTGGGCTTCTGGATACAAATTAATGAAGGAATCTGAAAAATAAGAGAAAGTTAGAAAATATAGATGGACAAAAATTGTATACACAAATAAGAAATAAAGTTTTTACAATGAATATAAATTTAAACTAAGGATAGTATGTTTGTGAAAAGAATAAGAGAAAAGCAATTCCTTAGTTTTATTTGGGAATATGGAAATTGAGAAACAAAAGGAAGAATGTGTTGAAGGAAACAACACCAATATGTAATGCAGGGAAGATGATATGTATTATTAGAAAAGCACAGACCACTGGAGGAAAAAACTGATTTGTAGGAAGTGGTTAAATAAAAATAAAGAGTTGGAGTGAGAAACATTTTTAAAAACCAGTCGGAACTAAGAAATATTGAAAATGTTTCTGGAATGTAAAGAAGCAAATGGAAGTGGTCAGTGAATAGAACAGTTCAAGGATGAGACTTTTGTAGATAACGTGTAGATGAAATTATTGATCCTATTGATGAACTAATATTTCATGAAGTGTAAGCATCTGGATAATCTGAATTTAGAATTTGTTATTTGTTAGTATGGTAAAATTTATATATTATCTGGTGAATAGCTAGGACAAACATATATGTAACATTAGCCTAGCAATTGTACCCATAATATTACACATTTTCTTATAGGTTCAAGGGGACTGAGGGGGGACAAGACTAAATCTTTGGAGCGCTGGTCTCCAGTTGAAATTCTGTTCTATTTGCAAAACCAGAGAAAAAAAAAGAAAGAAAGAATGACTAACATGTCGACTAAAAAGAGTATCTATGAGGAATTAACGGCAGCACTAAGGATGGAGACCAGCTGTACCAACCTGGATGACCAGGAGTATTTGCTACAAAAGGGAGAGACAATCCAGACGACAACCTTGGAATGATGTGTGCTGGGAGTGTGACCAACCAGGACACCTAGCAGAGACTATCCACAACAAAGTCAATTAGCAGGCACGAAAGTGCATCATTGCCAATACAAGTGACACTGTGTGCCTTGGGCAGAAGAATGGATGACATCCTCATCACAGACAGCTGAGTACAAATGAAGCAGACACATGTGCAACCAGACCTGAGGTGACGAGGGGCTTGCCAACATCAACACACAGTCACCCCTCCAACCAGAGATGGCGTCGGGCAATATCTTGCCTGTTGGGAAGTTAGACCTGCTGGAGTTGATACTGGGAAGGAGCACTGCGAGCTGCCTGTGGGTATTTGTCATGAGGGTAGTCGAGGATGCGATACTGGGACTGGATGCCCTCAGGAGCCATAAGGCGACGGTCAACATAGGCTGGAAGATCTTGCGACTCAGCCGATACAAGGTATTGCTCCAAAGCACCTACAAACATTCGGGGATATACAAGGTATTCCTGAAGTACAATGTAGTTGTGCCCACAAGAAGCAGGTGGTGGTAAAAGCGCACCTGGAGGTCCAATGGTCAAGGAATTTTGTATTGAACCCAAAAACACCATTAAACACATTATGCATTGCCCAGTCATTGTTGCCTTGCCAGGAGGAAGTGCTCATGATGCTGTTGAACCCATTGGATACTGAACAGGGCATCCAGGCCAGGATAGAGTTAGGAAAGTACAAGGCAGCAGCGAGTGTATCCCTTTGCAACATCATCATAGGACCTGCGGCTTCAACTGAAAGACTTGCTGAAAAGGGCAGCCGACCATCTGATTGCTTCACAGTTGGAGAGAGTCCAGCATTTACATAGCTGATACCAGTCAGTCTTCACCAAAGGGTATGGCAATTATGGCTTCACTTACCGAACACATCATAACATTAACACTGGAGATCCTTGACCTATGCAGCAACCACCAATACATGTTCCTTTGGCAAAACAGTGGTGCAGAACAAGCTGAAAGATATGAAATCTAGGGAAATCATCAACGAGTCCAACAGCAGTAGTTTGGTAAAGAAGAAGGACAGTGAGCTACCTTCTGCGTGGACTACAGGAAGCTGAATGTAGTCACCAGAAAGGATTGTTTCCCCCTTACCCCAGATTGATGACGCCCTGGATACTCTTGCTGGTGTCCAGTGGTTCTCAACTTTGGAAACTGACAAGAGCCCTGGATACAAGGGATAAGAGGAAGACTGCATTATTCTCTGGCTTTGGCAATTTATGGTTATGCCCTTTGGCCTCTGCAATGCTCCAGCCACCTTCCAGCCCCTCATGAAATCTTTGACATCATCGTAGGTCACTCTTCAAGGACCATTTCGAGAATGATCAAGATACTGCAAAGACTGCAGGCAGCTCACCTTCACTTAAATGCAAAGAAGTGCCAAGTCTTCTGGGGAGGTCAACTACTTGGGCCACATAGTCTCATCATTTGGGGTGGCCATAAACCCAGAGAAGGCTTGAGTAGTGATAGACACGCCTTGTCTAAAGACAAACAAGAGATGCAAAGTTTGCTGGGCATATGCAACCAATACTGTCAGTTTGTTAGAGATTTCTCCAATATCATGAAACCTCTCACTCGTCCAGCAGAAGAGTAATGGCCTTGCATGTGGTCAGAAGAGTCATAGTGGTGCTTAAATCAGCACTGTGCAGTGGACCTATTTTAGAATTTCTGCAACCTTTATTGTGGACATTGATGCCAGAAACACTGGCATTGGAGGTATTGTATCCCACTTCCAGGATGCCCAGGTTGTTTTTCTGGTATGGCCAAGTAAATTGAATGGAATTGCAAAGCCATCACATTGCGACCTCTTCTGAAAAGGTTTGACTTTTGCTTAAGCCTTGTATATTCCTTTATTGTTTTGGGTCTACTCAAAAATATGTAATTAAAGATTAATGCAAATAATTATTTGATTTTAACATGAAGTAGTTAGAAAAATACATATTTTTTTAAGATTAGCTAATGAAAAATGGGTAGAGAAAGTCATGCTATGTAATACATAATTTTTTATTCAGGGGTTCTCAAAGCATGCACAACATTTTTGGGTAGAATGCAATACTTGTCTACTATGCACATTCTATATGGTACAGAAATTAAAATTAGCCCATTTTGTTTATTGTGTACATGTAAGGAGGATATTTCAAACAATCAATTAGAATAATCTCTGAGAATAGTGGTGTAAAGGTGACAAATGCTCAGTTATTAACACCATTATTACTTATTAACGACCTTCATAAGAAAGTAATGTCAACCGTTTTCTGTCATAGATTTATGGCATGCAAAAGAACCTCAAGCTTGATAGAGGCCTGTAAGCACTTACAGGTGTCTAATTCGATGATTTTTGAGGATCTGCCTTTGTTTAATTTTATTTAACATTCTCCCAAAATAGCAATTAAGTCTGTTAGAATGAGCTGGCAGCAAGTGCCCACTTCATCTCCAGCCATGCTTCGAGTTTGTTGGAATACGTGTGAGCACTCTGGTTCAAACAAATTCAATTGGAACAGCATGATCTATAGAATCATACTTGAGAGATAGCCTTGCTATTTGATACTGTAACATCATCTCTATATCAGGTTGAGACTTTTTGAACTACAGTAATACATGTAGGTTTACTACTGATATAAAGTTAAGTATGTTAAGTAATGTCATGAATATCGCTAACAAATTATTCACTTTGTGTTACTAAATCAATTCAAAATTTCATATTAAACAAAATTATCTTCAAATTATTTTCTACCATTTTGTGAAGAGTTACTAAAAACGAGGCGCGCGTGCATTCATGCACGCACGCACACACACAATAACACACACATACGCACACCCACATGCACACACACCCTTCAAATGATGCTGGGTCCCTTGTTATTCCATAATTATTTAGTTGCTAACATATGGCAAATAAAATCTGCCAGATGTTGGTACCACCAACATATCAACAACAAATACTGCTGGGCCAACTGTGAAGGTAGACCCTAAACCACAAAACAAAAGCATGGGATGATTTTATAAGGAGAAGAATGAAGAGCGGGATTAGTCTCCCTAAAGAACCAGACAGAGCCAAAGAATTTGGAGGGAATCAAGATTTAGATAAAATACTACTAAAGTTTGTTTTCCTTTTTTAACTCAGCAATGCCATAAATGACACAACAAAGGAGAAATAAGTAGTTAAATTGTGTCAAACTAATGAGTTTCAGTCCAATTTAGACTGACAACAAATCCATTAATATGCAATACAAGCAAAATGGTGTGTCTTGTTTGATTTTGGCTCACTTTTACCACATAAAAAATGTTCTAAATAGTGTGGGTGGGTGGCTTTCAGAATGTAAAAGGGCCAAGAACTGCACCTTTATCACTTAAAATGGATAAAAATCAGCATTTTATACACTTTGATAATCATTGCCCTATACAGAAAAAAAGCAACAAAAAAAAAAAGTATCTTATCTTGAACATCTAGTGTATCTATCTAGAAAAGTAAAAAAATTCCTCGGCTGTGCTTTGTGGCTTACGGTCCTCCACCTTGGACTATGCTTTTCACCTTAGGACCCTAGAAGACTAGTAACTAACAGCAAAGTGAATGGTAGGATAACAAGGGTTCCAAATCTGGATCATATATGGAAGCAACACCCTTGTGAATCAAGTGTCACTTAAGAATTTAAATGCACTCTTAGGCTAAGTAAGATTAACTTATTTATCCTGATGAGTTAATACTAAAAAGCCAAATTTTCTTTTGCTCCAAAATAAAAAAACACTTCACGTACACAATAAAGTGAGATTAAGTAAGAACAACAAAACTGCCAACTGAAAAGTTTTTATGGAAAGGGAGAGGATAAGGGGGGAGAAATCAAATGGAAATGGAGTTTTATTTATGGATGCCCTTGAACTGCTGTGGTTCTCAGCGCCCCATTCTACATTGGTCATGAAAGAATGTTTAATTTTGCTCCGAGGTCTCTTTATGAGGCTTGAGGTTCTTTTTCATGCCATAAATTTATGGCACAGGACCAACAACTTTGCTTCCCTTTGGAAGGAAGCTGTGCTAAGGATTTTTATGCCCAAAAAATCCATCATCATCTGCCAGGTTTAAACCCACAACTTTGGATATGAGGCTAGCTGATAACCATTACACCTTGGAGGGCAACAAGGGGGCAGATAAAGTACAAAATTATTTAAATTGATTGCCTATGTTGGTTCTCTTTCTCTCCCTGTTTTTCTCCAAACACAGGTTTTTATATTAATCTTGGAAACACGTTGATTACCATTTCATTTTCACCTGGGTTTAGAGTTTTTCTGCTGACATCTAATTTTTATGTGTTTATGTACAATGAACAATGCTAGGTGAGAGAATTTAATATCTACGATAATCAACTGTATTAAAACTGGGTGAATGGGCTGAAATTCACCTTTCAATGGGAACAGGCTACTCCATTCTCTGCAACTAATCATTGCTTTGATAGGTTTTTTTGAAACTTTTCCCCCAGATATTTTAAGATGCTGGTTCAACTTTCAACAAATATTTTCTCAAAATATGTGGTTATCACGAGGTGCTATCTATAGGCAAGTTTACCATTCTCTCACATCAGAAGTATTTCAATCAGATATGTACAATTACTCCATTTAATACTACACAGCTTATGCCCAAATACATATCTAGAGATAAAATCATGAAGCTGTTCTCCCTTACTGTCCAGAAATTACTTGTTAAAAATGTTGTTAAAAAATGTGTTAAAATCTGGGATAAAGCTTATAAACAATAAGAAATAACCAACTAATTAAATTAAAAATGCATGCTAACTCTACCTCGCAGTCTGATATAGCATGATCCTTGTCACTGTTTATACCTACTCTTATTATTCGATTCAGACTTTCATCAGCTATCATTCGCACATCAGAGTGAGGGTCATCACAGAGTTGCAGAAGCACCTCGATAGCAATGCTCAAAAGATGAGAAAAATTAGGTGCCCCTTTTACTCCAGAATGGCACATTGCATCTGCAATTGTCAAGCAGTGGCCGATTTTTTCTTTCCTCCTGAAAATATATTATAGTGTCTAAGCAACATAGTCGGCAAAGCAAAAGACTTTAAATCAATGAGATGTCATTTATTTACCTGACTGACGTTTCTTCTGACAATGCTGGGGACAACTGAAGAAGCTTCAGCGATTCTAACGCTTTAATCAGTTTCTCTAAAGTTGCCATTATTTGTGTTACTTTTATTTCAATATTACCGAAAATATAGCTTTTCGTGATCGATTCACATTGTCAATAAACAAAAATCAAGATTTGAACCTAATTTGACATGCCCAACCACCACTAAAAACGCCATAATGTTCGGAGACATTGTAGCCAACAGAAGTAACAAAACAATTTAAGTATACCAACTTATTTAAAAAAGTAATCCCTTGAATATAATACAGGAAAGTCCGCCAAAAGAGCGGCGACAAGGAACACCAGCGATCCTAGTGTAGCGGTCTGGGCAACTGTGGGGATCTGTATAAGGAGTGTGGTGTAAGAGGTGTTACGATTTCCTTTTTATAATTTTAGGCAATGCAAACCTACTAGGACGGGAAAATATGTGCAGTATTTTATTGCCATAACTATACCTGGCAAAAAATGTCTCTTTCTTTCGATTTCCTCGAGATAAAGCCATGTAAGTACTGTTTTAATGTACAGGATTAGTGATTCTCCACGAGGTTACATTTCGTTAGTCATAAATATATATGCATATTAAGAAAATACTCCAAAGTGCACAATCACAAATATTCTTGGAGCAATAGTAGGAACGTAATGTGCAATAGTTGTGGCTACGTGCGTTGGTTGAGGCTTGTTTTTCATTCAAATTTGCAGCTGTGTTGAATGGGTAAGAAAGTGCCGAAGAGCCGACTTGGACCAGGTTTTTAAAGTGAATGGACCGACTAAGTTAAACAGCTCTCACAGAATCTGTGCAAAGCATTTCAAGATTTCGGATTTCCGAAATCCAAACCTCACTAGTCAGGGGTAAGTAAAATTCGTTTCTAACGTTTCTCATTGAAATGAGTTAAATATATAGTAATTCTGCGATATGACTACTAATTCTGCCGTCTGCTACCAAGTATATTATAACCTGTCGCCTTCTGCAGTTTATATACCCTATATGCCGATTTCATTTATGTAATCAATATATATTTAGAAATTTGAAAGGGTTAATGTACTTGAATATAAACTGGTAACTAAACGCGGCAATTTTAGGTTAAGTTGGATCTGAAGGTGAAACGCCATAGGCGAGCCGGATTTTAAGTGTTGAGAATATTAACATTTTTAGTTTTGAAATCCGCTAGATTCGGCATAGGTCCCTAAAAGTTCGTAATAGGCCAGTAACTACAAGGCGACTAATGGCAGAATAGCCAAATCCGGATCACATGTTCCTGTGTATTAACTCCTGCTTACTTCCAAAACTGGTAACCATAGCTGGTAACTAAAGGAAATATTAGCTTAAGTTTGCTCTCAATTTGTATAATAATAATAAGAAGAAGAAATACTTCAACTGCTATGATTAAAGATTAACGAATACCAACCAAATTGCGTACCTTCACAAATGAATCTCATAGTGACATACTGTGAAATTAGCCTTTACTATATTAGAAACACTTATAATATTGCTATGCTATTGCGCCTGATGATTATAATTGCTTTAATAATTTGTGTACTTTATAGGTTAAAGAAAAATGTGGTTCCTTCCCTCTTTCTATCTGCACCCAATGAAGTGGAGGCACCTACTAGGCAAAGCCCACGTAAGCGGTTGAGACAAGATGACAAACCAGAAGACAGATCAAAAGTCCTGCAGCAAGTACAAGGTATAATAAAATATGTGGCTTGACTATTCATTCCTGAGTGCTTTCCATCTATTCCAAATGCAGCACAAATGTTACCATCTGTCATTGCTGTTTGGAATTTATTTTATTTTATTATTCTGTTAGTGCTAAAAGTACAATAGTCTTGAAATAATAGGGTACATTGTATTGTTGTGATTGTACAGGCACAATAATACTTTTCTTGAATACATAAGGTATGCTAGCTACTTTTGTATTCTGCAATGAAATTTTCTTGTCAGAAAACTTGAATTTTTTCCTCTTCCCAATAGCTAAAACATAAGCACCACAAGACTCCAATCCTCAAAGCAGTGGCATAACAAGAAAAAAGATTAAATGGGGGATTATGTATAGGAGTCAACTTTCTTAAACCATTTGTAAGCATCATCACTAAATGGATTAGGCATTAACCGTTCAAGCTTTAGGAAACATCAATGCTTTCGAGGACGTCCAACATCTTGTCCTCTTGCTTGGTATTTTCTCACGAATGGTGGGTATCTCTCTTCCCTCATTCTCTTTATGTGCTCAGTCCATGTTGTCTTTGGTTGTTTACTTTGATACATAAAGATTTTAGTTTTAGTTCCTCTCTTATTTTTTCGCTTTCAATGCTATAAAGTTTGGTGCCATTCTTTGCTTTCCTATGGAACCTCATCTCCGATGTCTGAATTCTACCTTTTTCTTTTCTTGTTGCAAACCAAGTTTCACAGCCGTACAATATAATGGGGACTGCCACAACACTTGTTAGAATTTTATTTTAGTTTCTTTTGTTGTTTTGTATTTAAAAGTTTTCTGTATAGTTCCATAAACTTTCTGAAAGGTATTTTTACTTTCTCTACACGTACTATGTACATAGTGTATAGAGAAGGTATTGTAATGCACCCAAAAATTGGATACCAAGATTTCACCAGAAATTTGTTTTGGGTCTCCCTGAATAAAAAAAATTGTTTTTGGAAAAAGGTGCGTGTATGTTTGTGGACAGCATAGCTCAAAAACAAAAAGAACGTTAAATACCAGACTTGGTATTTAAGTTTGATATCTTTCAAGGATGCGACACGAAGATTTTCAAGAAAACCCCCCACCCCAAATTACCCTTTACATGGAACTTTTTCGAAATTTTTGATTTTCTCTAAAATGGCTCTTAACGATTTTGATTAAAGTGTCGTATATTAAAGATATTTACCTGGCATATAATATGTATATTTTCAATTTTCTGTGAATAGCCTCTAAAGACTACTTTATTCTGGATGAATTTTACGCAACTTTGCATAACTGCTAAACCCTAAGAGATGGACAAAAACTTGCCCACCAAAAATGTAGAGCACTTTATGTCTTATACATTTTTTCATTGAGCTGACCGTTTTTGAGATCATCTTTGTTATTGGTTTCAGCTTTAAAAAACTTACTTTTTTCATACTTGTCAACTCCTGATCATAGAAACAAAGGAACTGCAGCCACATAGCAACCAGCTTGTAGCATGAAGTAAATAGAAGCATAAGCTTTTTAACAACTTTTTGCAGAGATGTAGAGAAAGTCATGTGAATGGAACATGTCAGATTTTTTTTAATATCAATACCCCTTTCTATATTAAAACTGATATCACACTACACATATTTAAAATTTGATACATGTTCTAGCATTTTGATCACACTGTATTTTTTCCTTTAAAAACCATAATTCTGTTATTTACTATTTTTGTATATAGCTTATGCCATGTGTTCATCAAGCTGAACCCTGTATAAATTTTGCACTTCCTTGGATTGCTCTCCTAAATATATTTTTTTATTATTGCATTTGTCCAGGAAGTTGGCAGAAGGACAACAAACATTTGAGTGAAAAGTTTAAAATAAAAATATTCGTTTATTAATGTCACTGCCAATCGCTAGGATCATAACAGTGCTGCTTCTCTGCCAGATTTGCTTTACATGCCAGTGAATCTACTGACATCGTGGCTGTCACTTTAAAGTATACTTAAAAACTATTGGTCAGGGCAGGATTTGAATTTGCAATCTTGGGGTATAAAGTGAAAAGTATCACAGATATAAATGATTATAGAACAATTAGAAGGCAAGTATAGACAATCAGGTGATAATAAGTTGCAGGGACTTGTGTTTACTAGATTTATCCTGAATTTAGTGTGTGTATATTCACTGAGGTATGTAAAGTATGTATATAGAAGATTCTCAAGGATTACACTAATATGTCCTGGTTTCCTCATCTGCTGTTTCTCTTACAAGTTGCTTCCCATATCATTGCACTTTTTGGTGTGTAGATAGGTCTACCAAGTTCAGATAATGGCGGCAGGTTTGTGTTCTGACAATTACCATCTTCAGCATAACTCATCCATTTCTTCAATATAATCTTCTGTTTCAGACACTTGATCATTGGCATTTGATCATTGTCCATTATCGCCAAGCACAATATCCATTGCTTCCTCCAAATCCTTTTTATTTTCCAAATTATATTTATGTTTTAGCATTTTCACTTGCAAGGAATAAAATATCTCCCCCACGATAAGGAATAAGTGCTAAACTAAGCTATGCAATGTGAATTGTAAAAATGTAATTCACATATTGTTGAATAAGAAATGTATTATTGAAATAGAAAAATAAGACATGCACATTCTATTGTTGACAAAACAACCAACTGTCAATAATGAAATAACATCAGCAATCTGAAGAAAATATTAAAAATAAACATTGGGAATAAATAAATATTTTTCTTAAAATAGTGACACACATTACCAAGCTGGGCACAAGTGTACTCAACATGTTTCTTGAAAGCTTAATCAAGTAGCACTTACTTTCTTTTTTTTTCTGACTATAACATGACACTTTGTAATGACTAATAATAAATGACAGCTCGGGTGCAATTGTGCCTAGCTTGGTATCGGAAAGGTTAAGTAAAGAAGCATGAGTGTTTTATATGAATGGTATAAGGCAAGGAATGGTTCTGGGTATAGATAAAGAGGTACAAGTGTTACACATTGGTATGTTATCAGAATTCAAGTTGTTTCTTCTTGTCATTTAATAACCAGGTTTTTTTTTTATTATTAATAATTTTATTTGTATTATTTTAGAACCTATTGAAGATGCTCAGAAGCCAAAACAAAGTCAGACAGATGAGTCATTAAAAATTAAGACATTAACAGAAAAGCTGAGGAGATACCAAAAGCAGATTTCTAAGCAGAGACAGTTGACAAGAGTTCTTCGCCAGGAAAATAGTGTTCTTCTAAAGGCAAAGACTTCAGCAGAGGTATTTTCTGCAGTAAGAGAGCATGCATTTTTAATGGGTCAGCTGTTACTGCAGAAGAAAAAATCCAGAGGTATAAGGTATACCGATTAT
This sequence comes from Hymenopus coronatus, assembly GCA_030762935.1. Classification (NCBI taxonomy): domain Eukaryota; kingdom Metazoa; phylum Arthropoda; class Insecta; order Mantodea; family Hymenopodidae; genus Hymenopus; species Hymenopus coronatus. Next base: position 17,066,786 of record CM060890.1, read on the forward strand.
GATAAGAATTTTGCACTGGCATTGCACTATAGTTCACCAAATGCATATCAGTATCTTCAGAAGACATTCTGTTTGCCAACAGTATGCTCCTTACGTAATTGGGTTGAACGTTTAGGTGTTGGTCCTGGTTTCAGTGAAACAGTTCTGAAATTGCTAAAACTAAAATCAAGCAACATGACGAGGGCTGAAAAAGTAGTAGCTGTGGTGCTTGATGAAATGTCTTTGAAGGAGGCAATTTCATATGATGCCAGGGCAGATCTGTTTGAAGGATTTGTAGATCTGGGCCCATTTAACCATCTTAGTAACCAATCCTCTTTAAAACCTGCAAACCATGCACTGGTATTCATGGTAAGAGGTCTAAAACGTAACTTCAAGCAGGTGGTTGGTTACTTTTTATCCGAAAATGCTACACCTGGAGAAATATTGAAGGAACGGTGTTCTCTGTCATAAGGGAACTACGACAGGGGCTATATCCCTAAGGTGATCGCATGTGATCAAGGCACAAACAATATCAAACTTAGAAAGCTAATTGATTGCACAAGTGAAGAGCCATTTGTGGAAATGGATGGTGAAATTGTATATTTTTTCCATGATGAACCTCATTTAATGAAGTCTGTGCGCAACAATTTAAAAAAATATGACCTGGAATATATGGGCAAGGTGTTTAAATGGGAGCATGTTGTTGAGTTATACATGAAGGACAAGGATCGAAACCCACTCACCTTTTTCTTCTATGAAAGTATGTCTTGCTACACAGGTACTCAGTCATTCAGTGAGTAAGGCCCTCATGACATATATGTCGTTTAAATCAATGCCAGAAGAAGTTGCTGACACAGCATGGTTTCTGAATATTATGGACAGGGCTTTTTATACATTCAATTCAAGTACCTACATGAGTACTAAGGAACTTCAGCGACCTTTGCATTCCAGTTCAAAGCATTGGAAAGTGCTCGACATGCTGGAAGACTTATTCACAAGCATAAAAATTGTGGGAAAAAATGTAAGTGTGCCATGTTTCAGAGGTTGGGGTGAAAATGTACGAGCTTTACGCTACCTCTGGAATGTCTTACAATGCAACTTTGATTTCAAGTTCTTGTTTACACATCGCTTATCTCAAGATTGCATTGAAAACCTCTTTTCAGTGGTGAGAAACAAGGGTGGTAACAACCTAAATCCTGACAGCTCAAAATTCAGAGCCTCAATCAGAGCAGCAGTCACCAACCAGCTGCTAGCGCCCTCAGATGATGGCAACTGTGAAGTGGATGTAAGCCATTTCTTACTAAAAAAAACTGACATTGAGAAGAGTGCATTCAACATTGAATATGCTTATGATACAATTGAATGTGACTCTGCGAACGCAGAGGAAAATAAAGACATTATAGGTCATAATGCTACAAGTTATGTAACAGGTTGGGTGTGCAGCAGGTTATCCCATGAAATATGTAAATCTCAATTGGCTTTATATGAAAACAATCAGAGTTTGGGAGATACCACTACGCACATTAAACACAAGCAGTACTCAAATGCAAAACTGCTATTTTCTAAACCTTGTGCATTAGTTTTAGGGCAAAGCATTGAATCTGCATATAAAACAAAATTTGTTCAATTTCTGACTTTAAACCAGAAGAATGTGAAAAGGTGATTGAAAGAGTTTATTACTTTACCAAATGACTTTCCTGTATGCTCTCAGTGTACAGCAATATTTGTTGACAAATACATTAATGTACTTATAAACTGCTTTGTTAAATCAGAAAATGACAGTATTTTTATAAATGGCACACCTGGTAAAAAAAAAAATAAGAAAGTTCAGAAGATAATGCACCAATAGGATTTGTGTTTGATAATAATCAAAGTGTGTATGTAGTTGTGTAACAATGCACATGTTCTTTAGGATATACCAATACTTTCTCTTTTTTTATATTAGGTTCATTCTCAATAGGGTGCATAGTGAGTTAATGTATAAGAATATTTGTATATAGTAATTTAGCAACACATATGTAGGTAATCAGCATTTTTTAGCTTTGTTAGTATATTTATAGAATTTTGTTTAACTTTAGTGAATGAGAATACATTGTAAACTAGTTTAGAAGGGGTGCAGAGTAGGCCGCCTCCCTGTGGTGCACCCTGGGTAATGCTAAATGCTAACTAGACAGTGGAATAAACTGCTCTGCAGTAACTTGCAAGTCTGACATTGTGGAAGTCCCAGGTTTCTCTCATAGGATCACATTCCCACCATGGGTTTTCCCTGGTCAACAGGTGAATGTTGGGATGTTTCTTATTCTGTGACTTTCTTTCTCTCATTTTCTATAATTTTGCTTCCCTTATCATGTTTCAGGTGGGCTTCAAGGGCTTGCAGTGTCACTCGATGTTGGGGTAGTGGAAAGGTGCTCTTCTCTGTCCTGACAGACCTGGTGTGATCAGGTCTTCAAGCTTGGAATTGTTAGGGACCTCTGTACCTCTCTGTAATCTGCAATCTATAACCGCCTACAGTTCTTTCACCTCATACATTCATTCCTCCTGGGGTAGGTAAGCACTAAATATCTGCCTTCAGCCATAGTGTGTGGGCGTTCCTTCCATTGCCTTGCGGAAGTCATGAGGTAAATTCAAATCTTAAATATTAGCGAAAGACAAAACTGTTATCTGTAATTGCTAAAGAAAATAAAATACATTTGTCAGTTTTATCCTGAATCACCCAATCCTTAAAAATTAACATTATCCAGAATGTAAATGCTACTATGTTTATTAGTTTGTGAACTAAGAGCTGCTGCCTCAAAACCAAAATGATAATTTGATGTAAAGTAATATTCAGTATAAACTGTGATAAGAAATTCAGTTACAATAATTATGTATAGACTATGAAATGCTGTACCTGCTAAAATTATAATAAATTATAATAAAATAATTATTCCTCATATAATATAATCAGATTTTTTAATGCTACTTTTAATTCTTTGAAGAGTTTTGTAATAGGAATGCAAAATAAATTCACATTAAAATGTTCCTGACAACAATCAGAATATTTTGTTTTATGCTCTCACCTTTACTCCCATCATAAGGTTATAGCATCTGTTATTGCAAATAAGGTGACAATCTGGCCTCATAATTTCTAAATTTTGTCTTTTATTTTAAAATTGTTGCATGTATTTTGCTGCATCATCACTATCATTGTTATTCTCAAAAATGCTCTCATATTCATTTCATTAGCTGATCAGCATGACAATTCAGAGAAAAATAACATTTCTTAAACAGTAGTCTACTTTTAGTAATGTCTTATATTGCTTCATATTTACGTTATAAAATGGTTGCCTTAGTTACAAGACAAAATGATGCACTTCCATAATTTGCAATTGATCCCTTCCTCCTTGTTTCAAACTCCACCCTTCCCTAAAAAGAAGATTTTCTTTTGTTTTAAGCTATCTGGTGTACAAGACATATAATTAGCTTTTTAAACTCCAGTGACAATTTCATTTAACCGCCACCCCTTGTATAGGAAATATTGCACAATGATCTAGGGAGTAAGTCCTCCCCTTCCCCCTATAATTATAATTTCATGGAGCACTGACTGTTCCAAATAATGCATGAAAAATAACCTGATATTCATAAAAAATGAGTGAAACATTAGCTCAACATCCGACTTTTGTAACATTCCTCCAACAGTCTCCCAATATCTGGAATTAGCCAACACAAAACTTTTTTTTTTTCTTTATGATATTAATATAGTCAGCCTTATGCTAAACAGAAACTTGAACTGCAGTGTTGATGTCAGAATGACAATTATAAAAGTAATTGAGGGGCACTTTTACAGTATTTATTATCAGTAAAAATGAAATTTCAAAGAAAATGATATCTTTAGCAGCATATTAGTGTTAGCATTAGTAATGGCCCAAGATTAAGTCATTTTACAATGATTTTGAAGTTTTCTTTCAATCTAAATATAAAAAATTGTATACAAACATGTGATTAATCCATAAATCCACTTTTTTCAGGAAGAAGTAAAGATAATTATACTCAGGGAATGTTAATTCTCAATTTTTACTTTCTCTACACGTACTATGTACATTAGTGTAGAGAGAAGGTATTGTATTGCACCCAAAAATTTGAGACAGAGATTTCACTGGAAATACATGTTATGGGTCCCCCGAATCCAAAAAAAAACCTTTTTACAAAAATGTGTGTGTGTGTGTGGACAGCATAGCTCAAAAACGAGAAGTCTGTTAAAAACCAAATTTGGTATTTAGGTTTGATATCTTCCAAGGATGCAACACGAAGATTTTAAAGAAAACCCCCCACCCCCAACTACCCTTTACATGGAACTTTTTTTGAAAATTTTGATTTTCTAAAAGGTGGCTGTAACGATTTTGATTAAAATATCATATATTATAGATATTTACCTGACAAATAAAATATATATCTTGAATTTTCTGGGAATAGCCTCTGAAGACTACTTTATTCTGGATGAATTTTATGGAATTTTGCATAACTGCTAAACCGTAAGAGATGGATAAAAACTTACTACACAGAAAATGTAAAGCACATTATGTTGTTTAATTTTTTTTCGTGGAGGTGATCGTTTTTAAGGTATTCGTTGTTTTTGGTTTCAGCTTTGAAAAACTTATACTTTGCTCATACAGGAATTCGTCAACTCCTATCCATACAAACAAAGGAACTTCAGTCACATAGCAACCAGCTTTCAACTATCACTTTAACCTATGCTACTCCCTTATTTCGCTTCTACTTACAAGGAAGCAAGTAATAACACTGTTTCTGCTAATTTTTAATTGATTAGCATGAAGTAAATAGAAGCATAAGCTTTTTAACAATAATTTGTTACAGAGATGCAAGAAAATCATGTGAATGGAGCACATCAGATTTTTTATTATATTTGCAGCAGTATCAAGTAAAACCTTCTATTAACCTTTATTGAGGTTTAATGTTTAATTATTTTTGCATATTCAGACAATGTGTATTCTGCTTCCCTGCGAGAGAATTCTATTTGGGTGTCACAGTCACCTGGGGACAAAAATAGTTTTATTATTTATACTTGTTAAATGGTGGAGCTAAAAAAAAAAATATATATATATATCTCAAAACAGATAATGCACAGTAAAGTAAATAAAACTTTTAATTTTTCAGCTGAAATCCAATATCTGGTAAGTTATACATAGACTCCTTCAATCTTTCAGCCCACTAGGTTGTGCTTATTTAACTTCTATTCTCCAACAATCCATTCCTAGAGTAATTTGAATAACTTTTTACTTTCTCTAAACATACTATGTAAATAGTGTATAGAGAAGGTATTGTATTCCACCCAAAAACTTGATACCAATATTTCACCAGTAATAAATGTTTTGAGACATCTTGAATCCAAAAAAAACATTTTTAAAAAAAATGTATGTCTGTGGTCAGTATGGTTCAAAAACAAAATAGGTTAAATACCAAATTTGGTATTTAAGTTTAGTATCTTCCAAGGATGTCTTGTGGAGATTTTCGAGAAAATTTCCCCACCCCTGACTACCATTTATATGAAATACTTTTTAAAAATGTTGATTCTTTCAAAAATGTCTGTAGATTTGGATTAAAATGCCATTTTAAAATGTTTCGTGAGAAATAAAATGTATTACCTTTAATTTTCTGGGAATAACCTCTGAAAGATAAAACAGACTGTGAGAAATAGACAAAAACTTACTACACAAAAAAAAAGCAGATTTCATTAAAACACAATATGTCTTATACATATTTAAGAGTTAACTTTCTAAGATATTCCTTGTTGTTTTCAATTTTAAACTAGGTACATAACATTTTCTCAAGCAGGAAATCAACTTTCATTTCTTTTGTTTTATGACCCGGAATGCAAGAGAGAACTGAGTATAAACTGTTTCATATAGTAATAGCTTCTAAAAGATTTGATTCGCTTTAGTCTGATGTATTTCCCTTTTACTTACAAGGAACCCAAATAATAAGATAATTTCTGCTGTTGTTTATCTCGATTAGAATGACATAGAAGAAGAATATTTTGTAACAAAAGTATGGAACAGCTAAAGAAGGTCATGTGAATAGAACACATCAGATTTTTTTTCTCCCATCTTAGTCATACAAATGAGCAGAATTTCAACGCATAACATAACAATCAGCTTGAGAAGATCTGTCTGTCACTTTAACTTAGTGTATTCCCATGTATCCACAAGAAAGCATATAATAAAAAAAAAAATTCTCCTATTGCTTATCTCAATAGGAGAGAAGATGATTTTGTAAAAGATAGCTGTTGCATAATACGTAAAGAAAGTCATTTGAATTATCATCAGATATTTTAAAAATGTTTTCTTAAATATTACTATCTCAAGCAGTTGCAAACCGTCATTCATAAAACAAAACAAAAATCATGTACCACAAACCCAAATGGTGTTTGAGACACTTGAATATTCTACAGCATAGTACATCTTTAAGATAACTTTTCAGTTGAAACTAATGAAGTACCCACTATATGGAAAATTGCAGCCGTTTGTTTCAGTAAATATTTGAATATAGTCAAAGTATGTGTTTGCTTGCAATGTTTGTTTTAGCTTAGAGGAACTATAAAATGCAAATATAACTCTCTCCCTCCCTCATCCACTGTCAGTGTCACATTCCTAAATGACTATAGGCTGGAAACCTAACATTTAATTTATAAACTCTTCAGACTACCGAGGAGTAAAGTAATGTTAATTCAATAGGTTTAAGCACGATTTGAACGGTGCTCACGTACGAACCGGGACAGATTCTCTGGGCGGAAATCGGCTTCTCTCTAAAATACGCCTTGGGAGTTCCGGGTATTCGTATTTTCATTAAAAAACAATTGTGTTAGAATTAGATTTCATTCGGCAGCACCGAAAACCTATACCTAATTTAAAAATGAAATTCAGAGCAAATATTATAAGCTATTAACGTTCATATTCTTCCCGGTAATGTGCGTCTAACTGAAGGCTAAATAAACAATTTTATCCTCTGGCCTGTAAAGGTTAATTGAACCCGCACTTGAACTATACTAAAGCTTGCTCAAATATTATAAGCTATTAACGTTCATATTCTTCCCGGTAATGTGCGTCTAACTGAAGGCTAAATAAACAATTTTATCCTCTGGCCTGTAAAGGTTAATTGAACCCGCACTTGAACTATACTAAAGCTTGCTGCTTAAATGTGACCTACATTGAAAGAAAAATGCATAAATTTGTGTATTTATTCCGATTTTAATAGAAATCGCGACGTGTTTAACAGCATCATTTCCATTGATTTAGATCAGCTAACGTGTGTACTGCAGACCGCTAGACTAGATGGTAGCACCATCGCATGTCGCCAGCCGTTCCCATGTTAAATTGAGGCAGTTTCCTGTATTAGTATGAAGTGTATTTGTCCATGTTAAATTGATAGCAATTACGTAACGTAGAACCAAACATCGGTTAGCCGTTAAGTTACGGTAGAAATAGCCTTATTTTAATCATAATGCCTCAATACGCAAAAAGTGTTATCCGATTTAGAATTGTGCGTGAAATACTGAGTTACATCTGAAGCCCTCTTGATTGCATCCATACAACTCAATACTCGGAGATGGCCATTGCTTCCTGCTTTTAAGTATTGTATTTCCTTCTGTTTATGCAGTACCTTCGATCCAATAAAATTTTGTTTTAAATGTGTATCTGCTACACACATGCTCACAGTGCTTCTTCTACTGATTTAGGTTTTCTACTTTTTCTACACTTACTGTGTACATAGTGTACAGAGAAGGTATTTTATTGCACCCAAAAATTCGATACCGAGATTTCACCGAAAATACATGTTTTGAGATCCCCTGAATAAAAAAGTATTTTTAGAAAAATATCCGCGCGCGCATGAGTGTGTGTGTATGTGGGCAGCATAGCTCAAAAGTCAAAAGTATTTTAATACCAAACTTGATATTTAAGTTCAGAACCTTCCAAAGATGCGACACGTAGATTTTCGAGTTAATGATCCCACCCACAACTGCCCTTTACATGGAATATTTTTCAAAAAAGTTGATTTTCTGAAAAATGGCTGTAACAATTTCGATTAGAATACCTTATGTTTAAGATATTTTTATGACAAACGGTGTAATATATATCTTGAACTTTCTGGGAATAGCCTCTAAAGACCTCTTCATTCTGTATGGCTTTTATGTAACAGGCAAACCATAACAGATATACAAAAACTTAATACACAAAAAATATAGATCGTATTAAAACATACAATTTGTGTTATATACATTTTTACTTTCTCTGCATGTACTATGTACATAATGTATAGAGAAGGTATTGTAATGCACCCAAAAAGTCGATACCGTGATTTCACCGGAGATATGTATTTTGGGTCCCCTGAGGCCAAAAAAAGCATTTTTATTTTCTCTACACGTACTATAACTTAGTGCATGTAGAAGGTATTGTAATGCACACAAAAAGCCGATACTGAAATATCACCGGAAATACATATTTTGGTTGCCCCTAAATAAAAAAAAAAAGTATTTCTGGAAAAAGGTCCGCGTGTGCGTGTGTGTGTCTGTGGATAGCATAGCTCAAAAATGAAAAGTCCGTTAAATACCTAACTTGGTATTTATCTAAGTTCAATATTTTCCAAGGATGCGACACAGAGATTTTCAAGAAATCCTCCCAGCCTAACTACCCTTTACATGGAGACATTCTTGTTATTGGTTTCAGCTTTAAAATACTTACTCTTCTCATACGAGAAATTGTCAACTCCTGTCCATACAAACAAAGAAGGTTAATTCACATAAGAGCCAGCTTTTGACTGTCACTTTAACCTACGGTATTCCCTTATTTCCCTTCTACTTACATGGAAGCAAGTAATAAGACTATTTCTGTTTGTTTGTTTTTTGTTTTTTTTATTAGCATGAAGTAAATTAATCAGCTTTTTAACAATAACCTGTTGTAGTGGTGTAGAGAAAGTCATGTGAATGGAATACGTCAGATTTTTTATTTTGATGATCGCTCAGTATTACGTTCTTCACAGACCTTTGTGAATGTTAGAGTATAAATACATAATTATTAGTAACATTTAAGAAGAAAAAAAACTAATATGTTCCTTTCAACTATGCAATATGGATAAAGAACTGCATAGTAATAAAAATTGATATTATGAGAGTAAACTAGTGTAGTTAGTGTTCGCAGTCATCGGAGTTAACTGAGTAGGGGATCCTGTGGTAGTCGTCTCTTCAGGCGTGCGGGCTGACGGGTGCGTTCGCCGATGTACGTCACAGCTCCTGGAACATCTGGCAAGTGTAAGAAGAAGCGATAGGCGATCTTGCGTATAAACAGGAAGGAGACCGAAATATTGATAAACCAAGGAGCATTGGTAGTGATTCTCAGGAATCTGTTTTGGAGTACATGTAAACGGCGTATGTGAGTGTTTTTAGCAGTGCCCCAGACTTGAGAGGCATATGAAAGGATACTACTGTGTCAAGACAGTTCCGGGAATTTGCCAATAAAACATAAAAAATGAATTATTCATCCAATTTTATTTTATTGCCTTCTAAGTAGGCCCCTTCTGAAATTATACATTTATGCCAACGAATAATCCAATCATCTTCAAAGTTTCGGTTCAGTTGGAAGGCGCCATTCGGAAGCTTGCTGACTGGTTTGAGTGTCAAACTCGTAAACCTACGTCTCATCACCAGTTACAATGCGTTGTCGGAACTGGCTCGTTCTAACATGCCTTCAGCAATCCTTATGCGATTAAGTTTTTGTAGAAAATTCAAATCTTACGGAACTAACCGAGTTGCAATGCGTGTCATGCCCAAACAATCGTTTAAAATGGTACGAATCGATTCGTGAGACACAGAAAGTTCAGCGGCAATCTCTCTCAAACCTAAATGACGATTTTCAGACACCATTTTCTTCACTTTAGCGATGTGCAGTTCAGTTGAAACCGTTGATGGCCGACCAGAGCGAGGAATATCTTCCACCACATTTCGACCACTTTTGAATGCAGTGTACCACTCATATGCACGTGTTTTTGATAAAGTCGATTCACCGTAAGCCTTCTGTAACATTTTCAGCGATTGGGCACACGAAATACCATTTGCGATGCAAAATTTGAGAGATTCTTTGTTCAATCTTTGTATCCATCGTAAAATCGCAAAGCACCTTTGAGATGAACTAACAAAATGGCGTACTGTAAACAAACTAAATGACAGATAACGATTAAACTCCGCGTCGGTATAGAAGAAAGTTGTACCAAATTAGCAATAACAATACTTTCGAATCCGCTTTTAAACAAGATTTTTAAATGATCAATTCCCGGTACCTTCTTGACAGAATGTATGTCGAACAAGAGATTTGTAAAGAAGAAGAGCACATTCAAGACCAAGAGCTGTGTGTTTATGAAACAGTGGATAGAGTTTAGAAAGTCTTCTGGATGTCAATGAAATAAGGCGATCGATATGGGCACGCCAAGTGGGTTTGGTGTCCAGCATTATTTCAAGATTATTTACAGGTGTAGTAGAAGGTAACCGAATGATTTGTTTATTATAAATATGCAGAGCCGAGGGATTAGTGATACGTCGTAATGAAAAAATCTTAGCTTCAGTTTTTTCTGTGTTAAGAAGTATTCGCAAAGTGCGAAACCAATCTTCAAGACGACCAAGAGAAACTTGAAGTGTGTGAATAGCTTCAGAGAAATGTGTGGGTGAGTAGAATAACACAGTATCGTCGGCGAATAAAGTTATGGAATTGGGGGGGGGATTTCCAGGAAGAGCGTGGGAGAGATATTGAACAAGAACAGAGCAGTGTCGATCCCGAGGTCGCCGAGATGACTAAGTACCACCAATATGAACAACAAATGTGCTTTCTGATAGAAAACCGCAAATTGTAGTGAGCAGATATTGAGGAATGTCGTTGCGGTAGAGTATGAATACTAAGCCATAGTGCCATACTTTATGAAGACCTGTACTACGTGTAGGAACAGCCCCATTGTGTGCTGACGCTTTTCAAGTTCACTAACAATTGTTTGAGTGCAACTAAAACAAAGTATTGCGAAGTAGAGTGCTTAGATTGAAACCCAAACTAGAAGTCTGAAATTAAGTTGTTCTGAGACACATATTTAAGAAGACGTCGAGGTATTGTCTTTTCGAGGATTTTGGATAAACTAAGACCAGTCACCCAGAAGACTTTTAGGCTTGTAGGATTTGTGAAGTACTATGATGAGAGCAAACTTCCAATTTTGTGGAAAGTAACTGAATCGGAGACAGACATTCAGGATGGATGATAGGTAAGCAAGCGCTTTACTTATCAAGTTTTTAGCACATTAGGTAGCAAAGAAGACATCTGATCGAATATCGAAGTTCACTGGAAGTGTGAAGGAGATTCTCTGTGGAGCAGAGGGTTGATATCGCAGAGAATGGAGTTATTTTACAGCCTCTCGGATAGTAGCATTATATAAGGATGAATTTGGAGTAAATGTCTGATCGTAATGGGAAGCAACATTTTCACATATTTATCTTTAACTTCTGTAATAACACTATCACCGGTAGAAAGACCTGGAATGAGAGTTGATTATCGAAAAAGTCGCTCGTAGTATTCCATAAAACGTGATCATGGGGTAAAATGTTGGCTCGCTGACGTGGTAGGTATCACGGCGATCAAGTTCAGCTTTTAAAAGACGTATTAATCCATTAAGTTTTCGACGCAACCAAGAGCACTTTCCTGTTGCCATTGCCGACGAATACTGTTCTTTTCGCGAATAGGATGCAAGATGGCAGCTGGTAATGAAGGGGCTAATTGACACCATTTTGAATAGCTAATGAAAATACGCACACAGCGACTTATGGTATCGGTGTAATGATGAACTGTAGCATTGATATCAGCCATAGTAACAATAAATAAATAAATGGAATGTTATGTTGAATCTAAATGAGTATGAAACAGATCCCATGTTACATAACATTAATAAGTCGTGGAGTTGTGAGTAGTATAGGTTGTGAGTTGAAAAGTAATCAGGATTGTGGAATGATTCGAATCAAGTTCTGCTAAGGCTGTTACAAATGCTAGAATATGTAAATTTCTATGAAACCCAATATCAAGAATGTTGGGAGCGGATGGCGGATTCCTAGGAAAATAAGAATGAATGAATGAATGAATGAATAAGTGTATTTATTGAAATAACAATAGCATACATTGTGAGACGATTCCCTGTCTCAAAGGTCTCGCGTATCGGTTGCAGGCTGGCGTCCTCGACATGAGACAATTCCAGGTCTCGATGGTCCCACGTGTCGACTGTAGGGTGGCGTCGTCTTTCCAATCCTGGCTAGCTTGTAAGGAAATGGAGTTTAGGTTACATGGATTTCTCTTTTGGGTCTCAGGGTAAGGATGGAAGGCAGGTACCGTAGGTTGGCGGTTAGCTTCTAATAAAGAAAACACAAAGCACTTTACGCGAATGATTTGCTTTTACTTTCGCGTTTTAAACCTATTTATAAGTGTGGGTTGGCTGAAATGTCCAAATTCACCAATTTTTACATTCAAGCTTTCATTAACAGCATATGCACCACCTCACAAACATAACTAAAAGGCAGGCAACGTTAAAGTGCGTCTTCTAATACCGACATCCGCGATATCAGTCTGCTTCATAAGGCAATCATTTCCAGAGTGTCCTCAAAGAGTCCCTCAGTTCTTGGGATGGCGGCCGCGGTTGTAGTAGCTTCAAGTGTTTCCACTATTTCTGACGCGGTATCGAGAAATAATTGCTCAAATGGTGATTTTTTAAATACTAAACAGGTTTATAATAATAGCATTAGCCGCAAATGAAGATAGACTAATCACGCAAAAAACAGATACATTTGGCGAAGGAATGTGCTGCAGGAAACTCCGCGAACAGATAGCGTCGCTTCATAATGTAATGCAATTAATAAGCAAAGATCTTCAAGATTCTAGGAATATAAATATCCAGCTACGTGAGGAGATCAGTTCCTTGAAGCTACAAAATGATAAAACGAGAAAAGTGCAGAAGATAACACCACTTCACCGGAAAACAATGAAAAAGACCTCGGGGCAACAGGAGCGGAATGGAGACGCGCAAACAGAAAGAAAACGGTATCCAGTAAGCAAACAAATCTACATAGCAAGGAAATCCGCCTGCAAAATCGCTTCCAGGCACTACAGGGTATAAATGAAAACAATGAACTATTAACGGAATTACCGACATGCAGTGACGATAACATTTTTGACGAGAGATGAATTCAAATACGAAAGAAATAAGGCCATTGTTTTAGGAGATTCAATGGCAAGGCACGCAAGTAATCACCTCGATGAAGACATAAAGGTGTACTGTTATCCTGGGGCTCAACTTCAACATATTAGAAATCAGCTAGTGAAAAATGCCGACGAACCTGACGTCGTGGTTATCCATGCGGGAACCAACAACATTAATACGGCACACCAGAAGACATCAAGCATTAACTCACCAAGGTTGTGTCGGTAGGCAAAGAATTGTTTCCACGGGCCAAATTCTGCATTACCGGGATTATACGTCGTCGTGACGAGGATCTGCGTTACATCGACTGGGTCTGTAAACTTTATGATTGTACATTTGTTGAGAGTAATGCATGGTTGGGCGATATGGATTTAGGTAGGGATGGGCTTCACTTGAACAAGAAAGGTGTAGCAAAGTTTGCTAATCTCTTAAACAGGGTAATAGACCTTCTCATTCCAAAAACAAAAAATACAAAAAAAACTAGTAAAGTGTGATAGCGGTAGAATAAATTGTGAAAGCCCAGCTTCTAATATAAGTTCAAATATAGATAGTAAATATGCAAAAAAAAAAAAACCAGATATACTCAAATAAATCAGAACCAACTAGCTAGGGTAAATATAATTGGAAAGAGAGTAGTCCTGTCAATCCATCTTTACATGTACTACATCAAAATATTCAAAGTATAAAAAATAAATTACTCAATCTAGAAGTGCTACTAAACAGTGACTGGAAGCATATTGATGTAACTTGTATAACAGAGCATTTGTTAAATAGTTGTGAGCTTAAAGAACTTAGAATACCAAACTTTAACATTGTACATGGTTATTGTCGAACTACTAAAAAGAATGGTGGTTCTCTGATTATGGCTAGAAATATATTGCCTGCAAAACCGATAACGAAGCATGAAAGTCTGAATGTTGATGAGCATTTTGAGGCTAGTGTTCATAGAAATCCTTAACAAATTAGTTATTATCTGTATATAACGTAATCCAACAAGTGACATAACTACTTTTTTAGAAAATCTGGACTCTGTCCTATTTGAGCTGTATAAGACTAGTAAAAATGTTATGATTTTAGGTGATATGAACATTGATATTCTAACCAACAGTAATGATAAGGCAAAATTTATAACATTCCTGAATACGTATGGATTGAAACCAAGAGATTGAGGTACCCACAAGAGTTACCGAAACTTCAAGTAGTGCAATAGATCAAATAATAATAAACAATGATGTAAAAGATTATGAGGTTAATGTAATTAATACTTGTTTATCAGACCACTTTGCCCAGACCATATCATTGAAATGCAACCAGAGTCAAAAGATTGTAAATTCAAGCACTTTATTTAAAAAAAGGTTGGTCAAATGCATAGGGAAAATTATGACTATTTTCATTTTCTATTGAGCAAAGAGACATGGAAAGAAGTTTATTCAGGGGAATCAGTAGATGAAATATGTATTCATAAATATATTTAATTACCATTATGAACTGGCATTTCCCATAGTTAAGTGAAAAATAATGATTGGGTCATCAAAAGGATAACTAAAGGTATAACAAATTCTAAAGAAAAACTTGCTGAGTGAACTTGTCAAGAAAAGTAATGTATTACAAAGTTTCAAAATATATTACAATAGATATAAAGGAATATAAATAAATCTGCTAAATTAATGAATAATGATAAAAAGATTAGCATCTCGAAGAATAAACATAAGGTAATGTGGGATGTAATAAAACAGGAAACCCACCAGAAAAAACTATTCACAGGAAATATTCAATTAAAAATTAATGACCATGTAACTAGTAATCCCAAAGACATAGCTAATGTTTTTAATAACTACTTTGTGGAAAGTTCAAAGAAAATGCAGAATACAAACTGTGCTAAAAGAATTGAGAACATTCATCTGCATACATATGACAATTCAATTTTTTTGGAACCAGCCACCGAAAATGAAGTATTGGCTATCATTAGTGAATTAAAAAATAAAAAAACAGAGACATGGGATGGGAGCTCAAACGAAATCATTAAAAAATGTAGTATTTATGTAATAAAACCCCTTTGCTTTTTAATTAATAAATCGCTGGATAATGGTCAATTCCCAAAAGCTTTGAAGAAAGCTATAGTAAAACCTCTTTTTAAAAAAGGAGATGAATCTGAAACCAATAATTACAGACCAATAACGTTACTATCAGTTTTTTTTTAAAAAATCATTGAGAAAGTCATGTATAGAAGGATGATTCAATTTTTTACTAAATTCAATATAATATATAAAGATGAGCCAGAGGTAGGTTTATTTCTCGACTTGACTAAGGCATTTGATATGGTACATCACAAAATTTTGCTAAATAAACTCAATAACTATGGAATAAGAGGTATTTCTTATAATTGGATTAATACATACCTAGAAAAGAGAGAACAAATAGTGCAAATTGATTATCTTGACACAAATTCAACACTCAAAAAGGAATTTTCAAGTAAAATAAAGGTTTCAACCGGAGTACCCCAAGATCAGTTCTGGGCCCCTTTTATTCTTGATCTACATTAACGATCTGCCTCATTATATAAAAAGTGAATCTGATGTAAAAATTACTTTATTTGCCGATGATACAAGTATATTCATAAGTGGGAAGGACAGTATGAAGTTTGATTCAAACATATCAAGCACCATAAGCAAAGTTTCAAACTGGTCCAAAGTAAATAAACTAATAATCAATGAGGTTAAAACTATAGCTGTCCAATTTCATAATAGAACCTTAAAGAATCAAGGACCGCCGAGCATTAAATTTGGATAAAAAATAATTCAACTAAACACGAAAGCTAAATTTTTGGGTCTGTGGGTTGACCAATATCTCAGGTGGGACAAACATGTGGAGATATTGACAAATAAGTTAAGTAGGGTGTGTTTTATCCTCTACCAATTAAAGTCTCGTGTTTCTAGTGAGGTATTAAAAATTTTGATATTATGCTTACTTTCACTCACTGTTGTTATATGGAATAAAGCCATGGGGAAATTCTAGTTACAGTAATGCAATATTTAAATTGCAAAAGAGAGTGTTGAGAATCATGTTGGGCATACCCCCTAGAGAAAGCTGTAGAGGGCATTTTAAGAAACTAAATATGCTCACCTTTCCAAGTCTGTACATAAAAAAAATGTTAATTCATGTTAAAAGTGGTTTGAGTAAATTAACAGCAAACTCGGGTATACATGCGCACAATACTAGGAACAAAAACAAGCTGCACTTAAAGACCCATAGAACTAAACTTTTTCAGAAATCATTCAAATATAGTGGCATAAAATTATTCAATCAACTTCCTGATCCTTTAAAAGGTATTAAGTCTGTTACCAAGTTTAAAAAGGAAATTCACAAATTCCTAAATCTCAATCAATTCTATTCGGTGGAAGAATATATGAAATACAGTGATAAGACCTGAGAGTCTGTATTTTTTAGTATTGTGTTAGTCAAAATGTAATAGTGGAAAATTGTGATTAATTGTATTTATTACTGTAATACTATTGTATAAACATAGATAGTTGTAAATATTTGTATGCTTAATTGTGATGTTTGCTTCAGCAGTTGTACATAAAATATTCTTATAATATTGTTTCAAAATGAAGTTTAATAATTGTGAATTATTGTGTGGTCTAATTTTTATATAATGTGTATTTTTCAAAAAAAAAAAAAAAAGTTAATCGCTGTATGAAATATTCATTGGTAACTATCTATTTATGTAAATTGTAAATATGTTTCTACTTAACTGTAAACACTGACTTATCCTATATCACGTATATGATTTACAGGACTAATAAATTGGATTGAAATTGAATTGAAGTGTCGCTACCGCTACCAACATTCCTTCACTGAAGTAGTTGCCGTGGATCCATTGGCCAGCACGTCTAAAGGCAAACACACGTAACCTAATCTCAACATCTGATTGGTGCTCCATAACGACATAGCTGTCATGATCGCTACCTTTCACTTTTACATTCTGAATTGGAAATATGACTTGGACTCTGGACATACAGCCTCCATACACGTGCTTTTACTCTAATTATATACACAAATAAATACATAAATGAAATACGCAAAATAAATGGAAATAACTAAATATGCGAATTAGAATTCATGGTAAATACATGACCAGAGGTAAATACATATATACATAGTGCCTCAATTGAACTACAGCAATCCCTCGGGTCCACAGATCGAACGTGCTTTTGTTATACTCAAAATAAAAAAGCAATATTAAAAAAACAACAGCAACAAAGAATTAAAAGAGTAAACACGAAAATAAAAAGACAAAGATATTCAAATACAGCAATTTAAATTTACAGCACAGAGTGCATCTTATTCAGAAACATAAATGTTCCCTATTATAATAGATAAATACACCTACTTGAAAGAAATATATACACATAATATATCCACAATATATAAAACCACAACACAACAATGACATATGGCAGCCTTCTCAATTTTCAGCTGTCTTGCCTTAAGTATAAGTTTACCTAGCCCGTCCACGTCTTCCGTGCCCACCAGTAGCGTCCAACAATCTTCTAACTCTACATTCGCGGTAGTAAAGAATCGTGGTTAATATTTTCCCCTCCATTCCTCCATACCCCTACAGCTTGCAAAGATATGGGTCCACGACTCTTCCTCCTCGCAATCGGGATAGATTTTCATACCATTCTCGTCAGCAATTTTTGTGCTCCTCCATGCTCCTAGTCTAATCCACGCGAGCTCCTCTCTAATGAGTTTGGTATCTGTTTTGATGTATTGTTCCATACCCCTCTCCGATTTTAGCCGACTGTACTTCTAATGAAACCTTCTCCTGTGTTGCGCAATTATTTGCTGTCTATCAATATCACAGATGTTGTTCTTAATTTTTCTCCAAATACTCCGTCTGTTTGCCTGCCCCGCCATCCAAATGTATCTCATCCTAATGGTTTCCAACCCTTTCTTTAATTTTGATGCCCACGTCGAATTACCTTCCATTCGCAGTTATTCACGGTAGTAGACTGCCCTAATTAGAGATTGGTTTCCGTGAACGATTCTCGTCCAATATTTAACTGCTCTGATTTTGCACTCTATCGTTTCACTATGCGCAATTCCCTCATTATTCCGCAGTTTGCTGTACCCCTCACCACACCCAGAATTCCTTTCAAAAATTGAGTTCTCACTTGATCCAGAGTCCCTGTTTGTTCCCACCCCCATATTTCTCCTCCATATGTCATCGTGGATCTGTCGCTCCGTATACAGTTTCCATTAAGGTTGTGGATTCTGCAGCGTATCCGGAAAGCGTCCGCCTCGTTCACCGTTGCCTTGTATTTCATAATGACAATGTGTTTTGTCCATTTTCTGTTCATTGTAAATGTGAGTCCTAAGTACACAAAAGATTTAACATTGTTCAGTATCTGTCCTGTTCAAGTCTCTATAAACAGAACCTTTTTTGAAAGCCATTTCCTTAGTCTTATTCACATTAACTGTAAGTAGCCATTCATCGCAATAATTCTTAAGTTTGTCCAGTCCTCGTTGCAATCCGTTAACTGTACTAGAGCACAATACTAAATCGTCCGCGTATAAAAGTTCAATATGCATATCCGCTACTACTGGTACTTCAATGTTAAGTAGGTTCAACAGGAGCTAAAACGGATACTCCGCTTGTATTTAACATATTGTAAAGACGTCGGCCATTGGGATTAGTAGAGTGGCAACCCCAATATGAGTGCTTACAGCTAAGATCTCCAAGTAGAAGAGTGCATCTGGTGGCCGGAAAAAATAGTGAAAATAGCTTCCTGTCAGGAGATTTGTAGACGCTGATAACAGTGAGGCCGATTACATCAGGTAGCTAGTTTGATTCCCACTATATCAAGGCTAGCGACGCCAGATGAATAATATTGAATAGTCACACCTCCAGATGTTTTTGTAGTTGCTCGATCTTGGCGGTTCATATTATAGCCAGGAACGGTAAAAGTTTTGTTTGGAAGCAGATGGCTTTCACTGATACAAACGACATTGATTTATACTCTAATAAAAGAATCACGCTTAGCGTGTGTGCCTTTAACATTCCAATTAAGGATAGTAAGTATTTTAAGGGTGAAAAGATTACATGCTGCCATTGCGAAGCACTGAAAAATTGAAGAGAACGAATGAACTGTGTTATTTGTGGTAGAAATGGATAAAGAATGGGACGGGGAAACGGAAACAACTGTGGAAACAAATCAATAAAAGAGCTCCAATAAGAGGTTGAGGTGGTATTGGCGGGCGCTTCATTCTGTGGATGTGTTGGAGGAAGTGGAGAAGTTGAAGAAGAAGAATAAGAATAAGAAGAGGCTGAAGATCTCAGTGTAGGGGAGCAGAGATGCTGGGTTGTGGTACGAGATGTATTCTGCTGTGATCTGTTCTTTTGTTGACACCGGAGGGAACTATTGTGACGCCATTGTAGCAGAGGTAGTGTTGCCACCGTCGCTGTGGTTGTTATGGTAGCGGAAGCTGGATATGGAGTTGGGGATGTAAGTCGCCACTGAGATTGCTGTGAGATCCGTTCTTTGAGTTCCACATAATGAGAACAGCCCCGAAAATTTGCGGGGCAATCTTATTCACAGTTCACACATATAGTGGCATAGTGGATGGTTTACTGAACTTGGAGAAGTGGTGATCGCCGAGATATCGCACACGAGGAGGGCCAGCTGACAGTAATTCTTAGCATGTCCATAAGCTTACGAGTGCACTGTGGAAGTTCTGAATTATGGCGTCGATGTTCAACTTTTACTACACTGTACAGCAATCGAGTAAGATTGAGAATAGCTCTACCCTCGTCATTGTTGGGAGGCACATATAGGAATGGGTTGCTTATTTCTTCCTAGAAGGAAGATCCTTTTTAGCTGATATTTTATTTCTTCATGTATTTCTTGTTGCTGAGAGAGCATGAGAGATTGCGAATGATCACAGAGAAAAGTTTATCAGCAGCATTTCTATAAGTACAGTACTCTTGGTTTATATAGTTAAAGTACGCTGTAAGCCAGTGAAAGTCGGCTGAAGTAGCAGGATGAACTTTTATAAGCGCCCCACGGAGTTCAGAGTGGAAGTCAGAAATGATACACTTTTTTAAGACCTACAGAAACAAATGACAGTTTTCTACATTGCATATGCAAATAGTAGGCATTTTCTCTTTAGATGCGGTAGCAGAATCAGGAGTATCCTGGTCACATCATTGTTATAAAAGGTGGATGGAAACGGGTAGCTATCGGAATAGAGTATCGCGAACCACTGGGTTGTTGTGAGGATGGTGCTGTACAAAAGCCTTTGTTTTGACTCCTAGAATGAGAGACCGAAGAATGTAGTTATGGTACTCTATGGCAGTTAAAGTGGACAAAAACTGCCATGTTGCCATTATCTTCCTGAACACTATTGTCAAATGAATTAGATGGCTGTGTTAGCTGTAACTGAGCAGGCCTGAGTATTGGTTTACTTATATTAGTATAAACAGTTGTACCGAAGGCAGAGTTGTTGCAAAGTATTCCATGGCTGTTGAGGTATGTAGTATTGAGCTGATGACGTTGTATTATGCGAGTTAGAAATGGAAGTAGTTTATTAAGCAATGTCGTTATACAGCACGTTAAGTGCAGTATGTATGAGTTGGCCAGTATCTTTTGGCTAGAGATCCGTCATAGATGTTTTTTTTTTTAAAAAAAAGAGTTGAGTACGCACAAAAGAAATAAGGCTGAATTTAGTCACAATACGATATAAAACACACACACAAAATGTGTAGAATCGTGCGTTGTAGAATGCGGCAAAGACTGATGAATACCGCACACCAGTGAAATGAAGTTTGAATATTTCACTAATACTAATAAAAGTGTGAAATACTTTGGATGACATTCAAATATTAACATGAAATGAAAATGGAGTTTTATTTATGGACGTTCTTTAACTGTGGTTCTCAGCAGCCCACTCTATGTTGGGCGTGAAAGATCGCTTAATTTGCTCCGAGGTCTCTTATATCAGGCTTGAGGTTCTTTTTCGTGTCGTAAAGCTATGACGTGGGACCAACGACTTTACTGACTAACGGCTTTACTTCCCTTCCGAAAGAAGCTATGCTAAAGATTTTTACGTCCATCGCCCTTCGCAAATATCTCCTTGAATTTGGATTCAGTTTTAAAATACTTATAATAATCTTTTCTCATACGAGAATTTGTTAATCCTTGGCAATGCAAAGAAACGGATTTCAACCACATGGCTTCAAGCTTTTAAAAGATTTGACTATCCTTTAGTCCAGCGTATTTACTTATTTCCCTTCTACTTACAAAAAGCAAGTAATAAGGTCATTTCTGCTAATGTTTATCTCGATTATAATGAATTAGACAAAAGAAGAAGCGGAAGAAGAATAAGATAACAGAGATGTAGAGAAAGTAATATGAATATAATACATAAGATTTTTAGTGTAACGATGGCTGTTTTTTTTTATTGCACAGAACAATATAGTTCCTTTACCATGTATCTTGATCAGCACATGTATACGTTATGTGAGAGTAAGTAGGCTTGGAGGGATGACATTTCGGATAAAAATAAAGAGGAAACCTGCTCGTATCTGTGCGCTATTTAGAGTACATTTGTGTGTCCCTCATGTGTTGCTAGAGTGTGTTCATCTAAACCCCCGCCGCTGAATCCTTGCACTTGGCAGTTCGGGTGGTTTTGCATAAGGTTGTCTATGCTGCCTTTGCGGCGTTGCCAGAGTAATTAGTAAACAACAACAGTGATTACAAATGCCTCTATCGTGTGTAAAGACGAATGTAAACAGTGTACATAGTAAATGAATGCTGATGAATAGTGAAACTATTTCGTTGTTATTGATGTCAATTGAAAATAACAGTGATACTATAACGTATGTAGCATAAATTACGAATTTACGACAAAATAGAAGAAATTAATGCAAAATAGCTTGTTACAACGAGAGAAAGGTATAACAAAGTGAATTCCACTCACTGGTTTAGAATTTTAATGGCTCAATTCCATCCAAATCTCCGTCGTCAGCATTCTCGGAAGCATCATCGTCATTGTCATCATCATCATCCTCGTCGTTGCCAAGACCTATCATTAGTGGTTCAAATTCACTGATGATTCCGTCTAATTCCTGTGCTTTTCGATTAATTTTGTGCACATGATTCACTTTCTTCTTCCATGAAGCCGCGTCCACCCTCGCCACACCTTCCCGCAAAAGTCTATTCACTTCTGTAATTGTGAAAGTCTTGCTATTTTCTCTCACTAAGTCTTAATGTCGCTTCATACTAGTTCAATGGGATTAAAAGGACAGTGATATGTTGGTAATCTAATCAGTTCATGGCCAAGTTCCCTGGCTACTTCATCTGCAACATATGTTGGAGTGACCGGCTTATTTTCTTTCACTAGGGAATATAAAAGCACCTTGGTCATGTTCTTATCTGCAGCTACACCCCTTTCGTTCAGCCACTCTACCATAACCTCTTTTCTATTGTTGGAGGAGGGGCCTTGTCCAGTTTTACTGAGTGATATGCTGCGTTGTCCATCACTATAATTGTTGGACATTCCAACTGCTCCAACAGTTTCCTGAACCACTCCAGGAAGCGAGTATGGTTCATATCTTCGTGATAATCGCCGGTTTTCTTCGATTGGAAGACCAGAAGGCCATCCTCAATAAACCCATCCGAAGAACCGGTGTGGGCCACAATTAACCGGGTTCCTTTCCTTGTCAGCTAATGGCCACTACTATCTGGGGTGCCGTCTGTCCAGCATTTTGTCACGGCTTCTCCAGCATTGACCCACGTCTCGTCCAGCCATACTATTCTGTCGAGATCTTTGTTTAATATTTTATGTAAAAACACGCTTCGTGCGATAACAATGTGAGTTTTTTCCAATAACACTTTACGCCCATTAAGCGTTTTATATCGAAAGCCAATTTCTTTCAAGACTGCTTTCAGTGACGTCTTACCTCCTGTAAAAAGCTCTGCTCCTTTAAAAGAAATAAGGAGCTTTGGTATGGTCGGATACTCCTTTCAACTATAATAGGCGTATATGTGCCTACATATGGCGTCTAATCCGAAAGCATCAAGATTTGTGACCGGACGAGACTGTTTTTTTTTTCTTCCCAGGCGTTGACAGAAATGCCTGCTGCATTCCAAATGTTTCAGGGAGTTTGTCTTCCTGCTCTTGAAGTTTCACCCCCTTGATTATTACTGTTCTCGTGCTTAGTCCAAGAGCTGTTGCAGTTCGCTCCACGGGTTTATCCGCAGGAATAGAGGGATGCCCATTAACTTTCACGTACTCCGTCTCACTTTCAAAGGATTTCCGCACCCTTCTTAATAGCTCCAATGCACCTTTTCGCACAGGATTTTCACTTCGCGAATCACTCGATGTACGGAGTCGCTTTGGAGAAATGATCGCAGTTCAAATCTTGTATAAATCATATAGTAGTGGAATATAAATAAATATATATATATATAAATAAACAAAAAAATCACCAACAACACTATCAACAATAACGACAAATATAAATAACAACGAATAAAAAGTAGCTTACACAGAACAACTCAAAGCACGTGTTAGGTGTTCGCAAACTGACCACTCTGTTGGAAATGCTAGATATTGCAACGGTGCGGCATCTAGATCCGTTTCCGCCGTCTAACTGACCGACCGGAATGCTGCTTTATGATTGGTACAGAAAGTCACACGGGTAAAGCGTTTCGTTTGTTTTATGTGGGTGTACCAACTTAATTCCCACTGTCAAGTGCAAGGATTCAGCGGCTGGGGTATAGCACACACTCAGGAATCTCTACAACTGCCGGTCTGCCTTGCAGAGGTGCTGACAGACTATAATCGAACGGTAGATAACGTTTTTAAATTGTTATCAAATATAACCTTTCAACGGAGCATTTAGCTATGTCTATCTCGTTTTACGTATAATTTTCGAAATAGTTTTCTATTTCACCTATCATTGGCTTTTGCCATGATTAGCCTTATATGCTTTGAATTTTATATTTAGGTATATTTCGCTATTATTTATATTTAATATTTATTTTTATATTGATTTTTATCTCTAGCTTTTGCCATAATTTGTTTTATAAGGATGCTAATGACCTAGTAGTTGAACGCCCTTAAACACCGATCGACCAATCAGCCAACCAACCAAATAACATATGTCCAAAATCTTTGAATTTTCTGAAAAACTTACCATTCAAAACAGGAACCGACTTATTTACTAGTGAATCTAAAGACAAGTTTCTAGATGATATGGAGCTACATTTTGGCATCAAAGTCTTACGAGGGTCGTTCAAAATAGATGGTGATGCTATGGAAAGTTGGTGTTACAATAGGGTACTGTCTATTTTACACACTGTCAAATCAAATTTGATACTGATTCATAGGTTAGCTAGAATTTGATAGGCATATCAGCTAGTCTTTCAACGTATTTTCGTTAACATGAAAAAAAACAAAAAAAAAAAAACAGTATCGTTCGGTAATTCGCTGTATTGCTTTTGAATGGGAAAACTAGCGAATAGATAAACAAAATTGAATGATGTTTATGGAAGCCTTTCACATCTATGAGACCCGTGGTTCTCATATATGCGGTTTTAAACGTGGAGGAATATCCTTTTTACTTTCTCTAGCCGAAATGAGCAATGTACATAGTGGGCACTGTATTCCATCCAAAAATTCGATACCGAGATTTCACCAAAAATATATGTTTTTAGGTTCCCTGAGTCAGAAAAAGCATTTTTAGAAAAAGGTCCATATGTGTATGTGTGTGTATCTGTCTGTCTGTCTGCATGTATGTTGTCTGTCCAGATAAACGAAAAATTGGTTAAACACCAAACTTAGTATTTAAGTTCAGTATCTTCCAAGGATGCAATATGAAGATTTTTAAAAAAATCCGCCCATCCCAACAAAATATTAAATACATTCACATCACAAATATAATGTAGGTTTTATATATCTGATTCAGTTTTGCAGAATTTTGCATAACGATTAAACAGTAAGAGATAGACATAAACTCTGTACACAAAAATGTAGATCTCGTTAAAACAGATCATTTATCTCATATGCGTTTTTTTGTAGAATTGACCGTTTTCGAGGTATTCATTGTTATTGGTTTCAATTTTAAGTAATTAGCTAATTAACCAATTAACTATTCTAAACACGAACCATGCAAAGCGAACCGAAACTCAATTATTTCACATATCGACCAGCTTTTAAAAGATTTTAATATCGCTTTAGTCTAATGTATTCGCTTATTTCCCTTCTACCTACAAAAAAGTAAGTAATATGACCATTTATGTTAATGTTTGTCTTAATTAGCATGACTCGATAAAATAATCTTTTGTGGGAAAATTTGTAGAACAGCTATATAAAGGCATGTGAATGGAACACATCAGACTTTATTTTTGTTAGGACGTCCAGAATGCCCGGCAGATGTGCTTACTGAGGAAATCATTTATGATTCTCGCTGATCGTCGAATGAAAGTTCAGAAGTGGCAGAGGCCATAGATATGACGATGGGAACGGTAGTCTATATTTTGAATGATAATTTGTATATTAAAAAGTTGTCGGTCCAATGGGTGCCAAGATTACATCAATATTCAATAAGCAGGTGCGGCTTTCAACTGTGATGCTGTGTTTAAAGTTATTTGAGAGAAATTCGAAGGACTTTTGGCGTCGAGTTATCACCATTGCTGAGACCTGAATCCGCATTTTTATTCTGGAAAGCAAGCAACATGAAAACAATGGGTTGCTTTCGGTGAATTTGCACCAAAGAAGAGAAGAGTCTTATCCGCCAAAAAGGTGATGGCGATTTTTTGGGGATACGAAGGGTTTCGTTGTCAATGACTTCATGGAAAAGGAAAAGGGGGGATGCTAAATAGTACCACAGCGATTGGACTGATTCGACAATAAGTTAAAGGAGATACGGCCTCATTTGGTGAAGAAGAAAGTATGTTTCACCTCGATAACTACCAGATCTTTATCGAAGCTATCGATATCTTACAAGATATTTTAACGAATTTACGTTTTTGAGCTATTGTGTTAACAGACCCACGGACACACACAGATACATTCACACACGGACCTTTTTCTATTTTTTTTCTGAATATGAGGTATCTTAAACGGTATTTCCGTGAAATCTCGGTATCAAATTTTTGGGTGGAGTGTAGTACCTTCTCTACCTATGTACCATGTAGTATGTAGAGAAATGTGTTTTAAAAAATAGTGTTTTTATTTCTAATACAGGTACTTATTGAATCACCCTCGTAATCTCCATAGATTAATACAGATACCCTTTATAGATTTACTCTGCTGAAACTTTTTATTAGAGATGACGTTTTAGATAAAAAAGGACTAATTGAAAAAGATATATTCACAGAAGCTAAAAGAGCACTTTGTAACTTAATGAAATCTGCATCTTTGAAAAAGTTGAACTTCTTAGGCCGGTACTATAATCATAGTTAAACCAAAGTTTATAGTTTAAAGTTTTAAACTCTTGGTTGTTCGTATTTTTGCGCATTATAAACACTAACAATTATATATACTTCACTGGACCTTTTCTACCGTTTAAATTTAAGTTTAATCCAGATAGCAGTTACGGTTAGACACAAAGTCAGATTCTCGAAGGCTCCGAAATTTCAGAGAGAGAGAGAGAGAGAGAGAGAGAGAGAGAGAGAGAGAGAGAGAGAGAGAGAGAGAGAGAGAGAGAGGCAGACAGAGAGATAAAGAGGCCTTGTCACTTTGAAATATAGAAGGCAATCTCGGGGTCCATGGAGCTTACTTATTAGACTTCTCAAGTTAAGTGAAAAACCCGAAAAAAGCTTAGCCGGGTAATTCACCCTAAGCGAGATTTGAGCTCGCAATCTCTTGAATGTGAGGCAGACATGCTACCGACACACTGCCGAGGCGGGCCGTAAGATTATGTTAAAACGTTTAAGGCTGAGTGCTGGCCTTATGAATTCAAGTTTGTGGGTTCAAACGCGGCCCAAATTGATGGTTTTTAAGTGTGCTTAAAAGCAACACCCATGTTAATAGATTTACTGGCATGCAAAAGAACTCCGGCACACTGGCGGTAATGATATGATTCCGGCAACTGGCAGCGTCGTAACAAATGTAATTTAAAACAGAATACAGATTCTGTAAGACGATAATAATAAAATATACAATAATAAAACAATATTATGCAATTGTATGTTTGATGAATAGGAAGATAAACTAGAAGGTCGAATTGTGAGACAACTAATACAAGAGCACTTTTCAAATTTATTGCAACTTTAATGAAAACAAA
Source organism: Hymenopus coronatus (assembly GCA_030762935.1). NCBI lineage: Eukaryota > Metazoa > Arthropoda > Insecta > Mantodea > Hymenopodidae > Hymenopus > Hymenopus coronatus. The sequence goes on from CM060890.1 coordinate 17,094,327, forward strand.
TTACACTGAATTGTGTTTACGGACGCTCTTTAACTGCTGTGGTTCTCAGCGACCCAAAATACAGGGTTACTACAAAAAAAATAGACAACTTCAACTGCCTGTAAAACAAAAACTATTAGAGATAGCAACCTAATTATTTTGGAGGTATGTTAAGAAACTCTCAAAGTTTCGTTTGTTACTATTGGTAACGCTGTAGGGTTTTGTTTGTTGTTGTTGCAGAAGCTGAAACGGCGGAAAATCCTGTGGAAAAGGCATATTGCGTGTTGGAATTTGCTAGAACGCAGTCATCAACTGTTGTCCAATGACATTTTAGAACACGTTACCACAAAACGCCACCGACCAGACAATCAATCTACGACTGGTATAGAAAATTCGAGACAACGGGATGTTTGTGCAAAGGGAAGAGCTCGGGAAGACCAAGAGTTTCGGAAGAAAACGTTGAACGTGTTCGTTCTGCCTACATAAGAAGCCCACAGAAATCGACATCTAGGGCAAGCATGCAATTACAAATTCCACAGCAAACTGTATGGAAAATCTTGCGAAAGCGACTGTACATGATGCCTTACAGATTAAAGATGTTGCAGTTTCTGAGTGAAGAAGATAAGGTCATACGGCGTGACTTTTGCATCGACATGTTGTGACATGATGAAGACGATGCTGGTTTTTGTGAGCACATCATTTCATTTTTGTGGTAACGTGTTCTAAAATGTCGTTGGACAACAGTTGCTGATTGCGCTCTAGCAAATTCCAACACGCAATATGCCTTTTCCACAGGATTTTCCGCCATTTCAGCTTCTGCAACAACAAACAAAACACTACAGCGTTACCAATAGTAACAAACAAAACTTTGAGAGTTTCTCAACATACCTCCAAAATAATTAGGTTGCTATCTCTAATACTTTTTGTTTTACAGGCAGTTGAAGTTGTCTATTTCTTTTGTAGTAACCCTGTATATTGGGCATGAAAGACTGCTTAACACATTGAAACCCAGGCATTTCTTTAGTTGAAGGGCCAAGAAACCCAGGGTGTTTACGCCTACTTTGAGTTATAATATACAATACACCAATGAAACCTGAAAAAAAGTATTGGTACAATCTAAAAGTATGGTATTTGGGGGTGTCTCAACAAGTAAGAAAATAATCATAACTTCCGCATTAACATTTTGTTTTAAATTTACAAAAAAAATCTGCGTAAAGCTGCTTACACTCCATTTATTGAAAGTTGGTAAAACTCTCCCTCAGTTTCGGAATTTTCCAGAGAATCATTTTTATCCTGAACTTCAGCTTCAGTTCACAGAAATCGAGGAAAATGCAGTATTTTAATATTTAAAAACACAGCGTAACAAAGAGATCCCCACCTTCACCCCCGTGAGCAGCCTATGTTACTAACTCTCTTTAATTTCCTAATAGTTGACTAAAGCAAGGACAGATGGTAGCACAAATCAGACAACTAAACGGCAACTGAGTATGTTCTTTGCCGCATAGCCCAAGACAGAGTTAAGGTCGTGGAATTGCATTAAAAGCGTTAGAAATACCTGTCTGAGCTACGCTCGGGCGTGGGCCTCATGAACATTTCGCACGGCCCGAGCTATGCTAGGGCTTGGGCTTCTATGTGTTAATTTTGTACAGAGGTCTCTTTATCAGGCTTGAGGTTCTTTTGCATGCTATAAATCTACGACATGGGACCGCTGGCTTTACTGATTTCGAAAGGAAGCCATGCTAAGGAGTTTTACCCCTAAAAAAATAAAATAAAAAACATTACCCTCAGTCGGTTTGAAATTTTAACCCGCGATCTTGGAAAGCAGAGGCTAGCGTGTTACTCCTAAATCACGGCGGAGGATCCATATGAAATGAACTATTTTAAATGCAATTGGAATTAAATACAAGTAAGTGAAATTTGCATATTGTATTACACTAATCTTTATTCTGAGTTTCTCCTATATTGTCACTTAACAGGTAATACAAGATAGATTTTGAAAATATAACACAATTTCAATGAGTTGCAATTGAACGCACACAGCTGAGTTCAACTTATTATAACGCACTAAGAAAAGAAATTAACCTTATTATCCATTGTGGAGCGTCAAGGAGCCAAGATTGTCATCTGGGCTTGGCATAACCCGCAATTTATTTTAAAAGCAAGTTACTGCACACAACTGAGTTCAACTTTCCACCATCTAGTATAACGCATTTAAAAGGTAGAATTCATCTTATTTTCCACTGCGGAGCGTCTAGCAGTCAAAATGCCATCTGTTGCGGAGCACTCCTGCTTTGTAAAGACACTTTCTTAAACAGAAAAATTGACTAACATTTGCATGGTGGGGGAAGATATAATAGCGGTTGCTAGGCGGGAAGCGGGAAGCAACTGTTTCCGCGATAGAAGCAATGAAATGTGGATCAACCTTCTTTTTTTTTTCTTTTTTTTTTTTTTTCATCAGTGTTGAAATTTCTAACCTTAATACCCCTACTTCTAGTTCTGCTTTCCTTTTCATGTAGTCCATTTTTGTTTTTATGTTTTTCTCTCAATATCTTGTTTCACGTTTTCCTTCTATAGTTCTATCAACTCAATGCGTGCATCTAATAATGAGCCTTTACTTTCTTCCACGCGTCCTCCGTGGTCTGGTTACATGCTAGCCTCTAGTTCCCAAGGTGGCTGGTTCAAATCCAAAGGAGAGCGATGGATTGTTTCGGGCGTAAAATACTTAGCATGATTCCTTCGGAAGGGGAGTAAAGTCGTTGGTCTCGTCTTGTGGATTTACGGCATTTAAAATAACCTCAAACATGATAAAGAGGTCTCTGAGCAAATTTAAGCGGTCTTTCACGCCCAGTATAGAATGGTACGCTAAGAACCATAGTAGTTAAACAGCGTCCATAAATAACACTGATTTCAAGTTTTACTTTTTTCTACAGTTGTTGTTAAGTATCCCCCCTTTTCTTTGATTAAGTGGATGAGGTTGGAATCTTCATCAATCCCTACTTCTTTAATGTTTACATTGAAGAGTAGGGAAGTTGAAATAGGTTTCTTTAATAGGTCGATTCCAAGTTGCCCATTTAGATGAACTGGTATACATTTTCCAACACTTTTCATATCGCCGCCATCATGCAGTACTTCTTAACCCAGTACTACTTTCTCCCACTATTTCCTTTATCATATTGTCAATTGGGAGTAGCTTTAACAATTGACGCAGTCCGCACACCGATTTTTATCTCCTGCTTTTCCTCTGCAAATTTCTTCTTGGTGAAATGCGTAATATGTTCGCATTTTATGCGAAGACATTTTACTAGTCTTCAGCGCCATAGCTGCATGAATTGACAATTTTTCCCACACTTGTTTCTCTTTCCAGGTTGCAGAATCAGTCGTTTTTCATTCTATTGAGGCCCTGTGTTTTTAACACTAAATTGATCAGCAATTCTTTTTCATTTACTGAAAAGTTTAGACTTCGTTTTGAAATGTGTTCCTCAGTCATTCTGTCCCAATACACGATTATAAACTTATACAATATTCATCATACAAATTCATATATCACTTAAGCTATTTCTCATGCAATTCAACTACAATACTTTATTTTCTTTATTTCTTTTTCTTCATTTAGATTGTTAAAATTTCATATGTTTGATATTCTAAGCTACATCTCAATTTTGTTATTATTTTTATTGTCATCATTATTGTTATATTGTTGTTGTAGCTTAACATACTTTAATCTGTTTGGTCATATCGGACGATGAATGGACTTAGTAAAATAAAGCTCAAAAGACCTCTGGGTCTATGGAGCTTAAAGTTACTCGACTTTGGTCTTCTCAGGATAAGGGAAAATCCCTAAAGAAACCTTATCGAACTCGCGACCTGTTGAATGTGAGACAGACACGCTACCTCCACTCTACCCAGGCGGGCACTTATTATAATTGTTCATTATTATAATCTTCTTTTGTTTTCATGAAGTCAGAATTAATATTGTATCATTTAACAAAACATTGTAATCTTAACTATAATGCCTCCTTCCTAGAAATCTCCAATCTTCATTTTCACCAAACACACATATCTCTTTTGTTGATATTTTACAAAATCCACTTCCGTTTCTTAAAACTTCGTTCTCCATATGATAATTTAAAGTTTAATGAGAATCTTTGATCTTGATTGCAGCACCTTCTTGTTGAATTCCCAAGATTGCATCTTTCACTTTTCGGTAAAACTCCCATAGGCGATCCATATTTGAAAGTATTGAAAATATTAACATGTCCATATTTAAAATTCGCTTGATTGCCGAGGTTCTGACTTCTTCTTGGGATCTCTGGAGTTAAGCTTCACAGATCCCTCGGATGGTCCTGTCCTTGCCTTGGCCGCCACTGCTCCATTCCTCTACCTATAAAATATCCTTCACTACGCTTTGCGACTTAGAGACCTCCTTATTGGCCTACGTTTTGCAGCCTACGAACTAGTAAGTAAAAAGCAACTATAATGGCAGAATAACAAAAATATAAATTCCGGATCATAACGGAAGTAAGAGACACTTTTCAAAATATTCTTGTTACATACGTTTTGCCCATAAAATACTTTAATTAAGTTTATAAAAGCAACCAAATTAATATATCTTTTTCAGCATTTTCAACCGGAAGTGACAGCTTTCATTCAATTTTAAGATCACGACAGAAAAAACAAAATGATGTTCCGTTCACATGATTTCTCTACATCTCTGCAACAAATTATTGCTAAAAAGCTCATGCTTCTATTTACTTCATGCTAATGGAGAAAAAAAAATAGCAGAAATAATCTTATTACTTGCTTCCATGTAAGTAGAGGGAAATAAGGGAGTACCTTAGGCTAAAGCGTTAGTCAAAAGCTGGTTGCTAAGTGATTGAAATTCCTTGTTTGTGTTTGTGAGAACATGAGTTAACAAATTCCCGTATGAGAAAAGTATAAGTATTTTAAAGCTAATATCAATAACAAGGAATATCTCACAAATGATAAACTCCACAAAAAAACTGTATATAACACAAATTGTGTGTTTTACGAACTCTACACTTTTTGTGCAGTAAGTTTTTGTCTGCCTCTTACGGTTTACCAGTTATACAAAATTCAGTAAAATTCAACTAGAATAAAGATACACATTTTATTTTTCAAATACCACATTTTAATCAAAATCGTTAGAGCCATTTTTCAGTAAATCAAAATTTTCGAATTTTTCCCCATGTAAAGGATAGTTGGGGGAGGGAGGGTTTGCTTTAACATCTTCATATCGTATCCTTGGAAGATACTGAACTTAAATACCCAGTTTGGTACTTATTGGATTTTCGTTTTTGAGATATGCTGCCCCCAGACACACACACACATACATACAGACCGACACACAATTTCATTTTTATAAAAATGCTTTTTTATGGATTTAGGGGGTCTCAAAACATATATATTCGGTGAAAACTCGGTATCGAATTTTTGGGTCGAATATATCTTTTCTATACACTATTTACATAGTAAGTGTAGAGAAATAAAAATTTCAGTGAATATGTTTTTACATTCTCTACACGTACTTATGTGTTCTTTTTTTTTTTTGTTTTTTTTTTTAACGTCCTTTAACCTGGTTGGTCATATCGGACGATGAATGAAATTGGTAAAATGATGCTCAAATGATCTCGGGCTACATGGAGCTTTAAGTTACTCGCATTTGTCTTCTCAGGATAAGGGAAAACCCCGAAAAAAAGATATTGAATTATAAGTACGAGTAGAGAAAGTAAAAACACAATTGCTGACATTTTTACTTTCTCTACGCTACTATGTGCATAATTTATAGAGAAAACATTGTATTGCACCAAAAACTACGATTCCGTGATTTCACCGAAAATATAGGTTTTGAGGTCCCCTGAGGCCAAACAAATTAGTTTCTCTACGCGTACTATGTATACAGTGTATAGAGAAGGTATTGTATTGCACTAAAAATTTTGATATTGAAATTTCACCGGAAATATGTTTTGACACCCTTGAATTCGAAATAAGCATTTTTAGAAAAGTATCCGTGTGTGACTGTCTGTCCTCAGTTTGTGTTTGGTGTGTGTATGTGGGTGTGTGTATGTGTGTGTATATTTGAGTGTGTGGACAGCATACTCAAAAACGAAAAGTCCAGTTAATATTTCAAGTCAAGATATAAGTGAATAATGAATTGCAATAATTTTTTTTTTTTTTATAATTTGAAGGTAGATTTAACTGTAATTTTATGTCGATTGATAAATTAAATGCCAAACTTGGTATTTAAGTTCAGTATCTTCCAAGGATGTCATGAAAAATTTAAAGAAAATCCTCCCACCCCAAACTACCCTTTACATGGAATATTTTTCGAAACATTTGTTTTTCTCAAAAATGCCGCTAACGATTTTGATTAAAATCTCTTATATATTATATTTTCATACTAAATAAAATTTATAAATTGAATTTTCTGAGAATAGCCTCTAAAGACCTCTTTATTCTGATGATTTTTATTGAATTTTGCATAACAGTAAGAGATAGACAAAAACTTACTACACGAAAAATGTAGATCACGATAAAACACGCAATTTATGTCATTTACATTATTTTCGTGGAGTTGATCGTTTTGAAATATTTCTTGTTATTGGTTGCAGCTTTAAAAACTTATTTTCTCATACAGGAATTTGTCAACGCCTGTCCATACAAACAAGGAAGTTCAGTCACATAGCAACCAGCTTTTGACTGTCACTTTAACCTATGGTACTCCCTTATTTCGTTTCTACTCACAAGGAAGCAAGTAATAAGACTATTTCTGCTAATTTTTCTCAATTAGCTTGAAGTAAATAGAAGCATAAGCTTTTTAACAATAATTTGTTGCAGAGATGTAGAGAAAGCCAGGTGAATGGAACACAACATATTTTTGTTTGTAGAGTTAACCGTTTTCGAGATATTTCGGATTAAGGCACTTAAACTTTTCTAAAACGGGAAGACATCTTTCTTCTCATTACTCCTGCCAAGCAAAGAGATTGAAATTTCAATTGTTTCACATAGCGACTGGCTTTTAAAAGATGAGACTCTCGTTTTAGCCTATGTATTTTCTTATTTCTCTTCTACTTACAAGGAAGTTAGTAATAAGACTGATTCTGCTGATGTTTATCTTGATTAGCATGATGTAGATAAAAGAACAATCCTTTGAATAAAATGTTTGTTGCCGGACAACTAAGGACATGTGAATGGAACAGATTATTTTTACTTTCCCTATAAGTACTATGTATATAGTGAATAGAGAACGTATTGCATTGCACCCAAAATTCGATACCGAGGTTTCACGGCAAATAGATGTTTTAGGGTCCCCTGTATCCAAAAAATACATTTTTAAAAAACGTCTGTGTATCTGTGAACACGATAACTCAAAACCGATAAGTCGGTTAAGTACCAAACTTGGTATATAAGATTAGTATCTTCCAGAATAAGACACAGGGGTTTTGAGGAAAATCTCCCTACCCTAAACTACCCTTTACATGGGAAAAAATTTGAACATTTTGATTTTCTCAAAAATAGATCTAATGATCTTGATTAAAATACCGTATATTGAAGACATTTACGGGCAAATAAGATGTATATCTTTACTTTTATGGGAATAACCTCTGAAGATTTTTTTTATTCTGGATGAATTTGGCATAACTAGTAAACCGTAAGAGATAGAAGAAAACTTACCACAAAAAAAAAAAAATGTAGATCACGATAAAACGCGCAATTTATGTCACACATTTTTTCATGGAGTTGACCATTTTTGAGATATTCCTTGATATTGGCTTCAGTTTTAAAGCACTGAAAACTTTTCCCATACCTACGCGTAATTTGCCAGCTCCTGGCAATGCAAAGAAATGGGTTTCATCCACATGGCAACCAACTCTCAAAAATTTTGACTATCGTTTTAGCCTAATGTATTCCATTATTTCCTTTTTACTTACAAGAAAGGACGTTTTCTGCTAATTTTTATCTCAATTAGCATGAAGTACACGGAAGAATAAGTTTTTTAAGAATAATATGTTACAGAGATATAGAGAAAGTCATGTGAATGGAACACATCAGATTTTTCCCCTTTTACTCACAAGGAACCAAGTAATAAGGAAAGTTTCTGCTGTTTATCTCGATTAGCATGATGTAGATAGAAGAATAAGCTTTTTAACAGAATTTGTTTCAGAAATGTAGAGAAAGCCATATGAATGGAATAAATAAGATTTTTTTTTACTTTCTCTAGCGCGTAGTGGATAGAGAATATGTCTATTGTATTCCACCCAAAAATGTGATGTTGAGATATATGCTTTGACGTCCCCTGTGTCCGAAAAAAACAGTTTTAGAAAAAGGTCCTTGTGTGTCTGCGTGCGTGAGTGCGCACCCGCGTTTGTGCGTGGGTGTGTGCGTGTGTGTGGGTGTGTGTGTGTGTGTGTGTGGACAGCATTGCTAAAAACGTTTAGATCGTAAAAACTAAACTAGATATTTATGTTTAGTATCTTCCAAGAATGCTACACAAGTTTAAAAAAAAATCCCCCTCCCCCCACAAACTACCTTTTTCATGGAAAAAGATTTGAAATTTTTGTTTTTCTCAAAAAATGGCTCTTACAGTTTTGATTAAAATATCGTACATTAAAGATATTTACATCACAACTAAGATGTATATTTTGAATTTCCTCTGAAGACTTCTTTATTTTGTATGAGTTTTGCAGAATTTTGCATAATGAGTTAGACAAAAACTTACTTCATAAAAATGAGGATCTTTTTAAAACACATAATTTATGTCAAATACGTTTTTTTGTTTGGTAAAGTTGGCCGTTTTTGAGATATTCCTTGTTATTTGTTTCAGTTTTAAATTACCTATTTTCAAACGTGACTACAAAGCGAGCCAAACCTCAATTGTTTCACATAGCGACAACTTTTTAAAAAATCTGATGTGTTACACTCACATGACTTTCTCTAGCTGTTCTACAAACTTCATATATAAGATTCTTCTTCTTTATGCACCTTGCTAATCGTGGTACTCATTAGCACAATGCTCTTATTATTTAGTTCCGTATAAGTAGGGAATAGAAAATAAGGGAATACACTAGGCTAAACCAATAGTAAAATGTTTTAAAAGCTGTCGTTATGCGATTGTCATTACAAATCGCTTCTTTTCTTGGCCAGGAGTAGAACAAAAGAAAAACGGACACTCCCGTCTGAGAAAAGTACAAGTACTTCACAACTGAAACTAATAACAATGAATGCCTCAAAAACGGTAAGCTCCACGAGAAAAATGTACATAACATAACTTGTGTATTTTAACAAGACCTAAATGTTTTGTACAGTAAGTTTTTGTCTATCTCTTACGGTTTACCAGTTATGACAAATTAAGCAAAATTCATTCAGAATAAACAGGTCTTCAGAAGCTATTCCCAGAAAATTTAATATATACATTTTATTTGTTAGGTAAATATCTTTAATATATGATATTTTAATCAAAACCGTTAGAGCCATTTTTAAGAAAATCAAAATTTTCGAAAAAAGTTCCATGTAAAGGGTAGTTTGGGGTGGGGGGATTTTTCTCAAAATCTTCGTGTCGCATCCCTGGAAGATACTAAACTTAAATATCTACACACAGACACACGGACACACACACACGGACCTTTTTCTCAAAATGCTAAAACATGTCCTAAGGGGGTCCTAAAACATGTATTTCCGGTGAAATCTTGGAATCGAATATTTGGGTGGAATACAATACTTCTCTATCCCTATGTACATTGTACATGGGGCTAGAGAAAGTAAAATTTTGACTATTGCTTTAGTATAATGTATTTCCTTATTACACTCCTACTTACAATGAGCCAAATAATAAGACAAATTCTGCTAATGTTTATCTCGATTAGCATGATAAAAGGCTAATCTTTTGTAAGAATAGTTTGTATTTAGAACAGCTAGAGAAAGTTATGTAAATGGAACACATCAGAATTTTTTTGTATATGAACAATACTAACATAAAGATTCTGATTTAACTTAACCGAAGGTACAAACTGTGATTGTGATTTAATATAACAAGTCTAGAATGTTTAGCCCGCCTCTGTAATGTTGTGATAGCGTATCTACCTCACATTCAAGAGGTCTGGAGTTTGAATCTCGGTTAGGGTGAGTTACCCGGATACGGTTTTTTTTTTTTTTTTTTTTTTCTTCCCTTGGGACTTCCCTTATCCTGAGAATACGAATGCCGAGTAGCTTACAGCGCTATGGACCCCGAGCTCATTTGAGAATCATGTCATCCAGTTCATACATCGTGTGATATGACCCACCAAGTTCAAGGACGTTAAACTAAAAACATAAATGTTTATAATACCGGCCCTTAGAAATACATAGAAATAAAATGTCTTATTTACAAAGCGCATAATATAGGTATTTCTGTAAAAATAAAACCTTCCAGGATGATAGAGTGGACACAGTATCATAAACTGGATGCGTTTCATTCACAGAGCTTTCTCTACTTATTCTAAGGAAATTAACGTTCTGGCAAAACCTTATTCTTCTATCTACTTCATGTTAATCGATATAAAATTAGCAGAAATGATCTTATTACTTAGCTCCTTGTAATTTCCATACAGAGTGATAATTAAATCTGTTAAAAACTGGTTGCTTTATGATGCAATTGAAATTCTATTATCTTTGCATGACCATGATAAAAGTGAATAGCTAGTCCCATATTAGAAATGCTTGGTATTGGAAATTTTAAAAACATAAAAAGGAATATCTCGGAAATAGTAAAAATCTATGACATAAATTGTGTGTTTTATCGAGGTCTACATTTTTGTGTAATACGATGTAGTCTATCGCTTTTGGTTTACAGTTACACAAAAGTCATCCAGATTGAAGAGGGCTTCAGAGGCTATTCCTGGAAAATTCGCGATATACATTTTGTGATGATATTATTTAAATGTATGATATTTTACTGAAAATCGTTAGAGTTATTTTTGAGAAAAACAATATTTTCGAAAAATTGTACATATAAAGGGTAGTTTTGGGTGGTGGATTTTTCTGAAAATCCTCATGTCACATTTTTGGAAGGTGCTGTATTTAAATGTCAAGTTTGTTATTTAACCGACTTTTCGTTTTTTAGTTAAGCTATTCAGAGACTGAACACACACACATACATACACACACGCACACAGACGGACGCACACATACACACATGCACATGGACACGGATAAATACACACACACGCGCGCGCGCGCGCGAGTTCCTTTTTCTAAAATTGCTTCTTCTTTTTTTCCCTTTTTTTATTTAGAGGACATCATAACATACTATATTTCCGGTAAAATATCGAGATCGAATTTCTGGATAGAATGCAGTATCTTCTCTACCTTCTATGTACAAATTATGTTGCATAGAAAGTAAACATGTGAGAAATTCAGCTGTCATTTCGAATATTCAGTTGCCGGTAGCGGCGGATTAATAGCGGATGAAATTTGTTTTGACTGGAAAAGTACCTGTTACAATCCAATCGTTAACCAGAACAACAAATTTGTGGCTTGGTTTAAGTATATCAAGATCAATAGGCAACATTTAGGTAGGTATGTGTGTTTTCAAGAATAAAGCTGGAAATCACACATTCACCCGAATTTTATGTTCTCTTCTACGTGTAGTAAGCAGGAGAAGTATTTATTGTATTGCACACAAAAATTCGATGCCAATGTTTCACCGGAAATATATGTTTTGAGGTTCCCTGAATCTAGAAAAGCATTTTAGAAAAAAGTTGGATATGTCTGTAATTGTGTGCGTGTGTGTGAGTGTGTGAGAAGTGTGTGTGTGTGTGTGTGTGAATAGTGTAACTCAAAAACTAAAAGTCGGTTGAATACCACAACTTCCAAAAAATGTAAATGGTGTGTTATTTATTGACGCTCTTTAATTGCTGTGGTTCTCAGCGTCCCATTCTATACTGGGCGTGAAAAACCGATTAATTTAGCTCAGACTCTAACAGACTTGAGGTTCTTTTACGTGCCGTAAATCTACGACACGGGACCAACGGCTTTACTTCCTTTTCGAAGGAAGCCAAGCTAAGAATTTTTACGCCCGAAAAAATCCATCGACCTCCGCTGGGTTTGAACCCGCGACCTTGGGTATAGGAAGTTAGCATGGCAACCATTACACCACAACTTCCAAGGGTGCCATACGAAGATTTTCAAGAAAATTTTCCAACCCCAAACTGCCCTTTACATGGGAAAATGTGAATTTTTCAAAAATGGTTTAAACAAGTTTAATTAAAATGATATATCTATTATATACTTTTATGAAAACTTAAATTGAGGTGTATCTGGAATTTTCTGGAAATATCCTATGTAGTTTTCTTCATTCTGGCAAAACCTTTACATCATAGAACTCAAACTTTTCGGGAATACATCAGACAGAGAGAGAGAGAGAGAAAGGGAGAGAGAGAGAGAGAGAGAATATAATGAAAAACAAAACATAATACATCAACTTTTAATTTAAGCCTTTCTGGGACGTAAAGCATAAAATTAAATGAAATTGCTCCAAGCTAAAACATTAGTTACGTGAGAAAATTTAGGTTAGTTTTCATTTAAAAAGTTCTAAAATTTGTATTGAAATTGCCTATGTTTAAGGTCATGCCATGACAAATAAAATGTATATCTTGAATTGTTTTTGAATGCCCTGTAAAGTGTTCCTCAGTATTATTGAGTTTTATGTAAGTTGTAAACTTTTCAGAATGTCAAATAGCTTTTCTACATACCTACCTAAATACTCCAAAACAAATCAATCTCCTGTATATTCTCATTCACAAAGTGTTTCCATCGGACTCTATTTATAGTCAACCTGTTCATTTCATCCCTCTTTAGCAATGTCTGCAGGAACTGTTCCCTTTCATATATATTTTTTTTTGGTCTTTCTCTTGCTCTACTAATCTTTCTGCTGCCCCATCTTCTTATCTAGGTGTATGTCCTATCCATTTGCAGTTTCATCCTTATAATTTCTATTGTAATTGTAATTTGGTTTTGGTTTATTATCTTCTATAGTTCTGAGTTTGAGATTACATCTGGTCATCTAATTTTCAAAATTCTTCGTAAACATCTATTAATAGATGCCTTCTTCTTCTTCTTCTTCCACTTTCAAGGATTAAACCTTATTTGGTTTGTTCCTGCTCTAATTATTAAAGTTGCTGTATTCATATTTTCCGTGGACGTCCCTGATCTTTTTTTTTTTTCCCCCACTTCCCAGTTGATAGTTCAAACTTTTCCAGGGGGTTCTTTTGGAATCCACTCTACAGACATGCCTGATACCATTCTCTCCTATACTCTTTTCAGCCACAAAGCGTAAATATTTCATTTCTGCACCTTCTATTCTTTTGAGTGTTTGTTTACTCATAGTCTATATTTCTGAGCCATACATTAATGCAGGTACAACCAGTAATGTATAAAATTTTATAGGTGTTTCCTTTTTACTTTCTCTAGCCCCGTCTGTGCAATATATAGTGGATAGAGAAGGTATTGTACTCCACAAAAAAAACGATACCGAGATTTCAGCTGAAATATATTTTTAGGACCCCCTAATTCCAAAAAAAGCATTTTGAGAAAAAGACCTTGTGTGTGTGTGTGTGTGTGTGTGTGTGTGTGTGTGTGTGTGGACAGCGTAGTTGAAAAACGAAAAGATGGTTAAATACCAAACTTGGTATTTAAGTTTGGTATCTTTCAAGGGTGCGACACGAAGATTTTCAAGAAAATCCCCCACCCCTACCATGTAACTACCTTTTACATGGAAAAATGTTCGAAAATGTTGTTTTTCTTAAAAATGGCTATAACGATTTTGATTAAAATACCACAAATTAAAGACATTTCCACCACAAATAAAATGTACGTCTTGAATTCTCTCGGAATAGCTTCTGAAGACCTGTTCATTCTGGATGAATTTTGCTTAATTTTGTATAACTGGTAAACCGTAAGAAATAGACAAAATCTCGTTAAAATACACAATTTATGTCATACACATTTTTTTCGAAGAGTTTACCGTCTTGGAGATATTTCTTGTTATTAGTTTCAGATGTAAAGTACTTACACTTTTCTCAGACAGGAAGTGTCCGTTTTTCTTTTGTTTTACTCCTGGGCAAGCAAAGAAACGTTTTGAAGTGACAATCGTTAACGACAGCTTTTAAAGCATTGGACTATCACTTTACATAGCGCATTCCTTAGTTCTCTTCTACTTACAAGGAAGTAAGTAATAAGAACATTCTGCTAATGTTTATCTCGGTTAGCATGATGTAGAAAGATCTTTTGTAAGAAGTTTGCTTATAGAGCAGCTAGAGAAAGTCAAGGAGTGTAACACATCAGATTATTACTTTTTCTACACGTACTATGTACATAGTGTATAGAGAAGGTATCAGAAATTTGATATCAGGATTTCACAAGATATACACGTTTTGACCACGTGTGAGTGTGTGTGTGTCTGTCTGTGTGTGCATGCGTGTGTGTCTGTCTGTGTGTGCGTGTGTGTATGTCTGTCTGTCTGTTGACAGCATAGCTCAAAAATGAAAAGTCCTTTAAATACCAAACTAGGTATTTAAATTCGGGATGCGACACGAAAATTTTCAAGAAAATCCTTCCACTCCCCACATGGAAAACTTTTGATTTTCTCAAAAATGGCTCTCACGATTTTAATTAATATATTGTATATTAAAGATATCTACCTGACAAATAATATGAATTTTCTGGGAATAGCCTCTGAAGACTACTTTATTCTGGATGAATTTTTCGGAATTTTGCATAACTGGCAAACCGTAAGAGATAGACAAAAACTTACCTTGATAGAAAATGCAGAGCTCGTTAAAACACATAATTTATGTTATATACATTTTTACTTTCTCTACACCTACTATGTATTTAGTGTATAGAGTAGGTGTTGTAATCTACCCAAAAATTTGATACCGAGATTTCACCAGAAATACATGTTTTGGGCCCCCCTGAATACATAAAAAACATTTTTAGAAACAGCTTCGCGTGTGTATGTGTCTATGTATGTGTGTGAGTGTGTGTGTGTGTGTGTGTGTGTGGGTGTGCTGACAGCAAAGCTCAAAAATGAAAGACGGTTAAATACCAAACTTGGCGTTTAAGTTTAGTATCTTCCAAGGATGCATCACGAAGATTTGCAAGAAAATTCCCCAACCCCAAACTACCCTTTACATGGAAGAAATTTGTAAAATTTTGACTTTCTCAGAAATGGCTCTAGCGATTTTGATTAAAATCTCTTATATTTAAGATATTTGCATGCCAAATAAAATGTATATCTTGAATTTTCTGGGAATTGCCTCTAAAGACCTCTTTATTTGGATGATTTTTATAGAATTTTGCATAACTGGTAAACGGTAAGAAATAGATAAACATATACTGCACAAAAAATGTAGATCACGATAAAACACAAAACATTGATCGTTTTTGAGATATTCCTTGTTATTTGTTTTAGCTTCAACAAACTTATAATTTTCCTATACAGGAATTTGTCAACTCCTGTCCATACAAAAAAAAGGAATATCAGTCACATATCAACCAGCTTTTGACTAACACTTTAACCTATGGTACTTCCTTATTTCGCCTCTACTTACAAGAAAGCATGTAATAAAGACAATATCTGCTAATTTTTCTCAATTAGCATGAAGTAAATTGAAGCGTAAGCTTAACAATAACTTGTTGCAAAGATGTAGAGAAAATAATATGAATGGAACACATCATATTTATTTTTAGTGAAGTAAATCGTTTCTGAGATATTCCTTATTACTGGTTTCAGCTTTAAAAATGTATACTTTTCGCAAACGGAAATTTGTCAACTCCTCTCCATAGAGACAAAGAAACTTCAGCCACATAGCAACCAGCTTTTGACCACACCTTTAGCCTACGCTACTCTCTTGTTTCCCTTCTACTTGTATGTAAGCAAATAATAAGACTATTTCTGCTAATTTTTATTTTCCCTACACGTAGTATGAACATAGTGTATAGAGAAGGTATTGCACTCCACCTAAAAATTCGATACCGAGATTTCACCGAAATATATGTTTTAGGGTACCCTGAATCCAAAAAAAGTATTTTCAGAAAAAGGTCCGTGTGTGTGTGTGACCTTGTGTCCGTGTTTCAATGTGTCCGTGTGTCTGTGTGTCTGTGAATATGATAACTGAAAAACGAAAAATCGCTGAAATACTAAACTTGGTTTTAAATTTAGTATCCTCCAGGGATGCAACACGAAGATTTTGAGAAAAATCCCCTGACACCAAACTACCCTTTACATGGAACTTTTTTCGAACGTTTAGATTTTCTAAGAAATGGCTTAACGATTTTGATTAAAATATCCTATATTAAAGATATTTAGCTGACAAATAAAATGTATATTTTGAATTTTCTGGGAATAGCCTCCGAAGACTACTTTATTCTGGAGGAATTTTACGGAATTTTGAATAACTGCTAAACTGTAAGAGATTGACAAAAACTTAGCACAAAAAATTTAGATCATTTTACAACACACAATTTATGTTATATACAATTTTTTCGTGTTTTTGGTCGTTTTTTTAGATATTTCTTATTTTTTGTTTCAGATTCACACAGGAATTTGTCAACTCGTGTCCACACAAACAAAGGAACTTCAGTCACATAGCAACTGACTTTTAACTATCACTTTAACCTATGGTACTCTTATTTCGCTTCTACTTACAAGGAAGGAAGTAATAATAATGTTTCTACTAATTTTTTCTCGATTGGCAAGAAGTAAATAGAAGCATAATCTTTTAACAATAATTTGTTGCAGAGATGTAGAGAAAGTCATGTGAATGGAACGCATCAGATTTTTTCTCTATTAGCATGAAGTAAAAAGAATCATAACATTTTTAACGATAATTTGTTGCAAGTGTAGAGAAAGCCATATGAATGGAACACATAGGGTGTTTTACTTCCTTTCCCAATATTCTTTTCAGGGTGGCACACAGATTCTGAAATATTTGTAATGTATTATTTATGTCTTTTTACTTTCTCTAACGTACTATGTACATAGTGTATAGAGAAGGTATTACATTCCACCCAAAAATTCGATACCGATATTTCACCGGAAATACATGCTTTGGGTTCCCCTGAATCAAAAAAAAAAGCATTTTTGGAAAAAGGTCCGTGTGTGTGCGTGTGCGTATGTGTTTGTGTGTGTTTGTGGACAGCATAACTCAAAAACAAAAAGTCCGTTAAACACCTAACTCGCTATTTAGGTTCAGTATCTTCAAGAAAATCCTCCCACCCCGAACTACCCTTTACATGGAAAAATTTCGAATTTTTGTTCTTCTCAAAAATGGCCCCAGCGATTTTGATTAAAATATCGTATATTTAAAGA
This sequence comes from Hymenopus coronatus, assembly GCA_030762935.1. Classification (NCBI taxonomy): domain Eukaryota; kingdom Metazoa; phylum Arthropoda; class Insecta; order Mantodea; family Hymenopodidae; genus Hymenopus; species Hymenopus coronatus. The sequence goes on from CM060890.1 coordinate 17,111,671, forward strand.
TATTTTCTTGACAAATAACATGTATATCCCGAATTTTCTGGGAATAGCCTGTAAAGACCTCTTCATTCTGGATGATTTTTATTGAATTTTACATAGCTGGTAAATCGTAAGAGATGGACAAAAACTTACTACACAAAAAATGTAGATTACGATAAAACACACAATTTATATCATATACATTTTTTTCGTGGATTAAATCGTTTTTGAGAGATTCCTTGTTATGGGTTTCAGCTTTAAAAAACTTATACTTTTTTCATATGGGAATTTGTCAACTCTTGCCCAAACAAACAAAGGAACTTCAGTCACATAGCAACTAGCTTTTGACTATCATTGTAACCCATGGTACTTATTTCGCTTCTACTTACATGAAAGCAATTAATGAGATTATTTCTATTTTTTTTCTGGATTAGCATGAATTAAAATAGAAGCATAAGCTTTTTAACAATAATTTGTTGCAGAGATGTAGAGAAAGTCATGTGAATGGAACACATCAAACTTTTATAGATAGCATGATAATGGCTTCTCCCCATTCAGCTGCATATTTCCTCTTCTCCAACACATGTTAAACAGTCTCAGTAATCTATCATGTAAAAATTGTGATGCATATTTTATTATTCTCCATTTATTTGGTCTATGTCTGGAGATTTCTTGTGCCTAATACATCTCAATATTCTTTTTGAGTAATACGATCAACGTTCTCATCATTTTCTGCCCATCAAATGAAAATATCTGCAGTTTATTTTGTATACTTTTACTTGTTTCCCATTTTCACAGTCATGTAGTAAAACTGGGTTCATATTATTGTTAAATATTATAATTTTAGTATATCTAGATATGACATAAGATTTCCAGATTGGGTATAACTGGACGAATGCGCTATTTGCAAACACTCCAAAAGGGGAACTTAAATGACTTCGGAACCTAAAGTTTAACCTAGATTTTTAAAATTAAATGTTGTACGTTGTAAAAAAAGTTGTTTTAATTGTTTTAAAAATGTTAACGTTCTTTTTCAAATTGTTGGCTCTTTAAAGTACTTGTTTTTTATTAGAATAGCTTTCCTTGATTTGGAATTTACACTTTTTCAATGATTTCAGTCTTTCGAATTTTCTCCATCTGAAGCTTTACTTACGATATCAGTTAATATTTCGTTTAGGTGTTTTAATTTATGAATTAAATGCATTATAATGAAGCTATTGAGTTCTCAAATGCTATAGATAAGTGGAATATGATGAAAGTTGTAGAAAGTAAATACAAACGCACATTGACCGAGTTGGACGATCATTTGATGTCATACGTGATGGATTGTGCTCTTTGTTACTATCGTGCAGACAGCTCTACTTATGTAGACTGCTTTGTAATTTTTCGTTACCTCACTGCATTAATCGAAGTGTCTAAGTGCTAAGTATACAGGATTTCTAATAACATTATTTCGAAAATGAAAGTTATCTATACAGTAAATTCTCTCATCTGTTTTACAGACAAATTTGCTACTGAGCCAAGTGGCTCAGACCTTTCGTCTGGGACTGGCATTCGGGAGGTCGTGGGATCAGTTCACTGCGGTCGACCTTTCTGACCCATGGGTTTTTCAGTGGTTTTCCCGGGTCATTATGCGAATGCTGGAGATCCGGTAAATCTTCATTTCTTCATTTACCGGATCTTTCTGTCCTTTTATTTCACCCCAATAAGTTTCTTTTAGGGTTGTAAGTGTCGACAAGGACTCGGCAGAGGCGCCATTCCGTGGAAGATTACTATGCTTTGGAAATACAGGTCTCGGCGGCAGAATGGCGCTAGTGGTGTTCTGCGGACTCAGGTGGTCTATCCGGAACTAAAAAATGGGCTCCTGGCACTTCATGGGTCAAAATAAAGAACTACTTGTGAATCTTTAGGCACACTCGACTCTCCGGGTTTTGGCCGCCCCTTGAAATTACACTCATCTCTTCCTCTCTCCGGGATTTTGACATACAATAAGCCAAAGGCTGAAGTGCGGAATACCCCTCCGTAACATTCACACTTACACACACACACACACACACATACTTAGAAATGCTTATTAAAATCGGTTCAAAAAGACTGCTTTGGTATTTACTGTTTTAAAACTTGTTTTTCCGCCACGTCGTCGAGAGGAAATTACATTCATAGCGTAACGCAAGCTTATACCGAGGGCCAATTCTATTACTTGAAAACAAATCTGATATTCTATCTATGCTGCAACAAGCTATTCTTACAAAAGCTTATTCTTAAATCTTTTATGCTAATTAAGATAAACATCGGCAGAAAATAAAAGGTCTTATTACTTAGTTCCTTATAAATATAAAGTAAATATGAGAATACACTAGGCTAAAGCGACAGTCAAATCTTTTAAAAGCGGCTAATATGTAATTGAAATTCGGTCTCTTAGCATGGCGCGGAGTAAAATACAAGAAAAAGAAATGAAAAATTCCCACTCTAGAGAAATTTAAATGTTTTAAAAGTGAAACCAATAACATGGAATATCTCGAAAACTTTTAACACCACAAAAATGTATAGGACATAAATTGTGTGTTTTACTGCCTATCTCTTACTGCTTACCAGTCATGCAAAAATAATCCACAATGAAGAAGTCATCTGAGGCAATTCCCAGAACATTCAAGATATGCTTTTTATTTTTCATGTACATATTTTTACTTTCTCTACACGTACTATGTGCATAGTGTATAGAGAAGGCTTTGCATTCCACCCAAAAATTCGATACCGAGATTTCACCGGAAATATATGTTTTAGGGCCCCCTGAATCCAAAAAGAGCATTTTCAGAACAAGGTCGTGTGTGTGTGTGTGTGTGTGTGTGTGTGTGTGTGTGTCCGTGTGTTAGTGTGTTCATGTGTCCGTGTGTCTGTGAACACGATAACTCAAAAACGAAAATAAGGTAAAATACCAAACTTGGCATTTAAGTTCAGTATCTTCCAGGGATGCGACACGAACATTTTCAAGAAAATCCCCCCCCTAAACTACCCTTTACATAGAACTTTTTTCGAAAATTTTGATTTTCTCAAAAATGGCTCTAACGAATTTCATTAAAACATTGTATATTAAAGATATTTTACCTGTCAAATAAAATGTATATTTTGAATTTTCGGGGAATAGCCTCTGAAGACTACTTTATTCTTGGTGAGTTTTACGGAATTTTGCATAACTGCTGAACCTTAAGAAATTTACAAAAACTTACCACACAAAAAAACAGACAATTTATGTTACATACTTTTTTTGTGGAGTTGATCGTTTTGGAGATATTTCTTGTTTTTGGTTTTAGCTTTGAAAAACTTAACATTTCTCATACAAGAATTTGTCAACTCGTGTCCATACAAATTATGGAACTTTAGTAACATAGTAACCAGCTTTTGACTATCACTTTAACATATGGTATTCCCTTATTTCGTTTCTCCTTACAAGGAAACAAGTAATAAGACTATTCCTGCTAATTTTTTCTCGATTATCATGTAGTAAATAGAAACATAGATTTTTTAACCATAATTTGTTGCAGAGATGTAGAGAAAGTCACGTGGACGGAACACATCAGATTTTTAATATATGGTATTTTAATCAAAATCATTAGAGCCATTTTTGAGAAAGTCAGAAACTATGAAAATGTTTACATGTAAAGGATTTTGAGACAGGTGGGGGGATTCTAGAAAATCTTTTTGTTGCTTCTTTGGAAGATGCTGTGCTTAATTATCCAGTGTAGTATTTAATCGACTTTTCGTTTTTTTTTAGTTATGCTGTTCAAAGATACACATACATGAGCGACGATTTGTTTCTAAAAATTTTTTTTTTAAATTGTTGTTTATTAAAGTGCTTCAAACGTATATTTTCAGTGAAATTCCGATATCGAATTTTTAGATGGAATGCAATACCTTTTCTATTTATGCACTGTGTATAACAGAGAAAGTAAAAAATAAAAACAATTGTTGAAAGTTCCCCCAATGCTGGAAATTACCGCAAGGGATAAATCAACGTGGCCTGGTTCTGCGAAATTTGTAACGGCTTCCCCGCATGGCCTACAAGCATCTTCAGGGACAACGGAGAAATTCTATTAGCAGCAAAGTTTAAACAATACCCTCAAAATAAAAAAACAAAACAAAAACAATCAAACAATACCGATAAGTTCCATTCAAATGGCTTTCTCTACATCTCTGTAACAAATTATTGTTAAAAAGCTTATTCTACTATCTACTCCATGCTAATCGAGATAAACATTAGCAGAAATGGTTTCTTGCAAGTAGAATGGAAATAATGCAATTCACTAGACTAAAACGATTGTCAAATCTTTTAAAAGCTGGTTGCCATGTGGAATAAATCCGCTTCTTTGCATTGCATTGACAAATTCCCGTATGTGAAAAGTTCTAAGTATTTTAAAACTGAAACCAATAACAAGGAATGCCTCAAAAATGGTCAACTCTACGAAAAAAAGGTATATGACATAAATTATATGTTTCAACGAAATGTACGTATTTTGTGTAGTAAGTTTTTGTCTATCTCTTACGGTTGACTAGTTAAGCAAAATCCAGAAAAATTCATCCAGAATAAAGAAATTTTCAGAGGCTATTCCAGAAAATTCAAGATATAGATTTTATTTGTCATGTAAATATCTTTCATTAGAGCCATTTTTTGATAAAATAAAAATTGTCCAACATTTTTCTATTTAAAGGGTAGTTTATGGTGGGGGGATTTTTCTCAAATCTTCGTGTCGCACCATTGGAGGATACTTAACTTATATACCAAGTTTGGTTTTTTACAGACTTTTCATTTTTGAGTTATCGTGTTCAGATACACAAGAACACACGAATGTACTGACAAACGGACACACATCCGGACACACAGACCTTTTCCTAAACATTTTTTTTTTTATACAGGGGACCCTAAAACGCCTATTTCCGGTGAAATCTCGGTAACGAATTTTTGGGTTTAATGCAATACCTTCTCTATAAGTACGCGTTAAGAAAGTAATAAAATAATGTTGAAGCTTACACCAGTGGTGCACAAGGGCCGTTGCACCATGACTGGCAACCTTCTATTTCTTCTCAACCTCATTCTCATCCATCAGCCTGCAAACTCTGCGTGGCTAAACCTTAGCAAGACTAAATATGTTAGCACAACTTCGGGCTACCCCAGCCCACTATCGCATCACTTTACGATCGCGAACACACCAATAATGTAACATGGCAATCTGGCTGAAAATATTATGGGGCAATAGGGTTGTATTAGAGGGGGAATTCATGCTTCAAGCCTATCCCAAAACTTGACATGTTTTATTTATTTATATCCATATCAAACTAATATGAGAAATATTCGTCAGGTAACTGCAGATGAACTGCTGGTAGCACATTTACAAGGTAAAGTTGCTGGTAACTGTATGTGAATTTTACGGAGGAGTATTCCGCACTGAAGCTATTGTCCGCAGACGGCCACTAACTCTCTCTTACGGTTTACCAGTTACACAAAATTCCGTAAAATTCTTTCAGAATAAAGTAGTCTTCAGAGACTATTCCCAGAAAATTCAAAATACACATATCATTTATCAGGTATATATCTTTAATGTACGATGTTTTAATAAAAATCGTTAGAGCCATTTTTTATAAAACCAAAATTTTCGAATAAAAGTACCATGTAAAGATATAGTTTGTAGTGGGGGGATTTTTCTCAAAATCTTCGTGTCGCATCCCTGGAAGATATTAAAATTAAATACCAACTTTGGTATTTTACGGACTTTTCGCTTTTGAGTTATCGTATTCACAGACACACGGACACACTGACACTCTGACACACAGACACACACGGACCTTTTTCTGAAAATGCTTTTTTTTTGGATACAGGGGACTCTAAAACATATATTTCCGGTGAAATCTTGGTATCGAATTTTTGGGTGGAGTGCAATACCTACTCTAAACACTATGTAAATAGTACGTGTAGAGTAAGTAATAATACCCGTCTCTCCACTTTCTATCACATGGTATTTACAAATTAGAATGATCCACTAATAATACCTAATTCTTTGCATGTATCGGTGCTTAATAATTATTAAAGAAATAACTTACATAAATGTGTAATTTTTATATCTTCAGTGTTTTTCACTGGGGAAAAAACTAAATGTCATTGTGGCCGATTTTGTTTTCGCGACATGAAATCTTTAGTGCAGTTTTGCGCACAGACGATTTGTCGTTGGTGTAGTTTAAGTTCAGTATCAGCGCCTTGCATAGGTACTACAAGGTGGCTGATCGTTGGGCGGAAGAGAGACCTAAGGTCAGCCATTACAATTTAAAACCTTATTTTTTCCACCGGTTATGGGAACTTTGAAAGCGAAACCCAAATGCATGTATTTTTGTTTTCGATGCATTTTTAGTAGAAAAATCTCAGGTCAATCTGCAACATCAATGTGACAATGGCTGCTGGTCAGTTTGTCATGAAGCGTGCCTTTCCAGTAGAGGTGCAGAATTCAAAATATGAATGCAAAATAATACTTTGAAATAGTAAATGACAAACGCTTCTAGCTCAGAATTGGGGAGACAACTCTTCCCCAACCCCCCAAAAGGCATACCCGTGATTAATGATGAATAATCATATTATTTAATGACACATGTTTACTACTTTCAAATACGGTGATCTGAAGCAAGTTCATTATATTACACTATTATATAACATTGAGAGCACCATATTCTTTGTTGCGTGCAAAATTCCACTGTAGAGAAAGACGCATAAATTTAAGGCATTCGGCAGAGTGACGATAGACTCTAATATATCAGAAAACATATTCTTGCAAAATCTCTCTGATAAATGAACTATATGCCCGTTTTGAAAAATAATGCATCACTTCAAAACGGAGAAGTGAGATGCACACCACAATATAAATATACCTTTTGTTTCTCAATTTTACATGGTTTACTTTCACTTCTACGAAAAATCCAAATTCGAATCAGATTCGGAAATATTCTTTAAAGCCACCTGAGCCCTTTCGGAGAGAATTTTTTGAAAAATGTTACGCACGCGTGCGTATGTGTATGTGTGTGAACAACATACCTCAAAAACGAAAAGTCTTTAAATACCATATTAGTAACAATGGAACAAGGTTCACTTAAGGCTTATTTATCAGAAGTATTAAATAACAATTTAATTATAAAAACGTAGAAGTTTCATAATAAAGAAAAATTTATTAAATACCGATATCTTATTTGGAAAGGGTCTAAAATAATACGGTCGTTTTATATTGTATTAAATTAAACGTGACCACTGAAACTGTACTTTAGAGAAAACACTTTCTTTCTTTCTCTTTCTTTATTTTTCTGTACGCACTATGCGTTTAGTGGGTAGAAAATGTAAATGGAGTGTTATTTATGAACGCTCTTTAACTGATGTGGTTCTCAGCATCCCATTCTAAATTGGGCGTGAAAGACCGCTTAATTTTGCTCAGAGGCCTCTCTATCAGGCTTGAGGTTCTTTTAGTGCTGTAAATCTACGACACGGGACCAACGGCTTTACTTCCCTTCCGAAGGACCATGCCCCCCGGGTTTGACCTTGGGTATATAAAGTCAGCATTACACCACGGAGGGCGACTCATAGTAGGTAGAGAATACATTGTATTTTTTCAAAAATTCGATATCGAAATTTCACTGGAAATATGTTTCTGAGATCCCTGCAGTTCTAAAAAATATTTCTAAAGATAGGTCTGCGCGCGTATGTGTGTTTAAGAACAGCATAGCTAAGTACCAAACTTGATATTTAAGTTAAGTATCTTTCAAGGATAACACGAAGATTTTCAAGAAAATCCCCCACTACCCTTCACATGGATCCTCTCCAGTTGTGAAGCGGTCAGGAGTCGGCCGCCCTCTTCAGCGGGGGCCCCAAGTCCTGGTGGTTGGTCGGATCTGTCGCACAAAGCTATACTCGCAGCTGGTACACGGTTTCCTATCTCTGTCCCGTCCTGGATGTCCTGATTGGAGTCAATCAAGAGCCTAGCAAGGCAACAATGCCCTGCGAAAACAGTCCGTGCTGTGATGTCTTCCAGATTCCTTGACCGTTAGCTCTTCAGATGCACCTACTTGAAGGTCATCGTCATCTCTGGGTTGCTTCCCTCTCCCTGTTGTAACGAATCCTCCTCTTGTTCGAGGTAGACAAGGCTGATATCTTGGCCGCCTCCATTCTATCGCCTCGTGGGTCGTCTTTGAGTCGCCGATCATCAGGCGCTGTCGTATCTCGGCGTCACACACCCCATCGACGAAAGAGTAGGCAGCTTCCCAAGATACATAACTAGATGGCAGGTTCGTCAGAACTTTACTCACAAGCTGTTCTATCACCAATGCGAACCACTGCATCGTCACCCCCGGCTGTTGCACCCTCGATTGGAGCTGACTGCGGTAGGCTACAGCCAAGCGATGGTTCCCCAGCGGTTCTCGAAGGTTTCCCAAATGTCTCCGGGCATCGCCGACTCGGAATCGCGTTGAGTGCTTCTGTTATCCATCCCTAGAAGCTTACTATCAGTTGTGCGGCTTCTTTTTCTGCTGCCCATTGATTGTGGGTGGCGACGGCAGAGAACTTTTGGCGGAAGACTTCGAAAGTGGATGTTCCGTCCCATTAGGTTGATTTGCCGCATCTATCGTCTCAACTTTCAGATCCTTCAACCTATTGTCTGGCGTCTTTTCCACCATGGCGTTTAGTTCCTTGGCATTGCCATTGACTTTTCCCTCTAGGAAATTAAACCGTTCCCTGAGGTCTTTCAAGACGTCAACGCGTTTTTCAACGCGCTCCAGGACGTTAATACGTTTTTTCCATTCCAGATTTCGTCTTTTCATCCATATTCGCCATTCCTGATTCCATTTGTCTTCATTTTGGCCAGCAAACATGTCATCATTCCCTCCATCTTGACGTGAAAACCCCATTTCTGATAAGAATGTCTTTATTTTATTCAAATTTGGTTACAAAATGTTTATTTCATGCTGCAAACAATCACTCGACGCTTAGACGCATAGATAATTAACGGTTTTCTCACGCCTCTTCGAGCTAACATTTACAGTCGAAGACTAACTCAAGACTGATTGATTTGGCTTGCAAATCTTCTTTTTATAGCTATGAATGACGTCACAGAAGTTTCTAGAAACGGAAGCTTCTGGCGTGGGTTACGTCGATGTATCATATTCCAAGACTTCCGGTAACAGGTGTCGTTCTTCCTGTGTTTATCGCATTCCAAGGTCTTCAGCTCCGCCGCTGCATATACAAAAAGCTTCTTGAGAACGGCCGGAAACACATGTGGCTTGTATAGGCCGGCAAGGCAGTCAGAATGTGGATATAGTAAATATTGTAAAATATGAAACTGCTAAACAGAATAATACTGTAAATACTGCAATTGGCGTAAATATGGTAAAGGACTGCTGTGAATGACGGAACAGCTGATGCAACTCTTCGCGATAGAATGGACGCCTAGCTTTTTGCGAAGTCTACTGTTTCTTTCTATACTCATCCCCCTTTCCCTTTCGGAAGCCGTAACTTCGTAGGTTTTAACAACATATAATTACATGATACACATCTACTGTCTATTATTGTAACACTTTTTGTTTATTTATTTTTTGCATCCTGTAAATGCACAAAGACATGATCACACTGTTATTCCTTCACTTTTCGTATATTCTTCGATAGCAACGAAAGAAGCACAATGCCCATATTAAAAACTTCCAGATCTTTTGGCAAAATACACATTTTAACCAAAATTTCCTGTAGAGTCTTAGTTTACAAATAAAGAACTGAAGTAAAAACTCTGTTTCAAATTGCGTGCTTCTAGTGATCGCAGTGGTTTTTTTCCCAGTGAGCGCAATGATAGTTCTGAAGTAACTGGAAAGAAATGTTAGTATGAATGAGCAGATATTACTGCTGTTTCTGAGCACATAGGTTTCAATCCAATCCGAGTTGGCCTATTTTTTACTTTCTCTAAACGCACTATGCACATAATGTACAGAGAAAGTATTACATCCACCCAGAAATTCGATACTCGGATTTCCCTGGTAGTGGACGTTTTTGGGTCCCCTGTATCCAAAAATTGCAGTTTTAGAAAAAGGTTCCTATGTGCATCCGTGTGTCAGTGTGTTCATGTGTCTGTGAACACGATAACTCAAAAATGAAAAGTCGGTAAAATACCAAACTTGCTATACAAGTGTCTTCCAAGGATACGACACGAAGATGTTATGGAAAATCGTCCCACCAGAAACTACCCTTTACATGGGAAAATTTCGAAAATTTTGGTTTTCTTAAAAATGGCTCTAACGATTTTGATTAAAGTATTGTACTTTAAATAAATTTATACGACAAAGCAAATGCATATCTTGAATTTTCTGGGAATAGCCTCTGAAGACCTCTTTATTCTGATAGAATTTTTGGAATTTTGTATAACTGTAAACCGTAAGAGATAGATAAATCCTTACTACACAAAATAAGTAGATCTCGTTGAAACACGCAATTTATGTCATGTGCATTTTTTTTTCGTGGAGTCGACCAGTTTTTAGATACACCTTGTTATTGGTTTCAGTTTTAAAATACTTGAACGTTTCACATATGGGAATTTGTCAACTCCTGACAACGCAAAGAAACGGATTTCATCCACATGGCAACCAGCTTTCAAAAGATTTGATCATCGTTTTAGCCTAGTGTATTTCCCTTATTTCTCTTCCACTTACATGAAAGCATTTTTGCTAATGTTTATCTCGATTTGCATGAAGTAGATAGAAGATTAGCTTTTTAACAATAATTTGTTACAGATATGTAGAGAAAGTCATGTGAATGGAACACATCAAAAATTTAAACAGTTACATTTCAAATCGAATTTGTACGACATACTAATTTAATATAATTTTATATTTGGTTGTATCATTTAGGTGTTGCGATATTTTATGCAGACGCAAAGAGGCACTCATATTATTTATATAATGAAATAAATATACAAAGAAGAATATTACCTTTTAAAATGAAAATATATAAATATAAAATTTAGAAGAGCTCTGCTTCATTTATACACATAAAAGTATTAGAATTATCTAGGAAAATTAACAAGCTTTCATTAGTTTTAGAGATATGTTGAAATGTGTGGGTAACGAAGTCATATTTACAAAGGTTGTTCTCTAAATTAACTCAGAGTAGATATAAGAATAAGTTTTATAAGGGTACACAGTAAACACTTTTGGATACAGAAATGAATGAAAATGTAACACAGACCTTATTACTTATGTGAGGTAGCTAAAAGTAGCCCTTAATTAACCGATTATTTTTATTTTTTGAGTTTAGAGAATTTTAACTTGTAAGGTCATATCAGACGATGAATGAAATTGGTGAAATGATACTCAAATGAGTTCGGAGAATCCTTGGAGCTTAAACTTATTCATATTCATGATAACGGAAACCTTGATAAAACCTTATCCGGGTAATTCACCCTAACCGAGATTCGAACCTTTTGGATGTGTGCTATTTTTAGTGTGTTCTTTGAACATCGTTACAAGGATATAATTTGGTCGCGGTTATTATTATTATTATTATTATTATTATTATTATTATTATTATTATTATTATTATTATTATTATTATTATTATTATTATTATTATTATTATTATTACGTCTATTATTATTATCATCATCATCACCATTTCCATTCTTCATTTCATTCATTCATCCTTTATTAGATATTAGGTTATTCGAGTTCTTCTTTACAAGGATCACTTGACAGAGAATTCGGTAGAAAATGGGCATTTCTGTTGCTCTAAAAGAGGGCATTCTTCTGTCAGTTACCTATGCATTTATTATGCGATAAAACGGTTATTAAAGAAGATATATACTTTAGTTTACTTACAAGTGCAAACATGCGAGATATAATTTTTTCCCAATTAGAACTTCAGTCTAAATAAAGAAAACACCTCTATCAAAGGTAAAGAAGTTAAAACTGTTAGCAAAGGCTACAAACTCTGGGGGAATTACTTACTGAAAAATTATCTATAGCTTTATAATATTACTATAAATAAAAGGAGACATTATGTGATAGTAACAAACTTATTGAAAATAACTTTTCTCGGGCTATCAGCCAGGTGAATTCTGGATTCACCCAGCAGGTCATTGCATTATTCAAGCACACGCTCACGTCGACCTACTTTCTTTACCGCGGACAAATTACGAGCAAACAGATGGAGTGGCCATGGGCTCTCCTCTCTCACCAGCCATAGCTAATTTTTAAATGGAAGCGTTTGAGCATCAGGCCTTAGATTCAGCAACTCTAAAGCCGGCTGCCTTCTACAGATACGTGGACAACACCTTCGTCATCTGGCCTCACGGGGAAGACACGCTACAGGACTTCTTGAACCATCTAAACAGTCAGCATCCAAACATCAAGTTTACTATGGAAATTGAACAGGAAGGGAAGTTACCATTCCTGGACATATTAATACGCCGAAAGCCCGATGGTTCCCTGTGCAATAGTGTGTACCGGAAGCCCACACATACCGATCCATATTTAAACGCAAACAGTTGCCACCACCCAGCTCAGCGAAACACAGTTCTGTCGACGCTTGCACACAGAGCAGTAGCCATCTCAGACAGTGAAAACCTCGCTAAAGAATTTCAGTATCTCAGAACCAGCCTAGAGAAAAATGGATATAGCAAGAGCAGCATCAACAAGGCACTAAAACGGGCCGCTGTCAGTACAAACTGTGCACAGCGTAATGCATCCCAGCTAGATGAGTCACAAGACACGAAGAAACAACGTAAAGCCTACCTCCCATATACAGGTCATTTGTCTGGTAAACTGAGTAGAATTATGGGCAAATACAACATCAAGACTATACACAAGCCATCCAATAAAATTCGAAATATGTTAAGACAGGTCAAAGACTCCCTCGGCCTCAAGACTCCTGGGGTATACCGCATTCCATGTGAATGTGGTAGAGCCTACATCGGACAGACGGGGAGAACGATTGAACAAAGATGCAAAGAGCATGAGAGCTGATGTACCCAGAAAAATCTGGTCTTGCGGAGCACTGCATCCAAGAAGGACACAGACCGAGACTGGGCGACACAACCACCATGTTTAAGTCTTCAAGCTATTGGGACCGCTCCATCAAAGAAGCTATTAAATACGAAGAAAATAACATCAACAGAGACAGCGGCTTGCAGGTGAATGGCATTTGGAGTTCGGTACTCAGCAAACACTCGCAAAGATTTGTGAAACTGCCAAAAGCGAGCCCTAGTTTTAATACAGGCTCACATCTGGCAACGGGTCAATCAGAGCAGTCCGTCCCGGCAACGGAGACCACTGGTTCCTAGTCAACGCCTTCCATGCCGGACCCGGGCCAATCACAGAGCGGCATCTGGCCGGTACCCCCACCGGACTACTATATATAAGGCGTACCCGGAGTCTCTACATCATTCCCTGAAGATGAGAGCGACGTTAGCTCTTGAAAGCTTTAGGAAATTATTCCAGAATTCACCTGGCTGATAGCCCGAGAAAAGTTATTTTCATACCGCCGCCAGGAAAGCTTCAAGTCATGGTTCAACAAACTTATTGTTATTACTTTTTTGTTCCTACTCAGGATCGCATAAAACAGGCAAACCATGAAGACATTTTTGTTTAAATATTAAAGATTTTGACAAAGTATGAAAATATTAATAAAACATCTCAAGACATTATGAAATATTTATTTTAAAGTCAATACTTATAATATTTAAGCGAAGGAAGCAGTTTCAGTTGGTTAGTTTGAAAAAAAAAATAGGCTTTATAAATTGTTGGCTATATTTAATAATGAAACATTAAAATAAACTATAACAAATTACACGCAGCTTATAAATTTTAATCATTTTAAGCCCTTAATCTTAGATAAAGTGAGTTAAATGCCTTGTCCTTGCTTAATACTAACTATAATATGCCACTAAAAGCAACGGTTAGCGAAAACAAAACTTCGATGTGAACATGGGGGGCTTAATTTCGTACGTGATTTCACACCGAATTGATAGTGAGATATTTAAATACAGGATCGATTTATTCTGACATAGAAATTCTATACTGCTTTCATGAATCACAAGACGCAACTGAATAGCAACAGTACTTTAAAAATATAAAGTACTGAAATTGAAACCAATGACAACGTATGTCCCGAAAATTGACTAATGCCACAAGAAATATATTTGAAATAAATAGTGTACTTTAAAGGAGGCGGCGCCGTGGATCAGTGGCTAGACCGCTCACCTCCCATCTAGGCAGTCCGAGTTCGATCCCAAACCCACATGTGGGATTCGTGGTGGCCGAAGCGGCGTCTGTGCGGGTTTTCTCCGCGTCCTCCGGTTTCCCATTTGCTCCATTATCACCTTTCGCTTACATTTCATATCATCCACTTCCTCATGTTCATGCCTGGCTACTGGCCGACCCCTCTTAACAGATTCTCCATTCTGGGTTTGGTGCCGTAGGCTCCCTGACAGGCTTCTGACCCCATAGGTTTTGGCTTGTAAGTCCTACAAATAAGGGAGAGTAGGCCGATTACGAAACGAAACCTAACTGTTGGAAAGGGCGCACTGCCCTTTCACCAGATGCGTTTCCTGGAAAAATTGCTTGGGTTATACGAATATGTATGTTTTTCAAAGAAATTTACTCAAATCTGTGGAAGCACGGGGTGTTTATCGCTAGTGGAAATCATTATAAAAAAAGCTGATGTGTACCATTCACATGACTTTCTCTATATCCCTGCAACAAATTATTCTTAAAAAGCTTATACTTCTATTTACTCTATGCTAATCAGAAAAAAATAGCAGAAATAGTCTTATTACTTGCGTCCTTGTAAGTAGAAGCGAAATAAGGGAGCACCATAGGTTAAAGCGAAAGCCAAAAGCTGGTTGCTATGTGACTGATGTTCCTTTGTTTGTATGGACAGGAGTTGACAAATTCCTGTATGAGAATGTATAAGTTTTTCAAAGCTGAAACCAAGAAAAAGGAATATCTTAAAAACGATCAACTCCACGAAAAAAATGTATATAACATAAATTGTGTGTTTTAAGGTGCTCTACATTTTTTTCTGGGTTTAAGTTTTTGTCCATCTCTTACGGTTTAGTAGTTATGAAAAATTCATCCAGAATAAAGTAGTCTTCAGAGGCTATTCCCAGAAAATTCAAGATATTCATTTCATTTGTCAGATAAATATCTTTAATATACGAAATTTTAATCAAAATCGTTAGAGCCATTTTTGAGAAAATCAAAATTTTGGAAAAAAGTTCCATGTAAAGGGTAGTTGGGGGTGGGGGATTTTTCTCAAAATCTTCGTGTCACATCCCTGGAAGATACTAAACTTAAATACCAAGTTTGGTATTTTACCGACTTTTCGTTTTTCAGTTATCGTGTTCACAGATACACAGACACACGGACACACACACGCACACACACGCACGGACTTTTTTGTGAAAATGCTTTTTTTGGTTACAGGGGACCCTAAAACATATATTTCCGGTGAAATCTCGGTATCGAATTTTTTGGTGGAGTGCAATACATTCTCTATACACTATGTACATAGTGAGTATAGAGAAAGTAAAAATGGAAGATGTTTTGAACATTTTACTAAAATATTACCTACTAATGATATATGAAATCACGTGTTTTCAAATCTATACATTACTAAAGGTAAAAATGGTGTTCCCATAATGACAGCAATGGTTTTGAACATGAATTTCTATGTTTAGTTCTTATCTACTTTTGACAGTATTGTGACTTCATTTCCGGCCTTCACAATTTAATACTTAGCTTAGGTACTGACCAATTGAAGCGGAGTCAAGCGGGTATAATTCCATACACGTCCGCAAGGTGCGAACAGGATCGAAAGTCTAAAAGGGAAGCCAGAGCGGACGTGCAGGAACGTAACCTCCATTAATCACTATGGGGTCACTTCAAACAATAAGGGCTATTTAATTGGATTGCCAGGAGAAAGCTATGGATTTTAATCTTGTAAAGGAATCATAGCTTTGAAAAGCAATTTCGCAAGAGTTATGCCATAAGGCTTCGTAAAGGTTTCTAAATCATAAATTAGCAACTAGTGTTCAATTAAATTATATTGCGTTAGGCTTATTAGAATTAAGTTATTAAACCTTTTATTTTCACACGCTATAGAAAGTAATGGTAAAATAAGATAAACGTTGTAGCTATATCATTCCAAGCATTATACACAAGCTGGTCAAGATTTAGCAACCGAACAAATAGAAAATACATCACACCTAAGAGCATTGAACCTGCTAATGTCTAAAGTCTATGTATGTGATACTAGCGCTAACTCTTCTAGTAGCCTTAATGCTAGAAAAATGTATTGCAGTTTCCTCTGTGTGTTGTAATACAGTTAATTTTAAGCACATGGTAAACAATTTTAGTGCATGAAGAAAGAAAAGTATACAGTATCTCTCACTCACTACCGAACCCGGAATTTATTTCAACAAATTGGCAACAGTTCCAGGAATAATGAAGTTATTACAATGACATTTGAAGACAATCTACCTCACTCTGTGTGAAATATGGTGACATCATAATGTCATAAATGTTGGAAGTGGCCGCAATTTGTATCCAGGCAAAATTGAATTCGTCGAACCATATTATCAGATGTCTTCGCAAGGATGACCGCGTTTATTGCCTGGATCTCTATAATGATGTTTTCTTTCAATACATCTATGGTTCGTAGTTGGTTTTAATAAACTTTCCCTTTCATATGTCCCCATAAAAAAAATCAGGTAATGTAAGGTCAGGCGAGTGCGAAGTCCTTTTGAAATGGCGCAGTCGTCGAAAAAGGATTGATGGCGATTGAAAATATCCCATGGAGAGTTCCTCATTGTCCAGTTGATTTAAAAACGTGTTGAATATTTCAAGGTATTCATTTAATGCGATGGTTGTATTGAAGAAGATGGGAGCAATCATTCGCTCTCGAGATATTGCTCCCATACATTAATATTTTCTAAATGAAAGAGCTCTTCATGTATAGGAATTCTCACTTTCTTAAGTACGGAAATGTTGGTTATTTATGTATCCGGACAGGTGAAACCACGCCTCATCTGTGAACCAAATATGGTCCAGAATGATTGGATTATTTTGAAGACATTTTTGAAACATTTGACGTTAACGTACTCGTTTCACGTTGTCAGTTTCTTTTAATTCGTGCACTATATGAAACCTGCCTAAGGTTTTGCATTTTCTTGCAGCACAAGTGCTTTTGGACATTCCTGTTTCTTGCGAAAGTCTGCAGAGGGAGACGCCAACAAACTGTCCTTCATATTCTTGGTGGTTCCTGTGGTATTAGTTCTCTAACTCCTGCATGTCTACCCAGTAAAGTTTCTTCGATAAGGCCCAAATGGTGCACTTCTTGGTGAATGTCGGTTGTCACCAAATCTTCCTACAAACTGCTCTTGGCATGCCTGTATTGAGTCTTTCTTTCAACACTCGAATAATAAACACACCCTCTTCTAGAGTATACCGATTCATTTCAACTGCACTGCTTGACTTTCTAAAAACTGAGTTGTTTTCCAATATGCGAATAATTACAATAAATAGTCAATCATTATACACGTAATCATGCAACGCACCAATCAGCTAATATGTCAGCAGAAAGGCACATTGTTGATACTCCAAGTTGCACTAGTTTCATTGCAATGGGATTAGAACTGTTAAAACAAATTCCGGTATCGGTAGCGAGTAAAACACACTGAATAATTATATAAGTCGTCCAATATTTTATAATAAATAATTGAGAAAGTCTTTTTCTCCATGTTACAGATATTTGTCACTTACAAAATGATTAACTTGATGGTTTGGGAGAGAGGGATTTTCTATTCACCAGTTTTACCATTATTTCATTGTCTATTAATATTAGAAAATTCTTAAAGGTTGAAAATAACATAATTTTACACACCAATAAGATAATGAGGATATTAATTGATGTTCCTTCATGCCGTGAACTATTTTAAAATTGTTAACCAGAAAAGGGGAAAATTATGCAAGTATAATGTAATTATTTCGCATTATAAGTGTTCAGTTTTTCAAAGTGAGGAAAAATAAGAAAATTCACTAATTTGGTTGTACAAAAGTATAAAATAAGTAGTAGGATATGGAGTAGTCCACGCGGATGCTAAAAATTACGAGTGCCTGCATAAGAATTTAACTTTTTTGAGGGGTATTTTTACAGTAATATCCGTTTAGCAATAAAATACGAAATATTAAATATTTTTCGAAAAAACTATTCTTACTCGTCTTCAAACCTTACACTACTTTTCTGCCAGTTATCATTTTTTTCGAACATTTTTAGAATCTTGTCACAGATTGCAGCCGCCAGTATATTTAGGAAAAGTGTAGCCGTTTCCGGAGCTAATATTTTTTTATTTTTTTGGGGGGGGGGGTTTTGACAATATCTTAGTACATATTCAGAAGAATATACGGAAGATTTCTGAAGAACATAAAGAGGCATCTGTTTTGGCGAATACCAAATTAATAACTGAGCAGTCCATTATCAAAATTATTATATAGTTTTTATTGAAAATGGTAATATTGGAGCTATATGTTTAATGTGGTAGAAGGCTGGAAGCATCGTGTATCATTTACCACAACAGTGTGCTTAAATTTCTTCTTGGTTACAGAACTGATCACCTGCACTATAGATATGATTTCGAAACCTCTCATTTATAATGCTGGAGTTGGTTTCATAATAATAATAATAATAATAATAATAATAATAATAATAATGGAATTTTATTTATGGACGCTCCTTAACAGCTGCGGTTCTTAGTATCTCATTATATATTGGGTGTGAAAGACCGATTAATTTTGCTCAGAGACCTCTCTATCAGGCTTGAGGTCATTTACATATTTCAATTTCAAAATTAATCTATTTGCACTAAGGATTATATGCCAGTTATTTGGAATGACAAAGAATTTAACTATTCAAAAATGTTTTTCATTGAAATGTTTTTCATGTTTTTATTCCTGAAAAATTTTAAAATTGCTAGATGACCAATTTTGTTATTTGACTACCCAATTGTTTCCTGAATTGTGATGAAAACGGGCTTCTGCACCATCAGTTTCAAACCCCGTGAAAACCACTTTCCTCTGCTATGAATTCTTAAATACAGAAAAATGTTGCAGAAAAGTAAAGGGGGGTTATATATGGCGGCTAACATTTTGGCGAACGAGATACTTTAATGTATTCTATACAAAAATGAGAATTTAAATGTAGTAAAAACTGCGAAGAAAGAAAGCAGTGCAGAAAGAAATAAACATGAACTATCCAAAATATTTAGTAGTTATAGTTTTATTGCTTAACGGACCTCACTTTGGAAATACCTCTCAATATTCTTCTTTCCAATATGAGTAAAAACTCAGAAAAATATATTTAATGTTTAACGTTTAACGAGGAGTTTGAGAGAGTTCAATGTGTTACTAAAGAGGTTGATACTTTCTACTTAAAAACAGCTATGGAACAATTCTATGGACACGACATGCGGCAAAAATCAAAACTAGGTTAAAAACAACTTTCACGTGTAAAAGAGGCACTTTATTGTAATCAGTTTTGACCTGATTGTCTGTGAACAGCATAGCTTAAAAACAATAAGTCGATTAAATAGCAACTTCAATCTGCCATGGATACGACTCAAAATGTTTAAACTCTCCTTCTCGAAACTATCTTTATGGATTTTTTTCGAAAGATGTTATTTTCTCAAAAAAGGTTCTACCAATATAATTAAGATATTTACACAACAAAATGTAATGTATATATTTAATTGGCTGAGAATAACCAAGATCTCTTCATTTGGAGGGAATTTTGCATAATTGATAAACCATAAAAGATAGACAAAAGCCAACCTCAGATGCAGATCTCCTTTAAAGTCTCGTTTCGCAATCGCTTACCCTCCCCGTATTTGTAGGACTGACACCCTCTAAGACTTGCAAGCCACTGCCTAGGGTTCAGAAGCCTGTCGGGGAGCCTACGGCACGAAACTACAGAATGGAGAACCCGTTACATGGGTCGGCCCGTAGCCAGGCATAAACACGAGGAAGTGTATGATATGAAATGTAAGCGAAATTGATGATTGTAAAGATGATGATGGAGAAATTGTTTAAAAATAATTTGTGGAAGAGGTATAGATATAGGTGATAACGGCTAGAGAAAGTCATTTGAATGCAATATATAGCTTTTTCTCACGTGCTGTCAACATTCAATTATTTCTCGCGATGAAGATTATGGAATTGCAGAGTCAGCACATACTATAGGCATTTTAGAGATTAAATATTCTTTCTTTCCGTCCTCTGTATTCCGCTTACTACGCAATACTAATGCAACACCATTTTTGCAAACTTTTATCTTGAATAACGTCAAAAATAGAACAAAAGTTTTCCAATAATGGTTTTTAGAGCTACATAAAAGTAAAGTTATGTGAAATCAAATCATCCAGACATTTTTTAAAATTATCATGTATGTTAATTGAAATCTGCGGTTTGTGTATTGTTTTTGTGTCCTTGATTATATAATATCCTGCATATTTATGCCTATTAATTACATTTCAGATTAACACATCATATATATATATTCATAGCATGTACCTACTGAGCTACGGGGCCAGCCAATACATCATATAATATATATATTTATACACATATAATATATATATATATATATATATATATATATATATATATATATACTCTGGAAATATTCTTGACTAAAGAAAAGTTCCCATCTCTTGCCGGGAATCAAGCTCGGGAAGCCCACATAGCAGGTACCTACTGAGGGCCAGCCAATACATCATATATATATATATATATATATATATATATATATATATATATATATATATATATATACACTCTGGGAATATTCTTGGCTAGAGAAAAATTCCCTTCTCTAGCCGGGAATCAAGCTCGGGAAGCCCACATAGCAGGTACCAATACCAAATACCAAATCGTATATTATTTCCTATATTTAATCTCAAACCTCAATGAAATGTGAATAAATGTGGCAGGCGAGCCCTACTGGTATTTGAAAACAAAACTTAAAAAGATAGAGGACAATAATTCTATGCAATCTGTAATAAACATCAGAGGTTTGCTCGTTGCCGCGCCGAGACCGAGCGGAGATCACTCACCTCTCACCAAGAGATATGATCATATTCCACCTCTGGCATAGTTATATTCCCGGCTTTACGTTTTAATATAACATAGAGTTAATCCATTTGTACAACCTTGGTCATGATTTTCAAAGTGTTGCTTAAATAAATTATTTCTAAAACCAGTATATTCTCAGAACATAATTTGTTCGTTCAAAATGTTTGAGGTTAGGAAATAATGTCAAGACACTGATATGAGTAATTTGAGATCGGCGATGCATGGACCCGGATAAACATAACGAAGGTACATAGCGTTAAACGTGTGGGTATCAGGTGCTGATAAGTCGCTGCTAAAGCAAAGCAGATTGGAAAAATGGCTTAGAACGTCCTTAAAACTGCTGCCTTAGTATAGAAATACCGATTTTTAGCAGCGTGTTATTAGCGTACTAAAGATTTAATGTCGCAAAAATCTTTAAAATCTCGAACTAATCACTTGACAGTGCGACACTGAGCATTCATTAACATCGTTTTTGAGGTGCACTACTCTGGAGGCGTTTTTACAACTGCTTTGATGACTTAATGCTTAACGCGGGAAGCTGCTATCCTAAAGGTCATAAGTTCGATTCCTGACATAAGAGTATTTTTTTTATTTTTATTTTTATTATTATTATTATTATTATTATTATTATTATTATTATTATTATTTTCATTTCAAACGAAGTGCCACGATACGTGAACGAGGCCCGAACTCGGAAACTATCTTTCACTTGAAAGTCAGTATCTTAACCATTACGCTAGAGAGGTGCGCTGCAATGTTCCTTCGTTTTCGTGTTGTGGTCTCTAATAGTTGATAAATTATCCAGTGGCGTACTGGCACTTCATAAACTTATAGCCGTTACTTCGAAATTTCATTAAACAGACCATAAGTCTCCTATCTCAAATTACTTAATTAAGTAATCTACATGTTCTGTGAAAATATTCTTTAACACCCTGTATATATTAAGCAACACGCTTGCTTATTTTGGGTGAGCAGTATGAACTACGGAAATTAAGCAATAACAATTATTTATAGTGCGCTAGAAAGAAGTTAAAATTCTAGTTTCCAGTGAAAGCTATAATTCCTTATGTGAAGCCAAGATAATTTTCACCAACATATTGAGTTTATTAGCTTTTATATAATCTAGAATACTGTGTTCCTTACTCGGCTCTATTTAAACGACACAAACATTTAAAGCTTATTCTCTGTCTTGTTAAAACAGAAGCCTATAGTACTTATATAGCTCTAGTTCACGAGCAAATAAACTGAAGACGTAAGATTGTCGTTGATAACTTGAAAATGAAAGTGATAACATGTCAAGAAATTTCATTTCGTGATATAAAAATCGTCCTATTCTATTAACAATGATAAAAATAAATTGTAAGAACTCGTATTAATAATAGATATCAAAATATTCTATAACATTCAAAAGTGTTGAAACAAATCCGAGTGATAATAGAACCTTAAATTCGACTCTATATGAAAAGAACTTTACAGCAAAGTTACAGATTTTTCGCTCTTTTGCTTATAGTGTGAATTCAATTTTAAAGCAACGCTATTGTTTAGATTGCCGAGGTCAGGTGATATAAAAACGCGTTCTTCCTCCTTTTCTATCTTCTTCTAATTTAAGTTTCTTCTTCTTCTTCCCCGCTACATTGGATATACAGACCCGATTTTGCCGTGCAAGTCCATCCACTGTTTTCTAAGTCGCTTCTATTCCTGTGCACTATCGATGAATGGATCTTAACAATTTTCCGGCACCGTCTTCCTAGATTGTATTAAGATAGAAAGTGCAGAACGAATACGAAAGTACAGAAGAGAATAAATCCTGAACCGTCCACTCAATTTTATGCATAAAGAGTTTATAGACGAAATAATATAGACAGTTACGTAATGTATGGGATAGATTAAAAAGGGTAATGTTACAAAACGAGTTTTAAAGGTAAAGGAGCTAAGACAGCTACAGAGGAGAGATTAAAATGTTTGTTTCTCCTTTATGGGAAGTTCATGTGTAAAACTGAAGTTTTGTTTATAGACGAGGTACTTGTATATGGAAAATAGTATACTCTGAAGGATAAAAAATAGGTAACAAGAAATAATAATACAGTTTATTACAGGATTAGAAAGACCTATAGAAAAAAGTCTGATGTGTTGCATCACATGACTTTCTCTACATCTCTGTAGCAAATTATTGTTAAAAAGCGCATTCTTCTATCTAATCAAGATAAACATTAGCAGAAATAGCCTTATTACTTGCTTTCTTGTAAGTGGAAGGGAAATAAGGGAATACACTGGGCTAAAGCGATAGTCAAATATTTTAAAAGCTGGTTGTACTGTGGTTGAAATCCTTTTCTTTGCATTGCCAGGAATTGAAATTTTGAAATATTTTAAAACTGTCAACTCACAAAAAAAAAAATTAAAGCACACATAAATTGTGTGATGCTTAATATCAAAATCGTTTGAGCCATTTTTAAGAAAATCAAAATGTTCGAAATTTGTTCATGTAAAGCGTAGTAAAGGATAGGGGATCTTCCTCAAAAGCTTCGTGTCACACGCTGGGAAGATTCTAAATTTAAATATCAAGCTTGGTATTTTATCGTATTTTCGTTTTTGAATTATTCTATTCACAGACACACGGACACACACATTCACATGGATATTTTTATAGCATTTTTTGATACAGGAGACCCTAAAACGTGTATTGTAACATATCGGTATAGAAATTTTGGCTGGACTGTAATTCCTTCTCTGCTTACATATCATGTACTACGTAGAGAAAATAATGCAAGAGAATTCATTCATAAACATAAGAAAGTGAACTAAGAACTATAATCGTTTGAAAAGGAAGGCAGACTAGTTTTATGTTACTAAAATGGGCCCTTTTACTCTAACAATTTACTCTAACAATTTAACTAATAGGATACAGGGAAGGTCAACAACACTTTAAGATAGAATAGTAGCTACATATGTAGTTATTATACAGTTTGTAAATTTAAGAGTATTTATAATATTGTAATATTCATAATAAATATTTTAGTGTACGAAATGCTTATAAGTGGAGAGGTATTTCTTATTTACACCACATACAAATATTGAAAACATATCGCAAAATGTAACATATTTGTGCTTAATTATGAAAAATTTAGAGACTAACAAGTATATTTTCTTGGACTCCAGTATATTTTAATCTTGGCTTTCTTAATCTGCGAAGACCAGAAAGTCATGATGTCTGCGCAGGATGCATGAACACTCAAATATAGCGACGTGCTCTTCATCAAATATTCCAAACGTCACCTGTCCGGCGTCCCACTTGAGCGGTACAGTTCCTCCAGTGTGCATAACAAACTCGAGTAGAAATCCATTTGGGGAGAAAATGGGTCTTCGATTTTGCTTTTTAGTGTGTCACCCCTCCTTTAATAAGTGAAACACTGGCATTGGATTCTATCGGATCTGACAGCGATAGAGGGGTGGGAGGAGTCTCGATATAAAGGTTGATGAAACATTCATTAAGTACTCATTGCCTGGATTCCATAGCTGGCGGCGACAATCTAGTGCGGATCTTCTGGGCTAGCTGACAAAATGCGACAAAAGGGTTGTTTAATTGTACTATCAGTGCTGTTAGTGTTCGGACATTGTTTAGAAGTGCCACAGAAGGATGCCGAAGTTGCAGTACCAGTACAAGAAGAAGCGAATGATTTGTCATCGTCGATAGTGCTGGATGATGACGGTGTTGCAGAGCCAATTTTGCAGGAAGATCAAGCGCGAGGAATGTCAGAGAGCACGGCAACTGAAGTAATTAAAAGGATTTACTCAGAATGCCTGCAACAAGGGTCTTTTGCTTGCGTGAAGCCTAAAGTGTTATCCTTCTTGAGCGCCGCCAGCAGGAAGGATGTGATACCTATTACTGAAGATCTGGTCGTAGAGAGGACCTCTAAAGCCGGACCCTACGGCTTCGAAGAACCACAGGTACGAACGACATTGTAAGCAAATATAGTTCCAAACAGCAGTAAGGACCATATGAAAAGGGTATTTTTCTTCTCATAAGTAATATTACTTTCACGTCAACCGCGTATTTCTAAAAGACATTTATTCAGTTATATAACAGTCTGTTTTCATGCATTGGGATAATATGTACATATATATATATGTAATGTAAGGACATATTAAGACTTAAAAATCATTTATTTATAACTTTAAAATATATTAGTTTGTTTAGCTTAAAGTCTTCTTAATATA
The DNA here is from genome assembly GCA_030762935.1 of Hymenopus coronatus. NCBI lineage: Eukaryota > Metazoa > Arthropoda > Insecta > Mantodea > Hymenopodidae > Hymenopus > Hymenopus coronatus. Next base: position 17,137,045 of record CM060890.1, read on the forward strand.
TTAATATAATTAAGATGCAAGCCAATATTCCAAATAATAAAGTATATAATGAATTAATGAAAATATATTTAGTTATATTCACAGATTTTAAATTTAAGTTAGGTTGAAAGGCTATTTGAAAACAAATATGCTTAAGTGTGACAATTATATTAATACGGGCTATTAATGCAGTTAAATACTTCACATTTTTGGATTGTAAATATCATTTTGTGTTATGCAATATCTTTTCTTTCTTATCCTCTTTTCATTTATCGGATTTACAATTTGAATGATTTTAGGGCAAACCGAGCTAATGGTTCAGTCGCATTTGGGAGGTCATGGGCTCAAATCTCGTGCACTAGCCAATGAGACTATTTTTCGTCATTTCACCAGGTTGGATATTGAACATCATAACGCCAGGTTTCGTACATACATTTTAAATAGAAATACAATAGATGGTGCAGGAATAAGGTGCACGTACGTTTTTTTAACCAGATCTAAACTTTCTGTGAAATAAGTTTTTGTCTATCTCTTACTGTTTACCAATTATGCAAAAGACATCCAAAATGAAGAGGTCTTCAAAGGCTATTCCTAGAAAATTCAACAAATAGTTTCGTTTGAAATGAAAATATCTCAATTATATAATGGTATTTTAATCAAAATCGTTAGAGCTATATTTGAGAAAATCAATATGTTTGAAAAAATGTTCATGTAAAGGGTAGTTGGAGTGGGAGGGTTTTCTTGAAAATATTCGTGTCGCACCTTTGGATGACGCTGAACTTAAACATCAAGTTTGGTATTTAATGGACTTTTCGTTTTTTGGGTTAGGTTGTTAGGTTGCAGACATACACGCACATTTTTCTTAAAATGCTTTTTGTTGTATTCATGGAGTTTCAAAACATACATTACCAGAGAAATTTCGGTATCGATTTTGGTTGAATACAATGCCTTCTTTATGTGCATAGTACGTACATGGTAAATAAAGTAAAACCACCTTTCGGTTCACAAAATCAGCGAACTACATAGTAGATCTAGGCGACTACGCAACTGAGGTCGTTATCAGCAAACTTAAGGAATTAAGCATGCAAATAAGATAATCTGTCTCACATACGTTGAACCATATCTTGCAAAGAATCTAAAAATAAGTAAAGCTCGCAATATTACATAAGGTGTTGAAGCTTATTAAATAACCCTAAGGAAATAAGCTTTGCATACGTACTGGTTAATTTTTGTTTGTAAAATCGAAATTATTTAATTTATTTGTTCTTCTGGTAGTTTAATCAGCAATTTTTCTTATTTATCAAACAGCAACATATATATTTCTATTCGAAATCAAAGCAGTCAAAACACTTCTTAAACGTATTACTGTGTAAAAAAAAATACTTTATTATTGCTTATTACAATTTTACCAAGATTCGGATATGCTGCGTTTTAAAACGTTTAAATCTAATACCATTTAAGCAGGTTAGATACAAACCATGGTTAGGATTGAACTGTTTGATTATGATTTATCAGCGGGAAAGAAAAATATAAATTACAATAAAAAAAAAAAAAGGAAAATAAGATTTAAAGTATGTATAGTGCTACAGTTCAGATGTTTACATGCTGTGGCGAAGATATTTTGATATCTTTCTTACAACAGTTTTAAACCATTATACAATCTATTAAATTTTTAGAAAGCTGTCCCATAAATTATATAATGTAGATTTTTTTATGGATTTCAGCCATAATGTTTGTAATGTTATATTATTTATTGTAAATGAATACTTAAAATTTAAATTGGTGCGTCCAACAGTTTGTTTAAAAATTTAAAACGCACTTCAACCAGGCTGAATTTTATATTAGTCTCAATCAAATAGAATATATTTCTTTCTTTTCTCAATCTATTTTATAAAATGTCATTTGCATATTTGTAATGTTTCGGCTAATCATAATTTTTTAGAAGTCTAACCTCGAAGCTGCCCTTGTTTTCTTGAATATCTTAAAGTACTAAATGGTTTGCATGTTTTTCTTTCTTCCAAATACATACAAAAGCACAGCCCATATGTGTTGTGTTTCGTTGTATGCATGCGAAACGACAAATAACAAACCGACTCAGATAGGCAGCAGGGACTTGAAATGGTATAACAGCTTAAACTATTGGAATCTGAAACACAAATTCCCTGATAGCAAAATAAAAACTTCAGATAGTTAGCCATTGCATTACATTATGGAAGACTTAGGTTTAAAAAGAAAACGGAATGGAGCCGAAGTTAGATTGAACTGAGCATGTCAGTGCCAAGAAGTAATCTTAGAGAACATAAAAAAATTAGCAATTAAATACCAAGCTCTGAAGCTTAAACTATTTTATATTTTTTATTTTTAAAAACAAAGTTGATAGTGTGGTGGTAGCGTGTCTACCGAGATCTCGAGTTCGATTCTCGGTTAGGGTGAGTTCTGGTAAGGTTTTCCAAGGGTGTTTCCTTATTCAATGAAGATCAATTTCGGGTGACTAACCTCTATGGACCTGTTACTCATTTCATATACGTATCGTCCTATATGACCTTCCAGGTTAAATGAGATAAACTTACCCTTTAAACTCTGATATGTTCCATTCACATGACTTTCTCTGTAACAACTTATTTTAAAACGCTTATCCTTCTAACTTCTTCATGCTAATTGAGATAAACATTAGCAGAAATGGTCTTATTACTTGCTTTCTTGTAAGTAGAAGAGAAATAATACTCGTAGAATACAAGGCTAAAGCGATAGTCAAATCTTTTAAAGGCTGGTGTCCAAGTGGGTGAAACCCGTTTCTTTGCTTTGCCAGGAGTTGACAAATTTCCGTATGAGAAAAGTTTTAAGTATTTTAAAACTGAAAACAATAACAAGGAATATCTCAAAAATGGGCAACTCCACGAAAAAATGTATGTGATATAAAAAATATATTTTAACGAGATCTACATTTTTGTGTAATAAGCTTTTGTCTATTTCTTACGGTTTACCAATTATGTAAAATTCAGAAACATTCATCTAGAATAAAGAGGTCTTCAGAGGCTATTCTCAGAAAATTCAAAATATGCATTTTATTTGCCATGTAAATATCTTTAATACACGGCATTTGAATCAGTGGAGGCATTTGTCTTTAAATCTTCGTGTTGCATTCTTGAAAGATACTGAACTTAAATACCAAATTTGGTATTTTACCGACTTTTCGTTTTTGAGTTATCGTTTTCACAGACACACTTAACACACAAACGGACCTTTTTATAATTTTTTTTTTTTTGATACAGAGAATCCTAAAACTTGTATATCCCGTGAAATCTCGATATCGAATATTTGGGTGTAGAGTAATACCTTCTCTATCTACCTACTATGTGCTATGTAGAGAAAGTAAAGGAGCTGAAATCCTTTTGATTTGTTTAGAGTACGGAATTATTTTAATTGTTAAAGCGCTATATTTTGTCAATTTTTATAGTCATATGTAAATATACCATGTCATTTTTTGCAGTCACAGTCATTTCTTGGTTGATAAAATGAATAATAGCAAAACAATGCTTACGTCTTATGCTCCTACCGTAAATTAGATAACGGGGCATTAATGCCAATCGTTCAGAACTAGGCATTGATCACCTTTGTTACTAAACTAGAGTATTTAAGAATTGATCTCAAACGCAGTGTCGCCCTCCGTGGTGTAATGCTTACCATGCTAACTTCATATACCCAAGGTCGCGGGTTCAAACCCGGCGGAGGACGATGACGAAGCCTAATAGAGAGGCCTCTGAGCTAAATTAAGCGGTATTTCACGCCCAACATAGAAAGGGGCGCTGAGAACCACAGCAGTTAAAGAGCATCCATAAATAAAACGCCATTTCATTTTTTTCAAACGCAGTATTTTTTAAGCTATGTCAAATGGAACTCAAAATTATTTTAATTCCTTATTAACATCTCCAGTGCCCCTAAACTTAGTTATTTTATTGATTTATTTCAATTTATTTTGAATCATTTAACCACTAGGTAATGGCGGATAATGAACGAAATCGATGAAATAATGCTCAAATGAGCCCAGGGTACAACGAATAGAATATTTGTCTTCTTAGAATAAGGGAAAACCCCTGAAAACTAATCCGGTAGCTTACCCTAAGATTCGAACTTGGAACTCTGGAATTGAGGCAGACATGCACCACCAGACTGTATAGGCAGAACTTAGTTGTTTATTGATATATTTTAAATAGTGCTGGATTCACATTATGGAGCATCATTGGGAATACATACATATGCAATAAAATGACACTGCTGTGTGATATTCGGTACCCCTGAGCTGCGAGATATTTCCCCTTTTTCTTCTCCACCTCCTCCTCCTCCTTCTTCTTTATAGAGTAGGATAATGTCCTTTGGTTCTCAACTTGCCATTTTGCTCCCTCCTTGTTTACAGTAATATTAGTTAACATTCTAATTTACTGCTATCACAAATGTGTGCATTTTACCTTCTTCATTTGCAGATATTTACTCTCTGAATTGTAACTTTCTTTTATCACTTGTGAAATATTTGCCTTAAAAATAGAATTTACAGAATGAAATTATTGTCTTAGTGGAATGCTGGTGAGGTGAGAGCCGACCAAATCTTTGAAAGAATTGATTGGTTCCTGGGTAGCCATGTGTTGAAGATGAGAGTGCCCAAAGAGATCTCTTCAGGCTCTGCATTGCCCTATGTGCCACAGTTTTTGCTGCAAGGACTTCCAGCAGAGATCCGAGTGCCTCTAGTAGACCCCACAAGTACTAACAGTGTTGGCCAAGGTAGGTGATGATACTATATCTTAATGGTGAACGGTTAGCATAAGAACGTAAAAATCATGATTGCAAACCTATGACTGCGTAACTACGAACTTTTGCTATTGTGCAACTAGTTTAAAGAAAACAATCCAGTATTTTTTCCTCATCAGAGTAATGATTTTAGACTGAGCTTTCATTTTGTATACGGCAAAAGGGTACCAATTCGGAAGAGCTGTTATAAAATAGTAACTAAGTTTTAGTGCATAGCATAGAGTCGGATATTCTAATTATTACTTACCTTGTAGCTTTTCTATACTTCAACAACTGGTGAAAATATATTAATTTTTCTCTGATATCAAAAACCATATAGAGTTTAGAGAGACTGAGTGTGCTAGTCACATACAATTCTCACAATACCCTCTGTTGGTGCGATCCTAATGAAATGAGTGTACAGATGCAGTGGCGGCTCGTGGATTAAAACTTTAGGTGTTCACAAAATCAACAATTTACCACTGCCGCAGCCGCTACTACTACCGCCGTCGCCACAACATCAAATGCAGTAATATTAGAAACAATGATAGCGTCTAATAACAAGAACTATAAATTTGTTACACAAATCCTCACCCACCCAGTATTGTAAAGATGTTGAATTTCTTAGTCTCCCAGAGTTAACAGCTACATGAGGTGATGAAGGGGTGAAGTCCTTTGATGCAGTTCATGTGAAGAATGGTATTTGCAGTCAATAATATTTACGTTGTTTGAATTACGCAATTAACACCAAATTTATTTGCACAGAAATTCCACGCGCCGATTTTTCAAATGTGCAAATTTTTCTATCACTCGGTGATTAAAGTATTTTATGCCATTCGCCAGGATCTTCTCATAGTAAGCATTGCCAGTGCTGAATCCTTTATTGTGGAAAAGCATATTTCTGGTTCTGATGTAGTCATGGTCGTAGTGATAACAATCTTCAGTAGCTCGGTTAATTGCGCAAAAGCTTCTTCATTGAAGTTGTTTTCTGTTATGAACTGCTTAACTCTTTCTTTAGCTTAACTCTCGCATAAAATGCAAAATACTAAGAAAAATAGCGCGTCTCACAAAGAATGCAGTTGCACTTCCGGATAGTTTCAACTAAGTCTCAAAGATAGCAGCACCTCCCGCCGATAAACAGAACCATAGAGGTGTTAATGAGAACGAAAGTGCACAGTCGCACTGTGCTCATTTCTGGCTGTAAAATGCCAAGCTGCTTTGTAGCCCGCGCAAGCGCAGAGCTGCTAAACGTTAGTTACACGCGAGCACACGAGGCCTGTGCTACAAGCGTTGTTGTCACATACTCAGGTTCTCGGCTGTGTTCAATCTGAAGAGCAGAGCGCGGTGTATTTAAACAAGTGGCACCGGATAGGTCATTCTATTAAATGTTTCCTGAAAGAGAAAAAGGAGAACCACTAAGAAATAATGGAGGTTCACGTGCTCTTGTGCTCCTACACAGCAGCCGCCACTGTACAGATGGCTTTTGAATACCAAGACTTTTAAGTTTGAGCATATGTAATAACTAAGTTCCAAGAAAAGATTTTGAATTAATTCTGAGTTTATACAGACAAGTTTTCATAATTTATTTAAGGATTCTATGTCCTTCCCGCATACATATAAAATAAAGAATATCAAGCATCTGTAGTCTATACACCAATAATTGAAAGATACATATGTAATTTTGGCTTTGCCTAGCATCACTTAACTTTTTATTTGCGGTGTATTTATGTTGTTATTACCTCTGTAGTTTCCTTTTCATGCTTAATAAAGGTTTGTTATAAAAATGTATTCCTAATGTAACTACCGCAATTAAATAAGCTACCGATAAATAGGTTACCAAAACTATGTTTTTCATTTTGGTCTCAGATACCAGCTGTTTCATTCTTTAGAATATCGTGCGCATCCTTGGGAAATAATGAGTGACATTATTGCAGATTGTAACAAATTATTTCATTCATTCTAAAATACAAGACATTTGAAATGTTTCGTGATCGGCGAGAAACGTTATGAGCACAAAGCTGATCTCCTTTGATAAATTATTTCGTTATCTAAAATAATTCGTTGCTAGTCAGCATGTTTTCAACAGTGAAATTGATAACATAAGAGAAGTAATAGAGTATATTTAACGTTGTCTAACAAATCCTGCTTCATTCCATAGGTGCAACTCTATTACAAAACGATTGTCTGTGAAAAAAAATGTTCTCAAATGCTGAGGACTATAAGAAATAGTACTTAAGACAACAAAAGAAAATTAAATAATTTAAAATAAGCTCATATAATAGTGTTTCGACGGTTGCTGTATGAATACAACCCACGCCCAATCAAAGAACTAAACTTACCTATAAAGTTTTCATTTGCTTGATACAAAAATCTGTCTGTATTTTATTTTTTTTCAGAACGAGGCATCATGAAGAAAGTGGTGATGCCGTTCTTATTGGGCCTGAAGTTCAAGGCGACTGCACTGGTACCTCTAGCCCTGGCGCTCATTGCTCTTAAGACCTGGAAAGCCCTCACCCTGGGTCTGCTTTCCCTTGTACTCTCGGCAGCCATGGTAATCTTCAAGTTCACCAAACCCAAAGTGGTCAACTATGAGGTTTATCACTATCCAGCACCTGCTGCTCCCGCCGTCATTGAACATCCCGCTCCCAGCTACGATCATCACGGCGGCGGTGGCTGGAGTCGCTCCTTCGATACTGCTCAGCCACTAGCTTACAGAGCCTACTATACCAACTAGGTCATCTGTTTGTAAACACGCTTATTTAATTAAAACTTATTATTTATGTTCAAAACTCTATCTGGTGTGCCTTATTTTCACTATTTGATTGCTTTCCTCCTACATAGTAATTGTGTGTGTATGTATGTGTGTGGGGGCTGGGTGCCAACAGACTATGAAGGTAAACCGAACAATACTTAAAGATAGCAAGAGACGAATAGTAGACCATTTATTTTCTCTTGCCTAGTGTGACCCAGAATGAGGCTTAAAAATTACAAGGAATAATATACGCAAACTTTCAATTGACGTTGAAGCCTTCTCCCTTTATGGGACACTAAGGTTCCATTCATTCTTTCACAAGGTAGGGATTGTACCTATATTCTATAAAAAAGAAAGTTGTAAACTGGTATTTAAGAACAATAACAAAAACAAAAGTCTTAAACCCATATTTCGCTTATACTAAGACTTTCGTGACGACTACCTTCACTTAAATTATAGAACTTCTCCGTTTTCTAAATGCCTGGCATAATCCCATAGTCTTCTCTAAATCTCGCTGTTCTTACTCATTCTCTTGTTTACATCATCAGCTTCTCCCCTTTTCTTTCTATCTGGTTCTGCCATGTTGCCCTTTCTATTCTCCCACACATTCTTATTTGGTTCATTTATAAGTTGTATACGTCTGAATCACTTGAGCTGACGCTCTTCAATTTGTGTCTCTAAGCGACTTTTGTTGTTTCATTTCTTCCCTTATACGTTCATCTCTTATTCTTTCTGTCCTTGTTTTCCAAACTGTTCTCCCCAGGTACTATCTCAACTGCATTATCCTAATGTACTTGTACAGGAGTGAAATATTTTCTATTCTATATAGGATAATGGGAGCCATTACTTAAGAGTAGAGCTGAAATTTTACCTTTCCCTCTCCCTACAACAGTTTTGCATATTTGATTGTATGCAGACTTTTTGTATAATGTAATATTTCTGGTCTATCATTGGTTAGAGTACTTCCTTAGAAAACTAGATTATTTAAAAGTCTCCACAATCTCTAGCACCATTCCTTTACATTTTATCACCAAATCTTTCTCACTGTTATCATTTTTGATAAGAGTACTTTTGTGTGTATTGATAGTCATGTCCTTAATCTTCAGTTCTTCATTCCATTCCCTCCACAGCCTGTTTAAGTCTCTTGTAACTGTTGTACGTGATCAGCATATAAAAGCACCTGGGCAGAGTCTCCAGTTTCCAATCTTAATTCTATGCACATATGTGTCTTTGAGAATTTTTAGTAATTTCGTCCAGGAGAATATTCAACAGAAGGAAGTTAAGATGCCTCCTTTTCCATTTTGAATTCTTCTGACAGCATTATATCCAAGCGTACAGTTTCAATGGTTCATGATACGTTCTTTTTGAAGTTTCGTCGTCACTTATTTTGCTTCGAGAGCTGTGCATTTAATTGAATCAAAAGTGTATCAGATTTATTTATGGAAAAAATAAATTAACTTCTATGGCATTTTAGAATTAACATTTCGTGCTGCAACTATTACAAAAGCGTTCTCAAGCATATTCATTCCTTCGTGGGGATTAGGTATATTAACCTGCGGTTCGGTGCCGAGTCCCCACCATCCGTGACCTAATCTGATCTCATTCATTCCTTCTGATATGTTAACTTAGTCTCAATATGGAAATAATCTCTTTAATCATTAATTTCATATAATTTATTAGGTTAATTGCCTAGTCTTAAATTTTACATAATTTATTTCATTAATTGCATTAGATGATCAAATATGAAAAATGTGTATTCACTTTCTCTACCACGTGTGTACATGCATAGTGTGTAGAGATGATATTGTACTCGATATTGATTTTTCACCGGAAACACATGTTTGGTGGTCACCTGGATAAAAAAAATTAGTTTTAGGAAAAGGTCCTTATGTGTGGTCTCTCTCTCCCTCTCTCTCTCTCTCCCTCTCTCTCTCTCCCTCTCTCCCCCTCTCTCTCTCTGTCTGCCTGTCTGTAAACAGCATAACTCAAAAACAAAAAAGTCGGTTAAGCACCAAACTTGGTATTTAAGTTTAGTATCTCCCAAGGAGGTGGAGACGCTCGCCTCCCATGTAGGCGGCCCGGGTTCATCCCAAGTGCCCGTATATAGAATTTGTGTTGGACGAAGCGGCATCTGGGCGGGTTTTCTCCGAGTCCTCCGGTTTCTCCCGCCACTCATTCCACCAATTGCTCTATCATCACTTTTTCTATCATCCATTTCGCTTGCATTTCGTATCATTCATCTATCTCACGCTCATGCCTGGCTATGGGCCGATCACTCGTGCCAGGTTTCCATTCTGTGGTTTCGTGTCGTTTCTGACCCTTAAGCATCTGAAAGTCCTAGGGAGTGTCATTCCTACAAATGCGGGGAGGGTAAGCCGACTACGAAACGATCTTTCAAGGATACGACACGAAGATTTGAAAGAAAATCCTATCTCCCCAAACTACCCACTTCGAAATGTTTTCTCAAAATGACTCTAATGTTTTTGATTAAAATTAAATATATTAAAGACAATTAAGTAACAAATAAAAAGTATGTTTTATGTTGTATGTTTTATGGGAATGATCTCTGAAGCCCTCTTCATTCTAGAAGACTTTTGCATTACCGATAAACAGTAAGAGACAGATAAAATTTTACTACACCAAAAACTAGCTAAAACACACAATTTGTCAGATGTGTTTTCTTTATTTATAACACTATTTAACATTTAATGAAATATGTTTGTATTTTTATTAAGAAAAAATTAATTTATTCAAAATGCTCTCTAACATGTTTTATGCAATCCTAGCATTAAAATGACTTATTATGACAGTATAAATAGTGAAAAAACTGCCCTATTTCTAGCATAATTGCCAGAAAATAGTAGTGTGGTGATAGCGTGTCTGCTTCACATTCAAAGGGTCGTGAATTCGAATCTCGCTTAAGGTGAGTTGCCCGGATAAGATTTATTTCAGGGTTTTCTCTTATCCTAGGAAGACGATGTCGAGTAACTTTAAGCTCCAAGAATCCCGAGATCATTTGAGCATCATTTCACCAAATTCATTCATCGTCCCTTTATGACCAATCAGGTTTAAGGACGTTAAGCTACAAAAAAAAAAAAAAAAAAAAAAAAAAATGAACGGCGTTATTACTGTGGGAACAAGACACCAATGATGTCATCACCGCCACAACATAGTTTTCTCCAATGTTCCTGTAAGAAAACATGAAATGGTCAATCTCGCAAATGCAGCAATCTTTAAACACAATAATCACTTCATTAAATGTAATTTAAATCCAAAGCCAACAACAATATACATTGATTTTTCTGGAATTCAAAAACTGACACTCTTGGCTTCCTTCAAAATGTAAGTGGAATACAATCTATATTTTCAATAGTGTTATTATTCTTTCCATTTCCCTCCATAGGTGTTGAAACAAATGAAACATCTGCTTAGCAACCGTATTACGTCATGCATAAGTTCTCTGATAAATTATAATTTTTACTTTCTCTACACTTACTAGGTACATAGTGTATAGAGAAGGTATTGCACTCCACCCAAAAATTCGATACCAAGATTTCACTGGAAATATATGTTTTAGGGTCCCCTGTATCCAAAAAAAGCATTTTCACAAAAAGGTCTGTGTGTGTGTGTGTGTGTGTGTGTGTCCGTGTGTCAGTGTGTCCGTGTGTCGAACACGATAACTCAAACACGAAAAGTCGATAAAATACCAAACTTGGTATATAAGTTTAGTATCCTCCAGGGATGCGACACGAAGATTTTGAGAAAAACCCCTCCACTCCAAACTGCCCTTTATATCAAACTTTTTTCAAAAATTTTGATTTTCTTAAAAATAGCTCTAACGATTTTGATTAAAATGTCATATAATAAAGATATTTACCTGACAAATAAAATGTATATCTTGAATTTTGTGGAAATAGGCTCTGAAGACTTTATTTTGGATGAGTTTTACGAAATTTTGAATAACTGCTAAACTATAAGAGATGGACAAAAACTTACAACACAAAAATGTAGAGGACGTTAAAACACACAATTTATGTTATATAGGCATTTTTTGTGGAATTGATCGTTGTTGAGATATTTCTTGATTTCAGCTGTGAAAAACTATATTTTTCTCATACAGGAATTTGTCAACCCCTGTCCATACAAACAAAGGAACTTCAGTCACATAGGAACCAGCTTTTGACTATCACTTTAACCTATAGTACTCCCTTATTTCGCTTCTACTTACAAGGAAGCAAGTAGTAAGACTAATTCTGCTAATTTTTTCTCGATTACCATTAAGTAAATAGAAGCATAAGCTTTTTAACAATAATTTGTTCCAGAGATGTAGAGAAAGTCATGTGAATGGAACACATCAGATTTTTCATTTAGCAAATTTATTAATTATTTTTACTTTCTCTACACGTGCTACGTACATAATATAGAAGGAAGGTATTGCACTCCCCCAAAAAATTCGATACCGAGATTTCACCGGAAATATATGCTTTAGGGTCCCCTGCATCCAAAAAAAGTATTTTCAGAAAAAGGTCTCTGTGTGTGTAAGTGTCTCCGTGTGTCTGTGAACACAACTCAAAAACGAAAAGTCGATATAATACCAAACTTGGTATTTAAGTTTAGTATCTTCCAGGGATGCGAAATGAAGATTTTGAGAAAATCTCCCCACCCAAAACTATCCTTTACATGGAACGTTTTTCAAAAATTTTGATTTTCTAAAAAATTGCTCTAACGATTTTGCTTATTATATCGTATATTGAAAATACTTGCCTGACAAATGAAGTGTATATTTTGAATTTTCTGGGAATAGCCTCTGAAGATTATTTTATTCTGGGTGAATTTTACGGATTTTTGCGTAACTGCTAAACCGTAATAGATGGACAAAAACTTACCACACAAAAATGCAGAGAACATTAAAACACGCAATTTATGTTATATATAAATTTTTCATGGAGTTGATCCGTTTTGAGACATTTCTTGTTTTTGGTTTTAGCAATGAAAAACTTAATTTTTCTCATACAGGAATTTGCCTACTCTTGTCCATACAAATAGAGGAACCTCAGTCACATAGCAACCAGCTTTTGACTATCACTTTAACCTATGGTACTCCCTTATTTTTCTTCTACTTACAAGGAAGCAAGTAATAAGACTATTTTTGCTAATTTTTTGTCGATTAGCATGAAATAAATAGAAGCATAAGCTTTTTAACAATCCTTTGTTGCAGAGATGTAGAGAAAGTCATGTGAATGGAATACATCAGATTTCTACATATTTTAGTACTAAAATTGCATAAAGCGTTGTATGTAACCGTGCATAATCTCGCAAAAATTAGCGCCTGAGCAATTTCATTTGGCATTAAAATATTGATGTAGGCGTGTTACTTTTATGCATAGGAACTAGACGTTGTGAGTTTTGTCGTATTTATATCCGATCCCTTAGTGTGTTGTTACTTTTATTCTTAGATGCGAGATAAATTTACAAATTGGTTCAGTTTTATTTACAGAAATCATGCAACTAAAGAATCATTAGGCTAGGAAATTATGAAATTTTACGAAGGGATAGATTTCCTTGAAATATGAGACGATTGGCAACACTGTACATGATAACGCATCTAAATAAGAGAAATATAAGGTGGACATTTATATTATTTAGGCATTACTCACTTCATATTTATAACAGTACGAAGTTGTGCCCATTCAGCCACAGTTTTTTCGTTCTCCTTACAGTAAGAAGAGGAAGTATTGTACGAGGATTTCACATAAAATTTCGATACCAAGATTTCATCAAAGATACATGTTTTGATGTTCCTTAACATAAAAAGTATTTTAAAAAACGCTTAAAAAAAGAACCTCGACACCACGTAACTGGTTATATGGAAAATATTTGGACTTTATATGATTAAGATTTTAATACAAGTAAACGTGTATTTTGAATGTCATAGGTTCTAAGCCAGAGCCAAAAGAAATGAATGACCTAAGAAATGAATGACAACAACACAGGTTAGATTAATTTTTGCTGTGAGTTTATAAGTTCTCTTCAATCTAAGAATAACGTTAAGTATTATCGCAGTTGGGTTTCTTGTAACTGGTGCAGAGCATTTCTACCTAGTAGGTAGAGAAGGTATTGTATTCCACCCAAAAATTCGATACCGAGATTTCACCTGAAATACATATTTTAAGGACTCCTGAATAAAATACTTTCTCATGCACATACAAGTATGTACAATTTACACAGTAGATAGAAAAGCTAATATATACCATCCAAAAATTCGATACCAAGATTTCACCGGAAATACATGTTTTGAGAACCCTTGAATAACAAATCATTTTTTGAAAAAGATCAGTGTGTGTGTCTGTTTTTCTGTGTGTCTCTGTGCGTGATTGAGTGTATGTGTGTCTGTGGACAGCATAGTTCAAAAATGAAAACTAGGTTAAATACCAAATTAAGAAAGATTCTCAGGAAAATCCCCCACTCCAAACTATCCTTTTTGCATACCTGGTAAATGTAAGAAATAGACAAAAACTTAATACACAAAAAATTTATATCTCGTTAAAGCACACAATATATGTCACTGCAGAGCTAACCATCTGAGAGATATTCCGTTTTATTGTTTTCAGTTTTAAAATACTTAAAAAAAAGTTCCTACAACGGAATGTTCTCTACCATTTTATATTTGTCTTCTTCCTGATGTTAAGAGAATGTAAGTTTGAATGACAATCGCATAACGACAACTTTACAAACTTTGACTGTCACTTTAGGAAAAATGGAAATGGCGTGTTATTTATGGACGCTCTTTAACTGCTGTGGTGCTCAGCGTCCCATTCTATACTGGGCGTGAAAGACCGCTTAATTTTGCTCTTATCAGGCTTGAGGTTCTTTTACGTGCCGTAAATCTACGACACGGGACCAACGGCTTTACTTCGCTTCCGAAGGAAGCCATGCTAAGGATTTTTACACCCCAAAAAATCCATCGTCCTCCGCCGGGTTTGAATCCGCGACCTTGGGTATATGAAGCTAGCATGGTAACCATTACACCACGGAGGGCGACAATGACACTTTAGCCTAGTATATATCCTTATTTCCCTTCTACTTATAAGGGACTAAGTAAGGACTATTTCTAGTAATGTTTATCTTGGATAACTTTATGTGGATAAAAGAATACGCTGATATAAGAAAGGTTTCTTTATAGAACAAATAAGAAAAGCCAGTGAATGGTTCACATCAGATATTTTGTGCAGTAAGTTTTCGTCTATTGCTTACGATAGTACTTGTTATACCTATACATTATACAAATCTCTTTTCGAATGAAATGAACTTTAGACTATTTCCAGAAATCTCAAACTATACATTTTATTTGTCATGTAAATAATTTAATGATTGCATTTTAATCAAAATTATTAGAGCAATTTTTAAGGAAGGAACATCTCTATCTAAACGGTAGTTGAGGTGGGGGATTTTTTCAATCATCGTGATGCATATTTTATGATACTAAACATGAATACCAAATTTTGCACTTGCTCGACTTTTCGTTTTAGTGTTTTGCTGTTCATAGACGCGCGCACACACACACGTGCCGTTTTCTAAAATTATTATAAATGCTTATTTTCAATGAAATATAGGTATAGAAATTTTGTTGGGATGCAATACCTCTCTACCTTCTTATGCCTTTCATTAACATGACTTTCTATAACCACTACCGTTTACTTTTATATAACATATACAATATAATATTGCAAAAGGCGTTTACTTTCTCTACCACGTGGTAAGCACACACAGAAAACGTTCCAAACAAAAATTTGATATCGAAATGAAACCTTAAATGCAATGAAACCTTTTGAGACCCCTAAACAACAATAATATTTTAAGGACATGATCCGTGTATCTATCTGAAAAGCATAGCTAAAACGAACATTAGAAGAACCTCCAAATTTGGTATTTTAAGTACTGTATTTTCCAAAGATGCAACAATAAGGATATCGAAAAATCTACCGTTTACATGCAAACCTTTCTAAATAGAAAGAAATCCAGAATGACTTTAAAGATTTTGATTTAAGTATGCCATATATTTTATATTTCTGAGAATAGCGCGAAGTCCTCCTCATTCTAAACGATTTTGGTATTACTGGTCAACCGTAAGGGTATCTAGTGCCAAAAATGCAGATCTCATTAAGAGATTCAATTTGTGTCAAATAAACATTTTTGTGGTGATAAATATTTCCGAAATATTATTTTTGTTCGTATAAGTTTTAAATTACTCATATTCATATAGCAATGCCAGACAATCACTTTAGCTTATTGCATTTCTGTTATATCTACAACGAATGTGTACATAAGATGTGTAATTAAAGTTTTCCCGATTAAAAAGTAATCGGAGCAATAGCATTTAAAAAAATAAAATTAGAACAGTGAGATAATAAGTAATGAGAATACAACATATCAAAGTTAAAAACATTGACTTCCCTTCGTAGCTATAAAAAGTTGTGCAATGGAATTATTTATTTATAGATTTATCTTAATTAATTTTGAGTGAATAAAGAAATAAATTTTTGCAAGAATACTTCGTGGAGCGTCATAAAATAAATAATAATAGATAGGGAATATCACATATGTATGTAACACATCACAATTTGTCTCCAGTCATGCAAGGAGCATGGAATTTTAAAGAAATAATTTAGCGATCCGGTTTTAAAAACCTGACGCACTTTATAAGCCTTCTAAATAATTCTTCTTATAACGACAACTAAACTAGTAATTAAAGTTGATCTCAATTAACAAGAACTGGACAGAATAATAAGCTTCATGAGTAGAGAAAGCCATAAGAACCCACATATGCGCACACTACAAAAAAAATCCTTTAGGTGGGATTAAGGGGAACAAAATTTTTGGGGAAACATAAGCAACTTTAATATTACTTTAATAGCGTTTGATTATCTGCTAACAAAATGTTAACATAAATTTTATTAACATATGGTGCTGGAGTATACATTATGTGTGTATGTGTGTGTGTGTGTCAGGACATTTGTATTGTTTAAAAGTTCTGTTAGTTGCTTATTTAGAATTACAGAAACTTACATATTACTTTCTCTAGCCCGCATACAATGTAGAGAATGTATTGTATTCCAATCAAAATTCCGATTTCGAGATTTTTCCGGAAATGTATGTTTTGGGGTGTCCAGAATCCGATTTTTTTTTTAGAAAAATGTCCATGTGAGTGTGTCTGTGAGCAGCATAGATCAAAAACGAAAAGACTGTTAAAAACCAAACTTGGTATTTAAATTTAGTATCTTTCAAGAAAATCCCCCCAAGTGAAACTACCCTTTACATGGAAACATTTTTAAAAGTTTGTTTTTCTAAAAATGGCTCCAACGATTTTGATTATCATATCGTGTCACATCACAAATAAACTGTATATTTTAAATTTTTTGGGAATGGTCTCTGAGGATATTTTTATTCTGAATGAGTTGTGCAGAAATTTGGATAACGGTTAAACCGTAAGAAATAGGCAAAAGCGTACCTCACAAACATTGTAGATCTCGTTAAAACTCATAATTTATGCCAAATATGTTTTTATGTAGAGATACTGTTTCTGAGATATTGTTTGTTATCGGTTTTAATTTTAAACTACTTAAACTTTTCTCAAACGGGAAGTGGCGTTTCGTTTCATCTTTCTTGTTTTACTCCAAAGCGAGTCGAACTTCAGTTGTTCCACATAGAACCCACTTTTAAAAGATCTGACTATCGATTTAGCCTAGTGTTTTCCTTTATGTCCCTTCTATTACTTACAAGGGAGCAAGTAATAACACAATTTCTGCTAATGTTTACCTTGACTAGAATGTTGTAGATAAAAGAATAATCTTTTGTAAGGAAAGTTGTTTATGTAACAGCTAGAGAAAGTCATGTGAATGGAACACGTTAGACTTTTTTTTTTTTTTCCATTGGAGAAGATACATGAATTATGTAACATTATGCAGTTACGGAAAAGGATGAGAACTGGATCAGAGACATCTGTACTGCAATGTTAGCACTAGCTTCATCGTTAACTCGGGTTTCTGACACTAGAGTGCTTACCTCGCATGATCACGACCAGTACATAAAGATATCTCTAACGTGATCGCGTTTGTTTTCAATTGCCTTTACTACCATGGAACAATAGGCACAATTAATATATTACTCCATGTTACTACTGCGAAGAGTGTTGCCATCGATTTGCTCGTTTGTTGGTCACATGATTTCGCACTCCACTGTATGTGTGCAGCACTTCGCTAACTTAATTCAGAGGTCCTCAAAACACATATTTCTGGTGAAATCTCGATATTTAATTTGGGTGGAATACGGTATCTGTATACTATGTACCTATATAGTACGGGAGAGGAAGTATTAATTGTGCCGCTTTGAACTGGGCTACACATGTAACCCTAAGAATAGTTTACATGGAAACCTTAAAAGAGCAGAATTGAAGTTTTGCACTTAAGGAGTTTAACGAATATTTGTCAATATGTTTCAAATAAGGAGAAGTTCATATGGAGGACGTCCAAAATATTTAGAAATGTTATATTGATTACTCCAAATATGGAGATGAAATTGAATTGAAATTGAATACGAAGAACGTTTGTTCAAACATTTCAAATTTGATTGAAATAGAAAGAAAATTAAGAATATACCTTCCAAAATTAGTATTTAAGCAAAACCGTCATATAATTTTATTCATAACACCAATTTAGCATTTTACTTTCTATACTACACATAATGGAATATGAAATATTCCAACTAAAAGTTCGATACTAAGGCTTCAACGGGATTATATGTTTTGAAGTCCCTTAAACCAAATAAATGTTTTTTAAAGAAAAGCATCCATCTGTGTGTGTCTGTCTGTGAAAAACTACACTCAAAACAAAATTTCCGTTAAATATTAAATATCAAAATTCAGCGTCTTCCAAGGATACTATAAGAAGATTTTCGAGGAAGTCCACTCTATATCAAACTCCTTATCATATCCTTTATATGGATTTGTTTTTCTAAAATGATGATTTTTCTCTTCACTAGGGAAAGGGGGTACAATTTCGATATTTGAACAATTCCGATCAACATAAGATTTAGCGCCATATTTAGTTTCTTAGTGTTGGCAGTAGGTACTCTGGCATTGGAAAGCAGAAGGTCTCCTCCTCCTATCTTTTCCACGAATACATCTATTTGTGCTACAGAGATATAAACTTTTTCTTATTCAGAGGTAATTAAGTTATTTAACTTTAAGCGATTTTAAAAATTTGTCTGGTTTTTATGTGCTTGTAAATTCTTATTAGTGAGGTTAGAGGCCTGCGTGTGCTCTGAGACGCCTATAGAGAAATAGTGTGTGTGTGACATGTGCTGCAACATCTTACTATTGTTCAGTAATATTTACTCGTGCTTTCTCTTATTATGCTATTTTTATTGCTATATTCAGCCATTTATATGTGTTCTTCTTAAGTTTTAAAGTTGTTAAGCTTTGTTCATGAGGCAACCTTACAATAAAGGAAGCTATGAAAATTAAACAAAATTAAAAAAAACAATACATTTTCGAAATCAGACAAATGGTACAATTTCGATACCCCAGTACAATTTGATTATTGCAATGTTTTAGTTTATTCGGTTATAATTCGGTTATATTGACAAATCGAACATTATATATATATATATATATATATATATATATATATATATAATTGCAAATAGTTACGTGCCTATATTTTTTGTTTGTTTGTTTGTTTTCCTTTTGTGCGACATTGAGTAAATATTTGCAAAAGTTGTAGGAAATGTTAAAGGAATGTGGTTTGTTTGATAAACAAATATGCGCTCTTGGAGAACAGAGTAGGCCTTGGAAGATTGTTGCAGGTTTATCATTATAATCCGCAATATTTGAGAATATTACAGTGAATAATTTAATTTGTTCTTGTGCTAAAGGTGATATTAGACGTGATTGTGAAGGATGTTCACGTGCTCGGCTCGGGTTCCACTTGGACCGCCTGGATTTCTACAAAAGCTACTCAAACTAAGATAATGTAAAATGTCTTCTCAATCTATCAACCTAACCCAAAGCTGTTTATCAATTGCTAAAAGTGGACCAACTAAAGATCTGGCCATTGTAATAAATCACATGATGGTATCCCTCTCAAAGAGTATACTTACACTATTGGCGAACTCACTGATCCTTCTCACATTCGATTTGTATTCAGAATCTTAAAATACCGAATGTGCACCTACTTAACTAACAAACAACTAGCTGAAACGCTATGTACCCAACATCCAAAAATTAAATTTAGTAACGTAACCCTAACACTAAAGCCACTCGTTACTAAACAACGTAGGATCATGCTCTCAAACGTATGCCCAGCTATTCTGAACTCTGTGTTAGAACCTGCTTTGAGTCACTTTGGAATTAACCTAACTTCTGCAATAACACATATTCGTGCAGGATTTAACACCCGAAGATATTGGAGGCTTAAAACTCGTGTAATCAACACTACTCTCACAAAATGTGCTAAAAGTGACACTCAAGGAACTTTCTACACCACGTGAAACATACCCCAACTACGAACCAATTTACACCGATAGTTGACGATGTGACAATAATAATGGCGTGATTGTTCTCAATAGTCCATACTCTATAGTTTGCCACAAACTATCACCATTTTTTTGCGAACTTTCCACCATCCACTTCGCCCTTCATCTAAGAATAAACACTTAAATTGCTACATTATTTCCACTGATTCTTTAAGTGCCCTAAGGGCATTCCAACAGCCATCTCCTCGCCATACTTTGGTAAAATTCACCTATAATATTATTGCTGACACCACCGCTAAGGAAGCTACAAAACATTTATGTACTTTACCAGATCTCAAGCTTCCTCATGAAGACTACTTAGAACATCTAAGACGCAGTATCTTACAGCAGTGAACAACAGATTGGACTACAACATTCACCCAGTACCTAATCTACCTACGTGTATCACAACTCTTACCCGACAAGGCCAATACTAGTAACTCGACTATGCATTGGTCACACTGCACTAACCCATTCCTACCTCCAGTATCATGAACCTTCTCCATACATGCACTCTATGCAACTCTGCTCTCACCGTTCATCATCTGATCACAGCTTGCCCGAGATATACTGCTGAGCGACTTAATTGTGGAGTTCCTTGAGGCCTACAATCATGGGTAATCAACATTGCCGCAGGAAAGTGATCAACTTCATGAAGATGTGCAAAATTATTAATGATATTAAAATCGTTGCCAAGTTTGTTATTGTTAATTAACCACCGTAATGTAATTATTAATGTAACATTTTCTAATTCTACCTTATTGTACAACTCAGTGTTCAGTCGCGGTGTGACTTTATTGTTGAAGCGACTATAATAAATTTAAATTAAAAAAATCTGATATGTTCCATTCACATGACTTTCTCTACATCTTTGCAATAAATTATTGTTAGAAAGATTGTGCATCTATTTACTTCATGCTAATTGAGAAAAAATTAGCAGAAATAATCTTATTACTTGCTTCCTTGTAAGTAGGAGCACAATAAGGGAGTACTAATAGGTTAAAGTGCGTCGCTGTGTGACTGAAGTTCCTTTGTTTGTAAGGACAGAAGTTCACAAATTCCTGTATGAGAAAAGTAAGTTTTTCAAAGCTGAAACCAAAAATAAGAAATGTCTAAAAAAACTCCATGAAAAGAATGTATATAATATAAATTGTGGGTTTTAACGTGCTCTATATTTTTTTGTGTGGTAAGTTTTTGTCCAACTCTTACGGTTTAGCAGTTATGCAACATTTCGTAAAATTCATCCAGAATAAAGTAGGCTTCAGAGGCTATTCCCAGAAAATTCAAGATATACATTCTATTTATCAGGTAAGTATCTTTAATATACGATATTATAATCAAAATAGTTAGAGCAATTTTAAGATATTAAAATTTTTCGAAAAAAGTTCCATGCAAAGGGTAGTTTGGGGTGGGGGGATTTTCTTGAAAATCTTCGTGTCACATCCTCGGAAGATATCAAATTTAAATACCAAGTTTGGTATTCAACTGTCTTTTCGTTTTTGAGCTATGCTGCCCACAGACACACACATACACACAGATACACACACACACACACACACACACACACAGACATACAGACACACACACGGACATTTTTCTAAAAATGCTTTTTTTGGATTCAGGGAGTCTCAAAACATGTACTTCCGTTGAAATCTCGGTATCGAATTTTTTGGTGCATTACAATACCTTCTCTATACACTATGTACATAGTGCGATTAGAAAAAGTAAAAATGCGCTCTTTTGATCGAAGATCAAAATAAAGCACTGAAGAGCATGACAAATCCGTAATACCAGCATCCAATAAAACTTCTCCACACAATGCTGTCAAGGCCATTTTGCCAACTCCAGAGAAAAAAGTGCCGTCTCTGAAAAAAAAATCTGATGTGTTCCATTCACATGACTTTCTCTATATCACTGCAACAAATTATTCTATTTACTTCATCTAATGGAGCGAAAATTAGCAGAAATAGTCTTATTACCATAGGGAGTACCATAGGTTAAAGTGATAGTCAAAAGCTAGTTGCTCTGTGACTGAAGTTCCTTTGTTTGTATTAACACGAGATCACAAAGTCCTGTATGAGAAAAGTATAAGTTTTTACAGCTGAAACCAAAAACAAGAAATATCTCAAAAACAATCAACTCCAGAAAAAAATGTATATAACGTAAATTGTGTATTTTAAGGTGCTCTACATTTGTTGTGTGGTAAGTTTTTGTCCATCTCTTACGGTTTAGCAGTTATGCAAAATTCTGTAAAATTGACCCAGAGGCTATTCCCAGAAAATTGAAGATATACGTTTTATTTCTCAGGTAAATATCTTTAATATACGATATTTTAATCAAAATCGTTAGAGACATAATTTAAAAAATCAGAACTTTTTAAAAACGTTCCATGTAAAGGGTAGTTGGGGGCGGGTGGATTTTTCTCAAAATCTTCGTATCGCATCCCTGGAAGATACTAAACTTAATCAAGTTTGGTATTTTACCGACTTTTCGTTTTTGAGTTATCGTGTTCACAGACACACGGACACACACCCATACACACACACACGGAGCTTTTTCTGGAAATACTTTTTTTTAAATACAGGGGACCCTAAGACATATATTTCCGGTGAAATCTCGGTATCGAATTTTTTGGTGGAGTGTAATACCTTCTCTATACACTATGTACATAGCACGTATAGAGAAAGTAATAAAATACAGACATTAATTCGACTAACTTCAGATTGAAACCTGGAAAAGGTCCGCACCTTGTGGTTTACCGGGAAACATGCGAACTTGTTGAGAAATTTAGTGTCGTGCCAGCATGTTGCCAAGGTAGCTCATTGATTAGAGCAACCTGCTAAAGATCCGTGGATGAAACCCCGGTTATGGTATTGGATTTTTCAGTCTGAATTTACCTATCCAATTAATATTTCAGTTTACTTAATACCTCATCTTTAATGTTAATGGCACAAATAATGATTTATAAACCTTAAGAAGCACATTTATTGAACTTGACAACATTAATTTCATTACAGCCTCAGTCTATTTTGACGAACAAACATACATTATACATCAACAGCCACAATTGTAAGTTATTAAAATTTGTACCAACCTTGAAACCTCTGCGTAACCAATACTACCATCACGCTATGCACAACTGTGAGAGATAACTTCAAGAAATGGAGGGGAATATGGTAAGACGTTAATCTAGCTGTTAATTGTTCCAGAGTTTTCGCAGACGTTAGCGGTGCTATTACTATTGTGTTTGCACTGCAAATTATTTTAAAGAACGGTAAATCGGAAGCTTGAAATATAACTTTAGTGCTGTTATAGTAAATAAATGAGCAATTAACCAAACATTTTATAATGTTATGCATTCATTATGTGCCAAGAATAACGTGTAGCACTGATAATTTGTAGTATTTCCGATATTTTGAAAATTAGTACTAAGAATCTGAATTGATACATTCACATTACTTTCTCTACTCACGTGTCGCTGTCCGTTGTGCACCATTATGTCGCCGTTCATTTGTCTACCTCGGGGTTGGTCGAGATTAGCACCCGTGAAATACTTAATAAACAAACGTGTACATACCTCTGAAAAGTTCTTTGGTGCACCGGCTCTCACTGAGGGGGAGAAAGCATGACTGGGGTATGTAACACGGGTAGACTCAAAAATAGAGGTACTTCACTTTAGATTCCGTTGAATTAATACTTTTATGAACCTTTATTGATTGTTGAGGCCCTATGAACGACTCCCGACATAGTAATTCTTGAAGAAGTAGAAATATTAATAACTATTGCTATTATCTGCTGGTTGCTAAGTTCTTATTTTCGACGGTCATCGGTAGTTCTGCGTACTTTCATATTACGCGACTAAACAACTCGTCCGATAACTACATCGGCGATTGTTACATTGCATACTTAGGCACTCACACCGCCGCATTCACGTACGTACAACGTACAGCCTATAGCGTACTGCGTTCAACATCACCGACTCACACGAAGAATAAGCAGCAACAACGACAATAACCTAAATCCTTGTAAGCGCATCGCTTAAATACCTAAAATCTCCAATATTGAACTCATTCCTGATTGGCTGAAAAGAAGCCGAAGATGATGTCACGTGATTAATTTTGTAAGTTCTTTGTATTCAACTCACGTGACCGCACTTTATAATGAAGAAGTCCCGAGCTGCTAACCTTTGGGGTACGAACCTCTCTCTAAAATGTTCCTGTTACTGTCTCTAATGCGCTAAAAATCTTGCTCTACCAAGGCAATTGTGTTACTAACATTAACAAAGAGCATAATAGCAACTTCTGAGAATACAAAAAGTAATTGCGATGTTACTAATCATGAAACCAAAGTTGTTTACAATGGAGTGGCATAAACACTACGACTTTTAACTCCGGTTGCTTGTGTTAAACATTGTACTTTTAGTTCGAGCTATCTAAAAAAATACTTAATTCTAATTGTAGCTAAGAAAGAGTTTATCCCTTAGCAGTTTTTTTTATCTTTACCTGCTCGTTATTGCCGAACCTTATTCTGTGACTTATAGGTGTAAGGTTAAAATTTATGATGCTGCATTTACATGACTACTACTCCACCCGTCTTTAATAAACTATTCTTAAAAAAACGTATCTTACAACTACTTCACCATAATCCAGTTAAAGATTTCCACAAATACTCTTATTACACATTTCCTTGTAGAAACAAGAAATACGCTTTGCTTTTGTTTTTGTTTTTTTTTTAAACAGTACCGGAGTCTGATCAGTATCCCTGTTTACATTCCCCCCCCTAAGTTTTACTGTATGATTACTGGTTTTACTGTTTCTTTACACAAACATATACACATTGCACAAACATATAACACTCGAACCCACGATCCCCTGCCCAAAAGCACCATAGCGAGACGCCTTAGCGAGTGTGGCCATGGGCTCTGCTTGAGCGATAGTCTATTCATTTAGGAGCTGGACCCTATGTGATGGCTCCTAAATTCTGTTCACTTTGCTTCAAAAGGAACAAGACGGATTCCCATTTAAGGAACGATAGATAAGGCTAAGTATCATCTCGGAAGGGTTCCCCAGTCAATGAGGCAGAGCATCGCACGTAAGCCCTTGGGCCCCTTTCCACTTATGTGATCTGAGGAGGGAGGGATAGAGGAAAGAAATGCAGGGCGACCAGATCCGGATGATGACGAACACAAGTTGGACATTTTCTGTTCGAACACATTCGACGTTCCCGGGCCCAACCCACAGGTCCTAGCCTTCAGGAGTCCTTCAAAATGGCCCTTACCCTAAAGTACCCGAAGGTGGGTCCTATGAGGGTGGTCCCATAATGATGTCAGAAACCTTTACAGAGCGCGTCATCCCCCAGTCACAACGGCCGAACACTATCGCCTGGTCCTTCAAACCCGAAACAGATGATAAGGAGGTGATGAGTACAGGAAATGATCGACAGGAGAGTCGTGATATAAGATGTGATGAATTAGCATTCGCCTGCCATCGGAGGAACATCCCGAATGCGAGTCGTACGGCGTCGTATCACGCGTCACTAGCTTAGTTCCTTTCAAATATTTTAAAACTGAAACAAATAACAAGGCATATTTTAAAAATTGAAATGTAACTCAAAAAATATATGTATTTCACAAACATGTTGTTTTAACGAGATATGAATTTGCTTTATATTAAGATTTTGTCTATCTTTCAGTTTACCAGTTATGCAAACGTCATCCAGAATGAAGACGGACTTCAGAGGTACTCTCATAAAATTCCAGATTCCTATACGTTTTAGTGGCCATGAAAATGTCTTAAACACACGTTATGTTAATCAAAATCATTGGAACGAATTTTAGAAATCAAAAGTTTCGAATATTTTCCAATTAAAGGGTTGTTTGACATAGGGAGTTTTTTTTTTTTTCCTTCGTTTCGCGGTCTTGAAAGATGCTAAACTAAAATAGTAAGTTTTATATTTAACCGAGATAACGGGAAGTCATCTCTCTTTTATCTGACTCCTGGCAAGCAAAGAGAAGCGAACTTCAATTGTTTCACACAGCGACCGGATTTTAAAAGATTCGACTATCGCCTTACCCTAGTGTAGTCCCTTATTCCCCTTTTAATTTCAAAAAAGCAAGTAACAAAATCAATTTTGCTAATATGTATCTCGTAAATAAAAGAATAAACTTTTTAAAGAAAGGTTTGTTTGCGAAATAACTAGAGGAAGTGATGTGAATAGGACATATTAGATTTTTATTTTTACAATTATACCTGCTGGTTATTAAACATATGTTTTGTTTGAATCAAGCGATAAATTATATAAATAGTTGTGCGCCACTTATGCAGATGTGAGACTTTACCCATGCTTAGAACACATTTTATTCTTTCATTCATCATCCAATATGAGCATCTCTGTTAAAATATATTAACCGTTACAAAAAATCACACACACACATAAGTCAATACCCCCAATGGAATAACCATTCATATAAGCAATATGCACGTTATTTATTTATTTGTTTATTTATTTATTTTGTAGCTTAACGTCCTTTAATCTGGTTGGTCATAACAGACGATGAATGGAATTAGTGAAATGATGCTCAAATGATATCGGGGTCTATGGAGCTTAAAGTTACTCGACATTCGTCTTCTCAGGATAAGGGAAACCCCCGAAAAAAACCTTATCCTGGTAACTCACCCAGAAGCTACGAGACTCGAGCTCACGACCTGTTGAATGTGAGGCAGAGACGCTACCACCACACTACCCAGGCGGGCTTAAAATTATTTTGTTTATTAATGATTCTGTATATTGCGAGGATCATATAAGCGGCGTTGGTGTGCGAAATTTCGTCCCGCAGTTGTTTAACATGTCAATAAATCTATGACATGGGGCCGTAGCTTTTAAGCACACTTAGAAAACAACGGTCTGGACCCGCTTGGAACTCTTGACTTTGTGTTTATAAGGCCAGCGCTTAATTAACTGAGCTACCCAGGCCAAAAATATGCGTTAGGTATTATGCAAACGGTGAAAACAACACTCGGCTCTCTATGTCACAATACGATTATAAATGGGATGAAAGGAAGAAAGAATCATGCATTTGGAGTTGTTCCTGAGAGCGGACATGGCAGGTATAAACAAGAAGCGGTCATGGGGGTGAATTTGGTGGTCTGCCGGGCGAGGATTGGAATGTGGTCGGACAGGCGCTCGCGGGTAGCAGGTAGCGAGCCGGCAGAAACAGCGAACTTGACTTCCTCCAAGTACTATTTTATGGTGTTTGTTTTATTAAAACAATGCTCGTGATATGAGGAATTGAACTAAACCGAGGGCCTGTGGCTGAGGAACGATGTGGGAGCTGCAACAAAACATTGAGGACCGGACTTTTGTGCAGCACTTGCGCGAGATGGTATCATTTTGGCTGCCAAAAAACTAAGAGGGACCAGAACATTGAGGAAAACTGGGCATTTAAGGGCTGTAGGGGAGCTGAGACAGTTACCGACAGTCAGAAGAAGCTGCAGCAGCTGCAAGAGGAAGCACGGGAGTTACGCGAGAAGCTCCAACGCGCGGAAGACGAAAAGAGACAATTGAGGGAGCTGAGGGAAGATAGTGAAAAAGAAGACGGAAATTCATGCTTGACAGTCGGCGACTGTATTGTGAGGCGTGCGGGGAACCCAAATGCAGAAGTAGCTTGCTATGCGACATAACGACTGACGGTTTGCTGGAGGAAATTGAGAAAAGGCAAGCGGAGATAGAAGGCAGCTATCGGACGATGGTGATTCACGTTGGCAGTAATGTCCTGCAAAGAAGTGTTAACTATGTGATGGGGGACATGTATGACTTAGTTAAAGCGATCAAACCGCTGTTTCCCTCAGCGAAAATCGCCATTAATGGTGTTTTGAGGCGATGCGATGTAAGCTGGAGAAAGGTAATGCAAAAAAAACTACGCATATTCATGGGTAGCAGAACGACTGAATGGGCAGTTTCTGGACCAAAATTCTTGGATTGAAGATCGTGACTTCGGACGGGACGGTGTACACTTGTACGGTAGAGGATCTTCATAGTAGACAGCATTGTTCGGGGGGAGGGGCTAACGAAGTGGAACGACAGCATCGAGCGGCAGGAGCAACAGTGACACCAACCTCGGAGAAATGAAGCTTCACAGGTCGGGCCTGATTCCTTAAGGCTGTTATAGAACAAAATTGTAGAATTTTGGAATTTAATTGAAATGTGCAATCCGAATGTAATTATCACCAACAATACGGGGAATTTGTACAATCTGCCACTAGTGTAAATGAAGCTTGGGCTAATTTAAAAACACTTACCTCGGAAGCAATAATTAAACATGTGCCCTTTAAAGTTTTAAAAAATAACGCCGATCCAGAATTTTATCCAAAACGTATTAGGCACTTAAAAGGAAGACAAGGTACGCGTATCACAAAAGGAGGAAATCAGAATGGCATTTGATTAAATTTAAAGAACTAACCAAGCAATTACAAGACGAAAAGCTGCAAACACAAGAACGGCTCTTTGAAGAAATCCTTAGCCGGGAAAATAATGGCTGGAAAGCTTTTTACAATTACGTGAGAAGACGCAGGGTAATAATGAGTACATATTGGACTTTAAACTTAATGTAATTGCTGTAGTAAATGATAAGGACAAAGCCAACATATTAGATTTGCATTTTGAATCGGTTTTTCATAACTTGGATGATAGTTCTGAACAGGAAATTGGGGATGGTGGATAATCGCTTTTTCAAATAATGGCATCCAAATTACGGAAAAGAATCAAGATGCTACAGAATGGAAAATCGAGAGGGCCGGATAATATACCTACAGAAATTTTACAAATAGGGGGAGAAGCCATAATTCCCTATCTAACGCTCTTGTTTAATATGTCAATTAACAGCTGTGCTATTCCGGAAGACTGGAAAACGGCTATTGTAATTCCAATATATAAAGAGAGTAATAAAACAGAAATTAACAATGACCGACCTGTTAGCCTAACTTCAGTAGTGTGTACAGTAATGGAACATTTAATTATAGAGTACATACAGGAAGAGTTAGAAAACAAGAAATGGTTCAAAGAAGCGCAACATGGGTTTAGATCTGGGTATTCGTGTGAAAGTCAAATAACCTCAAGTGAATTTTGTACATTTAAGTCTGTCACCATACATACATACATACATACATACATACATACATACATACATACATACATACATACATACGTACATACGTACGTACATACATACATACATACATACATACATACATACATACATACATACATACATACATACATACATACATACATACATACATACATACATACATACATACATACATACATACATACATACATACATACATACATACATACATACATACATACATACATACATACATACATACATACATACATACATACATACATACATACATACATACATACATACATACATACATACATACATACATACATACATACATACATACATACATACATACATACATACATACATACATACATACATACATACATACACACATACACACATACATACACACACTTACATACACACATACATACATAATGTTATGTACGAATATGTGCAACAAAGATCATTTTAACTTTACATACCTATAAGAATGAATACGAGGGGCGTTCAATAAGCCATTAGAAACTCTAAGAAATTACACTCGTACCATCGAAAAAACTATGTATGTACATAGTAACCATCCACTCTTACTAGATGGCAGCTAAAGTTTCAGCAATATCTATCACGTGGTTTCGTTGACCTAGGCGACTGAATCAACAATCTTGTGCTTATTTAGAAAGAAGGGGGAAAAACGAGTTTCGTGCGGTGATTAGCACTTATATTTGAAAGGCTTAACACCGAAAGAGATAAAAGCCACATCGCCTACTGCGTTTGCAACAATTTACAATTGGATAAATGAATTTAAACGTAGCCATACATCCACAAATGATCATCGTGCTGGATGTTCAGTAGAAGTGACTTGCCCCGAAATTATTGGCAAAATCCAGGATATGGTTTTGAGTGATCGACGAATCACAGTTCGCAGTCGTGTGATTGATTTGGAAGGTGGTTTGGCAAGTCGCAATCCTGACGAGTTTCTGAGTCGATATATTACTGTGGATGAAACATGGATACACTATTACACTCCAGAGGCAAAAGTACAGTCGAAACGTGGGTTTTTAAAGGCGAACCGGCTCCGAAGAAGGCAGATGATGAAAACTGCAGACAAGGTGATGGCCCCGGTTGTTTAGGATGCACGTGGAATTTACTTGCAGAAAGAAATAACGTTAAACGCAGAGTATTATGCATCGTTATTGCACCGGTTGAACGAGAAATCAAGAAAATAGGCCCTCATCTGGCAAAGAAAAAAGATTCTCTTCCATCAAGACAATGCAAGGGTGCACACCTGCGCAGTTTCGATGGCGAAAAGTATACACCCCAATGTATTCTCCATATTTGGACCCCACTGACTTTTTTTACTTCCAAGATTGAAAAAGTGGCTCGGCAGGAAACGATTCACAAGTAATGAAGAGGTCATCTCCCGAACAGATGCCTATTTTGAGGGCCTTCCGAAATCCCACTTGTTGGAAGGCTTAAAACAGTTGAAGAAACGCTGGGAAAAGTGTATTGAGCTAAAAAGAGATTATGTTGAAAAATAAAATAATAATGTACAAAAATAATTTGTTTTTCTGTATTTTTTTCTGTATTTTTCTATGGACTTATTGGGAAACAGCTAATTGTATATTTCGATGAGCTCGATGGATTTTCAACATTTCTTCTTCTTCCTCTACTTCTACTTCTTCTTCTCCTCTTCTTATTCTTATCTTACGAATTCACAGTTGCACTCAATTCAGTAACCAAAAGAATTCGGAGTTTTAAAGAAAATTTAAGGTCTTAAATATGTTATATTTAAATAAAAACAGACTAATGAATGTTATAGTGCTAAAATTAACGAATATGTAAAAAGTTGTTTCGGTGGGATGTTTCCCGAAAGCTTCTGACATGCATACATGAAACACCACTGATTTAATTGCGAAACATATTGTTATTATTATTATTATTATTACTATTATTATTATTTTATTGCTATTTTATTTTATTATTATTGTTATTATCATCAAAAACAATATTATGGATTTAGAATCTCTAAACGTATTTGTATCGACTCTCAGTATCAAATTTTCAGACGGAAGGCAGAATTTCTCTAGCTCAGATTAATGACAGGGAAAGTAAAGTACTATAATATTAATTTTAATAAGCGATGGAAAAAATAAACAAATATAAAAATATTTAGTTGCTTCTTGCAGATTTATTTTTTTACATTACATTTTTCAATTCATATTTTAAATTATTTTTTCAGAGAACATAATAATTTCATGTAATGAAGAACCGCGAAACAGCACGCATTTCAGATGTGAAACTTGACCCTGATTTATTGCATTTATGAAAAAAATTAAGCTTTAAAATCATATTAGTATTTTATTCTATATACCACAAACAATAAACAAGCTCAATATGTTAACCATTTCTAAATAATGTGATAGGAATAAAACCACAAGTAACTGTATATAAGCACAAAAACTATCGGGTCACAGTTGAACAATGAGCAATTACTAGCTGCCTAGTGACATACTTGTCAGAGTAAAGTAAGGCTAGCACGTGTGTACAAACAGGACCGACATTTCTTATGTATCACTTTGCATTTACATTAGCCCATTAACCTTGAACGCCTAAACACCAAAGGTACCGGGGAAACGTATGTAGTTAACGTTTCCAGTGGTTCTTCCACATCTTATAAGTGACAAACTTAATGGTATAGTAGGGGTGTCGAATGGAACAACTTTTCTCTATAAATGTAAATTTAGCAAAGCTAAGGTTTCCGGCCACAAAGCGTCTCAATTTTTACTTACTGTCACTATATGTACTATGTATATATAGTGTATAGAGAAGGCATTGTATTGCAACCAAAAATCGATACCGAGATTCCACCAGAAATACATGTTTTGAGACATCCTGAATCCAAAATTGGATTTTTAGAAAAATATCCGTGTGTGTGTCTGCGTTTATGGTGTGTGTATGTATGTGTGCGCGCGCGCGCGTGTGTGTGTGTGTGTGTGTCTGGTCTGCAGGCAGTAGAGCTCAAAAACGAAATACCGTTAAATATCAAACTTGGTATTTAAGTTTGGTATCTTCCAAGGATGCGACACGAAGATTTTTAAGAAAATTCCCCACCCCCCAGCTACTCTTTGCATGGAACATTTTTCGAAAATTTTGATTTTCTCCAAATTTGCTCTAACGATTTTGATTAAAATCACTTATATTTAAGCTATTAAGTGACAAATAAAATTTATCTCTTCAATTTTCTGAGAATAGCCTCGGAAGACATGTGTATTCTAGATGCATTTTGCGGAATTTTAAATAACTGGTAAGCCATGAGAGATAGACAAAAACTTACCATACTAACATGTAGAGCTAGTTAAAACACACAAGTTATGTTATATACATTTTTTCGTGGAGTTGACCGTTTTTAAGATATTCCTTGTTGATTGTTTCAACTTTAAAAATTGTTTTCTCATACGGGAATTTTTCAACTCCTGCCCATACAAACATAGGTACTTCAATCACATAGAAACAAGCTTTTAAAAGATTTGACTATCGATTTAGTCAATAGTATTTCCCATTTACTTTCAAGGAAGCAGCTAATAAGATCCTTTCTATCAATTTTTTTCTCGATTAGCATTAGGTAAATAGAAGAATAAACGTTTTAACAATAATTGATTGCAGAGGTGTAGAGAAAGTCATTTGAATGGAACACATCGGATTTTTTACTTTCTCTACGACATATGTACAATGTAATACATAATAGGTAAAGACGTGTTGGATTCTATGCAAAAATTCGATACCGAGATTTCACCAGAAACATACTTTTGAGGAGTTGTGATAACAAATATATACTTTTACAAACCGAACCGCGCGCGCGTGTGTGTATGCACACGCTTACGTGTATGTATCTCTAAACAATGTACCTCAAAATCCAAAAGCGGTTGAATAAAAAACTTGTTAATTAGTTCAGCATTTTTCAATGATGCGACACGAAGATTAATAAAAAAAAATCCCCACCCCAAACTACTCTTTACATAGAAAATAATACGAGAAAAGAAACATTTTACTTTCTCAAAAATGGCTCCAATGGTTTTAATTAAAATGTTTAACAATCTTAATGTTTTCCCAAATAGCCTCTGAACACTTCTTTATTCTGGACGACTTTAGCATAACTTGTAAGCCGTAAGAGATATATAAAAATTTACTACAGAAAAAAAAATCAAATGTGTTATACTCACTTGACTTTCTCTAGCTGCTCTACAACTTCTTCAAAGGCTTATTCTTCTTTCTACACCATACTAATTGAGATAAACATTAGCAGACTTTTCTTATTACTTAGCTCTTTGTAAGCAGAGGAGAAGTAAAGGAATGCACTATGCTAAAGCGATAGTCAAATGTTTTAAAACTACATTATGTGATTGTCATTGCAATTCGCTTCTTTGCTTGGCCAAGCGTAAATAAAAGAAAAACGGAAACTTCCTGTCTGAGAAGAGTATTTCAAATTGGAAACCAATAACAAGAATTAGCTTGGAAACGGTTACCACCACAACAAAAAATAAAGGACACCAATTATGTGTTTTGACAAGATCTACATTATTAGTGTGGAAAGTTTTTGTCAACCTCTTACGATTTACCAGTTAATCAAAATTGGGCAACATTCATCCACAATAAAGAAGTCTTCAGAGGCTATTCCTAGAAAATTAAATATGTACATTTATTTGTGATGTAAATAGCTTTAATATACGGTATTTTAATCATAATCGTTAGAAACATTTTTTAGAAAATAAAAATTTTCAAAAAATTGCCCATGTAAAGGGTAGTTTGGAGTTGGTATTTACTGGTCTTTTAGTTTTTGAACTATATTGTCCATAGTCACACCCAAAATAACACACACACATACATTCACGATCCTTTTTTTAAAAATCTGATTGTTGCATTCACATGACTTTCTCTACATCACTGTAACAAATTATTGTTATAAAACATATTCTTCTATCTATTTTATGATAATTGAGATAAACATTAGCAGAAATGGTCTTAATTGCTTGTTTCCTTGTAAGTAGAAGCAAAATACGATTGTAAAATCTTTTAAAAGCTGGTTGCCATATTTTTGAAATCTGTTTATATGTAGGGCCAGGAGCTTACAACTTTCCCCGTGATAAAAGTTTAAGTATTTTAAATCTGAAACAAACAACAAGGAATATCTCAGAAATAGTCCATTCCATGAAAAAAGCATATATGACATAAATTGTGTGTTTTAACGTAATCTACATTTTTTGTGCAGGAAGTTTCTGTATATCTCTTATGATTTACCAGAACACAAAATTCATTCAGAATAAATAAGTCTTTAGGTGTTATTACCAGAAAATTCCAAATATACATTTTTTACCATATAAATATCTTTAATATATGATATTTTAATCAAAATCGTTAGAGCCATTTTTGAGAAAATTAAAACTTTCTAAATTTTTTCCATATAAAAGGTAGTTTGTGGTGGAGCTTTTCTTGACAATCTTTGTGTTGCATCCTTGGAAAATACTAAACCTAAGTACCAACTTTGATATTTAACAGTCCTTTGGTTTTTGAGCTATGCTGTGCATAACGCAGACTCACACACACACATGCCGTCACACACATAGACAAACCCACACGTACACATATGGACCTTTTTATAAAAATGCATTTTTCGGATTCAAGGACCTCAAAACATATATTTCCGGTGAAATCTTGACATCGTATTTTTGGGTGAAATACAATACCTTCTCTTTCCACTATGTACATTGTATGTACATGTGGACTAGAGAAAGTAACAAAGTAAATCTTGTTAAACAAAATTTATGCCATATACGACATCGTATATTTCTTTTTAGTGAATTTAGCCAGTTCTAAGATATTTCTTGTAGTTGGTTTCAGTTTTAAAATACTTTAACTTTTCTGAAACAGGAATCTATTATTCCTGTTTCATTTGTTTTACTATTTGCCATGTACAGAGAATCAAATTTCAATCACATAGCAACCAGATTTTAACAGTTTTAACTGTTGCTTTATGCTGGTGTATTCCCTTATTTCCCTTCTACTTAAAGGAACTAAGTAATAAAACATTTCTGTTAAAGTTTACCTTGATTAGTGTGAATTAGATAGAAGAATGAGCTTTTGTAAGAAACGTTTGTTAAAGACTAAATAAATAAATAAATGGAAATTGCGTGTTATTTATGGACACTCTTTAATTACTGTGGTTCTCAGCGTCCCATTCTAAATTGGGCGTGAAAGACCACTTAATTTTGCTCACAGGTCTCTCTATCAGGCTTAAGGTTCTTTAATGTGCCGTAAATATACGACATGGGACCAACAGCTTTACTTCCCTTCCGAAGGAAGTCATGCTAAGGATTTTTACGCCCGAAAAAAATCCATCGTCCTCCGCAGGGTTTGAATCCGTGACCTTGGGTATATGAATAGAGAAACTTATGTGAATAGAACACATGAATGTGAATGCCTGGACTCGTGTAATCTTTAAGGGTATGTAAACTTGGTTGAGTAATTAAAAAATATTTCTATGCTTTGTCGAAACATTGGTTGCTGTATTTACTTCTTACACATACGGTAAAGATTTATTTAAATGTCGAATCAGCAACCTGCACTAGTAAATTTCCAGCTTAGGTTGTCTTATATTAAAGGTCTTGGTAATTTTTCTAATAGTACCATGAAATCCGACTGCCCCTATTTGACGTTTTTACATACGTAAAAAGCGTTGTATAACTCAAAAGGGCTATGTCAAATTAAACCAGTAAGTGAGGCTATCTTTCCTTGGTCACATCGTTTAAGTAAGAAATAAGCAGATATAGTTTTGTTGTAATTCTTTAAAATGAACAAGTTATAAACAATGCACATAACCATTAACCTTTCTTGGAATTTGAAATGACGGGATCCGTTTTAGGTTTAACTTCCTATTGCAGATGTTGGTTATTTGACGTTATGTGGTACATGAGCTAGCTAAAGAACACGAAGATACCCGCGTCACCATCACACTGCAATTGCGATGCTCTTAATACATTTGATCAAGTAATATTTTGAATTAAATGGAGAAATTTAACACACAAGATCTATCATCACATAAAAGCTTATCAATTGCCCAACCAGATCTACTTGCTCTTTAGTTATTTAGTTTTTAGCCTTAGAAATGGCTGTTTTGACATATAAGAAAATAAAGAAGGAGATGGAAAACATTAGGAGTAAAGCAAATAAAGAGATTCGGAAGATACATGGATGTTATTTTGTAACTTTCTCCTTAATGTAATTCCTTACCTATGCCAGCGTATACTCGCCACACTATGAAAGCACAGTCATTACTGTTATTATGCCAACATTAACTACATGTCATCCTTTCCGCAATACCTTATGGGTACTCTGACTTCGTCCTTTTCGCAATATGCTACGTTGCGCAGATCATTGCGCTTCATTGCTCTTTTCATATGCAAAGGCATTATTAGACATTGGCAACGTGCAAATTCCTGTTGATACTTCTACTGACCCCATTTCGTTTCCATCAAATTTTTGTCAGTTCACAACGTCAAAGGAAGAATTAATATCGAAGGTGTTTCCAAATATTGGTGCAAATTACAAAAACTATGCTAGGTTGAGCGAACGAGTTATTTTAGCAGCAACTAATAAGAATGTAGATGATTTGAATGTAAAAATTCAGGGTAAAATTGATGGACAAGTGTATTCATTTAAGTCGATCAATTCCATTACAATCCAAATGAAGTCGTCACTTATCTAACTGAATTTCTAAATTCATTGGATTTGCTAGGATTCCCGCCACACAATTTATAGCTCAAGGTTGACTCGGTGATAATTATACTATGCAATATCAATCAACCGAAATTATACAGCGGGACAAAACTCACTGTTAAAAAAATATGAAAATTTTAATTTAAGTTACTATAATATAGGAAAGTTCAAAGGCGAAGCTATGCTTAGTCCAAGAATACCACTAATGTCAACTAACTTTCTTTTTTAATTTAAGTGTGCCTTGCATCCCAAGGTCAATTGTTAGAGGTATGTGTAATATACCTTGAATTGTGTTTTTCGCATGTTGTACATTGCGTGCTGGAGAGTCGGCAAACTATTGGCGCTATTTTTTTTTTCTCCGGAAGGAAAATTGTACATTACAAGGCATTATAATAAAGTGTTGACAAATTATTTAATTGTAATTTTAGTTCATTGCATGGTTGTACTGTAACGAAAGATTTTGTCTGAGTTCGTTAGGTACACCACCCGTGCGAAGCCGGGGGGGGGGCAGCTTGTGTTAATATAAAAATGTGATGTATTCCCTTCACATGACTCTCTATATGTTCTGCAAACAAACTTTTATTACTAACGATCATTCTTTTATCTACAGAATGCTAATCAACATAGACATTACCAGAAATTGCCGTATTACTTAGTTCCTTATACGTAGAAAGGAAGTAAGGGAATCATCATCAGGCTAAATCGATAGTCAATATTTCAAAAGCTGTCGCTATGCAATTGCATTTAAAATCCGGTTCTCTTTCCATGGCCGCAACAAAAGCAAAAAAAAAAAAAAAAATATGAAACAGATGAGGTCTTCTCGTTTGAGAAGCGTTTAAACTTTTTAAAGACTGAAATCAATAACAGGGAATATCTTTCAAAAGGTTAGCTCTAAAAAATGCAAATTACTTAAATTGTATGTTTGAACGAGATCTGCATTTTTATAGTAAGTTTTTCTGTATCTCTTATGGTTGACCAGTTATACAAAAGTCAATTAGAATAAAGAGGACTTCAGTGACATTCCCAATAAATTCAGGATATACATTTTGTTATGTAAACGTCTTTAATACATGACACTTTAATCAAAGTCGTTAGTCATTTTAAAATCTGAAATTTCGAAAAAGTTCCATGAAAAGTAGTTTGGGGTGAGAGTATGCTACTGGAAATCGAGCCGTATACTTGGAAGATACTAAACTGAAATAACAAGTTTTGTATTTAACCAACTTTTCGTTTCTGAGTTATGCTGTACACACACACACACACACACACACACACACACACACACACACCACATACACAGAAACGCAGAAAAAATGCCAGTTAAATTAGCACGTAAAGTCATCATATACAAACTTTCTTATTCGCTAGTAAAGTAAATATTATATAATAATAACTCCGTAGCACGACAACACACTGGCCGCTGCGTCCCCCATCTCCTCTGTGAAGTATCCGCTTGTCAGTCTAACTGTAGTGAACTAAATGTAGATTAGAAAACAAATAATGCATGTTTACTGGATCCGCTTATGTAATTTATTGGCACGAAGAACAAGTTGAAATGCGTAATATTTTGGGGTGATCATGACTTTTAATTAAATAAAACCCATTATGACATACCTAATACAGTCCGCTGTTTCTGCAAACTATAAACGCATATCACAGCCGTAAACTCCAATGTTTTATTATTAATATTAAATATTATTGTTATTAATATGATTATTTTTACTTTCTCTGTAGTACTATGTACATAGTGTATAGAGAAGGTATTGTAATGCACCCAAAAATTCGATACCGAGATTTCACAGGAAATACATGTTTTGAGACCTCCTGAATCCAAAAAATGTCCGTGTGGATGTTTGTGGGCAGCATAGCTCAAAAATGAAAAGAACCGTTAAAAACCAAACTTGATATTTAAGTTTGGTATCTTCCACGGATGCGACACGAAGATTTTCCAGAAAATCCCCCCAACCCAAACTACCATTTACATGGAAAAAATTTCGAACATTTTGTTTTTCTTAAAAATGGCTCTAACGATTTTGATTCAAATCTCGTATATTTAAGATACTTGCTTGACAACTAAAATGTATATCTTGTATTTTCTGGGCATAGCCTCTGAAAACTACTTTATTTTGGAAGAATTTGACGGATTTTTGCACAAATGCTAAACCGTAAGAGATGGACGAAAACTTACCACACAGAAAATGTAGAGCACATTAAAACACATAATGTATGTCATATACATTTTTTTTCGTGGAGATGGTTATTTTTAGATATTCCTTGCTTTTAGTTTCAGCTTTAAAATACATACTTTTCTTAATCAGGAATTTGTGAACTTCTGTCCATACAAACAAAGGAACTTCAGTCTCATAGCAACCAGCCTTTGTCTGTCAGTTTAGCCAATGGTACTTACTCCCTTATTTCACTTTTACTTACAAGAAAGC
Source organism: Hymenopus coronatus (assembly GCA_030762935.1). Taxonomy (NCBI): domain Eukaryota; kingdom Metazoa; phylum Arthropoda; class Insecta; order Mantodea; family Hymenopodidae; genus Hymenopus; species Hymenopus coronatus. The sequence goes on from CM060890.1 coordinate 17,176,469, forward strand.
AAGTAATAAGACTATTTCTGATAACTTTTTCTCGATTATCGTTAGGTAAATAGAAGAATAAAATTTTTATCAGTAATTTGTTGCAGAGATGTAGAGAAAGTCATGTGAATGGAACACATCAGGTTTTTTTGGCATAGAGTCAGACTTTTACTTTATCATGTAAAAACAGTACATAGTAGACAGAGAAGATACTTGATTCCACCCAAAATTTCGATACCAAAATTTCACTGATAATACATGTTTTGAGCCTCCCATATTAAAAAAATGTTTTTGTAGAAAAGCCCCGCGAATGGTCCGTGTGTGTCTAAGAACATCATAGCTTCAAAACGAAAAACAATATTACTATCCGCAAATGAAATGAATATTAATAATTAAAAACCCAAGTAAAAGCATAATAAAGATTTAAATGGTAAAAATAACATTCTCTTGTGTTACATATGTATGACGTTCTTTACCTATTCTGCAGAAAACTATTCTTAAAAACTATTTTCTATTTAATTTTCAAATATCAATATAAGCATTTGTTGAAATACCTTTTATTACATTTTTACTTTCTCTAGCCCCATATGTACAAGGTAGATAAGGATAGAGAAGTTATTGTAATGAACCAAAAATTCGATACCGAGATTTCACCGGAAATATATGTTTTAGGGTCCCCTGAGTCCAAAAAAGCATTTTTACTTCCTCTAGATCCATATGTACTATGTACATAGGGATAGAGAAGGTATTGTAATGTACCCAAAAATTCGATACCGAGATTTCACTGGAAATATATGTTTTGGGGTCCCCTGATTAAAATCCCGTATATTAACGCTATTTATGTCCGAAATAAAATGTATATCTCGAATTTTTGGGGAATAGCCTCTGAAGAGCTCTTTATTCTGGATGAATTTTGCAGCTAAACCGTAAGAGATAGAAAATAAACTCACTACACAAAAAATGTACATCACGTCAAACACACAATTTATGTCCTTTATGTTTTTGTTGTGGTGGTAACCGTTTCCGAGATATTCCTTGTTACTGGTTTCAATTGTGGAGTACTTAAACTTTTCTCAGACAGAAAGTGTCCGTTTTTCTTTTGTTCTACTCCCTGCCAAGCAAAGAAGTGATTTGTAATGACAATCGCATAACGATAGCTTTTAAACATTTGACAATCACTTTAGCATAGCGCATTCCCTTATTCTCTCCTGCTTATAAGGAACTAAGTAATAAGAACATTCTGCTAATATTTATCTCGATTAGCATTGTGTACAAAGAAAAATAATCTTTTGTAGGAGGTTTGTAGAGCAGCTAGAGAAAGTTATATGAGTGTAACACATCAGATTTTTAAAGAAAGGTCCGTGTGTGTCTGTCTGTCTGTCTGTGTGTCTGTGGACAGTATAGCCCCAAATCGAAAAGACCGTTAAATACCAAACTTGTTATTTACGTTTAGTATCTTCCAAGGATGTGACACGAAGATTTAAAAAAAAAAAAAAAAAAAAATCCCCCACCACAAATTACCCTTTACATGGAAAAAAATCGAAAATTTTGATTTTGTTAAAAATGGCTCTAACGAATTTGATTAAAATCCCGTATATTAAAGCTATTTATGTCCGTAATAAAATGTATATCTCGAATTTTTTGGGAATACCCTCTGAAGACCTCTTTATTCTGGATAAATTTTACCAAATTTTGCTTAACTGCTAAACCGTAAGAGATAGAAAAAAAAACTCACTGCACAAAAAATGTACATTACGAAAAAACACACAATTTATGTTCTTTACGTTCTTGCTGTGGAGGTAACCGTTTCCAAGATATTCCTTGTTATTGGTTTCAATTGCGAAGTCCTTAAACTTTTCTCAGACAGGAAGTGTCAGTTTTTCTTTTGTTCTACTCCTGGCCAAGCAAAGAAGTGGTTTGTAATGACAATCGCATAACGATAGCTTTTAAACATTTGACAATCACTTTAGCATAGCACATTCCCTTATTCCCTTCTACTTATAAGGAACTAAGTAATATTTATCTCGATTAGCATTGTGGGCAAAGAAGAATAATCTTTTGTAGGAGGTTTGTAGAGCAGCTAGAGAAAGTTATGTGAGTGTAACACATCACATTTTTCCTTATAGATGCACGGCAATAAGGGCATACGATAGGTTAAAGGGAAAGTCAAATGTTTCAAGAACTGTTCGCTATGTGGTGCACAAAATGGACAAGAAAATATGTTCTAATATAGAGTCTAACATAAGAGCTATACGTACAAAGTATACGTACAAAGTCATGGGAACTATACACATCATCTGCTTTACTTGTAAGGTTTGTTTCTTGTAGTCTCTTTTGAGTTCCAACACGTTATAATAATCATGTATTAATACTCTCTTATCAATGGACAATATATAAGAATGGTTTCAATATCAATGTTTTGAACGTTTGTTCATTTTCTACTACACTCTGTAATTGTTTAATTCCAGTTAGTTTTGCACACTTTTTTTGCTTTCTCTACACGTACTATGTACATAGTGCATGGAGAAAATTCGGTACCGAGATTTCACCGGAAATAGATGTTTTGAGGCCACCTGAATAAAAAAAAAGCATTTTTGGAAAAATGTCTGTGTGTGTATATGTCTGTCTGTGTATGTGTGTGTGTGTGCCTGTGGGCAGCAAAGCTCAAAAACGAAAAGACCGTTAAATACCAAAATAGGTATTTAAGTTCAGTATCTTCAAAGGATGCGACACGAAGATTTTCAAGAAAGTCCCTCCACCCCTAACTACCCTTCACATGGAAACATTTTCGAAAATTTTGATTTTCTAAAAAATGGCTTTAACGATTTTGATTAAAATATCGTATATTAAATATATTTACCAAATAAAATGAATAACTAGAATTTTCGGGAATAGCCTCTGAAGAGCTCTTTATTCTGGATGAATTTTACGGAATTTTGCATAACTGCTAAACCGTAAGAGATGGACAAAAACTTACGACACAAAAAATGTAGAGCCCTTTAAAACACACAATTTATCATATATACATTTTTTTCCTGGAGTTGATCGTTTTTTAGATATACCTTGTTTTTGGTATCAGCTAGGAAAAACATAATTTTCTCATACAGAAATTTATCAATACCTGTCCATACAAACAAAGGAACTTCAGTCATATAGCAACCAGCTTTTGACTATCACTTTAACCTATGTACCTGCTAATTTTTTTTTTTTTTTTTTTTTTTTTTGTTGGCATTAAGTAAAGAGAAGCATAGCTTTTTAAAAATAATTTGTAGCAAAGATGTAGAGAAAGTCATGTGAATGGAACACATCAGATTTGTTTACTTTCTCTACACATAATTTATGTTATATTCATTTTTTTCATTAAGTTGATCGTTTTTGAGATATTCCTTATTTTTGGTTTCAGCTTTAAAACACTTACTTTTCTCACACAGGACTTTGTCAACTCCTGTCCATACAAACAAAGGAACTACAATCACATAGCAACCAGCTTTTCACTATCACTTTAACCTATGGCATTCCCTGATTTCGCTTCTAATTACAAGGAACTATTTCTGCTAATTTTTTCTCGATTAGCTTGAAGTAATAGAAGTATAAGCTTTCTAACAATAGTTTGTTGCAGAAATGTAGAGAAAGTCCTATGAATGGAACACATCAGATCTTTAGAGGTTGCAAAGCCTGCAGATATACATTTAGAGTATTGCGAAGCACTTACAAATAACAAAGAAAGTTAATTGAATTATGGTAATGGATTAATGGCTTTCATTATTATTTAAGATTGTGCTTATATGGATTTAAAGTAATAATTTCTCGTTTCTCATCACCTATCACATTAAAATGTATCCAGATACACATACATGTAAGTATTGATATTGAAAGCATTCTTATATATCGTCCTTCGATTAGAGAGCATTAATACATCATTATTATAATATTTCGGAACTCAAAAGAGACTATAAGAACCAAACCTTATAAGTAAAACAGATGATGTGTACCACTCCCGTATACTCGCATGTATCTGTTTTCTTGTTCATTTTGTGTTAATCCAGTTGAATGTTTGCCTAAACTGTTTCATGTATGCTAGAATGAATTATTATATGCAAAAGAAGGAAACATTTAATTTTAGTCTTTTTTGAGACAGTAATGCGTTTGCTGGTTAAGTAGAGTTAGACCGAAAAATACGATGCCATAGCCGGGATTTGAAACACGTCTCTCCGGTCACTAGCCGGGTGTTTTACCACTGAGCCACCATGGCAAGATACCGGCATAGCACTAAATCCCTTAACTGATTCGCATGTTTCCCAGTATACTATAAGACGATCTCAACTTAGAGATGACATATTCCAATGTCGACTTACAGTATCCTAAGTACTGTAAGTCCCGGGCTTCATAGTATAGCCATATTATATGTTATGATCAATGACATTATTGTTAATTAAATTGTATTTACACACAAACCGTGTGTATGACGGAAGTTGAATAAGTAGAGTCAGACTGAAAAATTCAATACCATAGCCGGGACTTGAACCACTGGTCTAGCGGTTGTTCTACCACTGAGCTCCATGGCAAAATGCCGGCATAACACTAAATCCCTCGACTGACGCATGTTTCCCGGTAAACAACAAGGTGATCTCAAATTATACATATCCCAATGCCAACTTACAATGTTATAAGTACTTTGAGATCACCTTGTGGTTTAGCGGGAAACATACAAGGGAATCAAGTCCTAGAGCAACCGGCTATGATATTAAACCTTATAGTCTGACTCTACCTATCTAACTCTTGCCCTACACACGGCTTCTGTGAAAAAAACAATTAAATTAACAACACGTTTGTTGTTATCTATGGTAATGAGCAGGGCTCGGAAGTTCATAGGCAATAAAATATGAAAAATTAAATTATAATGGCCTTAAATTAATGAAAAATTACTCTAAAATGACATATAAAACAACTTTAAATTTATGAAATATGAAATAAAAATGTGAAAAAAGTTACTCATTGAAAACTGTAGATATACTTTACTCAGAATTTCAGTAAAGAACCGTAGATATTCAGAATGTCACGACTTGAAGAATCGAGCCATCTCCTGAAGAAAATATCTATACTTTGAAAAATGCCATTCCACTTAAAGTGATATCCTCAGTTTATAGCTGAAATAGGCAGTGTTCCCAAGTACATCCAAATACAAATTTTCATCACACAGTAATATATCGATTATATGCTGGTAATCAACGCTCATTTACAGTATATTTTTAATTTCCTTGCTTAAATCTCTCTTGATCAATTTTTCCTGCACAAATGTTGTCGACCCTGCATCTTCTCGAGAACTAAATACGTCTCTCGACTGTTTTTTTACTCTCTCCATACGTACTATGTACATAGTGTACAGAAAGGTGCTGCACTCCACCCAAAAATTCGATATGAGATTTCACCGGAAATATATGTTTTAGGGTCTCCTTTGTTCAAAAGAATCTGATGTGATCCATTCACAAGACTTTCTCTACATCTCTGTAATAAATTATTCTATTTACCTTAATTTATCGAGAAAAAATTAGCAGAAATAGTCTAATGACCTGCTTCCTTGTTAGTAGAAGCGAAATAAGGGAGTACCATAGGTTAAAGTGATAGTCAAAAGCTGGTTGCTATGTGACTGAACTTCCTTTGGTTGTATGGACACACGAGTTGACAAATTCCTGTATGTGAAAAGTATGTTTTTAACAGCTGAAGCCAAACACAAGGAGTATATCAAAGACGATCAACTCCACGCAAAAAATGTATATAACATAAATTGTGTGTTTTAACGTGCTCTACATTTTGTGTGTTTTAAGTTTTCGTCCATCTATTACGGTTTAGCAGTTATGCAAAATTCCGTAAAATTCATCCAGAATAAAGTAGTCTTCAGAGGCTATTCCCAGAAAATAAAAGATATACATTTTATTTGTCAGGTATATATCTCTAATATACGATATTTTAATCAAAATTGTTAGAGCCATTTTTAAGAAATTCAAAATTTTCGAAAAAAGTTCCATGTAAAGGGTAGTTTGGAGTGGAGGGATTCGTTTGAAAATCTTCGTGTCGCATCCTTGGACGATACCAAACTGAAATGTCAAGTTTGGTACTTAACGGTCTTTTAGTTTTTGAGCTATGCACACACACATATACATACACTTGTACACACACAGACCGACAGACACACACACGGACATTTTTCTAAAAATGCTTTTTTTTGGATTAGGGGGTCTCAAAACAAATATTTCCGGTGAAATCTCAGTATCGAATTTTTAGTTGCAATACAATATCTTCTCTATACACTATGTACATAGTACGTATAGAGAAAGTAAAAGCATTATCAGAAAAAGGTCCGCGTGTGTGTGTCCGTGTCTCTGTGAACACGATAACTCAAATATGAAAAATCGGTAAAATACCAAACTTGGTATTTAAGTTTAGTATCTTCTAGGGATGCGACACGAAGATTTTGAGAAAAATTCTCCTACCCCCAACTACCCTTTACATTGGTACTTTTTTTTGAAAATGTTGATTTGCTCAAAAATGGCTCTAACAATTTTGATTAAAATATCGTATATTAAAGATATTTACCTGACAAATAAAACTTGTCTTGAAATTTCTGGGAATAGCATCTAAAGACTACTTTATTCTCGATGAATTTTACGGAATTTTGCATAACTGCTAAACCGTAAGAAATGAAAAAAAAAAAAAAAAACCTAACACACAAAAAATGTAGAGCACGTTAAAACACAATTTATATTACATACATTTTTTTTCGTGGAGATGACCGTTTTTGAGATATTCCTGGATTTTGGTTTCAGCTTTGAAAAACATATACTTTTCTCATACAGAACTTTGTCAACTCGTGTCCATACAAACAAAGGAACTTCAGTCACATAGCAACCAGCTTTTGACTATCACTTTAACCTTTTGTACTCCCTTATTTCGCTTCTACTTACAAGGAATAGGAATATTTCTGCTAATGCTTTCTTGATTAGCATGAAGTAAATAGAAGCATAAGTTTTTTAAGAATAATTAGTTGCAAAGAAGTAGAGAAAGTCATGTGAATGGAACACATCAGATTTTCTTACTTTGTTACCGATGTGGTCAGAATGAAAAACTTATTTTGTCCAATTTTTCAAGTGACTATCGGCCATCAAGTACCCACAAACAGAATTTTTTTTGTAAAAAATCTCAATAGTGATGTGAATACAACAAAATTGTCAGAGAATGTAACAGGACCAAGGTCAGAATGATGCAGTTGGACATAACATAACAAGAACTAAATTACGACGACTCATAGTTAAGGAATTACAAGCTTGCCTTATCTGCAAAGCTGAAACAATTTAGTCTGACGGCGAAACAGGAAAAATGAAACAAGAGAATGAAAAATTCCTAAATAATAATCAGTAGTTAATAAAGTGCCGATAAATTCAGTAAATGCAAAATAATATTAAGTCGTTTACGTTCATTTGAGGCGAAAGGAATTTATATCCCTGCGATTTTCAGAAAAAAATATATCATTTTATCAAATTCCGAGCTTTAATAATGGGCTCATACAACAAAAGAAAGTCCGCCTCTGTTGTGTGGGAATAGCATATCTGCCTCACATCCAAGAGGTCCCGAGTTCGAATGTAGTTTAGGTTGAGTTACATAGAGTTTTCCCTTATCGAGAAACTTTAAGCTCTATGGACCCCAAGCATCATTTCACCGATTTCAGGCATCTTCCGATATGACCTAGCAGTTTAATGGACGTTAAACTAAAGGAATAATAAAAAACAAAATAAAAGCTTTACATTTGCAAGCATTATACAAAAAAATCAACCTGAAAATGCTAAACAACACAACAACGAATATTGCGGAAACGGCTGATGCTACCGATAAAAGTTATTTTATAAAAGTATATACCTTGTACATTTAAATGATTTCTACATATTTCCTGTAGTATGTTTTTGTCTATCTCTTACGGAATAGTAACTCGCGTGACAAATCCTCGTTATATTTGTGAGCTGCTTTTCAGTCAGGCTCTGCATTGTACGATGGCAATATTTGTCAAGAAAATGCAGTGGTCTATATTTTAAAAGTTTCATTAATAAAACTGTGAATTACCGGGCCTTCACCCATTATACTTGTTATAATAATGTTTGCTTTAATGCCACTGAAAATTTTATTCTTTGAAAAGCTTTTCATTTTGTTTATGCGTATGGTAATGCATTTATTAAAAGGACATTTTTGAGCATTTATATTACTTATTTTTACTTTCTCTATACGTACTATGTACATAGGTATAAAAAGAAGGTATTGTATGTCATCCAAAAATTCGATACCGAGATTTCACCGGAAATACTTGTTTTGGGTCACTCTGTGTGCGTGTGTGTGTGTGTGTGTGTGTGTGTGTGCCTGTGGACAGTATAGTTCAAAAGTGAAAAGACCGTTAAATACCAAACTTGGTATTTAAGCTTGGTGTCTTCCAAGGATACTGAACTTAAATACTAAGTGTGGTATATAACGAGAGTTTTGTTTTTGAGCTATGCTGCCCACACACACACACACACACACACACACACACACACACACGCACACACATACACACACAAACACACACACGCGCGCGCGCAAGTATCTAAAATGGCCTTTTGGAATGAGGGAGTCTCAAAACATGTATTTCCGATGAAATTTCGGTTTCAAATGTTTGGGTTCCATTGTACATACGTGTTAGAGAAAGTAAAAGTGTCTAGTAAACTACGGAAAGTCATTGGTTATTGCTAATAATGCAACTATTAGTTTGCTGTTAATTCTCAGAGTTCTCTAACTGTACAATATTTGACTAATGTGGATTAATGTTACCAATCCATTTGTACTGTGTGTGGAAAGCTTTTCCTAGAAAGTGAGGAGTTAACACAGTTACGAGAAAAAGGAATGGGCAGGTTGCTGAATTTCTAAGTCGAAGGTGACATCTCCCAATGAAGTAAACATGTAACAAAACGTATTACTAACCTGAGCAAAAGTAGGTCCCTTTGATATCAGGGGTAAGGGAAAGTTTGCTTGTCGAAGAGCAGGTCTGCCATAAGGAAAAGCTTTAGAGGTCCGTTAGCCGAACCAAATACCATCTGTGCTAAAAACAGAAACATTGTCTTAGTTTAATCAACATTTACACAGGGCAAAAATCTGTTTTGTTACATTCACATGACATTCTCTACATCTCTGTTACAAATTATTGTTAAAAAATTTAATCTCCTATTTACTCCATGATAATTGAGATAAACGTTAGCAGAAATTGTCTTAATTACTAGCTTCTTTATGAATACAATACACTAAGCTAAAGCGATAGCCAAATCTTTTAAAAGGTGGTTGAAATCCGTTTCTTTGCATGACCAGCAGTTTACAAATTTCCGTATTAAGTATTTTAACACCCAAACCAATAACAAGGAATATCTCAGAGGTCAGCTCCACCATAAAAATATGATGGCTTACGTTCACATGACCATCTCTTAACTACTCTGCAAACTTCTTACAAAAGATTATTCTTCTTCTTTTCACACAATGCTAATCGAGATAAACATTAACAGAATATCCTTATTGTTTAGTTCCTTATTAGTAGAAGGGAACTAAAGGAATGCGCTATGCTAAAGTGACAGCTAAATGTTAAGCTATCGTTATGCGATTGTCATTGCAAAGCGCTTCTTTGCTTGGCCAGGAGTAGAACAAAAGAGAAATGGACACCTCCTGTCTGAGAAAAGTATAAGTACTTTTCAATTGACACCAATAACAAGGAATATTTTGGAAACGGTTAACTATACAACAACAATGTAAAGGACGTAAATTGTGTGTTTTGACAGATTTACGGTTTTTTTTTTCTATCTCTTACGGTTTAGCAGTTAAACAAAATTCGGCAAAATTCATCCAGAATAAAGAGGTCTTTAGCGGCTGTTCCCAAAAAAATAAGATATAAATTTTATTTGGGATATAAATAGATTTAATATACGAGATTTTAATCAAAATCGTTGGAGCCATATTTTAAAAATCAAAATTTTCGAAAACTTTTCCATGTAAAGGATAGTTTCTGGTGGGGAGATTTTCTTGAAAATCTTCGTGTTACATCCTTGGAAGATATCAAACCTAAATACCAAGTTTGAGCTATGCACACCCACAGACACACACGGACCTTTTTCTGAAAATCTTATGTGTTCCATTCACATGAGTTTTTCTACATTTGTACAATAATTGTTAAAAAACTTACTCTTTTATTTACTTAATGCTGATTGAGAAACAATTAGCAGAAATAGTCTTATTACTTGCTTCCATGTAAGTAGAAGCGAAATAAGGCAGTACGATAGGTTAAAGTGATAATCAAAAGCTAGTTGCTTGTGACTGAAGTTCCCTTGTTTGCAGTTGACAAATTCCCGTAAGCTGAAAATTATAACAAGGAATATCTCAAAAACGGTCAACCTCATGTAAAACATGTATGTAACGTATGTTGTGTGTTTTAACGAGCTCTACATTTTTGTGTGGTAAATTTTTGTATACTTTTATAGTTTACCAGTTATTCGAAATTCCGCAAAATTCATCCAGAAAAATACGTCTTCTGAGGCTATCCCAGAAAATTCAAGATATACATTTTTTGTCACGTAAATGTCTTAAATATAAGAGATATTAATCAAAAACGTTAGAGCCATTTTTAAGAAAATCAAAATTTTCAAAATTTTATACATGTAAAGGGTAGTTGGGGTAGGAGCAATTTTTTTTTTTAAATCTTCGTGTCGCATCCTTGGAAGGTACCAAACTTAAATACCAAGTTTGGTTTTTAATGTTTTTTTTAACTATGCTTCCCACAGACACACACACACACACACAAACACACACATACGCGGACATTTTTCTAAAAAAAATTGGATGCAGGGGGTCCCAAAACATGTATTTCCGGTGAAATTTCGGTATCGAATTTTCGGGTGCAATATAATACCTTCGCTATGCTCTATGTACATGTGCATAGTACATGTAGAGAAAGTAAACATGATTTTTCAGGACTCAGGGGACCCCAAAACATATATTTCCGGTGAAATCTCGACATCGAATTTTTGGGTGGAATGCAATATCTTATCTATGCCTATGTATATTTTACATACGGAGCTAGAGAAAAAAATGTATATGACATAAATTGTGTGTTTTAACGGGATCAACATTTTTTAGATAGTAAGTTCTATCTATTAAGGTTTACCAGCTATGCAATACTCAGCAAAATTCATCAAGAATAAAGAAGTCTTCAGAGAATATTACCAGCAAACTTGATCTTTAATGATCGTTAGTCATTTTTTAGGAAATCAAAATGTTAGAATTTTTCCCATGTAAAGGGTAGTTTTGAGCGTTTTTTTTTTCTCTAAAAATCTTGGTGTCGCATTCTTGTAATATACGAAACTTAAATAGCAAGTTTGGTATTTTACTGACTTTAATTTTTGAGTTATGGTTTTCACAGACACAGGATACTCACACACTCACACACACACACACACACACACACACACACTACGGACATTTTTCTAAAACGGCTTTTATATACAGGAGACCCTAAAACGTGAATATTTCCGGTAAATTTTCGCTATCGAATTTTTGGGTGGAGTAAATACATGTTCCATGTACTATGTGGAGAAAATAATAGTTATTTATATTATAAGTGGCTTAAATAGATTATTATTTGTAAGTGGGATGTTTAGTACATGAGCGCGTAAGCATACATAGCATTGATACTCATTTATACCAATGTTAAAATTTAGAATGTTTTAAAACACCTTATTATTCCTTACTTATTCCTTAATTATTGTCCAGATTTTTATTTTCTCTACATACTATATGGTACATGGTAGAGAAGGAATTGCACTCTACACAAAAATTCGATGTCGAGATTTTACCGGAAATACACGTTTAAGGTATCAAAAATAGAGGCATTTTTAGAAAAATGTCGTGTGTGTGAGTTTGTGTTTGTCCGTATGTCTGTGAACACGATAAATCAAAAAACGAAAAGTCGATAAAATACCAAACTTGGCATTTAAGTTTAGTATCTCTCAAGGATGTAACACGATAATTTTGAGGACCCCCCCCCACCTTAAACTGCCGTTTACATGGAAAAAAGTTTGAACATTTTAATTTTCTAAAACTGGCTTTTGTGATTTTAATAATAATACCGTGTATTAAAGTTATTTACATGACAAATAAAATGTATATGTTAATTTTCCTTGAATATCCTCTGAAGATCTCTTCATTCTGGATGACTTTTGAATAATTAGTAATCCATAGACATAGATGTAAATCTCGATAAAATACCTAATTTTGTTTTTCGTAGAGTAGAGTTGAGATATTCCATGTTATTGGTACCAGTTTTAAAATACTTACTTGAAAGTTTTCTGATTTGGGAGTTTGTCAACTTCTGGTAGAACAAAGAAACGAATTTCAATCACATAGCAACCAGCTTAAACTTTGACTATCGCTTTAGCCTAATGTACTCCCTTGTTTCCCATATACTTACAAGAAAGTGAGTAATAAGTTTATATCTGCTAATACATATCTTGATTAGAACGAAGAATAAGCTTATTATCATTAATTTGTTACAGAGATATAGAGAAAGTCATGTGAATGGAACACAATAGATTTTTTCACCTGTGTCATTGTGATTGTTATGTTTACTTTCTTGAAGTAAATTACGATATTGACATAAAATTAGAGATGGGCTGAAATGAATCCCGAAGTCGAGACTGTCGAATCCATCGACTCGAACACTGGATTCGACTCTCTTGCGAAGTCTTACTTTCGCTGTGACGTCATAAAACCTATAACACAGTCGCAATTTAAACAAACACAGCACCTCAGTCAACGGAACCTTGTTCATGTCGCGCAAAAGGTTTGTTGCATGGGACCATTGTTAGGTACCAGACGCTACACGAAATAAAGTAATGTGCTTACTTTATGGTGTTGTGCTGGCGTATAATATCACCTCTGGACTGCTGAAATAACATTGAGAAATGTCTACAACATTGCAGTACCGCAAAATTCAAAACGTTTACCATCAGAGGACCAAAAGGTTGCAGTAGATGTTCTGATAGGAGACAATATGCAGACGTTTCTTCTTAACACTTATTAAATCTAAATTAGCTTAATTTACATAAAATTAGATAAGGCATTTTATTTACTCTTATTTAAATCCCCTCTAGAAATTGAAACACACATATTTCTCTTTTATTTACATGTCGTTTGCACATAATACCTTCTGGTTTATTATAAGCTGTCACGGATTTGTTGCAGTATCCTTGCAGACAATACAGATATTGAGATACTTTCGTGAAGATGATAATGAAAAATTTTCAACCATTATCCATCGTTGAAAATGAAGATTTCGAGGACTTCGCACGCGCAATGAATCCAAGCTATAAACTGCCTTCATGTAAGCGACTTAGACAAATGGCAGAAGAAAAATACGAGGAACAAATGTATGAAGCTAGGGCAAGAGTTCAAGCTTCTCAACATGTCTGAAGGAGCCGGTCCCCATGGTCGCGCTCGCCAAAGCGTCTCGCTTTGGTGTTTCGCAGCGCAGGGGATGGTGGGTTCGAGTCCCGCCTTGGGCACGGGTGTTATATGTTTGTGTATGTGTGTGTAAAAGGTAAAACTGAAATTCAGTAATCATACAGTAATCACAGTAAACAAATTAGGTAAATAAAAAATAGGGTATACAGCGCCGGAGTTCTGATCAGACTCCGGAGCTGTATTTAAAAAAAAAAAAAAAAAAAAAAAAAAAAGGACATCGATGTGTACCAAATGTTGCATGGCACTAACGTGTCCGACGACTTCGTGATGCAATCTATATTTTTTGAGTCAGCAAGGTTTTTGAGGCTCACACCACGTCCAGCCTTGCGAACGAATTGGAAAAGATAATTGATTTTGGGGGGTCTGGAATGTAAAGTATTGTGTATTGTTGCAGACAATGCAGCAAATATCAGAGCTGTAATAGGTTTGATGAAACAGAAGCATGTAACTCATGTTTCATGCTTTGCTCATACGGTGAATTTAGTAACGAAACGAGAAAAATCTGAGAAAAAAGAGCCGAAAAATTGTGGACTTCTTTAAAAGCAGATGTGTGGCCAAGGTGAACCTAGCAAGAATTCAAAACACCTTAGGAAAACCGGTGCACACATTGCATCAAGAAGTGGGGAAACACATACGCTACGTTCCATCGTATTGTGGAACAAAAGGATAGTGTCAATTCAGCTCTGGTGGCTTTGGACGCACACATAAAGCACTGACGCCGGAAGAATGGATTACGATGCATAACATGTTGTCAATTTTGAAGCATTTGATGAATTACGGCTGAAATGTCTGGGGAATCATATGTTTCTGAATAAAAAATAATTTGCCTCAACCACGAGATGCAGAGATCATCACGAAATGTTGCGATCAGGGAATAGGATCAACTAAGTCTGACGACTGTGACACAAATCTTCGCTGTTGTACCAAAAAAAAAAAAAAAGAAAAAAAAAAAAAAACGAGCATTACTCCTTCAGCTTTAGCAACATTATTAGACCGAAGAGTTAAAGCATTACTTTCATAAGAAAGTCGAAAGTAAAAAAAAAAAAAAAAAAACAAAACATAGGTTACCTTACCAATCACTGTTCCTGCATCTTATCAGCAGGACAGTTTGCAATCTTTGGAAACTCATCTGCTACCAGCTCTTTGGGTCCATCATGCAGCTTTTGGAAGTGTTACAATGCTGAGGTGCTTGGGCATAATCGGGCGCAGAATGCAAAATCCGATGCTACAGTCGAAGTACAGAGATTCCTTACAGAATCATATGAAATTGTTCATGCAATTCAACAAAGTACCCAAAACTGCAATACTTGCTAAAAAAATCTGATGAAAGTCACATGACTTTCTCTAGCTATTCTACAAACTTCTTACAAAAGATTATTTCCCTTTCTACATTATGCTAATCGAGATAAACATTAGAAGAATATTATTACTTAATTCCTTATAAGTAGAAGAGAACCAAGAGAATAAACAGGCTAAAGCGATAGTCAAATGTTTTAAAATCTGTTGTTTTGCGATTGTCATTGCAAATCGCTTCAATCCTTGTCCAGCAGTAGAACAAAAGAAACGGACGCCTCCTGTCTAAGAAAAGTATAGGTACCTACGTTATGATTAAAACCAATAACATGGAATATCTCGAAAGGGCTACCTCTGGACATAAATTGTGTTTTTTGAGAGATCTACATTTTTTGTGCAGTAAGTTTTTGTCTATCTCTTACGGTTTAGCAGTTAAGCAAAACAAGCCAAACTTCATCCAGAACAAAGAGGTCTTCAGAGGCTATTCTCAGACTATTCAAGATATACATTTTATTTGGGATTTAAACATCTTTAATATACGGTATTTTAATCAAAATCGTCAGAGATATTTTTGAGCAAATCAAAATGTTCTAAAATGTTTCCATGTAAAGGGCAGTTTGTAGTGGGGTTCGGTATTTAACGGTCTTTTGGATTTTGAGCCATGCTGTCCACAGACACACACAGACCTTTTTCTAAAAATGCCTTTTTTGGACTCAGGTCCCCAAAACATATATTTCCGTGAAATCTCGACATTGAATTTTTGGGTAGAATACAACATCTTCTCTATCCACTATGTACGTTGTATATAGGGACTAGAGAAAGTAAATATTTGTGCATTACTGCCACCCCAGTTCCCTGTGAACGTCTGTTCTTAAAGACTGAGAACATAGTCTCACGGCAAAGAAGCAGGTTAACTGGGATGATTGTAAATGTGATTGTGTTTCTTAACGAGCAATTGGAAATCGGCTGATTTTATTTCACTACCATTCTGTGGTAAGGCTAATTACGGACGAAATGCATTCTATTTGTACAATATATGTTTTTTAATGAACTATAAGACCAATATTTACTTAAATAACTAAGTTTATTTACATTGAGTGAAATTTATGATGCGTATTTGAGCAATACTTCTAGAAGGAATTAGAATGAATTGTGTTTTTATTATGTAAACATAGCTCTCGGAATGTATTTGCGTTTGTTTATTTTACATGTGCAGTGTAAAAAATACCACCTTGGACGTGTTAAGTTCACATGACTTTCTCTACAACCCATTTTTACAAAATCTCCTTCTGTGTACCTTATTTTGCTTTTGTTATACGTCCGTTAACCGGACAGGTTTCATTGAATGAATGAAGTGACTGAAACTTTAATGATGCTGAAAATGGGCCCTGAAGCTTAAGAGTTAGTTGACATTCGTGGCTTCAGGATAAGGCGACGTCCCAATAAAGCACATATCCAGATAAATCACTCTAACTGAGATTGAATCCGGGATCTTTGAATGTGAGGCTTACATACTTCTGGCTAATATATTTAAACATTCAATATTCACACACACACACATAAACACACACATATTTCGTTTTAGGTATGAGAAGCATCCACCAGGCTAAAGCGACAGTCAGCTGTTAAAAAAGAACGTGGCAGTGAATTACCTGCTCTTTATATAGCTACAAGAGAGGAAACAAGTTAAAGGCGATTTCCAATTAAAGTGCATACGTATTTGTGCGCCAATAACAGAGAATAAATTGGAAACGGTTAACCCTACGAAGAAAAATGTGTGTGCTTGTTTTAACGAGTGCTACATTTTTTAGAAGTAAAGATTTTCCTATCTCTTACGGTTTACCAGTTATGAAAATGGCGTCTAGAGTGGAGAGGCCTACAAAGGTATGAAACGACTATGCATTTTTGAAACACACACACACACGCACCTTTTTCTAAAACTTCTTGTTTTGTACGATATTCAGGCAGTCTCAGAAGGCGTATTTCTAGTGATATATCGGTATCGAATTTTGGGTGGAATGCAATATCCTCCCTATTTTTTTAAGCAGCAGAGAAAGCAAAAGATACGTTCAGCATGGATTCACATCAGCACACAGCATATTCTTTCACATAGCCCTTCACTTGCAAAAACGCGTTGGTGTGCGGAAGAGAGAATCGACTCTAGAACCGAGAGAAGCGGATCCCGGGTGTTAAATTTAACAAATTTCGTTAATAATACTTCCACAATGTTTATCTAGAAAACAAAATTACCAACTTAATGTCCAAGGATCACTTTTTACTTTTTCTACACGTACTATATACATAGTGTACACAGAAGGTATTGTATTGCACCCTAAAACCCGAAATCAAGATTTCACCGGAAATACATGTTTTGTGTCCCCCTGAATTCCCCAAAAAAATATATATTTTAGAAGAATATCCGTGTGTGTTTTTGTCTCGACAGCATAGCTCAAAACGAAAAGACCGTTTAACACCAAACTTGGTATTTAAGTTAGGTATCTTTCAAGAATGCAACACGTAGATTTTCAATAAAATCACCCCGCTCCCACCACCCTTTACGTGGAAAAACATGGAATTATAAATCGTAAGAATCCAGATGAAAATGAGGTTGCCAACTTAAAGATACTTAAAGTAGACGATACACAATCTGAAATATCAACTAACAATGGCGCGATTATGAAACAAATGACATGAAACTAAGGAAATGAATAACGTATTGCAAAATTAAGGCAAACGCAAGAACGGAGAATGTAATGATCAATTTCAATTTTAGTGAAAGATAATGCCCATATCTACTAAAAATAAAGAAAATGCAGATTCTTCCAGAAGATTAATGACGATATAAGTATATATCGCTAAGGGCTATTCCTCTTGAACGTACATTAAGAAAAATTGAAAACAGAGCTGAACTTATCAAACCCACATGAGAGATTTGTGGGCGCCACCAGAATGAATTGGAAGGCTAAACTACACGACGGCATAGCATTTGAAGATTAGTTTTCAGTGTGTTTCACAGTAAGAAATGCAGAACTTCCACCTTCGTTGACTATATATGGAGAGCGAAATTAGAAGTTCTTCCATTTATACCAACTGTGAAGCTATGTTACTCATGCAGTACATTTGGGCATATAAGCAATACGTGCAGAAGCACTCCTAAATGCATGAACTGTGGTATGAAAGGGACGATGAATTATTCAGAGAAGAACCTAATTGTATCAACTGTAAGAATAGGCACAGTGCAACAAATAGAAGATGTCCAAAGTTTATAGAGGCCAAAGTGATCAACAAAATTATGTTTCAAGAGAACTTTTTCACAAAGCAAGAGATGTATATAACCAAAACTTCAGTGAGAAGTCCAATGAAGCTCCTAGAGAAATCTCACAGTATTTCTCTCTTCTAAAAAGAAATACCACATCTGTGGACCCAGGAAAAAACAAACTCGCGGGTTACTGCACGAAAACAACACAATAAAGTAGACGGGATGTGATAATTCCTCATGTTATGCAGAAACTGAAGAAAGAAAAAACCGAAGTAGACCCTTGGAGGAACTAAAAGGAATTGGTGATGTTCTGCAACACGTTGCTAATGTTGCTTTATTAATAGCTATTGCATTTTGGAAGATGAAATTATGCTTTTATTTGGATTGTCTATTAAATAAAAATGAGATATATTTATGATATATCATAAATGGATGATATATTGCCACTTTATTGTGACGTCGCTTTATTGTGGGAAAAGATTTGGAAAACCAACCATCTACTTGCATGTATCAAACGTCAATAGCCAAAGATTCCAACGAATTGCGAGTTCTGCAGTGGAATTGCCAAACTCTAAAGAAGAAGATTCCATAACTTAGGTTTAGATCACGTCAGTTTGGCACTATTTTACTATCAGAAACATGGTTAAACAGAGACGATAAGGTAGTAATTAAAGGCCTTGATATTATTCGTTCTGATAGAATAGGACGTGTAGGAGAATTTGCCATTTTAATTAATAATCAATTTAAATATAATATTATAAACAATGTATTTACATCTAATGATAACATTGCAATTTGTAGTTGAATGTTCTTATATAATGATAGGCCTATAATTGCTTTCTGTTATAGGCCACCGAGTGAAGTGATAACAGAAAATTGGTGGTTGCGCTTTGTGACCCAATTCGATGGTCAGCTCTTTTTAATAACTGGAGACTTTAATTCCCACATCTATCTCTCTCTCTCTCTCTCTCTCTCTCTCTCTCTCTCTCTCTGTGAGGTGGTCGTTGTTGCTATTCAAAGGGGAACAAATTTTCAATTTTGGAGACAACCGATGTACAAATTATAATTTTCTGCTCAGTATTACTCTGAATCTAGCCTTTGCAGATGACAACTTTTTACCGCATTACAAATGGTGTGTATTACATGATACCTGGATAATGGTCATTAATAAACCTGCAACTATGAAAGTATTTTATAGCATTTCTACTAGACTATATAAAAACTTGCAATTGTAAAAATATTAATACCGAATTTAGTAATAGAATGGAAGATATTAAAGAAGAAGTTTATAACAATGAAGTTGAAATGAGAGTAAAATCATTACGTTCGTTGCAATTATTGCAGATTGTTTTAATGCACACAATCAAAATCACAATTTTAGCTTCCCCGCAATTAGAACTGATAAAAATAAAGAAAAGAGCTACATTTTGGAATGATGCCCATAATAGGCTTGTTAGATTCAGAAAATCTGCGTTGTCTATACTGAAATATTTCACAACATAGGATAATTTCATTAAATACAAAAATACTGAAGCAGCTGCTAAAATGGGAATTAGACTCGCTAAAAAGCTTATTATATACAATTCCATTCTTCCATCAATAAACATACGCGTTTAACGTATATTTGGCAAAAATTGAAAGGTTTGAGACGAAAATAAAACAATAATATGCAGCCTGACGAGTACAAAGATCAAACACAGCAACTAGAAGCCATTGAAGACACTGATTCATGTGTTAATTCATTGTGTTGTTTTTGGGTACCTGTAAGGAAGCCATGCCTTTATGCTATTAGAGGTTAAGTTGGATATACCTTTTACAAAAAATGAACTGGAATTTGCTATTTCAAAATAGCGAAATAATTTCTCCCCACCTTTGGATGGAACATATTACAAGATTATATGTATTTACAGAACAGCTGCACATTATTCCTGTAGAGTTATACAAAGAAATTTTCAGGACAGATAGAAACCCAGTGGAATAGAAACATATTCTGTATTTTATATGCCAAAAACTAATAGTAACAAGTTATGGTCGATATCTTTGTCATCGTGTCTAATGAAAACTTTGGAAAACATGATAAATATTAGACTGGTTTTGTGGCTAGAGTACCACAAAATTTACCTCCACTACAATTTGACTTCAGAACAGTAAGATCTTGCCTAGATAATATCACATTTTATATTCAGAAGTAATTAAATCTTTTGAAAAAAATGAAGTCTTAAATGCATTACCTATCTGTTGACTTTAAATATTCTTACGATAACATTTCAGCTGATGCTCAAATTGAGAGACTTAAGGACCTGAAAATACCATCTCTAAATTATATTCAATTTGATTTCAGAGAGAGTGTTAATATTTAGATATTACACTATCATATTTAGATATGAAACTTTGTAATATTTAGATATGACATTTCGAGGTCTGCCTCAAGGAAATGTCTTAAATCCCTTTCGCTACTCAATGTACCAGCATGAAATATGTGGATAATAACATACCTATTACTAAACTAAAATATATTGCAATTTGCTGAATACATTTTGCTATTCTCCAGAAGTAATGCACCGCTAAAAGCACTGAACAAATTACAAGAGGCTGTTCTCCAAGTGAATATATTTTTATAAACTAGTGAATTGCAGTTAGCTGGAGAAAAATGCCAACTTTATGTTTCCAGCAATAACGTAAATCATGGATAGCTTCCTTTAGAAACAGAATTATTAAATCACCAAAAGCTATTTTTTTGGGGTAATCATTTTAAAAGTAATTAAAATGGTACACACACATTGACTACATAAGAGAAAAATGTTATCACGCAATGAAAATTATTAGCTACCTACGACGCTCTTGGTTAGAAACAGATCCACATGTTCTTCTCATTTTATATAACTGTCTAGAAAGATAAAGAATTAAATGCGGCGCCTTGAACTTCCATCCGCTAACTAAAATCCAATTTTAAATGTTATATAAAATTCAAAACAAAGCAATTCGTTTGGCAGTAGGGTATATGAAATCCACCCCAATTAATGTACTTTTTGCGGAATTAAAGATAATTCCTTTATTTATAACAGTCAAATATATCTGTGAAAGCTTCTTAATTAAAATATTATACTATCCAGAATATCCTTTATTTTAGTTACCAAACCATCTTCAAGAATCAGGAAATAACCCAGTTGAAGTGTTTAAGAAAGAAGTGTCATTATTGGTTAAAACTTAGACAGTATACTTGTTAACCATCACAGATAGGCTTCATTTCTTTGCAACGCCGTATAATGCATTAATAAACAGACCAGATATTTCCACTGGAGAAGAAACCAAAAGAAACTAATTAATTTTGATAGCGTGTGTCTGAACCAATTCGTCGAAAAAAGGAAAACAAGAATGAAAAGTATATGTACTGGTGGTTCAAAAATCACCAACAGGGATTTCATTGGTTTTGCTATGCTATATGTTCCTGTTGCATGTTCGCGGTGTTTTTGACAAATAGAAATAAAGCAGCCATGAACCATATTATCGTATATATGTAACAGCTTGAAGACAGTTTAGGTTCGCATCACAATGCTCAGTTGTTAGACTAACGCTGTAAGTTCGGCTGCTAGGCGCACACTGTAAGTTCGGCTGCTAGGCTCACACGGTAAGTTCGGCTGCTAGGCGCACAATGTAATATCAGTTGCTAGAGAAACTACGTGACATTCAGTTGCTAAGGGAGTAATTTTATTATGTGAGACAAAGTCCCTGTTGTTATGTTTAGAGAGTCTAGTCTCCAATAAATTTAAATATTTCAGTTAAAAGTATGTTGTAACATTCAGAAGTATAACTCCTCACTAGCCCCATTGTTACTCCAGCCTGAGTGAGTCAAATTTCATGTTCGCTGGCCGACGTCATCAGAGATTCGAGCTGAGCTGGGGCAACAATAGTGATGGTCGCTATAAACAGGCACGTGGAGAGTGACATACTGTAAACAGGTAGGGGAGTATACTCACACACACACACACACACACACACACTCACACACACATCACACACCAACGCGACGCCTACTCGGCGCATATAACGACGCATACTTGGCGCCCAACGCGGCGCCCAAACGACGCATGCTTGGCGCCCAACTTGACGCCCAAACGCCAACGCAGTACTTATGCATGTACTTATTCAAAAACCGATGGCAGTTCTGGTATAAAAACTGTCAAAAGTCTAGTAACAGAACAGTTTCACAGAAATATATTATTGTTTGCAAATTTATTCAGAAAGTTACCCACAACTATTACACTTATAGTCCAGCGTTATGAAACTGAACTGAATCTGTGCGGCATGTAGAAGAACTGTCAAGATGGATATACCAATCCACGACCATCCTACCTGAAATAAAGATGAAAATGAAAAGTGTAATTGAAAAGAATGTAGGGTTCAGTGTGATGTATCGCATACAAGCTGCACTTTTAGATCCCAACAAATGCTAGTTTTTCGGTGATACTGAAACGGAACTGATGAAATATTTCAAATATGTCCCGATCACATCATGCAAAGTGGAATCAACTTTTTCGCATTATATATAAATTTTGTTTGTCGGAACATAAAATGAGGTTTTCATTTGAAAGGCTTCAGAAGTGCTTGTGATTTTCAGCAATACAGCTGCAAATAAGTAAAGGCTTAGCTTATTTCCTGCTTTCTTTTTTAGCTAGTAAGAATCTAAAGATATTTAAGAAATTAATTTTATTATTTGGATATTATTTAACATTCGATCAGTAAATATTTCAATCCGTGTTGTAATTGCGTGAGTGTCTTCATAATGTACATATATAGAAATGAGTTAGAGTCACCCTTTTATATATGTAATAATTTGTATGTTTCACATAATTATCTAAACAGGTGTGCTTTTACGAATGTTTAATAAGTAATTTTTGTTCTCTGGAAGCAGTACTGTTTACTTGATAATAGGTTTGTTTACTTCTCCACGATGAGTTCTTATCTATCACTTGTTTTAATGCAACGAGACGGTCGGTCGCAAACTGTATAAGGAACGGCGAAAGGTACGAACTTCCTGGCTCTGGTCATTACTAAATCATACAAATGCTAAATCTAAACTCCTCAGGCTACATCAATCAAAATATGTAAAACGAGGCTTAATTTTATTCAAAATAATCTACAGATTTCTTCATAGGCTTTAAAACCACAAGTGCTGGAGGTAGAGCGTCACATTAGTACTTTTTCCTGAATCTTAAGGTGGCCTTTAGCTGAACTACCGCTGAGAACATCAATAAGGCAAACTGCATTCACAATCGAATGCGCCCACTAACCTCATCCTGTGTTTTTGAAAATGACGAAAGCAAACTGAAAAGAGTGCAAGTTTTGCATAAAATCGCCCACTTTTTTACTTTCCCTACACGTACTATGTACATAGTGTATAGAGAAGGTATTGTATTGCATCCAAAAATTCGATATCGAGATTTCACCGGAAATACATGTTTTGGGTTCCCCTGAATCCACGTTATTACATGTGAACACTCAAAGACAATAAAAAAATCTGATGTGTTCCATTCACATGACTTTCTCTACATCTCTGCAACAAATTATTATTGACAAGATTTTGCCTCAATTTACTTCATGCTAATTGATACAAATTAGCAGAAATAATCTTAATACTTGCTTCCTTGTAAGATGAAGAGAAATAACAGATTGGCATACGTTGAAGTGACAGTCAAAAGCTGGTTGCTATGTGACTATAGTTCTTTTGTTTCTATGGATAGGAGCTGACAAATTCCTATATGAGAAAAGTAAGTTTTTTAAATCTAAAACCCATAACAAGCATTATCTCAAAAAACGAGCAACTCCACGAAAAAAAAAATTATATGACATAAATTATGTGTTTTATTGTGATCTATATTTTTTGTGGAGTAAGTTTTCATGCATCTCTTACGGTTTAGCAGTTATGCAAAATTCCGTAAAATTCATCCAGAATAAAATAGTCTTCAGAGACTATTTCCAGAAAATTCAAGATATTCATTTTATTTGGAATGTAAAAATCTTAAATAAGAGAGATTTTAATCAAAATCGTTAGAGCTATTTTTGAGAACATCAGATTGTTCGAAAAAGTTCCATGTAAAGGGTTGTTGGGGGTGGGGGGATTTTCTTGAAAATCTTCGTGTCGCATCCTTGGAAGACACCAAACTTAAATACCAAGTGTGGTATTTAATGGTCTTTTCGTTTTTGAGCTATGTTGTCCACAGACACACACACACACACACACACACACACACACACACACACACACGGACCTTTTTCCTGAAATGCTTTTTTTTTGGATTCAGTGGGACTCAACACATATATTTCCGGTGAAATTTCGGTATCGAAAATTTGGGTAGAATACAATATATTTTTTATACACCATGTACACAGTACGTATAGAGAAAGTAATATGCCTGGTTCTGGGATTTTGCTGAAAATGAGAACGTTTGACGGGGACTGGTTCTTACACCATTACTTTTATTAGTGCCATTCTGGTACAACATATCATGCGAGAAAATGCAAATCCGATTGGACAATCTGCACTTCTTCTCTCAACACCACTTGACGCTCATTCGGAACAGTTGAACTTGTATAATCAGTGTATTAATTTAGTCAACCACGTGCGGGAATTACCTTGACATTACCTTAACCCTTATCTTTCTCGAAGCAATGATGCAATTAAAGTTAATGTTATGACTCCATAATATCGCCTTATCTAAACCGCGTTATTCCTTTAGGAAATGTTTGGAGTCCTTTGCTTTTTCTAGTTTTCACTGTTAGTCTGCTGTCAGTCCGTACATTTGAAGCTTAATGCACATTTTAGAAGGTTTATTACCGTTCTTTTATTGGATGATTTTAATGGTTTTGAAGATATTATACTTGCTATTTTAGCAAAAGAGAGAAGAACCGAGATCAAATTCGATGTAATTTCCACGTTTTAACATAAATGAGTTCTCACCTGAAAAAAAAAAATTGCTTATGGAAAGAGTTGAATGAAAAATCATTGTTTCTAAGTCATTGTAAAGTAACACACTTGGTACCTTATATTGGTTCTGTCTTACGTTTCCAAAATTGTAACACATGCTGAACATAGTCCTGTAGTAAGGCAGAAACTTTTGTGTTCCCTCGCAAACTCTATTGAGAATATCACTTTATCTACTGCCATCTTCGTAGGGATTACTTGTTGAAACTGTCCAAAGAAGACACATATCGTCATTAATTGTAAATCGCAGTGTGGTAGTAAACATCATTGTAAATGTTAATTAATTCACTTGTGTTATTGGCCATGTTATTTTTGCGCATAGATATATTACAGCTGGTCATTCGGTTCAGCGTACGGTTGTTCAAGTCCTCTCATTGGGTTTGAAATTAATGCAAAATAACGTTAAATGCACATTTCTGATCAGGATATGAAAAACTCCTAATAATAATAATAATAATAATAATAATAATAAGAGTAATAATAATTTGGACACGCAATGGAATTCATAATTATGTTATGGACGAAGATAGACAAATATTTAGGAGGTCATCATTGATTATTTATGTCACTCCGAGTTAAAATAATTAAATGTTTGATAATATAAGAGCACGAGGGCTGTTCTTTAGCGGAGCCGCTCTCAACTAGGGTCATTTCCACGACGCTCAACTTATAACATTCTCTTCTTTATTGGTTGTATTATACCAAGCTGTAAATATGTTTCTATAGTAGCATCTTCAGCTGCCAATAAAATCCTCTTTATTTACTAAATAAAGTTGTGTTCTTGATACCATCCTGAAATCTAAATTAGACATTCACTACATCATCGACGAGGCAGCAATTATTAAATGGTGGCAGCGGTGGATAATAAACATGGTCTAACGGTAAACCATTGCTTTAGTGTCCTGATTTTTACAGCCTTTTATTATCACTAAAGCTGCCAACGGGTACGGAAAAGCCACCATATTGAGCCAAAGATAAGTAGGGAAAGCAACACCTTTCTTATAATGGTGAGTATTAAATTCCGAGGAAAGCTATTATTCACCTACGGAGAAATAACTAGTATAGTTGACAGATATGTTTCTGTACTTATTTCGAAACTATTTTAGGGTTATAACGGATCATAAGGACCTTATCTGATTATTTAGTGTGACACCAGTTGGAGTTTGGTTAGGTGTAAGAGTATAATTACGAAGTTATTCACAGTAGACTTTGTAATTTTTTACATTTTGAGTAAATATCCTGTACTTTTTTACATATTAATTCTGAGACATGACTGCAAACCAAGAAATAAATTATTCAAGATGTGACTTTAGAAGTTTGTCAGGTAGTAACAAGGAATTTCAAATTTCCACTATAATCAACCCAATTTGACATTTACATATTAGGGTTATAGTTTGCAATAATATAAACTATTAAATAGTAAACGACTATAACAATGGCATTACAATTTGGTATGAATATGTCGATTAAAACATAAGAAACTGTTATAACAGAACTGTTTAAATAAATTATACAGGCACACAAAACTGATAGAACAGTAAGTGATTAATAAAGAAATATCTTCTTATTTCATAGAACGGAGAGTCAAATGTATAATTTTGCATTGTTCTCTGTACGAAGACATGATATTTTAATATTGTTTCGAAATTTTAAAACAAGATTTACATCTTTTATGTCTCGAAATAAGCTGTCAAGGACATAAAGTTAAACTATTCACTGATTGGTAAATGATGAAAAGAGGCATTTCAAAATGTGGTGTTTTTCAAAAGCAAAATCAAATGGGGAAGGGCTTAAAACAGCAATTTAAGATAACAAACACTTCGGAAGAAATTTAGGCATGGGTGTTAACTTGATATACATTTTGGGGCAGAATTATGTACTAAACTATTAATAATATATTTAGTGATATTAATAAGGTAGACGTCATTTAACCACAGAATGGTACAGATTTTTTCAATTGCCAGAAAAGGGAATAAACAGTTAAATTAATTTAAAATTTGAAGAAAAGTAATGGTAGGTATTCTGTGTCTTACCTACTGTTTTCTGGCAAAATGATGCGTCGTAACTCATTGCTACCATACGTATGGTCAAGATTGTGAGGATATAGACTCGTGAACAGGCGTTCTGGGGTTCAAATCCGGTACTCCCTGACTAAAAGTTTGTTCCTTCAATCTCATAACTGACAAATGCCAGCGAGGAACTCTAAAAGGCGAGTGTTAAACCATGGCCGTGGTTTAAACCCCTGAATCAGTTGTTAAAACGAGGTTTCCGCCAAATCACAAGACATGGCTTGTATACGTGTCGAAAAAGTGGAGCCATGGCAAGGGCAGGTCTGAGGTGGTCTCCACAGATATGGGACCGCTTTACAGCAAAAAACCTAATATTCGCAGATGCTTTAACTCGTTGCGTTTTACTTCGGTCTATTTCACCGACATTTTATATATCTGAAATTCCACTAGGCTGAGCAACCTCGTTAGCTTCACATATCATGAGACTAATTTATTACTTTTGTCAGATGATCAACTATAATCATTTCCTATCGATTAACGTTTAATTGCTTATTATATGTAACAAAGGAATTCAGACTGATAATTATATGCTGAGAGCAACAGTTACCAAACTGTTCTAAGTGTATGAAGTTTTGGATTACGTATAATTATTTTCTTTATATTATTCCAATCTAAAAGTGCGTTATTTTACGCACGTTTTAAATTTCAAATTTAAGCAGAAAGCAAACCTCATTTTCGTGATAATGTATTATTTATGCAGACAATCAACTGTAACAAAGATATATATATATATATATATACGTTGGTTACACCACTTGGCATTACTTCAATACGAGATCTGCATTTGGTAGGTACTTTTGTTATTCTGTCATTAGAGCCACTTTGTGGCTATTTACTGGTAAGTTATAAACGTTTAGGGCTCTAAGCTGCAAAGCGCAATTGAGGGATGTTTTTTACGAGCAGAGGAATGCGGCCGCAACTGGAAGGACGAGCTGAGGGACATTGAAGTTAAAACTCCAACGATCCCAAGAAGAAGTCTAAATCTCGGTTGTCTGGGGCACTCACATCTGAACGAAATATTTTCAACACTTTCAAATATGGATCGCCTGTGGAAGTTTCACCTATTACTTAAACTATTTCTTAAGGATGCTGCGTGTATGTGTATCCACCCACCCTACATTTTTACCCAATTAAATATCAATCTTATGCCATAGGTACCTGTTAATGTTATGATCAATTGTATTATGCCTGATACAATGTATGCACTAAGGGAATTGAGACTGATAATTATGCGCTGAGGGAAACATTTGGCAACTTGCTCTAAGTTAATTAATAAATAACTCTCGAGTTGGATACAATAATTCATCTGTTATTAAGAAGGGAAAGAAATATTCAAATATAACACTTATTTGTTGAATGTTTGTAAACATTATATGAGTCATATACACTGATGTCTAAGAAAAATAAGTTTACCAAGAAAACTCACTGATAAATGACAACGTTAATCTCTTGCAATTCCATGTAATTATTACAAACTTTAGGTCCAGGAATATGTGCTATGTCATTGCAAAGGATAAAACTACTTAATATAATATTAAGTTAAACGTAAATGTATTTTATGATAGGGATTTAGATGTATGTATACAAGTGGCTCCATATCAATAAACGCCACTGATTGTAAAGCTATTTGAATTAATATTTGCTCTAATTAATTTCTGCAACAGCTTTCCATGAATCAAGCAGGCATGCGAATGTGTGAATGGTACAATATTGAACCACATACTAATAGAAAAAAAATCAGTAAACAATTTTTATGCAAGAGTATCCCAACATATCTTGCATGTGTTAGAAACCTTTAAAGGAACGTCTTGACTAGGCATGAACAAAATGTGTAGAACAGAAAGCTTACACAATTCACAACTCAGTGTTTAGGTTCCAGAACTTCAATTATGAATTTGAACTGTATTGCATATTCCATCTCTAATAGTATATAACGTGCCTGCAACTAGAGAAAATTTCATATGAGGTTCACTAATGAGAACACAATTGTTTTGAACCCTCAGCATTCATTTAATGTAAACTGTGACCTCTTTAGACTGCATGCAGCAATCAGTTACAATAGTAGTTCTCATTTCTAATGATCTGTTTAGTGTTATTATTCATGATAAACCATACACTCTAGATTCCAAATGTATTTATATACTACATTCTGGATATAATCAGCAGTTACACCTTCTAATCCTGGAATGTAAATAAGATTTAAAGTGGCGAAAATGGGAATTCTCGTGACGCAGAGCTTCAAAATATTAAAATTACCAGAGAGAATATTCTGAATTAGTAATTCTAATTAGTGTTTTCATCTTCAGAAGTATTACATTAGACACTTTTAATCTCTGGTCATATTCCAATTCAAGCATAATTACTGTACTTATAAAAACTCAGATTAATAATTAAATTACCATTCTGTATAATATTCATATAACTAAATGCATTGGGTCTTTGTTTAATTTAACCCAATGCACCCCTCACCAAGCAAGCAAACCAATTAGCAAGAACAGCAGGGGCTGACATAATATGCTAGGTATGTTTATAACACGGTACACACTTTACCTGCTCCAAATACAGTTTCACTAGGAAAATGGAGACAATATAATAATTAAGGAAAAGCTCTTAAAAACAAGGAACTTACTGAAGACGTTGTTTGGAATCTGGACAAGAAGGGTGGATGTCAACTTCATTGTAGACATATTCCTACATAGAAACCATAAACAATTCTTAAATTCAATATATTTCGCTTCTTGTTTTTGTTTTAAAACATAATCTTTTGCTGCACATACACATATTGAAACTGAAAGGCTAAAAAACTTGTCTTATATTAAAAATGATCATTTTGATTAATATTTTTCTTTATAATCCAGAAAGGTCCTGCTACACATTTTTCTCCTGAAACAAATAATAATAATTGATAATAACAAATAATAATAGAAGTTATGTATTTAAGAATCATTTTGTTTATACAAAGAAAAACTATCATGCTCTAATGTGTTTAGTCGTTTCAGTTATATCTTTGGAAAGCATCTAAAAGAACAGACAAAATACCAAATGCTTAAACAACAATTGATTTTAACATTCACTTTTCTCTCTGTAGCATTTCCATTTAATAATTACATAGCTCTAAAAAGTTAGTCCGTGATTAAATGGTTGCCATTAATGAATCATAAATAGTTACATAATACATAACTTAATAGAATTGCAGTAAGCAAGATGCATGTGAAATAATTTTCTGGATACTGAATTTTGAAAATAACATGAATATATTGAACATGCAACATTCACGCTACAATATTCAACTTTATCAAGTATAAAGTAAACAAAGTCACAGGAAATATTATGAGTACTTAAAATATTGGTCATGTTGTTTCTGCCAATTATTAGTAACCCAACCTTAAAACTATGTTGATGCCCTTTACTAAATTCTCAGCCATGTAAACATTGTGGTATTCTCTAGGCTAATTTTAGCTAATGATTGTACAACTGCAATTTATTCACAAATGCTACTTTGCCGTTTTAATAGTTCATCTGAAAAATAAAGATAGAATCTTAATGTAAATAAGGATATTTAACCTCTGATTTATTTATAAAATCATTAGGCATGGTCAATGCAAATGTAGGAAGCTTATGCATTTTGCTTGGTTTAACCTAAACTGTGGTAATGATGCTCCTTGCATTACTGAATTCGTGCACGAGCTTGACTCTCCTGCATCAGTGTAATTTAAATATCCTCGAACACCCGACAAGACTTTAAGCAAACGCTATTCATTCTGTAGAATAAATCAATTTTATAGTATTAGCTCGATCCCTTGTAGCATTAAAATTGCCTATAAATCTACAAACAACTTATTTCTAGAGTTGTGCCATACTGTGGTACTACAAAGCTTTAAGAATTGTTTTTGGTCTTTAAGGTTCAATAAAGCAATCGATTTATACCGAAACACATCACAAACACTGACCTTTTACATGCCTTATATTACCTGATGGACTGGTTTTAAAATGCATCTCCTTTATTTTCCGTAATATTATACCAATATTTGCATTTGATTTCATTACCACAGGTTAGGTATGGTTTTACATAGTTATTTATCACTTAGACAGTAATGCGAATCATAACTTACCATTTTCGGCGCATAATATTGATGAATTTACGTTCCATCTTACATAACCACAACTTATTAATCCTCGCTGCATTTTGAAATGCCATTGTGTTTTCGCCTGCTCAACCGGTGTTGCCAAACGTAAAATCAGAGACACATAACAACCAGCTTTTGACTATTACTTTAACCTATGCTACTTGCTTATTTCGCTTCTACTTACAAGGAAGCAAGCAATAAGACTATTTCTGGTAATTTTTTTCTCGATTAGCATGAAGTAAATAGAAGCATAAGCTTTTCAACAATAATTTGTTGCAGAGAGGTAGAAAAAGTCATGTCAATGTAGCACATCAGATTTTTTGAGGAAGGACCTTTGTTTAATTTTTACTTTCTCTACACTTACTATGTACATAGTGTATAGAGAAGGTATTGCATTCCACCAAAAAATTCGATACCGAGATTTCACCGGAAATACATGTTTTGAGACCCCCTTAAATTTTTCAGAAAAAGGGCCGTGTGTGCGTGTATGTGTGTGTCTGTGGACAGCATAGCTCAAAAACGAAAAGACCGTTAAGTACCAAACTTGGTATTTAAGTTTGGTATCTTCCAAGGATGCGACACGAAGATTTTCAAGAAAATCCCCCAACCCCAACTACCCTTTACATGGAACTTTTTTCGAAAATTTTGATTTTCTCAAAAATAGGTCTAACGATTTTGTTTAAAATATCGTATATTAAAGATATTTACCTGACAAATAAAATGCATATCTTTAATTTTCTGGGAATAGCCTCTGAGGACTACTTTATTTTGGATGAATTTTACGGTATTTTGCATAACTGCTAAACCGTAAGAGATAGACAAAAACTTACTCCACAAAAATGTAGAGCACTTTAAAACTCACAATTTATGTAATATGCATTTTTTCGTGCAGTTGATCTTTTTTTAGACATTCCTTTTTTTTTGGTTTCAGCTTTGAAAAACATACAGGAATTTATCAACTCCTGTCCGTACAAACAAAGGAACTTCAGTCACATAGCAACCAGTTTTTGACTATGACTTTAACCTATGCTACTCCCTTATTTCGCTTCTACCTAAAAGGAAGCAAGTAATAAGATTATTTAGCTAATGTTTTTCTCGATTAGCATGACGTAAATAGAAGCATAAGCTTTTTAACAATAATTTGTTACAAATATGTAGAGAAAGCCATGTGAATGGAACACATCAGATTTTTTTAGTTTATCACTCATCAACCAAACCAACCACAACCTACAGTTCCACCTTAATCTAAAGCAATAATAAAGAGGAAATAGATGGTAATAGGGACTGCGCTATCACTGATGAAGAAGCTAGTCTGCCATTTTGTTTATATTTTAGGTATTTGCCCCAGGTAGCGCCTCGCTGCTAAGAGAATGCTGTAAAGCCCCGAACAAAAAAATTAAAGCTTTAGGAAGCTCAAATACTATTTTAGGCTCTGTCTTCACTCAGAGTTCAGGAGTAGACGGTTGAATGATTCAACGGCAGATGTAGACCTATTTTTCCTGCTTCCAAGCACACCTCTATGATTACTGCTTTATGCAAGCGGACGTAACCACTGTTTCCAAAGACTATATGCTTGAGAGCATAAATAAACAATTTTAACGGATGAAAATTCCAATCAGGTTGCATACAAAATGCAGCCGACCATAGGGGGTCGTTTCCTGCATAATATTTAGGGACTCATCCGTTATACGGCCCTCGTTTCGGTTGATGATATTTGCGTAGAATGGCAATTCCAAACTAAATTGTTACCTGGCATAAATAGAGCAGTCGCGAACGGCGGTTAGTATTTTCATTTGCGGAGAAAGGCTTGATTTATTTGTAATGAATATAAGATTGGATAGTTAGAAATTATACTTTCTCATAAAATCACAGTGAATATAAAAACTATCATCAGCTGGCTGAAAAGGAAGTAATGATCTTCTAAACCAATTTGTATGAATAAACATTTTTGGAGACTAAATGGCATTTTTGTTGAATAGTAATTATGTAATTGTTTCGTTACATTCACCTTCGAAATGTTATGATTTTTAAAGCGCTAAATGAATTATTCCAAGTGCTCTTTGCAATTATGTCAGCATGAAGCAATTATAGTGTACAAATTTGCACTGCTAAACTGAAGTCCACTTAATGGTATTTAAAGGAGAAATGAGCCGTGAAATTATGAAATTACAGGCTAACAATTTAAAAAATATTGTGAATATAAGAATTATTATTAAAAATGTAGGTTTCCATTTCTAAAACCATTTAACTCCATAACTAGGTTATGTTATAAAGGACCCACTATATATGCAACACATTCAATTAAACTAATTCATTTTCTACAATCAAGCTTTAGTCTTAAATTGCAAGTGTTTCATTTTCTGTAGACTACACACAAGGTATTAATACTGTTCTTCTTTAAAAAGCCAAAGCCCAACTGAATATTGATATGAATAATGTTAAATTTTATTTCTTATTTTGTTTAACTATGGTATCTGCTAAACTACAGAAAACTTATAGTTATGTTTGTGTATATATTTATTAAAACAGAAATGGTTAGTTAGAAAACGTATACTACATAACTTGCAGATAATATCGTATTTTAATGCTGTTTGAAAACAATCCCCGGATCATCTGTCAAAAGGAAGCTTTTCTGCACTAGGAACATTCATGACTTTATTTAATTATGACATTATTAATAGCAAACAGACAAACACAAAACAAAGAAAAAACACAAGAAACGAAGTTCAGATCTTAAACTATTTCAGATGCTTGTAAGTACAAATTGTAGAAGAAAATTGTTTCTGTATTCTTTCTTTTAAAATGTTAAAAGTTAGAATATTTATAGATATTTTCTTTCTACAGATATTTTAATCGTGATGGTTTATATTAATTTTAAGAAAGGATTCCAGAAGTTTATTTGTGAGAATGTTAATAAAATTTCAGTTAAACAAAGTAATTACTGAGCATTCACAGATGGCTAATTTATAGTATTCTGCCCCTTGCAAAGCTGTACTTTGAGAATGAAACTTGGGTTTTCTAGAGTTAAATTGATGTGTTTGTCCCTCATTATTCCTCTCTATCCCTCTCTGTTTACACACACACACACACACACACTAAGTATCCCAGAATTCGACCGCACAAATTGAGAGGATTGTAGAGGGGTCCTAAATAAACATTTTAAGATAAGAAACCTATAGGCTAAAGGTTCTAAATTATTTGCTACAGCATAACATATAGTACACGTTAGCACGGCACTGATCAAACCGCAGTGGACCGTGTTGTGAACATCAGATTTTGGAGAGGACAGAGCCATCACACGTCGCACAGTACCTGCGGCGGCGACGAAGGTCATGGGCTGTGCATTCGGCAGTGAGGCTGCGGTAGCCACAGTAGTGGCAGCGCGATGCAGCACAGCAAGCTTTTTTTTTTTTTTTTTTTTTTTTTTTCTTATAAAAACAGTAACGGAGTCTGATCAGGACTCCGGTACTGCATCCCTATTTACATTTCCCCCCGTAGGTTTTACTGATTACTGGTTTGCTGGTTTTACTGTTTCTTTTACAAACATATACACATTGCACAAACATATAAGACCCATGCCCAAGGCGGGACTCGAACCCACGATCCCCTGCCCACGAAGCACCAAAGCGAGACGCTTTGGCTTCAGCGGTGTGGCCGAATGCACAGCAGCGGCGACAGGGGAGCTGGCGACTAACTCTGCTAGCCTCAATTGCCGGTCCCCATGGCCACGCTCGCTAAAGCGTCTCGCTTTTGTGCTTCGTGGGCAGGGGATCGTGGGTTCGAGTCCCGCCTTGGGCATGGATGTTATATGTTTGTGCAATGTGTATATGTTTGTAAAAGAAACAGTAAAACCAGTAATCAGTAAAACCTACGGGGGGAAATGTAAATAGGGATACAGTACCGGAGTCCTGATCAGACTCCGTTACTGTTAAAAAAAAAAAAAAACTGTGAAAAAACATAAATGAGCAAACCGTCAGTCAGGGCTGCCGTGTAGTCAGCTGCGTCTGCAAGTTCCAGGCGGACCAACGGTGTTGGGCCTCTCGAACTTGTGATACGGGAAGCCCGTATCACTGAGGGACATTGGTAACGAAGCAGCTGCGGTGATGAAGCGGAGGGGGAGGTCCCGCGGAACTCCCCGGATCACCGCGCTGTGCCTCTCAGGAAGCACAGGTTGGGTGGACTGCGGCGGCGGATCAGTTGGAACGGCGGTGGCTTGTAGAAGTTGAGCCGGTAGCTGTGGATCCACTTTAGGAGTGGCTGTGATGACTTCCGGTGTGGAGGTGGCCAATGTGATACTTGGTTTGTGGCCGGAATTTGTGTGGGCTGCGGTGTCTGTGCTGATGGAGCCAAAGGCAGCGTCGGCGTCGGAGCAATATCCGGTTCAGAGGATGCGGCGGTAGATGGTGGTGAAGATGGCGATGAGGCAGCGGCGACCGGCGTTTGCGCTGGCGGTTGCCCGGCAAGAGCGGGAGCTAAAGCCGGGGAAACCGCTACTGTTCTTTGGAGATGTCGGCGGCGACTCGTCCGGTTCCGGTGAGGTTGCGGCGGTAGTCTTCTTCTTGCGGCGACCTTTCTTCTTCGTCATCTCGGCGACTGTCTCTCCTAACCCCTTCCTGAATGCAGGCCGTCGCGCAGAGCAACCTCAAGGTTTCCGACCTCGGCGAATTCCATTCGCTGACGTCTGGGGGTCCTCATGGGCACGGCGGTGACGGCTGGATACTGTGCCGGTTATTGGAGATGCCAGCAGTTGCTGACGCATCTGCCGGTCTTCATTGCCGGCGGCTGATAAGTACCGGGCCTTACATCTATGGCGCCACTATCGTATAGTTTAACTCTGGACTAGCTTGTTTAGTTTTCGAATAACAGCATTTTAAACAAGACAACTTTAGAGTTTTCACGAACATGGAGGATTTGGAAAAACGAGCAGTAATTAAATACTTCCATTTGAAAGGCTTAACGCCTAAAGAAATCAAGGAGGAAATGGACAGCATATTGAAAGTTTCTGCCCCTTCATCTACATCTTTATTAAAAGATGTGTTGCATAGTTTAAGCACTAGTGATGAGCCTCGCTCTGGACGCCCTATAGAAGTGACAACTTCAGAGATCATTGAAAAAATTCATCGTTTAGTACTGGAAGATCGCAATTAAAGTTGTTTAAGAGAGCGGAGGCTATGAACCGCGTTTGTTGACACCTGATCAAAAGTTGCAAAGAAAAACTGTTTATGTTAAGAATGTGGAGCTCTACCGTAAAAATTCCACTGAATTTTAAGACAGCTTATTGCCGTGGATAAAAATTTGATACATCCCTACACTCCAGAAAGTAAAACAGTCAAAACAATGGATTGCGCCAGGTGAACCAACTCCAAAAAAGGCAAAGTTAATTTTGTCAGCTAACAAGGTTATGGCGAGTGTTTTCTGGACGCACAAGAAATTATTTTTATTGATTACTGGGCACTGGTGACCACTGCAACGTTTGAGTGATGAGGTGAAAAGAAAAGGACCTCATTTGGCAAAAAAAAAATAAATAAATAAATAAATAAAAAAAAATCTTGTTTCATCACAATGCTCCGGCCCATCGTCCAGTCATTGTGATGGGAAAAATGTGCGAATTAAAGTTCGAATTGCTTGAATATCCACCTTATTCGCCAGATCTAGCACTCAGTGACTACCACCTGTTCCCAAAACTCAAAAAATTTCTTGGAGGACAAAGATTTCCAGCAACGAGGAGGTCATTGATGCGGTAAACAGCTATTTTGAGGGCCTTGATAAATCGTACTACAGAGGTGTTTAATTAAACTAGAACACCGATATGATAAATGGATATTTCTGGAGATTATGTTAAGAAATAAAGCAAACATTTTTTAAAGGATTTTTCATTGAGAGGCTCGGGACTTATCAGCCTACCCTATATATATATATATATATATATATATACCGACACACACATAAACACATTCCTGTGAAGGAATGATGTGAGTGATGTGATACTCAGATAAGATGGAATCCAATAGCTTTGAGTTGCCCGACTTTCATCTTTTCACGAAAACCCCGGAGAAAAGCCAAATCGTGCAACTTATCCTAAACGAGATTAAAACTCGGGACCCTTTGAATGTGAGGAAGATACGTTACCTCCATACCACAGAGGGAGAGGCGGGCTATCTGCGTGTTATGTACTTTCAACTATTAAGATTTAACAACATAGTACATTTATTAAAACAAACTGACTACGCAAGTGGGCTTGGAATGCCTCAGGGCGTAAGGAAGTCCAGAAGGATAAAACATATAGTGAAAATGAAATATTTTTGTTTAAATCCCCAAGTTTTCAGCTTAGAAATGAGTGGATGTGAGAGAATTGCTAGTTAAAAATATATTGTAAAGCAAATGAGTGAGGAAGGAAAGCAGTGAAATAAAGCAAGGTAAACAATTCCAAAATTAAGTACATAAAGAAAAAAATAAAATTAATAAATAAGCATGTATTGCTTGTCTTTTCATTTTTTTCATTTTCTTCTAAGAGTTTTAGTATATGAAGTGTACTGAGATTATGAATGTATGTTTAAAAGAACCCAGGACCCAGACAGCTGAGCTCAGAACCACCGGATAACTGGTCGAATCATATCATGTTTACACAATGGTGATGACAAGAGAACAACATTTGAACACTTCTGTACTTTTAACTACCTATATTTAAAAGTAATGGATTTGATTAAAATAAGCAACGTCAACTACACGTTATGATAGTCACTGTATCCAATATATAGAAATAAAAAGCATGATTACTGAGGTACAATCCCAGAATTAATATTAATGCTATGCTACTAGAATTTAGGAAAAGGACAAATAAAAGAATCCCATGTGTTCTATTCACATGACTTTCTCTACATCTCTACAACAAACTATTGTTAAAATGCTTACGCTTCTATTTACTTCACGCTAATCAGAAGAAAACTAGCAGAAATAGTCTTATTACTTTCTTCCTTGTAAGCAGAAGCGAAATAAGACAGTGTCATAAGTCAAAGTAATAATCAAAAGTGACTGAAGTTGCTATATGACTGGTTCCTTTGTTTGTATGGACAGGAGTTGACAAATTCCTGTATGAGAAAAGTATGTTTTTTTAAAGCTGAAACCAATAACAAGGAATATCTCAAAAACGGTGAACTCCATGAAAAAAAATGTATATAACATAAATTATGTGTTTTAATGTGCTCTACATTTTTTGTGTGGCAAGTTTTTATCTATCTCTTACGGTTTAGCAGTTATGCAGAATTCCTTAAAACTCATCTAGAATAAAGTAGTCTTCAGAGGCTATCCCCGAAAATTCAAGAATTACATTATGTTAGGTAAATAAATATGTTTAATATACGATATATATATAGTTTACTTCATTTGTATAGCCCCCTTTAACATCAATGGTCATATCGGGGGCTTTGACTTATGAAACTGTACGCTCAGAACATTAGGTTAAACTTTATATTACTAAACACATACACATTCACTCCAGACTCTATGGGGGGATAGGGAATAATTCCTGTTAAAGAAAAATTCCCCACCCCAGCCAGGAATCGGGTGAGAAGTCAGGTCGCTGACCACTCGACTACGGAGGCAGTCTATACGATATATTAATCAAAATCGTTAGAGCCATTTTTGAGAAAATCAAAATGTTCGAAAAAGGTTCCACGTAAAGATAGATTGGGATGGGGGGATTTTCTTGAAAATCTTCGTGTCGCATTCCTGGAAGATACTAAATTAAGTACTAAGTTTGGTATTTTACCGACTTTTCGTTTTTGAGTTATCGTGTTCACAGACATACGGACACACACACACACACGGACTTTTTTCTGAAAATGCTTTTCTTGGATACAGGGGACGCTAAAACATATATTTCCGGGGAAATTTCGGTATCGAATTTTTGAGTGGAGTGCAATAGCTTCTCTTTACGCTATGTACATAATACGTGTAGAGAAAGTAACAATAAATCGGGCATGCTCTATTCAAATGACTTTCTCTACATCTCTGTACAAATTATTGTTAAAAAGCCTATTCTTCTATATACTTAATGCTAATCTAGATAAACATAAGCAGAAATGGACTTATTAGCCTTCTTGTAAGAAGAAGGGAAATTAGGAAATCCACTAAAATAAACCGATAGTCAAATCTTTTAAAAGCTGTTTGCTATGTGGTTGAAATCCGTTTCTTTGTATGGAAGTTGACAATTACCACATGAGAAAATTTGAAATATTTTAAAAATGAAACAAATAACAAGGAATATGTCACAAATGGTCAACTTCACGAAAAAAAAATGTATATAACATAAATTGTGTGTTTTAAAGAGATCTACATTCTTTGTGTGGTAAGCTTTTCTCTATCTCTTCCGGTTTAACAGCAATGTAAAATTCAGCAAATTTGATCCAGAATGAAGAGCTTTCCAGAGGCTATTTCTATAAAGATCAACATACACATTTTATTTATCATATAAGTATATTTAATATACGTATTTTAATCAAAATCGTTAAGCCATTTTAAGAAAATCTGCATTTTCGAAAATCTTTGCATGTATAGGGTAGGTTGGGTTGGGCGTATTTTCCTCAAAATCTTCCTGTGCCTTCTTGGAATATACTGAATTTAAATATCAAGTTTGGTATTTTATACACTTTTCGTTTTTGAGTTATCGTGTTCACACACACACACACACACACACACACATACACACACACACACATATACCTGTTTCTAAAAATGCTTTTATTTGGATACAAGACACCCTAAAATGTGTATTTCTGGTGAAATCTCGATATCGAATTTTTAGGTGGAGTGCAGTACCTTCTCTACTTACGTACCATACATTACGTAGAGAAGAAAAAACAAAAAAACAAAACAAAAAACAACTAAGTTTTATCCACCAGATTTTAAATTCCGGTCCATATGGGAAAAAAATGTTTATGAAGATAAATCAACTGTTAAATTTCTCAAGAATACCAGAATACGAGAAAATAAATGTTGTAATCCTATACCGCTAGATGAAACCTGCTTCGGAATTCCGGCCATTAGTAGTAGGTACAGCTACACAGGAAACCTACCTGTTCCTTGTATGTACATCTAAGTTTTTTTTTGTCTTTCTTCCATCTGAAGGTCGTCAGAGAAAACCTTTAATTTTCTGTCGATGTTTCAAAATGTTCTTTAGTATGAATGTCATAAAATATAAATATCTAGTTCTTGTGTAGGGAGATATTTTATTAATTACATAAATGAACGTTGAGTTCTGCGACGGCGCTTTCTCTTCTTCATAATCGATGCTTTAGCCTGTAAAAATAGAAATAGATAGATACATTTGTAACACTTTAAGAATATCTGGACAACTAAAGGAAAATGAAAAGACGAATCACTTGTTGCGTCTCCGGAATCCTCACCAGCATTTCCTGTGTTTCTCCGATCTCTTTTTCCTTGAATTTTGTAATAGTATGCTGCTTTCGGTAACCTACTTTCATCCATTCTTAATACGCGGGCTTT
This sequence comes from Hymenopus coronatus, assembly GCA_030762935.1. Taxonomy (NCBI): domain Eukaryota; kingdom Metazoa; phylum Arthropoda; class Insecta; order Mantodea; family Hymenopodidae; genus Hymenopus; species Hymenopus coronatus. The sequence goes on from CM060890.1 coordinate 17,217,257, forward strand.
CCGGTCATTTCAGAGCTCTCTTATTTCCTCTTCAGTACCATCATCCCGTATACAGGCTGTTTCGGTAGCTTGTGTTCTACTGTATTTGTATACCAAGCCAGGTGGCTCAGGTGTTTCGTCTGGGACTGGCATTCAGGAGGCGACGGACGACCTCTTTGACCCATGGGCTTTTGGAGGCTTTTCCCGGGTCCCTAGGCGAATGCTGGAGAGGATTTTTCATTCCTCTGAACTTTCTGTCCCCTCATTTCATACCAGCCGGTCTCTTTCAGGACTATAAGTGTCGATGAGGATGCGGTAGAGGTGCTATTTCGTAGAGGTAATTGCGCTCTGCCAATACAGCTCTCGACGGCGGGATGACATTGGTGGTTGTCTGCGGACTCAGGTGGTCTATCCGGGACTGAGTCACTGGCTTCTGGCGCTCCCCGCGTACAGATGAACTGCTTGTCAACTGTTACGGACCCTCCACGACGGCCTTCTCCCTATCCGTATGTCGCCGCCCTCAGAAATTACACTCATCTCATCCTTCACCCAGGGGTCTGACGTACAATAAGCCCACGGCTGCAGTGTGGAATACCCTTCCGTAACATGCATACATACACACGTGCGTGGGCGCACACACCCACACACACGCAAACCCACACTATACCTATGTGATAATACCCTGGACTTGCAGCCACTCAAGAAATTAGAAACACCAATGTGTTGCAAAACTTTATGTTGGTTTCCTTGCAAATTTTATTGTCAATGTGTGCTATTAGTTTGCATTTGGCTTGACATTTTTTTCAGTTTATTTTCTGTGTATAAATGTTATGTAGCTAATATTGCATTCTAAAAGTTAACAAATTTAACAATTTGAAATAAACGAAAGCATATATAGATATATTACATTCACTATCGTTTATTTTGATACAACTTCTACAAACTTTTTCTGCGAAAGTGTATTACTCTGCCGAATACTATGTCGGTATTATAGTAGTAGAGAAGGTATTGTATTCTACCCTGAATTCATACCAAGATTTCACCGAAAATACATGTTTTAATGTCCCCAATAAAACATTTTTAAAAAAGGTCCATGTTTGTCTTTCTCCCTCTCTTTCTCAGTAGTGTGTGTGTATTTGTGTGTGTGTGTGTGTGTGTGTGTGTGTGTAAAGCACAGCTCAAATACCAAAATTGGCATTTAAGTTTAGTATATCTTCCAAGGATGCGACTCGAAGATTTTCAAGAAAATCCACCCACCGTAAGTTATCCTTTACATGAAACAATTATATTTTTTTTCTTTCTAAAAAATGGCTCTGACGAGTTTGATTGAATTACCGCATATTAAACATATTTCCATGACAAATAAAAAGTATATCTTGAACTTTCTGAGAATAACCTCTGAAGACCTCTTCATTCTGTATTACTTTTATATAACTGGTAAACTCTAAGAGATAGGAAAAACCCTACAATACAAAAAATGTAGATCTCGTTTAAAACACAGAATGTAGAGTTATCCATTCTTAAGATATTCCTTGTTACTGATTTCAAATTTAAAAAACATGAATGTGCCATTCCTTTGTCTTCTGTTTTATTCCTGGCAGTGCAAAAAATATCGAATTTCTTCCAATGACATAACAACCAGCTTTTTAAAGATTTTTATATATTACGTATATACAATATTGCATAAGGACTTTCCTTATTTCCCAGCTACTTATAAGGAACTAAGTAATTAGGCAATCTTTGTTAATGATTATTTTGATGAGCAGTAGGTAGATAGAAGTATAAGTTTTTATAATAATAGTTTGTTTCAGCATAGGTAAAGAAAGTCAAGTAAATGGAACTATGCTGGGTCTTTATAATGATATTGGGCTAGAAATTCATATTCTTTCCACGACATCAAAAAGAATAACGACAATACTTGAAAAGTGGCAAATTATTGAAACATCCAAACCAATAACAACGGATATTTTGGAAACGGTTGATGCCAAAAAATTTACTTGAAATAAATTATGTGAATTAAAAATAAATACATTTTATATATAAGGTACTTTGTTTCTGTCTCTTTTAGTTATCGATTTTATAAACTTATACAAAATTCCTTTGGTATGAATGCGTTTCCCAGAATGTCCATCATATACATTTTATGTTTCATAGAAATATTTTAAGCATGTGATATTTTAATAAAGTCAAAATTTTTGTATAAAGGTAAATTGTGGTGGAGATTTAATAGAAAGTCCTCATGTCACACTTGGAAGATACTAACTTTAATACCAAGCCTGGTATTAAACCGACTTTTTGTATTTTATATTTTTATTCTAGGGAAAAACAGCTTCCCATGCAATTAATGGGTTGCCAAAACAACAAGGCATTCCAAAACAGCATAATTACAAACTAAAATTACATAGACACATTTAGGGTTAACAATAGAAGTCATAATAACAACCATAAAAATACACATGAAGAATTAGTAAATGATTAGATAGGCACAAAACGTTATACACAAGAATATGAACAACAATGCATTGTAAAAATCTGATGTGTTCCATTCACATAAATTTCTCTATATCTCTGCAACAACCTATTGTTAAACGCTTATGCTTCTATTTACTTCATGCTAAACGAGAAACAAATTAACAAAAATAGTATTATTACTTGCTTCCTTGTAATTAGAACTGAAATATGGGAGTACCGTAGGTTAAAGTGGTAGTCAAAAGGTGGTTGCTATTTGACTGAAGTTCCTTTATTGGTATGGACAGGAGTTGACAAATTCCTGCCTGAGAAACGTATACGTTTTTCAAAGCTGAAACCAAAAAACATGGACTATCTCAAAAACGACCAACTCCACGAATATATATATATATATATATATATATATATATATATGTATATATGTATATATACCATAAATTGTGTGCTTTGACGTGCTCTACGTTTTTTGTTTGGTAAGTTTTTGCCCATCTCTTAAGGATTAGAAGTTATGCAAAATTCCGTAAAATTCACCCAGAATACTCTTCAGAAGTCATTTCCAGAAAATTCAAGATATACATTTAATTTGTCAGGTAAATACGTATCTTTAATATACAATATTTTAATTAAAATCGTTAAAGCCATTTTTGAGAAAATAAAAATTTTCGAAAAAAAATCCATGTAAAGGGTAGTTGGGGATTTTCTTGAAAATCTTCGTGTCGCATCCTTGGAAGATACCAGACTTAAATACCAACTTTGGTATTTAACGGTCTTTTCGTTTTTGAGCTATGCTGCCCACAGACAGACACACACATACACACAGACGGACATTTTACTAAAAATGTTTTTTTTTTTTGGATTCAGGGGGTCACAAAACATATATTTTCGTAGAAATCTCGGTATCGAATTTTGGGGTGCAATACAGTGCCTTCTCTATACACTATGCATTTTGTAGATATGTATAGAGAAAAATCTGGTGTGTACCATTCACATGACTTTCTCTATATTCCTGCAACAAATTATTCTTAAAAAGCTTATACTTCTATTTGCTTCACACTAATCTAGAAAAATTAGCAGAAATGGTTTTATTACTTTCTTCCTTGTAAGTAGATAGGAAATAAGGGAGTAGCACAGGTTAAAGCGATTGTCAAAAGCTGGTTACTATGTGACTGAAGTTCCTTTGTTTGTATGGACATGAGTTGACAAATTCCTGTATGAGAAAAGTTAAGATTTTCGACCCCGAAAACAAAAACAAGAACAAGGCATATCTAAAAAATTGGCAGATCGTAAGAGATAGACAAAATCTTACTAAACCAAAAATGTATATCTCGTTAAAACACAATTTATGTCAAATAAATTTTTTATGGAGTTAAGTACTTCCAAGATATTTCTTGTTATTGGTTTCAATTTTAAAATATAATACTATTTTCAAATAGGAACTCTTTTTATGTTTTTCTTTCTCCTGATCTAACGCTTTGAAACTCCCCGAAAAAAATAGAAAAAACTCAGAGTGTGTTTGTATGTTTGTAAAAAAATCGGGAAATGGGTTAAATACCAAACTTGGTATTAAATTATTGTACATTCTAAAGATGCTACACGAGATTTTCAAAGAAATTCAACTTCCAAACTCCTTTACAAGGCTAATTTTTCGAAAATTGTGATTTATTGAAAAATTTTGTATTTTTTGAAAATCTACATATCGCTTCCTTGCAGCTCTGTTCGCCTTCTAAGTATAACGGAAAACCCGGAGGAAAATCTAACTCACGTAACTCACACATACCGAGATTCGATCTCAAGGCATTTTGAATAGGAGCACCAATGTGATAAGTCGGAATTTCCAAGCTATCATATAGCACCATCTCTTAAAGGATTTTACTTTTGCTTAAGCCTAATGTACTCCCTATTTCCATTGTTATGTACAAGGAAAAGTAATTATATGTGATAAAGATATCTGAGTAAATGATTTAATTTGATTAACTGAGTGAATAGAAGTAGATAGAAGAATAAACTTTTTAAAGAATGGTTTGTAAAGAATATTGCTATATACAACCCCCGTTTCCTTAACCTAAACGCTTTAATTAATAATAGCAATAATAATAATAAATCAAAGCATTTAGTGAAATTACACCGGTTACTACAAATGAAACAGTTAATAGTTGACACTTGAATTTGTATTAATACGCAGTGATTGACATATACCTATCTAAATCAATAAAACAACCTAACACATTTAATTTATCTGGGTATTAATTTAGGTTTCCATCTTGAAAATGTTATTACTGAGAATAATAATTTCTGCAGTTTTCAAAATCTAGCCGCTATTTAATTGATGTTGTTTGTCAATAGTTGTTTGCACATTGAAAGTAAAGAATTTTGTTAAAGTAAAGATTTAAATTCTAGCAACGCGGAAACATCTGCACAGAATATCGAACGTGCTGGAAGACAGACGGACGAACAATGCGGGTCAAGGTACGATATACATTAGCGCTATACGGTTCCTCAAATCTAGGAGATAAAATTCCTTGAAGGTCATGGTGGGTATTAAAATTCGACTCACAGGTTTAAATGAATCCAAAAGGAACATTCAGTTGTACGTAATAGTGGTGTCCGCAAGCGAGGTGTGTTGAAACACTGGCAAGGTTATATAGGAACCTATTACTCCTGCCAAGTTTCAACACTCTTAACGGATTCCCAAAGCCCCTTTCGGAACTCACAATATTTACTGCATGTTAACCATTGTGGTATTTTAATAACCACTCCGTTATTTTATAAATTTTAAGACATGCTTAAACATTTCAAAATTAATCTTAAGAAAAATTAGAAAAGTTTTGAACTTCAAAATTCCTTTCTCTTTCTTCAAAAGAGCAAGAGAAACGGACATGTGTTTGCGATTAGCCATTCAATTTTAGGCGTGAATGTCATATTCACAACAGAATTTCAAATTCCCAAAATGAGAACACTGTCATAATTTAAATATTCACTTTTTACTTTCTATTGTACGTATGTACAAGGTACATAAGGATAGAGAGGTATTCTATTCCATCTAAAAATTCGATATCGAGATTTTACCAAAAATACATGTTTTAGGATCCGACGAGTCCAAAAAAGGCATTTCCAGAAACAGGTCCGTGTGAGTGTCTGTGGACAGCACAGCTCAAAAACGAAAATACGGTTAAATACTAAACTTGGTATTTAAGTTTGGTATCTTCCATGGATGCGACACGAATATTTTTAAGAAAATCCCCCACTCCTAACTACCCTTTACATTGAACATTTTTCGAAAATGGCTCTAACGATTTTGATTAAAATACCACACATTAAAGCCATTTCTATCACAAATAAAATGTATATCTTGAATTTTCTGGGAATAGCTTCTAAAGACCTGTTTATTCTGGATGAGTTTTGGTTAATTTGGCATAACTAGTAAACCGTAAGAGATAGACAAAAAATTACCATTGTAAATTGAAATTTCTTGAAACCACCAGAGAATAAATGTAGATCTTGTTAAAATACACAAGTTATGTCATCTACATTATTTTCGTGAAGCTTACTGTTTTCGAGTATTCCTTGTTATTAATTTCATTGTGAAGCATTTATACTTTTCTCAGACGGAAGTATCCGTTTTTCTTTTCTTCTACTCCTGGCCAAGCAAAGAACTGATTTGCAATGACAATCACATAACAACAGCTTTTAAAACATTTGACTATCACTTTAGCCTAGTGCATTCCCTTAGTTCCAGTCTACTTATAAGAAACTAAGTAATAAAATGCTGCTAATGTTTATTTCGATTAGCATGATGTTGAAAGAGGAATCGTAGTAATCCTTAATACATTTTTACTTTCTCTATACGTACTATGTACATAGTGTAAAGAGAAGGTATTGCACTCCACCAAAAAATTCGATACCGAGATTTCACCGGAAATATGTTTTAGAGTCCCCTGTATCAAAAAAAAGTATTTTCAGAAAAAGGTACGTGTGTGTCAGTGTGCCCGTGTGTCAGTGTGTCCGTGTGTCCGTGTGTCTGTGAACACGATAACTCAAAAACGAAAAGTCGGTAAAATACCAAACTTGGTATTTAAGTTTGGTATCTTGCAGGGATGCTACACGAAGATTTCGAGAAAAATCCCCCCACTCCAAACTACCCTTTATATAGAACTCTTTCCGAAAATGTTGATTTTCTAAAAAATGGCTCTAACGATTTTGATTAAAATACCATATATTAAAGATATTTACCAGACAGATAAAATGTATATATTGAATTTTCTGGGAATAGCCTCTGAAGACGTTTATTCTGAATCAATTTTACGGAATTTTGCATAAATACTAAACCATAAGAGGTAGACAAAAACTTACCACACAACAATTGTAGAGCACTTTAAAACACATAATTTATGTTATATACATTTTTTTCCTGGAGTTGATTGTTTGTTAGATATTCCTTGTTTTTGGTTTCAGTTATAAAAAAAACTTACGCTTTTCTCACACAGGACTTCGTGAACTCGTGTATATAAACAAAGGAACTTCAGTCACATAGCAAGCAGCTTTTGAGTATCACTTTAACCTATGGTGCTTCCTTATTTCGCTTCTACTTACAAGGAAGCAAGTAATAAGACTATTTCTGCTTTTTTCCCCTCGATTAGCATGAAGTAAATAGAAGCATAAGATTTTTAAAAATAATTTATTGCAGAGATATAGAGAAAGTCATGTGAATGGAACACATCAGATTTTTTAAATTGTTCCAATTCAGTTATGTCCTCTTAAGTAAACAAACCTGTGGCATGCAATATTTGCTACAATTCAGCAATATGCAACAAAAATGATAAGTGTTTTTGTATCGTATGCCACGTGTTGCACATTTCTACCTTGGTGTAATCTCAACTTTAGGATTCATGGCAAAGCATTCTTCTCATTACTCAGCTATTGACTCTTTCAGTATTTACATGTTTTCCATTCTCGTAATATACGCGTGCATTGCTATTATAAAATACATGTGAAATGCTTTACAAGATCTAAAAAAGAAAAGAAAGGAAACAAAAGCAAAGGGTGAAAAATTGAAAAATCTTTTGAAAAATCTTTTGAAAAATCTGCTTTGCAACTTCCAGACATAATGTTCAACATAGCTGTGATCTAAAACTTCAGATATTTTTAATGTCCAATTCTCTTCTAGGTAAAGGAAGCAGGAGAATTATTTTAATACAACCAAAAATTCGATGTCGACATTTCAGCAGAAAATACATGTTTTAAAATCCTTGAATCCAAAAACTAATGTTAGAAAAAGCTGTATGTGTATGTGTGTCCATATGTTTTATCCATGGCAAACTCTTAAGCTCAGGTATTGAACCACATCATTATTGTTAAATATTATCTGAACTTCAAAGGTAATGAAGGCTATTAACTGTAACGCATAAAGTCATATTGCCTTTCAGAGCATAATTAATATTTTGGATGAAATCTTTTGAAGAACTTTCCCCAGTACACAGAAAAATATAGTTTCTATAGTTTTATATATATTTTATAGGACTATAGTTTACCCACAAGAAACATTATTTTGGTTTAGGATTAAGGGTAATATAGTTTTTCCAGACCAGGACTAGTATTCTTGTCCCCCTTAGAGATTTGTAGATTTGATATATTTTAATAGGTTGGTTCATTTTCTTCATATCTAGCTTCTATCACATTTGATTTTTCATAGCTCAAAATTTAAGAATCAATATATGAAACCCAATGTCGAAGGAAAATTGCAATCCATAAATTTACTTTGAAGTTATAAATTGTATTATATAAGGTTATTATTATTGAAAGATTTCACAGCTTTAAAAATTATGATATGTTCTTCCCTTCATGAGATAGTATTCATACCCCTTTTCTTATAGATTAACACAGTACAAATTTAACAGATTCTACTTGATTTCTCATGCTAAGAAAATTTCCAGAGATGTATATTTTGATACTGATAGCCGTTTTCCTAAGATTTACAGCTTTACTGCACTCATTAAAATATACCATATTGTTTGTACTGTTTTATACTTATACATATATTAACATAATTTGAGTTATCTCCTTCTATTCTAAGGAAAAAGATTATAGCCTCAAAGTTTATAGCAAAGAAAACAGTAATAACAACTGGCAAATAAAATAAAATTAGATAAACTGGTGGTATACTCAGTAGAAATTCCAGTTATCAGGACTGCAATCAAAGTTATTAAAGGAAATGAATTACAACGTCAAACAATTTTTTTCAAGCCCTTTGTGCTCCTAATGTTTATCTGCACATCTGATATGGAGAAAGCACCTTATCTTCTGGAGATGGAAATGAAATTTTTCACATATCAGGGCATAAAAAACGATATGGGGATATAAGTTATGTTTTTATTCCCTGGTTACATGGTAACTAAAATACCAGGTAATGAAGTGCTAGACAAAGAAAGTAGTTATTAGAACAGAAATGCGAATTCCAATCTACGACATATAAAACGATTTATTCATGAGATATATGATGAATGGAAGGATGAAATTAGGGATGAGAAAATACAGGTTAGCAAGGAGAATTTGTTACCTTGGTTCCAAAAATGTAATATAAAGGGGACATTTTTAACATGTTTATCATAATTAAGTTAAATCATTTCTTCGCTTATTTGTATAAAATATGTGTTAAGCAAAACTGTTATTGTTAATGTGCAGAAATACCTAATACCTATAGATCAACTCTTACTGTAAAATTCATGAACTCGAACTTTACCAACTGTTTTCTGTTAAAATTACAAAAATTATAGATATACTTCAAGTACAGTTTTCAAATATACTCTTCTTGGGCTCATTAAACATTTAAAAAATAAATTATAACAAGTGTTAAATAAAGTATCATATTAATGTTATCATTAATTTTATGTGCACAATAAGATGTTAAATGAAACAAAGCGTTCTAAAAGTGTCTTTATATAAATATAAGAATGTTTTAATCCATTATTATAATCAACAAGGTTAAAGTAAATAAACTAATATCAATACTATTATTATTTTTAAAAACACATAACTTTAACTAAACATGCACATTAATCTCACTATGTATAAAATAAGTAGGATACGAAATTATTTGCCTTGATGAAGTTTAATGCAATTATTGCTCGCTTTACATAAATCAAGAATTGTGTTTTGGAGTTGTTTGTTCTATTTTCTATATATAATAGACAAACTAGCTGCCCTAGATTGCAAAGATCGCTTTTTAAACTGGAAATACAATTTAATTTCGTAATTTCATTGTACCTCTCCAGCTCTTTTATTCAATGATCTAGAAGCTCTTAATGATGAAACTTCTCCTTTATTCCTTAAGTTGTGATTTCGTACAGCCCGTACTAATAACGAATGAAAATCGCTCAATATTCATTGAAAATGGATGCGGAAAATTGGAGAAACGGATGATTCCAAGTTCAGAAAATGCTGCATAGCTTTTAAGTACCTTTTGGTGTTGAAACAATCATCCATGGGAATGGTCGAGTAAGTTATTAAATAATCGCAGTATTTAATCACATTTTACATCTTTGTATCTTATCTGTGGTTCCAAAACTATTTAATAACATAAAGACTACATAGTTTCCAAATAATACAGTTACATATAGTTGAGGCTGGTGTATTTTAAGATTAACTACAACTAACATAACCGCGACCATTGAGAAAAATAATCCCAATCGTTACTTAATGCTAGGTGGAAACGATTCTATCTGCTAATGAATGACCTTGATTGTTACATGAAATGAACTAAAAACATTTTTCTACTTGAGTGTATTAAAATGTGATAGTATTGATATCGGTGCGTATCGCAGATTCGAGTCTCTTTTATTTTGTTGTCTTAGTTGATAATCATGACTCCCCTCCTACACACACTCACACACATACACACACACAATTCTTTGAATAAAATAGCATTGGTCTTTCATTACATGGATATACACATCCATCCATCCATCCATCCATCCATCCATCCATACCTGCCTGCCTACATAAACACACGTATTTATGCACTCACAGCAATTATCTTAATTACATATTCTCTAGTGTAACAACTAGGTACTATTTTCTAACCCCGGAATGTTCTCAACTCAAAATCAAATCCAATTCGCAAGCACGTTCGTTTATAACTAGCTCCAAGATGTTTGAATTAAATACAATAGCTACTATCCTTTAACCTTTTAGTTATTGTTTGTTTGTTTTTGTAGTTTAATGTCCTTTAACCATGTTGGTCATATTGGACGATGAATGAAATTGGTGAAATGTTGCTCAAATGATCTCAGGCTCCATGGAGCTTACAGTTACTCAACATTCGTCTTCTTAGGATAAGGGAAAACCCCGAAAAAAACTTATCTGGGTTACTCACCCTAAGCGCGATTCGAAGTCACGACCTGTTGAATGTGAGGCAGACACGTTACCATCACACTACCTAGGCGGGCCTTTAAGCATTCTAGTTTCGTTTCGCAATCGGCTTTCCCTGCCCGTATTTGTAGGACTGACACTCCCCTAGAACTTACAAGCCAATGCCTAGGGTTCAGAAGCTTGTCGGGGAGCCAACGGCACGAAACTACAGCCTGTTACGAGGGTCGATCCGAGCCAGGCATGAACAAGGAGGTGGATGATAAGAAATTTAAACGAAATTGATGATTGGAAAAATGATGATGAGCAATCGGTCGAATGAGTGGCGGGGAAAACCGGAGGACCCGGAGAAAACCCACATGCGGGCGCTTGAGATCGAATCCGGGCCACCTAAATGGGAGGCTAGCGGTCTAGCCCCTCACCCACGGCGCCGCCCTAACTTTTTTTATGGAGCTTATGACAATATAGATCTTTACTTGCTATTCATAAATGTTTTCTGAAACTATGGAACAGGAACACATCAAAACATTGAACGTCAGGGGAATTTTTAGCTAGATTATTATGTTTACGGCAAGGAGATATAAAAACTGATTTGCTTGCTCGTTTGTAGCTGTTTATGTTTCAGAATGCAATGAACTACTCTAAAATCACACACAATAATAACTTATTGTTGTTTACTCACTAGATTCACAACTTTGCAAACACATTGACCATGATACCAACCGTAATTATGTTTGTGAAGGGAATTAATACTTCTGAATTCCAAATATATGACTAACATTTCCATATCTTCGCTGCCTTTTATATAAACTTATTTTCGAAACTTTGAGTATTTTAACTTACGAACTGGCATATCTTGCGTAAACAGGAGGGAGCTTTGTTTATCAATATTGTGAGATCACGCAAGAGCCCTAGAGCTGGTTGTGAAACGCGAGATATTGAATTGCTTCCGGAGGCAAAAGGAGAAGATTCCACTGGGAGCTTTGGCAAGGTTGGCGGCAAGGTTTAACGCCGGCTGTGACGTGTTTTGTAGGGGGGACGGCCCTGGTAACCTCGTTCTTCACTCCAACAGTCAACTACGTAATAATCAAGAGGCAAGGCGGGCGTTGCAGCGTAGCAGTGCGCTGCAGTGTGTTACCATTCTACACCAGCGTTGAAGTCTCCATGAGCGCCGAGCACTTAGTGTGGCTTTAGCTGTTTCGTGGTTCCATTGAAGGCATCGGTTAACAATCGTGGAGTTGTCTTCCGTTACGAGGTTTCCACAGTATTGCTCGTTGGTCGGCGAATGTGAGTCCGGGGCTTCGAAGGCTGGAGGAATAATTCTAAATGTGCTTATATTAAACCCGCAGCTGTTGATGACCATGAATACAATGGGTAAGTACAGTATGTATATTGTTGCTAAAGTAGCAGAGTCAATTTTGTAGCTTTGAGGCTAATTCTGCAGCGGTAAAGCATAACTAAAACAGCTGACCCTTATTTGGAAGTAGGCAGTGCTATAAGGAATAAATGAATACATTTCCTTTCTTATACCTCATGCAGAAAAGTGTTTTAATTAAAAGATAGAGGAGACGTCTATCACTCAGGAGGCATTTCGGAATATAATTTGTTGCCAGGACGAAACTTTCTGCTTAAATTATTTCATAGCGTTTTTGTCTTAAGAAAATTGTGTCTGGAATTATTTATCCAATTTATTTGTTTGGTAGGCCTGGAGGTTAGTAGGACAATTAAAAGTTATGCATAATAATTGTTATTTAAACTTTGGCGTGTACATGCCCTAAATAATGCACTATTTAAGATATGTAAAGGCAAGCCATTGTAGCCGACATTATAGCTAGACATTACTGCCAGAACAACTTTTAATTAATAAGTTGTAATAAAACACGGATACAAAACCACAATAAACTCCCCCCTTAACTCGTTCCCCCTCTCACTCCTCATATACACGCAGTGTATGCGTATTAACAAGTATATTTCAAACGACCGTAGTTTAAAATGTTAAGCCTGAGGGAAGATCTATTTAGTTGTTTGTTTTGGGTACAAATTCATTATGTTTCCCCGATTACGACAACATGTTTTACATAAGACGAAAAATATTGTTTAACTTTGACTTGACTATGTAATGCCTAAAATTATATATAAATACATAGATGGAGTGACAGATGGAAGAATATTTTAGAACCTAATTATCTTAAATCAGTAGACCACTAAATATATAAATTACATAGATTAAGCAATTGCAACGAGAAATACATTTAAACGTTTAATCAGCTAGCACAATAATGTAGAGTGAAAAGTTAAATGTCATTTAAGCTGGTAATTAGAAAAATAAGAAAATTAACATATAATACCTTTCTTATTAAAATCCTTTAAAGTAATATTCAACGTATTAAATAAGAAGACCCTAAAAAGTAAAATTAACACCTCTAATGCGTCCTGAACTAGTTTCAGGAAATTTGCAAAAATAACTTAAGAGCAACATTATGAATTTGAAATTAGTAACTAGTTATTAATTTTTCGAGTATTAATCCTAACCTATAATTGAAACTTAAATTTCAACTATGAATGTTTTTATTTTAGTTTTCGAAGCCGGGATGCCAATTTCAAACCTGTATTAAGCATATGGCTATTCAATTACCTTGCCTTGAACGATGTTTCAGATTTTTGTTGTTGTATTTTTAATTTGATCAGTTTCCACCTATACCTACTCATAAATGATTTTCTTCTGCTGGGAAACTTGATACAGGGTGCATTCGGTCTCGAGAGGTCCCTGGGGAGGCCAATTGAGAGTTACTTGAGGAAAGAGTAGCTGTTCCTGTTTTCGTAGACCGCATTAATCTGGCCGGGAGGGACTTGGGGCGCTAACCACGTTCCACCCTCACTTATCAATGACACCTGTAATAGGTAGAGATGAGGTACGCAGCGATTGGGCGATAGGCCTTGGCCCGGTTTCGGGCTGCACTGCAACGGGGTTTAATTTTAGCTTTTATATTTTTGTATTCCATCATCGCTAATTTGCCACGTTAGAAGCAACTTGCAAGGGTTTTAGGGATATATCTGTACTAAATAATACTGCTATTTAAGAGGAGATTTAAAGTTCATTTATATAGCCCCTTTACTCATTCCCTATGATGTTGATTAATCAGAAATATTGGTGGAGATTTTGGAGTACCATATTTGCACATACAAACTTTCATACATATCTGTACATACCTGGTAAATACTTGTGTAACATAAATATCTAAGTTTCTATATTGATGTTGAAAATATGGATAAACAGGAACATTTATTGCATAAAATGCTAAATTAAGCAACAAGTTCTAAATTCCAATAATGAGATGTTGAATAATTATATGAGTGGTTAATTTCTCTGTTTATAAGTAATGATTTATTATTCTTTTTCTGGAGCATTTTCAGAGGATATTTTAAGCTTATTATTATTGGTTATGTTTGTAAAATAAAGCTCTACTTTCATCCTCTGACAGTTAAAATTTCCATATTTGAATTTATACATACAGTTTGAATCTGTAAACAGCGTATTAATAGCTCATATAAGAGCTAGGTAAGAAGTATTGTAGGATTCTAATGCTGAGCATTAAAAATCAGAGATGTGTATGGTGATTGTACAGAATTTTAAAGAATGTTGCCAAAACAATGCTTATGTATGCATTATGCATAGATAATTTGAATAAACATCTTCACCAGATAAGTTTAATTGGATTTTATAACACAATTTAACTAACTATATTTTTCCGTTCATATTCTAGTATGAAAATGCATTCTGACTTAATACAATTAGAAATTGACGGAACTGATTTAATTTATAAAAACATTGCTACAACTTTTCGTGAACTGTATATCCCTTTTCAGGTTGGAAGTTATAGAAAAGGATCTTTTTACTTTCTCTTACACGTACTATGTACATAGTGTATATAGAGAAGGTATTGCATTACAACCAAAAATTCAATACGGAAATTTCACCGGAAATACACGTTTTAGGATCCCCTGTACCAAAAACTATTTTAAGAAAAAGGTCCGTGTGTGTCAGCGAACATGATAACTGAAAAACAAAAAATCTGTAAAATATCAAACTTGGTATTTAAGTTTAGTATCTTCCTGGGATACGACACAAAGATTTTGAGAAAAATTCCCCCACAGCAAACTAACTATTTACATGGAAAAGAATTCGAAATTTTTGATTTTGTGAAAAATGGCCCTAACGATTTTGATTAAAATACTGCATATTAAAGATATTTACATATATGGCAAATAAAATATTTATTTATCTTGAATGTTCTGTGAATAGCCTCTAAATACCTCTTTATTCTGAATGGGTTTTGCTGAATTTTGTGTAGCTGGTAAACCGTAAGAGGTGGACATAAACTTACTACATAAAAATGTAGATCACGTTAAAACACACACTTTATGTCACATACGTTTTTTTCGTTGAATTGACCATTTCTGAGATATTCCTATTATTTGTTTCAGATGTAAAATACTTAAACTTTTTTCACACGGAAAGTTATCAGCTCCTGGTCCTGCATAGAAATGGATTTCACCCACACGTCTTTTAAAATATTTGAATTTTGTTTTAGCCTAATGTATTCCCTTATTTTCCTTCAACTTACAAGGAAGCAGGTAATTAAGCAAATTAGGCTAATGTTTATCTCAATTATCATAAAGCAGATAGAAGAATATGCTTTTTAACAATAATTTGTTACAGCGATGGAGAGAAAGTTATGTGAATGGAACACATCAGATTTTTTTCTATGTGTTTCAGCTAACAATGAGTTGTATACCGCGTGAACACACCTATCTTCCAATTTGTCTGGTTTCCTTTATTCTCTCACATTCTTCTGATTCAAAATAATGTATTGCAGAATTATCTTTTTGATAAGCCTGTACCTGTATGTTTTACTTTTTGTTTCCCAAAAGAGGATGTCAGGTCAGGGAAAAAATAATATGGTAGTGTAGCAATAAATCTTACGCACTGTTTCGAAAAAAATTAAGGGAGATAGCATGATCGGAATATATTGAAGGGAAAAATATAAATATAAAAATTTTGATGTCAAAAACATAAAAAGGCGCACTCACTCACATCCTCTATTTATATTTGTTTCTTTCTCTCTCATATACGAGGCAGTGTTCAAACAGTGATATACGAGCAGTCCCAATGCTACAAAACGCCAAGGCAAATCACGTTAGCGAACTTGACCTCGAAGAATAGCTTTACTTTTACTAACATTCAAAGATAACCCTAGCCAATTACCAGGTCTATTACGATTTTGCTTTTATTTAATTTATTTCCAAATATATATATATATGGCTTCTCAATAATACTTGGAAAAATTCTGAGAACAAATTTCTCAAGCCAAACTAAAGAAGGGAAATATAATGTAAACATATGTCCGGAAATACTCCCTTTTCGGAGTTATTATACTGAAAAAACATTTTGCAATGCTACATTTTATTTGTTCTCATCTGTATGTTCTCAGCTCATAAAAAGAATCCAAATGCATTGAAATTCAGGGTCATGTAAAGAATGTATGCATGCTCTAATTAAAACAAATAGTTTATTTGTGTTAGTACAAACTTAAGGCCCATCCTCAGTAAATGATAGAGCTTGCAGAAATCCCCTCGGAATATAGTGATCAACGTTGTTTCAATAACCATCACCGTTGTGATATATGTTTGGCCAAAAACAGAAACTATTTTAAGAAGTAACTGTACAGGCTCAGAAAGCTTTTATTAAACCTCCGATATCTTACTAAGCGAAGTTGAGTTCTTGCAATATCGCCTAGAGGTGACAAATATGATGACTATGTTGGAACATTTTTTCGCCCTACCCAGTTCCAGCAGATTCTCTCCAGGAAAGTCCACACGCCTGGTGCCCTTCCGTGAAGTGTATGTAGAACCTGTCAAATTTGATGTGATAACATTTCCAGAAACACGGTGTAGTAACTGTACCTTAAAAGAAGAAGAAAGGTACTAGGAAATCCTTAGACAACACATATTTAACCCGGTATATTAATTTCCTTGTTGACATAAATCCTTGTGGATTTTCTTGTGTCTAGTAATAACAGCTATACGATACAATTTCCGTTAAGTTTAATTGGACCTTATCACATGAAAATATTCATCACAACCATCCTCATCTACAGATGCTGGGATTATTCACATAGCTCCATTCGGCGAATTTGATCGTCCTTATTTTATAGTAGTAATATTGGTACGCATTCTTTTCACTCAGAGGTTTCAAAAATCCATCGTATACTCGCACTGCTAGCCCCGGGCTCACAGGTTCAGATTTTCGAGGCAATATTGTAAGCATTTCTAAGGCCGTTACTGAAATTGTAGCTGTACGAACCTGTTAAATAGTGTTTCTTAAAATATATACATACAGATCGTTTTCGCGGAGAAAATCATAGATATTTCAAAGGTATTCCGATCTTACTTGTGCAAATTAACAAGTCCACTGTTCATTGTATTTTCAACGTGCAGGGTAAAAACCTTCCAACTCTGGAGAACTTTGGCGATATGTATATCTTTGCGTAAGCTGCCCATCCATTATTTGCTTCTTCTGCCTTGTTTACATGGTAGCAATGGATGAAGCGGTATACTTACATGTTTGCAATGGCGCAAATCCTTACGGTAAAATTCTGGCTAGATACCAATTTAAGATCAATTGGTTGCACCAGTAAGCTGAGAGAACATGCAGATCTTCTAGAAGGACTGTAAGTTCTTCTAGCATGTTTTATGCGCAAAATCTACAGGGACTTTGCTCAGAACACTCTTCCAGATCTTTGGCAGAATTGCCCGGCATTAAGGACAATCATTTGGCGTTTGCATGATGAAGCTGCAGCGCATTTTAATTATCTTGTTCGAGATGCACTGGCTGATATCTAATGGATAGTTAGGGAAAGACCAGCTTCACGGCCTGCAATTTCATCCTATATCAATCCTTTGAATTTAAAGCATATAAAGTAATTACCTCCTGCAATGAAAAATCCAAACAAAAAGATGCTTTATAGATGTATAATGGAAACATTAAATTATTCGAAAATGTTTTAAAATATTTGAAATGATGTGACAGTCGATTATCCGAGGATTTTATGCATGTGACAAAGAGAAGGATATTGTGAATACTTTATGAGTTTCTATGAGTTCAGACATTTTTGAACATTTGAACACTCCTTACGATCTAATCATCTCAAACCGTAACATATAATTTTAGAATATGACTTAAACAAATACTAAAACGAAGTACTTCTTAGTATATACTTGCTGACATTTTAATTTGTTGTGAAAAATCAATTCTCAACGTTTTTCCAAGTATTATAATAATACATACTGGATATTTTCGGTTTTTTTTCATTGAGATAAATGCCATCCTAGTTCATGAAGGCCAAATACGATCTAGGGTGAATGGTTTCTTCTACACTAGCCGTGTGTAAGACAGGAGTTGGAAAAGTAGAGTCAAACTGAAAAATTCAATGCCATAGCCGGGATTTGACAATAGATCTCCGGGTCTCCATCTAGTTGCTCTAATCATCGACCTATCATGACAACATGCCGAAATAGAATTGCATATCCCAACAGACTCGTGTTTTTCCTGGTAAATCACACAAGGAGATCTCAAAATATTTTGAAATGAAATACCCCAATGGCAGCTTACAGTGCGTAAGTGCTCTTGTGTCTTCCTGTGTGGTCTACGGGGAAAAACACCAGTTAGTTGAGGAATTTAATGTTGTATTTTTTTTTTTTTTGTAGTGTTTAACGCCCGCTTTAACTACTTATGGCACCGCAGGCGGTGACACTGGTGATACTTGAATGATGATGGAGCACCGGTGGAATGCGATGGCAGGGGAAACCGGAGTACCCGGAGAAAGCCCGCCCCAGCGCCGCTTTGTCCACCACAAATCTCACATGCGGTCGCTTGGGATCGAACCCCGGCCGTCTAGGTGAGAGGCAAGTGGTCTAACCACTCGGCCACGGCGCGGCCTTTAATGTTGTATGGAGATGTTGCCACGGTAACTCAGTGGTTAGAATAATTTAGTAGAGACAAGCAGATCCGTGGTTCAAATCCCGGCTATTCACTTTTTCAGCCTGACCCTGTCTTTCCAAGATGTAAAATCTTCTCCTGATTATTTGAAATATATGCCTGGAAATGGCCTGGTCCTCGGGTATGAGTATTTTGTTTCTGAAGGCTGTAGTTTCCTCATTTGAAATATACAGACAAGCACTGAAAGAAAAATTTCATTGTTTTGGTAGACTATAATACGTCTGCTTCTGTAGTATGGTGAACCATCTCTATATCCCACTCAAGAGATCCCGCGTTCGAATCTTGGTTAAGATGAGTTACCGGGATAATTTTGTTTCCGGTGAATGTCGGGTAGCTTAAACTCACCAATGTCGGGACCATTTGAGCACCATTTACTCAGTTCATTCATCCTTCGTCCGATATAACCTATCAGGTTAAATGACCAAAAGAAAAAAGAACTATGTTACGTATTTTGTATTTTCCATTTTAAGTATAAAAAAGTTATAAAAAGGAAAAGGGGCTGAATAAAATTTAAAATAGTAGTCTTCATCATCCCATACGTCTATCGATATTCAAATAGTACGAGACTTGTTATAAACAGATTTAAAACATTTTTAAATGTTTTGTTATCCTCCACAACTCTTTTCGGATAATGAGAATTTGTTTAGGACCTGTAGTTTAGTAGTTATACAGGTTATGCTGATTCTGTTTATAAAGAAATATGATTTATAAATTCCTCTGTAAAATTAATATGTATGCATATACGCGTTCTTTCTGTTTCAGTAGATATTTTCTTAATATTTACAGACGATTTATTAAGTTTTATTCCGTTGAACTTAACTTATAATTCAATAAATGAAAGGGACTTTGGTGGATTTTATCTATCAAATAGTGATACGTATTAGAATGTATCTAAGTATAACAATATGTAGTAGAATACCTATAATTAAGTAGTGTCTATCTCAAGTATTATTCCATCTGTTCGATATATATTCCAAAGTTAGATCGGTATTCCATCCGAAGCGCACCTGTTACTTTATGTTGAATTTCTAAACTACATAAAAAGGAAAACTAAAAGTTAAGGCCTCATTCACACACTGTGGCATATGTTGTCTTTATCCTTGAACAAAATTATTTATCTTACGTCTTTAGATTACCTAATCTAGAATTATATCTTCAAATACTTCGATTCTTCTTGAAAGAACAAACCCACATAAGATGCAGTGTGACCCAGAATCCTAATGACCAATTTTGTTACATACTTTTATGATGATCCAAGTCTGTTTTAAACTAGCAGGGATTTATCAAACATGTGCTTATTAAAGAAGATATGTATGTCAGATATGAGACAAACCTTACTTTACAATGCAGGAAATACAGAAAAACATTTAATATGCATCAAGATTCACCATTGAGAGTACATTAGCTAAATTTAAATAATGGATTATATTTAATTAGATTTAAATTAATTGTTAAAGGTATTATAATCTAACACTACAGATTTCTTCCATCCTGTTAATACTCAGCTGTGTTAGAGCATTTATGTATGTGTATTTTGCAAATACTTTTAGCTTTGTTGAACAAAGAATTTTAGCTTCTTCATTTTATGGATTCCAAAACCCTTAATTCAGCGTTAGCTTCCCCCCCCCCCAATTTTCAGCATATTGCTTTTTCAATCTCTTATTTCATTCTATATGTTTTAACTATAGAAGAGCAATTACAACGGTTAAACGATGAATAAACACGGTATCATTTTATTATAAAATCAATATTTAGACGTATACCTAAATTAGGCATAAAACTTATGATTTCAAATACATATTTACATTTCTATAGCTCCTTATATGGTCATATAGCTTGACTTTATGAAACAACTCAATGCCTATAGGTTTTTAACATTGGATTTTATACATTTTTTTTTCCAGTTCAAACACGCGCACATTCATTCTTACAGTCATACTTCCAGTCTCTGAGGGGGATTGGAAATGATTCTGGTTAAAGAATGGTTCCCCACCCTAGCCGGGAATGGAATCTGGGATCTTTGGGTAAAAGTGATCTCGCTGATCACTCATCATACATTTTTGTTCATACTTTTTAATAATTTTAAAAATAATTTACTTAAACGTTTTATGTTTTCGGTTTTCTTGTGAACGTGTTGAGTTGCCGAAACAGCTTTCTGCAGATAGCTGTTGTTTTAGGGGGAGAGCCTTTGGTCGTGGAGGACCAATTAGCAATGTTATATCTCTTGCTTGCTTTGGAGATTAATTAAGATCCTTTACTTTGTAGGTCAAGGGTGAAATTATGCTCAAATGAGCCCGGGGTTTCTAAAGTTTACAGTTATCCGACATCCGTCTTTTCAAGATAAGGGAAAACCCGGAAATAAACATTATCCCCTAATTCATCTTAACCAAGATTCGAATTCGGAGCTCTTGAATTTGCGGCAGACACGTTCCTCCCACACTAGGAGTAAATAAAGCCAAAGAGTCATTTAACATTTAGTAACCCCTTAAAAATAGGAAGATAAATTGGCAATATCTTACTTGAAAACAAATGATATTCTTATTGTTACTATCTAGCGACAGTTTCTACTTAAAAGATAAATACTACTAAAACTACTACTACTACTACTACTACTATTATTATTATTATTATTATTATTACTACTTCTACTACTACTACTACTACTACTAATAATAATAATAATAAAAATAATAATAATAAAAATAATAATAATAAAAATAACAACAAAGCAGAGCAATTCAATGCAACGCTAGTGCAAGTTCTTTTAAAATAATACCTTCTACCATCTCTTAGTGTACGGAGACATTGAATCCTCTCAGCCGAGTGTTTTCTAAACAGGACAGAGATGAAGAATCCTAAAGCTTAGACTGCCACTTGCATATGTTTAAGCCACATTTTCAGTGGTGTAAGGAATTAAAAGAATGTACTAAACTTTGAATGGTTCTTAATGAAGACCTGAGAATCGAAAATAAATGAGTCAATTCTTTATTCTCTATTAAATTAACGTGTTGTCTGCATTTCGATATGTGGCTGAACTGTAAAGTGGGTATCCCTCTTATTCGATAGAACTCTTGTGATATATTTTGTCTTAGGTCTGAATGAAAACTTTCTCCAGGATTGGTGATATATCAAATAAAAACTCCGATAGCTAGGACGTTCCAATGCTGAGTTTCACCTCATTCAAGAATTCCGTATAGAGCACGACCAAAATTGCTTTGAAGTATAGAGCTAATGAATATTTTCACATATACCAAAGCGCATGGTCATTTTGCATTTTTATCACTGCAGTCTCATAGATTAATTATTATCACGAAACTAGCCGGGAATCTCTATCCTGGATGAGTAAACTACCTCAATCATTTTAGAATTCCAAGTATTGCAGTACCAATAATGTAAATAGTTCAGTTCACTTATGTGCATTGTGAGATACAGTTTACTATTAATTCCTAAAGAAAACTATACTATTTTATTCCTGACTTCATAATTATGCACACTTGAAAAGATACGCCGTGGAAATTGACCAGTACTTGTCTCTTTCAATAAATGAAAACGGGCTATTCCTATTAAAGTTCCTTTAAAAGGTTTAAAATCCGTTGCACCGTTTGTTTATACGTTTGTTTTAACCAGAATGTTGGTTAAAAGGATTCCAGGTGTAGTACAGGTATTATGTTATCATTACTGTTTAAACCTTATTTATTATTCAAATGGTGGAATACTTCTGGAATTATTTCCTCGTATGTATGTAACACCGTCCTAGAAAAGAGACACATAATGTGTCAGTAACGGGCTGTTATGACGACAAGCATTTTAGTTTCCCTTTGAATAAATGTGACACTACTACCAAAGTAACGGTAACAATTGCTATACTCACTACATCAAGGGCATCTAACCTTAAACCTGAATGACTGGACAAACATTTCATATGCATAACACGCCCAAGCACTTGACATGTGGAAACGAGGTGTTTCTTTCAAGGTACAATATCAGTATCTGTATAAACGTGAGCTTATATAATCAGATATTATAGATATGAGCTCAAACATATGAAGTAAGAACTATATTTCTTACTAAGTTTGAGGGAAAAAAGCGATTTTCCGATTTAATAAGAGTTTTTAATGCATACAAAAATGTTTTCTTGGTTAAGAGACACAAGTAATGAACGGCTGATGTAAACAACTGAAAGTAGATAACACGAGTTGACTGAAGTATAAACTTGTAGTATAAGAGCTTTGAAAAGATAAACAGCCCGCCTCGGTAATGTGAGAGCGTGTCTCCTTGCATTCAAAAGGTCGAGAGCTCGAATCTCGCTTAGGTGGAGTTATCCGGATAAGGTTGTTGTTTTCCGGCTTTTCCCTTATCCTGAGAAGACGAATGTCGAGTAACCTTAAGCTCCATGGACCCCGAGATCATTAGATCATCATTTCATTCATCGTCTGAAACAAAAAAAAAAAAAACAAAAAAAACAAAAAAAAAAAAACTTATTTTAATCGGCTTTGTGGATTTTATATTTAAAATATAATTGCAAATAATACAGCGTTACTACAACTCACTGAAAGCAATAATATGATTGCATGTCGCTGAATAAAATTACATTTATGAATATAATGCAAATTACATATCTTTGTAGACCTTTATCGACTTTATAACTATGATTGGCAGCACTTGATCGAAAAATTTCCAGTGCACGAATATTCTAACTTGATTTCATGATGGAATTGTATTGATTGTATTAAAAATATACATGTAAGTTATTTAGCTCAAGTAAGTTATGGATATTTATATAGGTTACATTTTAGGGAGTTGATGAAGCTAACAACTTGATATATGTTTTAAAACAACCAAATATTTCTGTATAATATTATAAAAGCCCTATACTCTAAATCACACGACTTTCTTAAAACCTCTATAATTTATTTTAATACATGATATATAAATTAGTAATGGCAACTAAAATATATTTTACATATTTTGTTGTAGGTAATATGTAGCCTATAGGAGGAAAGAGTTTCAATAATATGCAGTATATACTGATTATATTATTATAATCTTCGCAAGGTTTCGCGAGAAAAAATCCTTAAAATGTGGATAATTTAAAATATAGGACAATTCAACAAACAACGGAGCATCCTCAAAAATAGTAATAAAACATCAGTTCTACATTTTAGCGGATTCTACATTAAGTTTTTGCCTTACTCTTATGTCCCTCAGGTAGACAAGAGTATTTAAAATTCACTTAGTATAAAGAGAATTTCACAGGATGTTTACAAAAAATCCAGTGTGCTCATTTTATTAAGCTTGTCAATATCTTAAACGTATTACATTTTACTCATATACGTACGTACAGAGGATGTTACTAGAAAATAAAAATAAAGCAAAAATGTTTTATATCGAAGATATAACATATTTCACCGAAATCACTATTTTGAGAGAGAGAGAGAGAGAGAGAGAGAGAGAGAGAGAGAGAGATCGCACACACACACGCGCGCGCACTGGTAGTTTGACAGATATATGTTGTGTAAAAGTTAAAAACATGGTTTCTTGATACATTTAAGAGATCTAACCTGCCCACTGAAAATTTTTGAAGGGCCGCGGTATTTTTGGGATCAGGGAACTTGAAAAATTATTTCCAATGAAATACGTGAAGTACTATAATTTATCTAACATAGGTAAACGGTATATAATATAAAAGAAATATTACATATATTGAGGTAACAATACAAGGCGTTTTTGTGTTCATTATTTGCACAGCATTAAAATGTGCAAGTTGTTAATATAAAAGTTCTTTTTCTATAAATTTTCTGTTAAGTGTTATTTATTTGATATTGTACATATTTTGCTGTAGTACAGAAAGGACAGACCTTTTGGGGGGGGGGGGGAGCTGATAGTTTAACCATCCTTTGACCTGGCAGAGCATATAAGTAAATGAAATGGTAGGTGAAATTATGCTCAAATAAGCCCGAGGTTCATAGAACTTAAGAGTTGCCTGACACTCGTCTTCTCAGGACAAGGAGAACCGGGTAACTCTTAAACGGTAATTTATCCTAACCAACATTGGAACTCCCCATACCACAGAGGAGGGCCGATATATAATTAAATAAGAATGAACTAATGAGAAATAAATTAATGGCACACTAAAACCAATAAAAAAGCGAACACTCGCACAGCAAACATTTTGATGAAATCTATAAGTTTCGTTTTTCTGTTGTTTTTTAGCCTAATGCTTAATCTGTTGGTGATATAAAATGAATTAAGAATAAACAAGGAATGCATAAAACTACTTTTATGCTCGACCATGCATAAATGTAATAATTATAGCCCGGTAGCTGCACTATTATAGGCTGCATTAAATTACACCGCTTCGTTTAAGCGCAGGTTTCCACCAATCAGAAGATCCAATGTAATAATTAATGTTTTCGCGTCTGCGCACATCTCGTAACGCTACCAAGCATCAACTGTTGAAAGTGCAACGATCGATTATTCTCGTATGTTCAATCGAAGAACAACTAGTGGGAGTTTAGCAAAATGTAAACGTCGGACAGGAGTGAAGTGAGATGTAACTTACACCGCCGGAAATATCTGGAAAGGCACACGATGTGACTAATAATTTAGCAGGAAACATGTACGAAACTTATATGCACAATTCATGGATTGGAGAAAATCAAAATGCATAACCTTATTTTCACGCGTAAGATAAGGTCAATATCTTCTTGACTAAAGCAAGCGTAGAACATTGAACATAATTTATAAACATTTTAATCTTAGCCACATAGTCCACTATAATGCTAATTAAAATGCTCGCATGAAAATTATGAATTTCATTCCCCTCGTATCGTAAACATACTCGTGTTTTAATTACAACCATTATACTTTCATTGCATAATATATTGTTAGATAATTCAAATTAGAGAAATATCCTGAATTTTAAGATGCCTTAAGCACGAGTATCTAACATTTGTCAAACCAACTATTTAAATATGCATTATTTTAATAAACAAACATCTTAGCTAATTTTTGAGAAAATGTAGTGTAAACTCTTCTGTGTAATCGTCATTTCACTTGTAAATTTATAACTTGAATTTTGATATTGTATATTGTTTGTTAAGCTATTTCTTATTGCTATATTCAATCAGTTATATGTGTTCTTGCTAAAGTTTGTAATTGTTAAGCTTTCCACGAGGCAACCTTACAATAAAGTAAGCTATGAAAATAAAATGTTCTCAAAAATCTTCTGTGGAAACGTCATTTACAAGAGCGGAACTGTTTGAAATTAATTTCCTTGCATCCTTAGAGGAAATATGATTTAAGTATGAGCTTAGTTGCGTTGTTCACATATAGAAAGACATACGCACACATTCACACACCTTTTCTAAACTCCTGTTTCTAAACTTCGGGTTTGCAATAACATTCCGAGCTTCAGGTTTTGGTTCGAGTTCAACGCTTTCTCTGCCAAAGAAAGAGACATAAAAAAAAGTATGGAAAATAAGAAAATTGTAGCTAAAAGGTTGGTTAAAAATTACTTATTATAGTATAAATTTAATTAACAATAGACAATCTAAGATATTGAGCCTTTTAATATTGAATTCATTAGTGGAAATTAAAATCAAATTCCTTATTTTAATTTATACTCAATATATGTTACACTTTTATTTGAATTCCAGTAACATTTTAATACACGTACATCACAGAAGCTTGAATGTAAACATAAACGACTACTTTGTTTACAAATCAAGGAAGAAGAAAGAAAGAGAGAAAGAATGAAGGAAAGAAAAAAGAAAGAGAAAGAAACACCAATACTTAACGAAGTTATCACGCATAATCCTTAACATATATATATATAAAAAAATTGAGAAAGCGCTTTATAAGGCAAAATGATTATTTGTCTTGGTAGGAGCTAAAATATATTTTCCGTTCACTGCTTTAGGGCTTTTAATTACAAAGCAACAGAAAAAATCCAGAAATGGGTATTAAACTTTGTGCAAATCCTGAAATCAACACGAAAAAATATTTCCCTTAACTTTAGTTACTGCAATATAAGATTATACCATAAACATTTATATAACTTTAGTTTCATTACATCCTCAAAATTTTGGAATTTCTGGAAATGCTGGAAACACTTATTGTTTCGGAGATTGGAATTTCCGTTTGTTTGCTTCTGAGATGTAGGTATATAGACCCTATCAAATAAAGCTTGTAGCAAATGATTTGCTTAAGTTTAAATATTTATAGTTGAATAGCTGCATTAATATGTTAAGTACTTTAAGGGGACAAAGCTTAGGTAAGCTTTGGAGCTTCAAGTTTGTTATAAAAATATATCGGCTTTTCTCGACTGCAGCACTTCACAGCAATTGCAATAACGTACGGGGCTACAAGAGATTGCGATCGGAGAGTATGAAGAATGAAAAGCTAAGTTTCATTGCAACGGCTGTAGCCATAGTTCCTAGGGTAAAGTATAACTAATCAACATTTTAATGTGTGATTATCCCACATTGTTTAGATAATATAACATATTATTCAATGAAAACAACAATACTCTGATTCAGCGCTAGAATAGGGTCAAATTTAAATTTGGAATTTATTGAAATTCTTAGGCTTTCACGGCCGGTGTCAATACTGGCTGGAGTATAATCCGGGCTTGTGGGCCGTGGTCTACTGGGCTCCTCCTTCTTCTTCCCAGACGTTTCGTCTGCGACTACGGCAGACATCTTAGGTGGCAGCGGCGAGGTCGAAGTGCTCTAGTGGACGTTTCAACTGCGACTGTACAAGCCGGATTATACTCCAGCCAGTATTGGAATTTATTGTTTCCAACCGTTATTCACATACAGTGTAAAACAGGTATTACATGATAATAATAATAATAATAATAATAATAATAATAATAATAATAATAATAACCACAACAACAATAATAATAATGATAATAATAATAATAATAATGATAATAATAGCATAATGCATGCATAAAATAGAAAAATAGAAGTCTATTTGTGAAATTTACTTCTAATATAAATTCCTCTAAGGTATAAAATATTTGATTCTTTAGCCATTTGTATACAAGCTTGAAAAACATTTTTTGGTGAAATTTTCTAAGATTTTCAAGCAGGGTGTTAAAAATTCGATCGAAAGTTTTAATATAGAGCGATATATTGCATTACAAAGTTGGGACATAAGTTTGTAGAATTGAAGAAAAAATTTTCATATAGGGGAACACGGGGCAGGATGGAACCCAGGTGCGAAACGGAACCCCCCTCCCCTATTTATTTTCTCTGAAAGTGGTGCAGGATAGCGGTGATTTGTGGAACTAATAAACAACAGCAACAGCTAGAGAGACTGTAGCAAGCGTTGGAGCGATCTTGTGTGAGTTGTGAGGTTCTTGTTAAATTTCTACATTTTGTTGTAAAAGTGTGACATCTCAACACCTAAGCTAACATAAATTGCATTATTTAAACATGATTTTTAAGTATATCTTTATAAAACATGAAGTTTCTACTGCAGTTTGTCATATTTACTATTCCTTATATCCTAGCCGTTTCTTGTTATAACCGCATTTTACTTAAGGTTTCCGCACGGGTAGTATGGACCGGGGCGGATTGGAACTAGGTTCCATTCTGCCCCGTGTTGTCAACTTATTGTATTATTCTTTTAAGTTCAAATTACGCTCCATTTAACATTATGCACTATACAGTTCTCGTGTTATATAATTATGTAAATGCAAGGAATGATTTTATTTATTTATAGAGTAATATGTATTAGGTAATAATTAATGTTATTACTCTATTATTATTTTGTTCCTATTACGTACTTTTAATAGCAAAGGTGCATTGTAATTGTGTAAATACAAGAAACAATTATTTTGTTCTATAATTAATCATACTAGTTTTTAAAACCATCATTATTATTATTATTATTATTATTATTATTATTATTATTATTTTAGGACTCTTAGGCTATTATAATTATGATGTACGGTACACATGATACACCGTAATTGTCTATACAAAAGGAATAATACTTAAATTAAACGTATAAGATAATATAGACATAACACACATTAATAATGAATAACATTATTACTAATTTATCGTTTTTAATTGTCAGATGGTGAGAGATTATGAGAGAAAGACTAATCGCCAAGAATGGTCAGAGGAGAGCATGCAGCAGGCTGTAGAGACAGTTGTTAAAAAGGAGATGGGTCTTAAAAAGGCTACTCAGCAGTATAATGTTCCAAAGACCACACTGCAGCGATATGTGAAAAAGTATGGAGAAAACGAAACTTTTGTTGGCCTAATTGACAAGAGTAAAGGAAAATTCAGTCCTGTGTTTACAAAAGAGCAGGAAAAGGAGCTGGTTAACTATTTGAAGGAAATGGAGAGTCAATTGTTTGGCTTCATTTTCGCTCTATTGCATTTCAATTAGCTCAGAGGAATAATTTGAATCATCCGTTTAATAAAAAGACTGAGTTGGCAGGAGAAGATTGGATGAAACTCTTTTTGAAAAGACACCCAGAGCTAAGTGTACGGAAACCGGAAGCAACATCTGGTGACCGAGCCATGGGTTTTAACAGACCTAATGTCAGTACATTTTTTGATCTTCTGACAGAAGTTGTAGATAAATACAAACTGACACCTGAAAAAATCTTCAACTGTGATGAAACAGGCATCACTGTTAACCCAAACGGACAAACAAAGATTATTGCTGCTAGGGGTAAACGACAAGTTGGAGTATTAAATTCAAGTGAGCGTGGAGAGACAGTGACCGCAGAAATATGCATTTCAGTTGTTGGTGCATATATGCCATCCATGCTGACATTTCCAAGAAAAAGAATGCAAAAGGAATTTGAGTTAGGTCTACCTCCAGAATCTTGGGCAGAAGTTCATGAAACCGGTTGGATGAGATCTGATATTTTTTCCAGATGGTTCAGAAAATTTATAGGTTTCAGCAAAGCATCAAAGGAAAATATAGTTCTAATACTAGACGGACACACCACTCACACCAAAATCATTGATGTTATTGACTTTGCCAGAGAAAATGGTGTTATAATGCTGTGTCTGCCTCCTCATACTTCTCATCGTCTGCAGCCTCTTGATGTTGCGTTAATGAAACCTCTGAGCACTCACTATGAGCGTGAAACAAGAACATGGCTCAGAACGAATCCAGGTAAGGTCAACACTTTGTTTCAAGTAGCTTCACTCTTCGGTAGGGCATTTGTCAACGCAGGAACGATGCGCTCTGCAGTGCAGGGCTTCAAAGCAACTGGTATTTGGCCTGTGAATATGGATGTTTTCACTGATTTAGATTTCTTGTCATCTGACCCCACTGATATCCAAATAAGGCCTATAACTCCTGAACAGAAGACACCAATTGAAGCTCCTTCAACACCAATTCCTCAAAAATCCTCAACTTTAAAGGAAACTGAACAGGAGGCAATGAATTTGGAAACCGTCATTCCATCTCCTTCGACTTCATTTCCTTGTGCTTCACCAGAAAATGTTCTTGCTGTTCCTAAAGTAGTGGTTCAAGAAAAACGAAAGAGGTCAAGGAATCGTGGGAGAGCAGTAATCTTAACGTCTTCTCCATACAAAAAAGATCTAGAGTCTGCGATTTCCAACTCAGGTTGTGCCAGCATCCGCGGTTAGACAGCAAAATCAAATGAGCATTATTGGAAAAGAAGACGTCTGCTTCTTCAAAGAAAACTGGACGATCCAAGAGAAACTCAGTTAAACCATCAAGAAACACAGGAGATGCATCAAGAGAGGAAGAGACAAGTGTACTGTCATGAATTTTACTCGAAATGAGTTGAAGGATGGGCATTTTGTTCAAAGTGTCACAAGTTGGCGCACAACTCATGCGCAGGAATAGACAGCGATGATGATGATACAGTTTTAACTTGTGAAGTTTGCAAACAGTAATTTGATTTCTAAACTTTAGGACAATTTCAACCTACACAAGTGGCATCATTTACCTATTACATATCGAAATTGTATAGGGTGGTCCATTCCGCCCCACAGCTGGGGCAGAATGGACCAGTCTGCATTTATTCGTTTTGTAATGTTTTGCTTTAATACTGCTATTGCTATAATTCTGAAAGTTTCATATTATTTTAATACTTGTTCAACGAACTTATATATCATGTTTATAGTTCTTTTTCTTTAATATTTAATTTCTTATAACATTTTGAATGTTAAGTTTTCCATCCTACCCCGGGTTCCCCTTATTAGCAAAGTTAGCTTCCTTTTGCTATTGAGATTATTTTATAAAACCTTTCGCAGACTACATATATTGTATGTTTTCCAAAATCGCACATTTGAAAGCAAAATAATCCCAACTTTAACTTGGCTTATTGGGAAAATCTGAATGCCGATAAAATCTTACCAACATAAACTGACACTGTGATGGATATAATTGTGTGGAGACATTCTAAAGATTCCAACCACTGCTAAACATGTAAGACAGCGAGTTTACCATAAAATACTTACTAACTGCAACACAGTTCATTAATAAGACATTACAACACCGTTATATTAATCGACATTTGTGGTTTTGCTATGAAATTTATAAAATTCAGTGTGCGTCCGTATTCTGTAAGGTGGCGGTCAAAGAAAACTATTTTATTCCAAAAAAAATCTAATACTTCAGATTTAAAAATGTTTCAAATACTCAACCGTAGGTGCATTATTATTACTTTCTCTAACCTATTATGTAAATAATGTATAGAGAAGGTTTTTTTTTTTTGTTTCTTTGTTTTGTAGCTTAACGTTCTTTAACCTGGTTGGTTATATCGGATGATGAATGAAATTCGTGAAATGATGCTCAAATGATCTCGGGGTCCATTGAGCTTAAAGCTACCCGACATTCGTCTTCTCAGGATAAGGGAAAACCCCGAAAAAAAACCATATCCGGGTAACTCACCCAAAGCAAGATTAGAACTCACGACCTGTTGAATGTGAGGAAGACATGCTACCACCACACTACCCAGGTATTGTAGTTAAGGTATACGCTTTAGGGTCTCCTGTATCCAAAAAAGCATTTTTACATTTTGTATACTACTATGTGCGCGGACGTTTTTCTAAAGATGCTTATTTTTTATTTTGGAGTCCCAAAACATATATTTCCGGTGAAATCTCCGTATCGAATTTTTGGGTACAATGCAATAGTACATAGTACATAGTACATAGTACGTATAGAGAAAGTAAAAAACCAAGGTTCGTGTATGCATGTGTGTCCGTGTGTCTGTGAACACGATAGCTAAAAAACGAAAAGTCGGTAAAATACCAAACTTGGTAGTTAAGTTTAGTATCTTCCAGGCATGCGGCACGAAGATGTTGAACTTAAACTATCCTTTACATGGAAAAAAAATCGAAAATTTTTATTCCCAAAAATGGCTGGAACGATTTTGATTAAAACACCGCATATTAAATATATTTTTATTGCAAATAAAATGAATATCTAGCATTTTTTGGGAATAGCCTCTAAAGATCTCTTTTATCCTGAATAAATTTTGTCTAATTTTGCGTAACTGATAAACCGTAAGAAATAGACAAAAACTTACTACACAAAAATGTATCCACAAAAGTGTAGATTATGTCAAAAAACACAATTTATGTCATATGTCTTTTCGTGGAATTTACCATTTGTGAGATATTCATTGTTATTTGTTTCAGATTAAAAATACTTAACTTTTCTCACCTGGAAAGTTGTAAACTCCTTACCCTGCGTAGAAATGGTTTTCAACCACATGGAATTCTAATGCAGGAAACATTAACAAATCCTATACGAAGTTCAGAAGACACTATAACTGGGATGCGCTACACATTAGTAGATAAATAGGAACAGTTGTTTGCATAAAATATTCATCTTCGTCAATTTCTTCTCTCCGTATTTGAATCTTTCACTCCCACTCTCAATCTCTCTTCTCTCTCCTCATACCACTCCCGGTCCTCTTTCTCACTACTGTGTCATACACCGTCTTCTCTTTACATAATGCACATGACATGTGATGTTTTTAAAACCAGTAGTAAAAGAAATTTCTGGGCTATTTAAGACAAAACACGTGTAAAAGCTTAAAATTGCGGAAATTTAAGCGTTCGTTATATTTTGTTGCGACCTGAAACTATATCTACTGTTTATCATCACTGTCATCGTTGTAGAACCTACCGATCTATTTACTGGGACATGTAGGGACTTCTAGCGTAATTTCTGCAATCATTAAACTTTATAATAGTACTTAATAATTTTCATTAAAGCCGAAGTTATGAACGAATAGTTTAGCGGGCGCAAAATAGTCCAAGGAAGAAGCAAGTTGTAGTTGGGTTTAAAATTACCCAGAAAAAATTCTCATAGATCCTTTTCTCAGGGTAGAGGTCCTTTTAAATGCAGGATAGGACACTTGTCGGAGGGCCCTCGGCACCGAACCTGAGGTTATTTTACCTGCGACCCATGAGAGGGCGCCCCCATGTGGGAAGAATGAGGTGAAAGGATACACCGGGCTGCCGATACCAGGAGCGACGGCACAGAAATGACAGGATCCCCACAGTTTCCAGATTGAAGCACCCGGCACTCGGACAAGTAGACCAGGTTCTCCCGCCCAACATACGGCCCAACGTCCCCGCCAAGAGTGGTATCCCAGCAACCAGCCGAAATAGGTGACGGAGATATTTACTCAGAGCATGCTTTTTCCCTGCTATGCCGTACCGAGCACCATCGTCAACACTTCCAACCCAGAAAGAAGCATGAAGGATGAATGAAATGACAATGGAAATGACACGGAAGAACAGAATATTCGGGTGATGAAAGAAGCCTACCCAAGGGAAACCCCCGAAAAAAACCATGGGTAAATAGGCCGGCCACGGTAGGCGACCTAGGCCACCCGAATGCGGATATTAATCGCAAATAAACACCCAATGAAACCAAAGGATTTGTATTTTTCTGAAAGAAGCCATGCTAAATACGTTTTTTACCTGAATGTTCATCCCCCCTGGGTTGGTGTTTTCCGAAAGATCCACATATGTGTGCGAATAATTAATATAAATTCTTAAATAATCCCTCTATCGAGATTTTATAAATACAGAATCTCTCATGGTTTTTAACTTCTCTAATGCACTCACGGTTTTCCATAAAACACAAAATTAAGCATGGAACTTAGAATTTTTTATGGTTTGTCTCATAATTATCTATGTGGGGGAATTAATTAAAATATGTAGCATTTTCTTCGAATGGGGTTAATTTATTATCATAATTATCTATGTGGGGGAATTAATTAAAATATGTAGCATTTTCTTCGAATGGGGTTAACTGTATTGTAGCCAAGTATCACTCCATCGATTCATTCATTCTTGAGAAAAACGGTTACATCCAAATTAAAAATGAGCTTTTAAAATTGTAATTTTTACACTTATGTAACCTCCTTTTATACACGTTTACACAAGATAGTTAACAAAAAGGTATAATTATTATCTGTCTCAAGTTAGTTCAGTCCTGATGGGAGAGAAAGAGATACTGAAGCAAAAGAGCGTTAGGTTGTTGATTGGTTCAGGGAAGGTAATGGGTGTTAACTTTTACGTGGATGCATATTGTAACGGCCTCCTAAAAGTACAGTACTGTAATAGATTTCAGATCACTGCTCTGCACGAGTTAGTTTCGGAGAGAAAAGTATGTAATGCTTCGATTCTTAAAAAAGGTAATAGTCCGACATTTTATCCATATCCGACACATACCAAGCAGATGGCTCTGGGTTCGTGAATTCTGAAAGGAATATTTACCACAGACGTACACATTCTATAAAAAACATATAGATTAGACAGAAGACCGGCGATATTATATATTGACTTTATTAACTTATTACTGTTAAATAAAATGCAGCTAACTTATATTACTAAAGAACATTGGTATTATATACAGAATAAGTTACAAGCCTGTTCCAGACAGCTCTCTTAAACAACCAACCGATAATTCTCGAGGTGAATGCTGATTAAGCTGTTATTGTTTATGGTGCAGGGTCGCCTCTGATAATTTGTCATTAAAGACTGTATTTCCTGTACATCACGCATGCCTCACAAGCCCAGGGGACTTGCTATATGCAGTTTAAAAGCAGTAAGCTTTTGATCATGGATGATTAGCCGTAATAAAATACAACCGAGGCAAGCCTTTAAAAAGTGTCGAGAGGCGAATGGTCGCGCATTGTTTCGCGGTGCTTAAAGAAAAAAACGCCGAATCGGCCATAAAGAATATCGAAAAAGAAACGGATAATCTCCTTGCCGTTTCTACATTTAGTGTGCATAGCGTTAGAATGGAACAGCAAGCATCCGGAAGCCTAAGAACACCGGGAAAATCGCGTAAATATAAAAAACTTTCGGAGAAATACGATGATTTTGCGAAAAGTGTTATTCGCGGTAAAGTTTATGATTGTTTTTTCAGAAATGAACCATCGACTCTAAATACAATTTTGCATGCAGTACATTCTGACACAGAATTGCCACATTTCTCCACAGGTTGCTGATATATATCGCTAGTATTGCGCACCGTTAACACGCGGCGAGTTGAGCCAGCTCCGCCTTGTTGTTGACATCAGGACTGAACTAACTCAACTAATATTTACAGGATTTATGAACGCAGTGGATTATTATCTTGCATACTGTTTACAGAAGTGTCTATAGCTTGTCTCAATAGGCCGGTCCCCATGGCCGCGCTCGCCAAAGCGTCTCGCTTTAGTGTTTCGCAGCGCAGGGGATCGTGGGTTCGAGTCCCGCCTTGGGCATGGGTGTTATATGTTTGTGTATGTGTGTGTAAAAAGTAAAACAGAAATTCAGCAATCATACAGTAATCAAAGTAAACAAATTAGGTAAACGAAAAGTAGGGTATACAGCGCCGGAAGTCCCAACCAGACTCCGGAATCAAAAAGAGGGAAAAAAAAAAAATATATATATATATATGGAGTTAAATGGGATATATCTGTCTCCATCCAACAAGCATGTGTTGCTATTAGCTTCGTCCTTTTCTACTGTCGCGCTGTCGTCAAGTTGCTAATAATGTGGTATAATATTCAATTATTATAGTTTTCAGCTTGAACACATTCTGAGCAAAAATTTTACTCCCTCTACCGTATGTACAATGTACATAGCGGATAGAGAAATTATTGTATTCCACCCAAAAATTCGATACCTAGATTTCACCGGAAGTAAAAGTTTTGAGACCCGCTGTGTACGACAAAAGAATTTTTAGAAAAATGTGTGTGTGTGTGTGTGTGTGTGTGTGTGTGTGCGAGCGCGTGGTATGTGTATGTGTCTATGGATAGCATAGTTTAAAAATGAAAAGTTGGTTAAATGCCAAATTTGTATTTAAGATTAGTATTTTCCAAGGATGCGACAGGAAGATTAAAAAAAATGCCACCCCATCCCCAACGACCCTTTACATGGAACATTTTTCGAAACTTTTCATCTTCTAAAAATTTGCTCTAAAGATTTAATAAAATACTGCATATTAAAATATTCATGTCACAAATAAAATGTTTTGAATTTTATGGAATAGCTTCTGAATAGCTGCTTACTTTGGTTGGATGTTGCATAATTTTGCATAGTGTTTAAACCGTAAGAGATCGACAAAAGTTTAGTACACTAAAATGTAGATCTCATTAAAACACATTATTTATGTCGTATACGTTTTGCTTGTAGAGTTGACCGTTTTCGAGATATTCATTGTCATTTGTTTCAGTTTTAAAGTAATTAACTTTTCTTAAAGGAGACCATACAAAGCGAACCGAACCTCGGTTGCTTCACACTTCGACCAGCTTTTAAAAATTTTGACTATCACTTTAGCCTAATATATACCCTTATTTCCTTTCTACTAACAAAGAAGCAAGAAATAAGACAAATTCTGCTAACGTTTATCTAGATTAGAATGATATAGATAAAAGAATAATATTTCGTAAGAAAATGTTGTTTATTTATCAGCTAGAGAAGTTATGTGGATGGAACACAGTAGATATTTTCTCTGTCAGATTATATAATTACTTCATTTTTATATTTGCATGGGTCCACATTTCTAACAAAAAAGTGTTTTTCAGTAAAAGTCCGATATTTGCTGCTTCTGTGCTTACGCAGTAACTAACAAATTAAAGGTCAGAGCGCAACAATAGTTTTTCTCTTAGCTAGAGTAAACTAGAATACTAATTATCTAATACATGCTAGTTTGAATTCTGTATCTTTAATAACATTTCGTTATGTTTTTTTTTTTTTTTTTAAATCAAAGATTTACGGAAAATTCTATATCTATGCAGCGGAAAAGTCAAACTGCGAAAAAGCTTTTTTTTTTTTTTTTTATTGTGTTTACGAGTACAAAGTGAGAGAAAATATTGACAAGGTTTGGAGAAAGTTTTTATAACAAGCCCCGGGGTCCTGTAACTTCTAGCGCTCATTGTCTCTAGCTCACAGTCACCACACACATATAGTGTGAACCGTAAAGATTAATTTATGCTTTTAAGGAAGTGTTTATAGCGTGTGGAACACTGTGAAGTGTTAATGTAGATTATTTATTTTGTATTTTAGTTTATTTTGTTTAGCTAATATTAGTTATGAACGTCTAGGTTGAGTAACCTATCATATATTTCACAAAGATTTAATTCATTAAACCACAACAAATTCATTAATAAATATGTATCGTTATGGAAGAAAAGGAAAGGAAAAGACGAAATGTTTGTAAATTAAGAAGAAACGCAAAATAATAATGAATGTGTTATTTTATCCAAATAAAATGAGTGTTAGAAAGGGACTAAATGAAACAGCTAAAGCCATCGGGTGTCAAGAAATAGTAGTGTATAGATGCCATTAAATATAAAGCAAAACAGGTGAGGGAAACAACACGATAGGTTAAAACGTTACAATGGAATGGGGGAGTACTTACCCTCTGAACGCCGAAAAAGGCGGTTCCGGGTTCCCCGCATGGCTTGCGGGCACCCCCGGTAACAACGGCTTTAAACCAGCCAACAGCGTAATAGCTGAACAAAGCACTCCCCCCCCCCCTCCCATAGGGAGAGGTCTATCAAAATTCACCACCATATTTAAATAAATAAATAAACACCAGCGGAGCAGAGGAAAGGATGCTGCTCCTGAAAATGCAACCGCTCGAGGAGCCTACCAGCGCTACCTCCTTAACACCAACACTCGAAACCTTAAATAAAACCTTAACCATCACCTCATTCCTGTGGTTAAACCCTTACCAGGGTAGGTACACAGCAACAACACCCAGGCTCACCACGAGCCTACCAGACACGCACGCACGCACGCACGCACAAAACACACAGCGGTGAAACGTTCATTCCTCGCTATTTAAAAAAATACCACCTCCTGAATCTAATTTTGTCAAGAATAAACGATGATTGCCTAAAAATTAAAATCTTTATTATTTTATATCTCCATATCTGTTATCTTTTATGCATATGAAAACTTATTTTGAAAAATTAAAACTATAAGTAAAAGACATATAGTGCAAGTGAAAAATATATGTTTTACAATAACCTTAAACGGTAGTGCAGATATTTGGGGATATACAATTCACCAGATGGCATTGAAGTGGTAATGCTTATCGCAGCTGAACACCAGAGCTCTAACGTGCATGTGGCAACAGTGTGCTCCATTTAATATGTACCTTCTAAGGTTGAAGCCCACTTATGTTTCGTGCGAAGATTCTGT
Organism: Hymenopus coronatus; assembly: GCA_030762935.1. Taxonomy (NCBI): domain Eukaryota; kingdom Metazoa; phylum Arthropoda; class Insecta; order Mantodea; family Hymenopodidae; genus Hymenopus; species Hymenopus coronatus. Next base: position 17,255,804 of record CM060890.1, read on the forward strand.
ACTGAAGTTATTAAAACAATTATGATATAAAACACAAGCCTGAACAAGTGTTGGAAGAAGCGAACTGTAGTATCTCTTGAGCCTCCAACCGATTTTAATCAAGTTCGCGGAGTCGACTAGTTCGTAAACATTGGTGCGCACATCATCATTACACGGCAATGCATAATCATTTATAGCTTAATATACTGGATCGTGTGTCAAGGGCTCCTCGTATGGTAGGAAAAACCTTAGTTGGAATTAAAATTATGAATTATGATATTTTTGGATCCTAGAGAGCTATTTGGTTTAATGGATTGTTTGTCGCCCACTCTGGGTAGTTCCGGCAGTGGGTCGTATATTCAAGCTGGAATTGTTGGGGACTTCTGCCGGTTTATGGCCGGTTGGTCTACGGCCTGTAACCTCTGTGGTTTCAGCACTTCGTCCTTTTTTACTGAAAATGAAATGCAGTTTTATTTATGAATGCTCTTTAACTGTGGTTCTCAGCGTCCCATTCTATATTGGGCGTGAAACACCGCTTAATTTTGCTCAGAGGCATCTTTATGAGGCTTGAGGTTCTTTTACGTGTCGTAAATCTACGACACGGGACCAATGGCATTACTTCCCTTCCGAAGGAAGCCATGCTAAGAATTTTCACGCCCGGAAAAATCCATCGTCCTCCGCCGGGTTTGAACTCGCGACTTTGGTATATGAGGTCAGCATGGTAACCACCACATCACGGAGGACAATTATTTGCTGGAAGGTTGAACCCACATAGAACTGTGTGCGAGCTGACTCCCTACCGTTGTACATTATATATATATAGCTGCCCGCCCCGGCTTCGCATGGGTGGTATATCTAATGAAAAGAATTCAGTCAAAAGTTTCCGTTTACAGTACGACCATGCAATGAAGTAAAATTACAATTAATAATTTGACAATACTTTATTGTAATGCCTTGTAATACACAATTTTCCTTCCGGAGAGAAAACAAATAGCGCCGATGGTTTGCCAGCTAACGAGCACGCAACGTTCAACTACCCATTCGAAAAACACAAATCAAGGTATATTCCACGCACTTCTAACGATTGACCTTGGTATTTATTGTCATTGCGAATGCAAGGCGCGCCGGAAACAACATGCTTAAACTCGGTTGACATTAATGGTATTCTTCGAATAAGTATATCCTCACCTTTGAGCGTTCCTATATTATAGTAGCTTAAATCAAAATGTTCATAATTTTTTTAACAGTGAGGTTTGTTCCGCTGCATTATTTTGGCTGATTGAGATTGCGTATCATAATTATCACTGAGTCAACCTTGAGCTGTAAATTGTGTGGGGGTATTCTGGCAAATCCAATGAATTTAGGAATTCAGTAAGATAATTGGTGACTTCATTTGGATTGGTAATGGAATCAATCATATTAAATGCATGCATTCGTCCATCAATTTTAACAAGAGTTTTTATATTAAAATAATCTACATTCTTATTAGTTGCTGCTAAAATGGCTCGTTCGCTCAACCAAGCATAGCTTTTGTAATTTGCACAAATATTTGGAAACACTTTCGATATTAATTCTTCCTTTGACGTTGTGAAGTGACAAAAATATGATGGAGACGAAATGAGGCCGGTATAGGTGTCAACAGAAATTTACCATTGCAAATGTCTAATTTTTTTTTTTTTTTTTTGGGTAGTGTTTAACGCCCGCTTTAACTACTTATGGCACCGCAGGTGGAACAAATGTCTAATGCTTTTGAACCTGAAAAGCTCAATGAAGCGCTATGATCTGCGCAATGTAGCATATATAGTTGGCATTGCGAAAAGGATGAAGTCAGAGCACCCATAAGGTATTGTGTAAAGGATGACGTGCAGTTAACAGCGTGGGTAAGGAAGGATGTCTTTGGCATAGCATTAATGGCAGCCCTTTGATAGTGTGGCGGGTAAACGCTGACATAGGTAATGAATTACATTAAAGAGACAGTCACAAAGTAACATTCATGCTTCTTCCGAATTTCTTTCTTTCCTCTACTCCTAATGTTTTGCACCTCTTTCTTTATTTTATCCTATGTCAAAACAGCCATTTTTAAGGCTAACAACGACATAACTAAAGAGCAAGTAGATCTGGTAGGGCAATTGATAAGTTTTATTTGATGATAGCTTTGTGTAATTTCTCCATTTAACCAAAAATATTATTTGGTCAAATGTATTTAGATCACCACAATTGCTATGTGATGGTGACGCGGGTATATTCATGTTCTTTAGCTAGCTCATGTACCGCATAACGACAAATAACCAACATTTGCAATAGGAAGTTAAATCTAAAACGGGCTCCGTCATTTCTCCGCCATTTTCAGATATGTGCATAGTTTATAACTTGTTCATTTTAAAGAATTACAACAAAAATATACTTGTTTCTTTATTTAAACGATGTGTCACAAGGGAACCATAGTTAATACATAAGATATATATTTGATTGTCACAGTTATCTTGCGTTATTGTCTCCATAACCGGGTGCATTCCCTTAACATTGAAGAAGAAAAATAAAGTAGTATGTACTACGGCCATCTGGTGGCGAATAAATAAGCACGTATTTTAAGTGTTCGTCGCCAGGAAAGAAATATATTTGATTTTCAGTTGTCTTGCGTCATTATTTCTATAACCGGGTGCATTTCCTTAGCACTGAATGGGGAAGAAAAATAAAGCAGTAGGTACTACGGCCATCTGGTGGTAAATAAGTACATCTTTTAGGTATTCATCGAAGAGCAAGTAGATCTGGTTGGGCAATTGATAAACTTTTATTTGATGACAGCTTTATGTAATTTCTCCATTTAACCCAAACTATTACTTGACCAAATGTATTAAGAGCACCGCAATTGTAGTGTGATGGTGACGCGGGTATCTTCGTATTCTTTAGCTAGCTATGAACCATATAACGTCAAATAACATCTGCAATAGGAAGTTAAACCTAAAATGGATCCAGTCATTTCTCTACCATTTTCAGATTCCAAGAAGGGTTTATGGTTATGTTTAAAACTTGTTCGTTTTAAAGAATTTTATACATATATAGGGGAACGATAGTTAATACATAAGAAATATATTTGACGCAGTTATCTTGCGTCATTGTCTCCATAACCGGGTGCATTCCCTTAGCATTGAAGAAGAAAAATAGAACAGTAGGTGCTACGACCATCTGGTGACAAACAATAAGTACGTATTTTAGGTGTTCGTCACCAGGAAAGCTTCTGTTTTTTAAATGATAGGAGTGAGGAAAGGACAGTTAAAACATAAAAATGTATTTGAATTTCACTGCTGCGTTGTGTCATCTCGATAAACTGTTACGTTACCTTAACATTGGATGGAGAGGGAAAATACCACAATGTCCATCTAGTGGCAAATACATAAGTACTTACTCTAGCTGTTAGTCGCCAGAAATGCTTTTTGCTGCTTTATTTTAAGCAATAGGAGTAAGGAAAGGACATTTAATATATAAAAATGTATTTGAATTCCACTGCTGCGTTGCGTCATTGTGTCGATAAACTGGTGCGTTACTTTAACATTGAATAGGGAGGGGAAAATATAGCAGTACTACGACCATTTAGCAGCAAAAGCCGTAATACCACTGCCATCTGGTGGCTATTAACCGAAATGCGTTCGCTTGGCATGGTTTTTATTCATAGATTTTAAATACTTTCCCGTACTATTTTTAAACATTTTCTTTTCCACAAACCTTGTCGTGACAGTAACGAACACAACAAAAAAGAATTGTTCAATTTGATGCAGTCGTTCGGAAGTGATACGCGTACATACATTTCAGCGATTCATTTATATATCTCCTACTATAAAATGATTTCAAAACTATTTTCTTCTTATTGAGTACACTTCAGAGAAATATTGATCAGTACATTATCTATGGCTTAAAATTTTGCATGCTTGTATGTATCAGGAAAATATGGGACATGATTCACAAGGTGGTGTATAATGGAAGCGGATATGTTCCATTCACATGATTTTCTCTATCTGTTTTGCAAACAAACTATTCTTACTAAAGATTATCTTTTATCTAATCATGCCAATGAAGATAAACACAACCAAAACGGTTTTATTAATTAGTTCTTTATAAGCAGAAAGGAAATAAAGGGATACCTAGGAGGCTAAATCGACAGTCAAATCTGCTGAAAGCTCTCGCTATGTGACTCTCGTTGAGCCAAGAGTAAAGCAAAAAAGATATGAAACGGATGAGGACTTTCTTTTTGAGAAAAGTCTTTTGAAATGGAGTATTTAAAAACTGAAACAAACAACAGAGAGTATCTCGAAAATAGTTACTTCAACGTAAAAAAACTGTATTGGATACAGGAGGTGAACAGGGGTGATAATAACATTTCCTGTAGCATATAGATGCTGAAGAATATTAAATAGCATCGTAGGGACCGTGGCGGAAGCGTTTGTGGACAACAAATGTTTCACAGAGTTTCACAGTGGCTTGTATCTATCAATTTATGAAAAAAACATGAGTTTGAAATTTGCTTACTAAAATATCACTTGTAGTTTTAATAAATAGCAGGGATTGCACGGATGGCTAGATTGATTCTTAATTAAGCCGAAATATATAAACTTTCTCATTTCATCCTAAGTAAAATTTCCGAGGTTAACACATTACCACAATAAACAAGATGGCTGAAAAGGCAACATTGCTGTTGTGGTTTATATGAAATGTATGCTTATAATATACTAACCGTTTAACTTGTGAATTTAATCACTGTTCATCTTATATGGTGATACTCAAGGCACGGAAGAATGGTGTAAGACTGCTCTCCTTCGCAGTGCAAGTATAGGATCCATTCTCAATGTATCAGTTTTCAAGAGGATATAGCTTCTACGACCAAACCGTGTCAACTTGGCTGTCTCAGCAGAAAAAGAAATTCCTCAACTATGTGTCATTGCTTATGGAAAAGGTTTTCCAAATCGGAATGCACAGCTGGGTTTCAACAAGACCACATACATCCTTGCACTTCAGAAGAGGATTTCCTTGCTGCAGAGCTCACGCTCACTTCTATTCCAGAATACAACAGCTAAACCCCAACTATTCACACAACCATCTCCTCTGGCAGCTCTCTTGTCTCACCAGCAACACCAGGATCATCTTCATCCGAACCAGGAACATCTAAACAGTTAAACTCAGAGACTTGATTTCTGTTCCATCCAAAAGTTCAAAGAAATCTTCTACAAGAAAAGTAGTTAATTCTACAGTACTCGCTGATAGCATCACACTAAACACAAGGTTGCCAAGAAACAGCAACCAGAAAAAGGAACAAAAAAAACTTAAAATTTATGTACCAAAAGGTAAAAAAATATTGAGGATTCAGAGTGAATTTTATGTAAGGATATTTTCCCATAATACGTGAAATGTGTACAATGCAAAAAAAGGCCTCGCGTGAGTGCAGTGATGTTAAAAAACGTCAGAAACGTTACATTTGAGACTTTTGTTCGAAAAAAGAAAAACAGATTAAATACTACGAAAATTGGTTTCTGCTGTAATATATATACTTACGTAGTGTAGCATTCATGTGTTACATGTATTTTACTATTTTCCATAATATATACATGTCTCGTGATAATTTCTATCTGAAATAAAAAGAGTTTCGTTGTGTATTACATGTATTTTAATATTATAAGGGGGTGCTCATATTACCCTCCCATGTTTTAATATGAGAATTTAGAGGATGTTAGTTAATTGTTTTTCTAGACCAACATTATTAACCTTTCATTGATATGTATTAAGTTTTGCAGTTCTTTTGTAACGAGAAGTAGAATAACACAACAAAAACAACAACAATAATAATAGTGTATGTTAATCATACTGTTTAATATAGCTTAACATATTTTGTTAAGGTGCTCATAATCACCACACTTCCCCTAAATTGTGCATCTTAACGTGATCTATTTTTTGTGTAGTAAGCTTTTGTCTATCTCTTACGGTTTACCAGTTATGCAAAAGTTATTCAGAAAGAAGAAGACTTCTGGGGCTATTCCCAAGTATTTCAGGATGCCCATTTCGTTTGCTATGTAAATACACGACATTTTAATAAATATCGTTACACCCTTTTTACAGATAATCGGAAATTTCTAAAAATGTTCGTTGTAAGCGCTAATTTGGAATGGGGCAATTTTCCTAAAAACCTAAACCGTGTCGCCTCCTTGGGAGATACTGAAATTAAATACAAAGTCTAGTATTTAACAAACTTTGCATTTATGTGTTATACTGTCCACACACACACACACACACACACACACACACACACACACACACACACACCTACACATAGACACACTTGGACATTTTTTCTAAAAATGCTTTTCTGGATTCAGGGACCCTCAAAACATGTATTTTCGGAGGAATCTCAATATAGAATTTTTGTGTGGAATATAATACTTTCTCTACCTACTATGTCAGTACATTCTTATTCGTACTAGAATCAGTAAAAGAATGAAACGAGGAGATGGAATTTTAAGTAATACAAAGAGTGTTAGTGAGCCTGGAGAGTATGCTTGATGCAACCCTACGTTCATTTTATGCGTGTTTGAAATTGCATCATTAAGTCTTAGAATTGTTATACATTCTGTCAAGAAAGAACCGGGAATTTATCATTTAAAAATCCTGTTTAAAAGGGGATTCAAAATTATTGTTGTCGCTAAGTTGAAACAACTTTCCTCTATACCCACGCGGAGTTTGATCGTCATCTGTCATCTAGTTTGTTTACAGTACGCCATTTTGTAAGTTCATCTCAAAGGTGACTTGCGATTTTACGATGGATACAAATATTGAACAAAGAATCTGTCTCTAATTTTGCATTGCAAATGGTATTTCGTGTGCCGACTCGCTGAAAATGTTACAGAGGGCTTACGGTGAATCGACTTTATCAAAAACACGTGCATATGAGTGGTACAGTGCATTCAAAAGTGATCGAGATGAGATGGAAGATTTGCCTCGCTCTGGTCGGCCATCAACGGTTTCAACTGAACTGAACATCGCTAAAGTGAAGAAAATGGTGTCTGAAAATCATCATTTAGGTCTGAGAGAGAGATTGCCGCTGATCTTTCTATGTCTCACGAATCGATTCCTACCATTTAAACGATTGTTTGGGCATTACACGCGTTGCAGCTCGGTTAGTTCCGAAAGACTTGAATTTGCTAAAAAATCTCAATCGCGTAAGGATTGCTGATGACATGCTAGAACGAGCCAGTTCCGACCCCACATTCATGAAACGAATTGTAACTGGTGATGAGACGTGGGTTTACACTCAAACCAGTCAACAAGCTTTCGAATGGCGCCTTCCAACTGAACCGAAACCTAAAAGGGCACGTCAAACTCGATCAAAACTGAAGGTCATGTTGACAATTTTTTTTTTTTTTTTTTCAAGTATCGCGGTGTCGTGCACTCAAGAGTTTTTGCCAGAAAGTCAGATGATAAATAAAGACTATTATCTGAGCGTTATGCGGCGTTAGAGAGAACAAATACGGCGAAAAAGGCCAGATTTGTGGAACGACAACTCATGGATTCTGCACCACGATAACGCACCAGCTCACAAGGCTATTATTGTGAACGAATTTCTGGCCAAAAAGTAAAAAACTATCATCGAACTACCACCATATTCACCTGATATGGCTCCTGCTGATTTCTTTCTCTTTCCAAAACTCAAGCAACCACTTCGAGGCACCCGTTTTCAGTCGATAAAAGATATAAAGGAAAATTTGCATTGATATCGATTCCTAAAAGTGCCTACAAAAAATGTTTTGATGATTGGATTATTCGTTAGCATAAATGTATAATTTTAGAAGGGGCCTACTTTGAAGGCGATAAGATAAAATTGTATGAATAATTCATTCTTTGTGTTTTATTGATCAATTCCCGAAACTTTCTTGACACAGTATATCACTTTCAGTATATCACTTTATTTCCCCCTCATAAGCAACACAAGATGAAACAAACAGATAATAATGATGCTGATAGGATGAAAAAGCCTACACAATTTAGAATGTAAATTTGATATGTTACACTAACATACCTATTTACAACTTCTAAATATTCTTTACATATCACTAGATGGTCTGTGCGAATATTTGCATATTTGATAAATATATCTTAATACACCACAAGTTACTATTCACTATACTCAAATTTTGGATTCGCCTTATTGGCAGTAGTGACGTAGTATTTCGTTTAATATATGCAAAGATTTTTTTTTCTTTTTTTTTTTTGTAAAATTGAAAAAATATTAGTATCCACACGAAAATAAAAGCTAAGAGTTATTCACTCAATCATATTTGAATACCATATTTTTATGGAGTATTTATGTAATTTTTTGTTGGATTTTGTTGTGATATGTAGAAGTTGGCAAGATAAGGTAATTTATGTGTGTGTGTGTTGTATCCATAGTGTAAAATAGTTTAAATGCTGTCACTGTAAAATCATTAGTAATTTCTTGTTAATTTTGTTTTCTTTTTTCAACGAACATTTTGTTCCACAGATTTGTTAAATAAAATTTATCACATTAAATGAATAATTCATATGCTGTTAATATACACAAATTTAAATGGGCGCTATTCAGTCTACAGATTCCTGTAAAAATACGCGCACTCAAGCAGCGAAGATAACCAACCGAGATTCAATCTGGCTTTTACATTTCAACCGAGTAACCGAGTATACAAGTGCTCGTGAAACTTTGTGCCCATTCCCCTAGAATCCAACAGTTTTCCCCCTGTAATTTTCAACTGGTAACAGCTCTCTATGTGGCTGCTCTCGGAAATAATTCAGGAACACAAAACTGAGCCAATGAATAATGTTACTATTGATATGAAATAAAAGGGTAATTTGGATAACATCTCCATGGAATTGGTCAAAGATGGAAAGGCAAAACCAATGATTTGGTCTTCTAGAGGTAGGGGCGAAGAATTATTTCTTGTGTTATTAAACAAACTGCCAACAACGGCGTTTATATGACGGCTTTCATAATGACATGGAGACAAAAGTTGAAGTAATTATAGCTATTGAACGCCAAGACCGTTATGGATTAAGAAAAGGTACTGTTGTGTAAAAGTACAAGGTTTAAGATGTAAACTCATCTTCGGCAATTCGACCATATTTTGGGGAAGGTAAATTACCATTCCAGTGGTAGAATTATGCTTGAAAAATAAAGAAACTCACGCTAAGAGAGGGAGGATTTATATTTGTCAGTACCAACATAAACAGCGGCGTTCCATTATGGACACATTTGATGCACGTCAATGTATCAATGTATATTTTATATTCTGTAAACTTATCTATCCGTGGGAAGAACATAAACTCTCCCAGCTGCGTTGTATGATAGATTGTTTTGTAAATCTCTGTTATTCTACAGAATTTACTTAATTTTAATAGTAACACAGCGTTAATTCAAGAATGTAATCTTACTTGGTATCCAAGTACTTCTTATGTGCTTGAAAGCATGACAAGGTAATATTTTTAAAATAGAAAATGGCATAATTATGGCATTCGATAAAACTAAAAATGTATCGTAATACGATCAAGCACGTATGGGCAATTAAGAAAGACAAATATATGCCTTGGTAACAAATGCCGGTTATTCACTGACGCCAAGAAAAATCGCTTCACTACCGACCTGCGTGTCAGTGCATTAATACGACAGTCTTACGGTAAAAAGCGCTATAGCTCCCTGGAGGATGCAAGTTTGGATATTTATTTTAATATTTTTATTATTACATCCACTCCCTATATCCTAAGCCTTCGAATGAATGCTAATTATCGTAATTCTGTTACACACTTTACTCAGCGTTTATTTCGAACTGCATTATTTCTATTGACATTTTATGTATAAACGGAGTTCGTTTGAAAATAATTATCTTGGATATTTATATTTTGCCTGAGGTATAAATTGAAATATAATAATTGTATTGAGTTATCTTAGTATTGGTTTCCGCAGCTTCTTTAATTTCTGCATAACTATATTTGTACATCTTAAATCAATTTTGTTACTAATGAAGCCATATGGCGAGGGACGATATGCTTTAAATAATTCTTATACTATGTTTTCTAGGTAGTTATTACATTCAAAATCATGTCAAATCGACTAATTATACTTGAGGTATAATGACGTCATTACAGTCTTTTAAACACAATCTCATAAAGATTAGCAAATAGAAAAAATTGCAGTTCAACACCCTTACAACCATGCTCAAATACGAGAATTATTCCGTTATGATAATTCATCAGGAAATAAAATGTAGTCAAGTATTTGTGACACTTCCACATTTCAACTCATAGCAAACTGCGTAACCCTTAAGAAAACAAACTTTTTGTTTATTTTTGGTATATGCCATAACATTTCTCACATTCGTTTCCATACCAATTCCTCTTTTAGGAAATCAATATCGACTCCGTCTGATCAATAAATTATGTCTGATACTTATAATCATCGATCTGGTCGGGTTTCAACCAGTGACCTTAGGATAAGAAGGCAAGCGCCTAACCAACTGAGCCACCCAGACTGACTTGTCCACTTGAGAAAAGTATATTTTAAAATTAATACCAATAACAAGTTTGTGGTCAACGCTAGAAAACATTTTATTTGGGATAAACAGTGTGCATTAATGAGATCTACATTTTGTGTAGTAAAATCTCATCTTTTTTCTTAAACTTTCTCAGTTGTACAAGTCATTCACAATGAAGAAGAAATCACACACAATTACCAGAAAATTCATTGAAAATGTATTGAAATGTACTGAAAATTAGCTTAAATTTATAGTACGTTGACTAAAATCGTTATCATTTTTTGGGAAAATACATATTAATGAAAAATGTTCAATGTAAAAATTTGTTGAGCTTGGGGTGATTTTGTTTAAAATATTCATGTCGAATCTTTGGAAGATACAGAACTTAAATACGGTATATGCCGCTTCATCCTCTTAGTTCACATTGGCGACTTTACCTCAGCACAATTGCTCATGGTTACTCGTTGATTGTTTAAGCTTTTCTTCAAATTCGCACACCCACATTCACACGCCAGACTCTAGGAGAATAGTGTTTAATTCTTGACAAAGAAAACCTTCCACCCCCCAGCCGAGAATTGAACCCAGGACCTTTGGCTTTGGAGCTTAGTATGGTTCTATTTTTAATATTTACATTTTATTATTCCAAGAAGTATTTATAGCATATAATACACTTATATGCGTTAAATTACCCACCCCTTTGTGTGGTGGTAGCTTTTCTGCCTGATATTCATCAGGTCCCGATTTCAAATCTTGGTAGGGAGATTTAATCAGATAAGATTATTGGTTTTTACCACTTTCATAGAAGACGAATGCGTTTACTCTAAGTTCTATGGCTCTCGGATTCATTTGAACACCATTTCACTGTTTTCATTCATCGTCCAATTAAAGAACTAAACTACAAAAAAAAAAAAAAAAAGTGATTTTTGAGAGAATTAAAAATAACAAAAACTTGTTATGTAAAGGGTAATTTCTGGAGAAGAATTCTCTTGATAATCTTTGACGATCATCCTTAAAGAGTGTCTCACTCAAATATGAATTTAGTATTTATCAGGATTTGTTTGTTAATATTAATATTCATTCTGTCCACACACAACATTCTGCTTTTTCTAAACAGGACATTTTTATTTTCTCTATACGCACTATGTATATAGTGTATATATAGAAGGTATTGCATTCCACCCAAAAATTCGATACCGAGATTTCACCGGAAATATATGCTTTAGGGTCCCCTTTAACTAAAAAAAGCATTTTCGGGAAAGGGTCCGTCCGTCTGCGTGTGTTTGAGTGTGTGTGTGTGTGTCCGTGTGTCCATGTGTCCATGTGTCCGTGTGTCTGTGAACACGATAACTAAAACACGAAAAGTCGGTAAAGTACCAAATTTGGTATTTAAGTTTAGTATCTTCCAGGGATGCGACACGAAGATTTTGAGAAGAATCCCCCCCACCCCAACTACCCTTTACATGGAACTATTTTCGAAAATTTTGATTTTTTCAAAAATGGCTCTAACGATTTTGATTAAAATATGTATATTATTTTGGAAGAATGTTATGAAATTTTGAATAACTGCTAAACCGTAAGAGATGGGCAAAAACTTACTAGACGAGAACTGTAGAGCACGTTAAAACACACAATTTATGTTAAACACATTTTTTTCCTGGATTAATCGTTTTTGAGACATTCCTTGTTTTTTGTTTCTGCTTTGAAAAACTTATAATTTTCTCATACAGGAATTTGTCAACTCCTGTCCATACAAACAAAGGAACTTCAGTCGCTTAGCAACCAGCTTTTGCCGACCACTTTAAGCTATGTGGTCCCTTAATTCGCTTCTACTTACAAGGAAGCAAGTATTAAGACTATTTCTGCTATTTTTTTATTCTGATTAGAATGAAGTAAATAGAAGCATAAGCCTTTTAAGAATAGTTTGTTGCAGGGATATAAAGAAAGTCATATGAATGGTACACATCAGATTTTTTGTGAGTGTAATCTCCAAAGCTTTAGTGAAGTCTCAAATCGAATTTTTGTGCGAGTACAGTACATTCTGTACCTACAGGTAAAAGATAGATAAAATAAAAAGTAAAATCTAGTAAATGCTGATGTAGAACACATATGTCTTGTGTTTAAAAACCTTAGTTTAATAACTTTAAATACAATTTTGATATCAATATTATGTAAATTAAATTCAAATTCTCATAAAGAAATTCTAAAATTTGCTGTAATAATGCTAAAACGAGAGTTTCCCTTTAGAAGGGCTAACAAGAATTAACTGAAGATATGTGTAACTGTGGAATTGAAAAAAATATGTGAAAATGTGTTTAAGGACATTTCAGACGAATGGGAATAGAGCTTTGTTCGCAGATAAGGACTGTGAGATTGGAGATCGTGCCTTCATTACAAAAGAGTGCATTCCTTTGATGTCGGTGCTAAACGGAATGCTTTTTGTCGAAATGAGAAGTATACAATCTCAGTTTATTGACCTTGAATATAAGACACTCCTCTTGTCTGGCCTAGATCTAGGCCCTTTCACGACGGGGAAGAGGCTGCAGGATGGTCCACAAACCTTGATTCCCTTCTCCCCGCACCACGGACCCTTGTCTAATTATTTACTGACAAGTGGCTCGTCGGGTCTGGCATCTTCAGCTTTTATGTTCAAAATGAAATACTAATATGTAATAGCATTTTTTACGCTCAAAATTTGGATGAATACGCAGTGCCTCACAAAACTTTAATCGGATATACGTATGCGTATTGCTGCGTTTCATAATTTGCTTAGATGCTTCATTATATTTATGTAACTGCTTAAAAGAAACATGAATTGTCTATGAGATTAAACAATTTAACTTCCAGGAAAACAATGTCCTTTCTTATTACTTTCTTTAGTGCATAGGATGCACAATGTATATAGTAGATAGAGAAGGAGTTGTATTACATCCAAAAAATTCGATACCGACATTTCACCAGAAATATATGTTTTGAGACCTAAGAATAAAAAAAATCTTTTTAGAAATACGCCAGTGTGTGTGTGTGTGTGTGTGTACAACATAACTCAGAAACGAAATGTCATGGTATTTAAGTTCACTATCTCCAAAGGATGCAACACGAAGATTTTCAAGGAAATCCCCCACCCCAAACTAACCTTCGCGTGGAAAAATTTTAGAATATTTTGATTTTCTCAAAAATGGCTCTAATGATTTTGATTACAAAATTTTATTAGGTATATAACTATGTGCAAAACAAAATTAATCCGTACATCCCTTTAAAATGCTAGCATCCAACTGAATGCAGTAAAGAACAACTGGTAACATAGTTAACGAGTTTTTCCTATTTTCAATTTTTTGTATTTTATGAGTTTTGTAATTTTTTTGATAAATTAGCGTATATGAATTTAGTAGAAGAAATTTTTCTGCGATGCTTGGAAAGTAATTGAAAATAATTTCAACAGATGGGAGATACAATGAAATTATTGTTTACTTATAACATTTTGTTGATGTTTGATATTCGCAAAGTCACGAGATTCGCAGTGTTAAAAGAAAATGTAACACAAATATATTTATTCCTCTCTTCATCATTTCAAGTAACATTCATATGACATTTTCAGCTAAAACAGAAAGACATATACTCTGCTAAAGTATGTGGGTGGCTGTACCAGTAGTTGAACACCTGAGACGTGTTTCATGCTTATACTTTAATGACCTTTGAATGGCTTCAAATTAAAGTACGAAAAACAAATGTCTGGAAGTGCAAATATTATTCACTAAGATGATGTGCAAGTAATAGGTTTACAAAACTGCTGTTAAGAGGTATTCTTAGTAAAAAAAAAAAAAAAAAAAAAAAAAAAAAAAAGGAATTTTTCACCAGTAGTTAAACATGAAGTTCCTTAAAATGAACACTGAGGTTGAACATGTTTATACAATCCAGTTATAACACAGAAAAGTGAGTGCAGCATTTAACCATCCTATTATAATGCTGTTTACAAATCCCTGCTTTTCCTCCATCAGGAATGCTATCCTGAAATTGGTATCCAATCCTGCCTTTTGTCCCTGTGATATTATACACGTCTAGTTTTTCTATGATCTGAGAATTAATACAATACATGTGTTATTATCAGCTCTAAATAACATGAAAGTTTCATATCAGTTTTAATGCCAATACTTATATTTTTATCAATAAAAACTTTCTGTATGATGCACACCAAGTTTTGGAATGATTTTGTTCTCTGGAAAATTTATTTGAGCAAAATTCACTTCTTTCCAGACCCCTCTTTCCTCATTAGTGCTCTCTTTCTCACTTTCTTCATTTTCTGATGATAAAAACATGGCCAACTCTTTATTTTTCACTGGTTTCAGAATCTGTTTTCCAATGCATGTAGTTTGTTTCCTTTGTTTTGTTTTTTTGTTCTTATTTCTTTTTTTCATTTATCTGCTTTAATTTCCTCCTTCTACTGATTCAACTCCAATCATTTCTTTAATGACAAAAACGTAGTAAGCATAGCATCTTCAATCTGAAATAATCGTCTTTTCTTCTGTGTTATCTCTTGTCTTTGTCAAAAGCATGATTTTCATTTAATCCATCCATTTTATTTAACTATAGAAGAAATAATTTGAATAAAAGTTTGATTTGGTATCTTGGTCTTCCGGGAAGGCCGCGTCTTGGCTTGAAATGTTGCCGACGTTTCGCCTCACTATGTGGGGCTTCCTCAGGGCGTGTGCTCTCATCACGACAGTGCCAGGTGAACTGAAAGACCAAGATACCATGGACACTAACCGCCGAAGCTTACGCAAGAAAAAGTTTGATTTACTGGAAAGCTATAATTCATTTTAACGTGCCAGTACTCTAACATACTAATAGTTGAACATCAAAACCAGTGTTCAGCTATTAGTCCCAAGTAACAAATGTTTATCCTAATCTGAAATAATGATTCTTCATAATGTTTGCTACATGTATATGTGCAATTAATGCAAATAACAGCGCCTCAAAGCTTTCAGTATAACATTTAAAAAAAAATAAGTAACCTAACTTTCCAAAATACAACTTCGCGGAACTTCGAAACTCTCACATAAAGGAAATATGAGCGAGATGCCAATGCTGCAAATAAGCTAAAGTAAAACTTTCCGATAAAAAATCTCTTTGATAAAACTAATATATTTTATAAAATTATTGATATTAGTATAGCAAAATGTTCTAAAAACTACTAGCGGGATTATATTCAACAATATTTGTAAACTGTTTACAATTAGTGTACCTCTATGAAAGCTATATCAAAATGAACGGAAGATTCCAAATATTCATATGCAAATTACAAAAATGAAAATGTAAAAAAAAAAAAAAAAAGCAAAAAAAAACAACAACTGGTGTTCCATTCACATGATCTTCTACAGCTATGGTTGCTTCGAAGAATCAGTGTGAGTAAGACCTAACAATAGCTGACTTTGTTTGGTCCCTACTATTTTAAAAACGGCCAACCGATATAACCGATATACAGTCAGTCGCTATGTTTAAAGGCAGTTTCTCTGATCGTGTTAAAGTTCATGGTTTCGCAGAGAAGCTTGTAGGAAAGACATTTAAGAAAGAAAATTAGTTATTTTCGAAAAAAAAAAAACATGTATAATAATTCCTAGTTGGAAAACTATTACATTTATAGAATTGAAATGCACAATAAGTTATAAATATTTACAAATAGAATCTGGTAACTATGATTTCCTGAACGCTTCAGCGAGTCTAAGCCCTTATAGTATTATGGCATCTACATAACAGCATCAACAACTACATTTCTGGTTTTCTATAGGAATGCTTTTGCTATATGAGACTCTCGCATGATACATTTCTATTACATCGGTAATTGAGTTCACAAAGAACAAAACAATGAAAATACATATAAAATCTTTAAATAAAAATGATGAGCCCATTTTGGTGTATGCAATATTGCTAACAATGTTTAAGAAGTTGTATATTGTCTTTCTTTTAAACTTTTTAACTACACAGATAATATTTTTAAAACTCCAAACCAAAAACACTATACTGCTATTACTCCATAGGTGCTGATGATATCGCGTCTCAAAATGTCCTTGGTTGATATGTTGGCGTTTTATTTCTATACCTTGAGTATTAATGGAGTGCAAAACACATTCAGGAAGCAATAAATACTCTGGAAGTTTGTTGAAGGCTATGCAAGCGTGCTAAACACGATTAACATACTATATCTCAACAGAAATAAACACAGATCTGAAAGTATTACCTTCTGTACCTGTGTTTATAGTACAAGGTAAAGAAAATATTAAATTCTGCTAAAAATTCAATTAAGATATTTCACCTGACATGCACATTTTGGTACCATTTGACATATAAAAAGGCATGGGATGGGGGGGGGATCGTTTGTAGGCACGCATGAATCTATGAACAACAATTCAAGAATAATTAAAGTCAGGTAAATGCGAAACTTGGTATTTAAGGTCAGTGTCTTTTGAAGATGCTTAAAGAGATATTTCTCATCTCAAACTCCACTTTACATGGAAAAACATCCGTTAGTATTTGTTTTCTGGAAATGGTTCTAACGTTTAGAGTAAAATACCACATGTTTATGCTATTTCCGTAGAGAGAGAAAGAGAGAGAGAGAGGGAGAGAGAGAGAGAGAGAGAGAGAGAGAGAGAATCTGGATATTGCAAACGAATGTTTACAAAACTGTACTTGACCTATATAGTTCCAGAATGTGACATTTGAACAATTGTATATCTGGAATAGTTCGTAAATCGGTAAACCATAAAAGTAAGGCACGCTCTTAGTACACAGAAATATTGGAAATATTCGTTTTTAAGTGTTTTTATTTTACCAATAATTTTAACTGTCATGCGGCATCTATAATGACCATTTTTAGCTATTTCTAGCACAAAAAAAGAAATTCATTACCATATTATATATATATATATATATATATATATATATATATATATATATATATATATATATATAAGGGACTATGTGGATTTGCAGTTGATAGAGAAAGCAAGAGAAACAAATTAGATCTTTTATTTAATGAACATAATTTTCAGAACAAGAGAATTTTTTAAAAAAATTCCAAAATGTTTATAAATATAAAATTATATAGTTTAGCTTATTTCAGAATATTGAAACAGAAAATGGTTAAAGATTAATATGATGTATATTCTTACAGCACAAACAAATGTTGCGTTTACATAGTAATTAGTAAATGTATCATGAGAAGTGCTAAAGGCACCACACTAAAAATGCAAAAATCTGATGTGTTCCATTCACATAGCTTTCTCTACATCTCTCCAACAAATTATTGTTAAAAAGCTTATGCTTAATTAAACTTCATGCTAATCGAGAAAAAAATTACTCGTATATAACTTAACCTCACACTTTCCTCATACTTTCACAATGCAGACAACAAAATGCTCTTTCTGTAATCAAAATGGCTAAAACGTAGGGCTTGTTAAAGTATCTGAGGAATTCCTATTGTTTACCACTAATTCCGTTATGCTTTCCCACGAAGTTTGCCACTATAACCATGTTATTGTCATTCCAGATTTTGCAAGGATAGGTATAGAGTAGGTGGTTCTGTGTAAATGTTGCCATAAATGAGTAAAGTCGTCGTGTTTAGTTTTTATAGCATACTGAGGGGCGTTGCGGAGTTAAGCCTGGCTCGATAGAAGTCACTTTCTTTTTAAGAAACAACCCTTAAAATGACAAGTTGAGTTTTTGTTTATTAATTACAAAAATCGTCAGAGGAGGAAATATTATTTTATCTAATAAATTTCTATTCTCGAATTCTACTTCAGTTAGTAAACATATGATTATGAAACTTATGTAATAGATGAAGTATATAATTATAGCGACATCTTAACAGTATTAGCTGCAGTTATTATTAGTTCATTATTTACATTTGAGACTTCCGCACTCTTCTGTTCAAGTCATAGAAACGGATATTTTCTGAGTGATGAATATATCCTAGATTTTATAGCAAACAACGCTATTAAGGGCGTTATTATTTATAAATGTATTCTTAAATGTACTCCAGGTTGTTTTAACTTCCTCTATTTCTTACCTTAGTAGGCAAAGGAAGAATTGTATTTCGCCCAAAACCTGGGTATCGAGATTTTACCTCAGCGATTTTTAAAGAGGTGCCTCGGACTTAAACAAAGTAGGTATATAGGAAGATGCACCTAGAAAGGAAAAGAAAATCAGATTAAACTTATCCTGAATAACCTATAACTTATCTTTTGACGACAGCTGCATTATACAGCCGAAATTATTTTACCCATGTCAACGTCCAAAATACAAATTATGCCAAAATATTACACTATGACTGACATTTTACGGTCCAAATATCAAGAAACATTTCAAATTTATTGCACATGCCACATGTGCCACTACTATTGTGGTTTATATGTGAAGCCTATACTTTGTGCCTATATAAACCATATTTTGGGGTTGCTGCTTACTTTAAACTGAAGTCCCTCTGGATACGAATAATTACAGATGAGCAGATAAAAACCTCCAATTCTGATCGATTGCTCAACACACAATTAGACGTAAAGCACCATTTGATAATACTTTAATTCTTACACTTACTGACGCGTTACCCTTCTGTAGTCCAAAAATTAAAATTAGAGAGCAGAAATGGGCTGCTGCTGTATAGCAGAAAGCGTGGCTAGTATCTACTGCAATTTCCTTCTCTCTTAGTCTCATTATCCATCTGTAGAATTTTAACTACCAACATAAATCGATCATTTACACACAATTCTTTGTTTTTCCACACATAGTCTACGTTCTCCACACAAGCTGGACAGGTCGAAAAAATCTGTGTGTTTAATTCACATGACTTTCTCTACATTTAACATATTATTGTTAAACAGCTTATTTTTCAATCTACTTTATGATAATCGAGATGAACCCTAGCAGAAATCGTCTTAATTACTTGCCTCCTTGCAAGTAAAAAGTAAATAAGGGAATATACTAGGCTAAACGTTGCTGGTTGCCATGTGGATGAAATCCGCAAGATCATTGCCAGGAATTGAAAAAATGTGAAAAGTTTTGAGTATTTTAAAACTGAACCCAATAGCAAGGAATGTCTCAAAAATAGTCAACACTACGACAATAATGCATAGACCTAAATTACATTTTTTGTGTCGTAAGGTTTTGTCTATCTCTTACGGTAAGAGATGCAAAACCTAGCAAAGTTCATCAAGAATAAAGTGGTCTTCATAGGCTATTCCAAGAAAACTCAAGATATACATTTTATTTGACATATAAATATCTTTAATATACGGCAATTTATCAAAATCGTTCGAGTCATTTTTGAGGAAATCAACATTTTCGAACATTTTTCCATGTAAAAGGTAGTTTGGAGTGGGGGGGGGGGGGTGGATTTTCCTAAAAAAAAATCGTGTCGCATCCTTTGAAAATACTTAAATTAAATACCAAGTTTAGCACTTTAATGACTTTTCGTTTTTGAGTTATCGTGTTCTTAGACACTTGGACATACGGAGACATGGACACAGGACCTTTATCTAAAAAAAATGTTTATACAGGGGGCCCTAAAACGTGTATTTCCGGTGAGATCACGGTATCGAATTTTTACGTGGATTGCAATACCTTCTCTATAAGCTGCACATAGTACGTGTAGAGAAAGTAAACATGTTTTTTTTTGTGTATACAGGGACTTTAAAACGAACGTATATATCAGTGAAATATGGGTATCGAATTTTTGGGTGGAATGCAATACCTTCTCTATACAATTTGTACATAGCACATGTAGAGCAAGTAAAAAGTGTGGTTTATTTCTTGTGCAGCAGGAAGCAAGGAGTCCGAAGGTTCAACAAGTTTTAGATATGTAAAACCAGGAGTCTTTGGTGGAAAAGGGTAAAAGTACGGCGGTCGAAAAGATCCCTCGCAACCGGCATAAAGCGCCGCAAGTAAGCGACTCTTTGTGCTTCTACGGTGACTCGAAGGGAAAGAGACCTAAGGGGTAACTAAATTTGGGTGACGACTGGCGTAAGCATGCACGGGATCTCTAATGATTCAGATGGAACATATACACTGCTGCTGCCCATCCACATCGCTGCGAGCCATCAGGGTCCGCCGTTGGTCCCGCAACGATGTCACGAAAGAATCCTTTATAAAGTGCACTTCCACCGCCCAGCCACAATCCGCAGAACGTTGTCGCCTGTTCCTGCAACTCAGAAGCAGATTACAAGGAAAGGGAAATGAGGAGTACAGAAAATGGAGGGAATGAAAGTCGTCATAGAAAGAACCACCTCAGCATTCGCCTAGCGACTCGGGGAAACCACGAAAAATCCAAGAGTCAGAGTAGGCGATTGTCGATCGGCTTGGGAGCTCAAAAATGTGAGCCGCACGCATTACACTGGCGCCACCTCGCCCGCAAAAGATAAAAATAATTAGTGAAAAGACGTATGTACCTGCTCGGCTGAAGTAAGCACTCTTACTTTTATGTACCCCACAGATTCTATAGGTATGGAAATACACCATCATCACAATAAATAAAATTCGAACTTCTTGACTCCAAAGCTTGTTGTGTCTCCCATTAGGTTGCTCTAAAAGGGCAACTACTGACCACAATACCGCAAATCAACATTTGCAGTTACTTGGCAGTAACTCATAATCTCAGGAAATCTAGTGAGTGGTTTTCAATGTTTGTTCAGGCTGTGTGAACAGGTGCTTGTAGTAACGGAACCTTCCCCTACACCCACTCACCTCAATACCGGACACCATAACGAATAGTGTCACGGTAATTTCTTATCTGCCTCATTTACATTACTTTTTTGTCTTATATTTAGTATTTGCATACAAAATAATACATACATTTGACACTGTTTACCATTTGCAGAGTCTTTTCCCTTTATTATTTGATGTCTTTTTGAAGATAGGATTCGCATGATGGTTTTGCAACCTGACAATCCAGTGCATCAACGAAATAAACGCTGGGGTAAATATACTACTAAATAGGGAGACACACTGTGTGTGTGTGTGTGTGTGTGTGTGTGTGTGTGTGTGTGTGTGTGTGTGTGTGCGCGCGCGCTCATGTATTGATGAATAATTTCGCAAAACATTTAACCGATGTATTGATATTTTTTTCAGCACTGAAAGTCGTCGTTCTTTCCGATAGACATGAACATGAAGTTAAATACCCAATCAACTAAATAAACCATCTTATGTGTTCTACTCACATGACTTTTTCCACCAGTTCTGAACAAACTATTCTGTCAAAAGTTTATTCTTTAATCTACATCATGCTAATGGAGATAAACATTAGCAATAGTTGTATTATTACTTGTGTCTTGGCAGCAGAGGGGAAATGAGGGAATACACTAGGCTAAAGCAATAATCAAAGTCTTTTAAAAGCTGGTCACTATGTGAACTTTGAACTTCGGTTTGCTATGCATGGGTTACAATAAAACAAACGGATATAAAACGAAATGTGACTTCCCGTTTGGGAAAAGTAACATAGTATAACATTAAATCAAATAATCAGAGATATCTTGGAAACGTTCGACTGTACAAATATGTATATAACATAAACTGTGTATTTTAACGAGATCTATTTTTTTTTGTGTAGTAAGTTTTTGTCTCTTTCTTAGTGTTTACCAGTTATGCGAAATTTGTCCAAAATGAAGCGATTTTCAGAGTCTATTCCCAGATAATTCAACATGCACATTTTATTTGTGATGTAAATATTTTTATTTTCATAGTTTAAAAAGAGCCATTTTTGAGAAAAATAAAAATTTCAAACATTTTTCAAGTGAAGGGAAGGTTTTTTTGTTTGAGCTCTGCTGTCCACACACACACACACACACACACACACACACACACACATACACACACATACACACACAGGGGCTTTTTTCTATTGATGCTTTTTTTTATTCAGGGGACACTAAAACATGACTTTCCTGTGAAATGTTGATATAGAATTGTGAGGAATACAATTCTTTTTGTATCCACTGCGTTGCACATAGTGCTAAAATAAAAATTAGGTATTGGTTTTAGAATTCGAGACAGAAAATTACACTAGGTAAAGAAGGGCTTTCAACCAACAATGCGATTGACTACAACTATTTGTTGTTACTGCATGAGTAACAGAGCATATTACAATCATGTAATCTTATCTATACGATATCGTTTATTTTTATATAGATTCCACAATCTATTTCTGCAAAACCATATTTTTCCAACTGCTTGAGTTAATCGAGAGAAATGTTGGCATGAATAGTTTTAATCACTCATTTCATTGTGAATACAAAGAATGCTTAAGCGATAGTCAAACGTTTAAGAAGTTGGTCGCTGTAGGCCGGCTTTAAAATTGTACTCTTTCAGTGTTCTTGTGAAAAAAAAAAAGCTGATGTAGTCCACTTACATGACTTTCTCTATATCTCTGCAACAAATTTTTGTTAAAAAGTTTATGCTTCTATTTACTTCATGCTAAGTGAGAAAAAATTAGCAGAAATAGTCTTATTACTTGCTTCCCTGTAAGTAGAAGCGAAATAAGGGAGTAACATAAGTTAAAGTGATAGCAAAAGATGGTTGCTCTATGACTGAAGTTCCTTTGTTTGTATGGGCAGGAGTTGACAAATTCCTGTATGAGAAAATTATGTTTTTTAAGGCTGAAACCAAAAACAAGGAATATCTAAAAAACGATCAACTCCACGAAAATTATGTATATAACATAAATTGTGTGTTTTAATGTGCTCTACATTTTTGTGTGATAAGTTTTTGTCTATCTCTTACGGTTTACCGGTTACACAAAATTCCGTAAAATTCACCCACAATAAAGTAGTCTTCAGAGGCTATTCCCAGAAAATTCAAGATATACATATTATTTGTCAAGTAATATACGATATTTTAATCAAAATCGTTAGAGCTATTTTTTAGAAAATCAAAATTTTCGAAAATTTTTCCATGTGAACCGTAGTTGGGGTTGGGTGGATTTTCTTGAAAATCTTCGTGTCGCATCCTTGGAAGATACCAAGTTTGGTATTTAACGGTCTTTTCGTTTTGGAGCTATGCTGCCCACAGACACACAGACACACAGACTGACAGACACACACACGGACATGTTTCTAAAAATGCTTTTTATGGATTCAGGTAATCTCAAAACATGTATTTCCGGTGAAATCTTGGTATCGAATTTTTGGGTGGAGTGCAATACCTTCTCTATACACTAAGTACATAGTGCGTATAGAGAAAGTAATAATTGAGCGTGATCATTATGCGATTGGTTTCTAGTAAGTAGAAGGGAAAAAATCTAATATGTTCCATTCACATTATGTCCTGTACTTGTTCGGTAAACAAAGGTTTTATTCAGAACATTAATCTGTTATCTACATAATGCTAATCAAGATAAACAAAAACAGAATTAGCCTTATTACTAGCTTCCTAGTTGTAAGTAAAAGGCTAAACCCGGTCTTGAAATTCCAAAGGAGACGAAAGATATCTTCCGGTTTGGGAAAAATTTAAGTGTCTAAAATTAAAAAACTAATATCCGGAATATCTCGAAAACGGTTAAATAAAAAAAAAAAAGTGTAATATAATGAGATCTATATTTTTTGTGTAGTAAGTTTTTGTATGTCTTTTACGATTTTCCAGTTGTATAAAAGTCATTCAGTAGGAATAGGTCTTTAGAGGCCATTCCCAGAATATTCAAGATATACATTTGTTTGTCATACAAATATCTTATACAAAAGTTATTTTAAACAAAATCACTAGAGCCATTTATGAGAAAATTAAAATTTTCGAAAAATGCTCCACGTAAAGGATAGTTTGGAGTGGGGAGAATTTTTTTAAAAAATTTCGTGTGGCATCCTTGTAAGATACCAAACTTAAATACCAAGTTAGTTATTTAACGGTGTTTTCGTTTTGAGTCGTCCACACACACACACACACACACACACACACACACACACACACACACACACACACACACACACAAATGGGTCTGTTTCTAAAAATCTGATGTGTTACACTCACACGACTTTCTCAAGGTACCCTACAAACTTCTTGCAAAAGATTCTTCTTTCTACATCATGCTAACCGAGATTACCGTTAGCAGAATGTTCTTTTTATTTAGTTCCTTATAAGTAGAAGGGGACTAAGGTAATACACTATGCTAAAGTGACTGTCAAATGTTTTAAAACTGTCGTTATGCTATTGTCATTGTAAATCACTTCTTTGCATGGCCAGGAGTAGAACAAAAGAAAAGCGGACACTTCCTTTCTGAGAAAAGAATAAGTAGTTTACAATTGAAACCAGCAACAAGGAATATCTCGAAAACGGTTACCTCCATAACAAAAACGCAAATGACATAAATTGTGTGTTTTGACGAGATCTACATTTTTTGGGTAGTAAGTTGTTGTCTTTCTCTTACGGTTAGCAGTTAAGCAAAATTCAGCAAAATTCATCTAGAATAAAGAGGTCTTCAGAAGCTGTTTCTAGAAAATTCAAGATATACATATTATTTAATAAGTAAATATCTTTAATATACGGGATTTTAATCAAAATCGTTAAAGCCATTTTTAAAAAATAAAACTTTTCGAAAATGTTTCCATGTAAAGGATATAAAATTCAAGATATACATATTATTTAGGATGTAAATATCTTTAATATAAGGGATTTTAATCAAAATCGTTAAAGACATTTTTAGAAAATCAAAATTTTTGAAAATGTTTCCATGTAAAGGGTAGTTTGTGGGTGGAAGATTTTCTTGAAAACCTTCTTGTCCCATCCTTGGAAAATGCCAAACTTAAATACCAAGTTTGGTATTTGGTGGTGTTTTCGTTTTTGAGCTATGCTGTCCACAGACACACAGACAGATAGACAGACACACATACAAACTTTTTTGGACTCTGGGTACCCCAAAACATATATTTCCGGTGAAATCTCAGCATCGAATTTTTGGGTGGAATACAATACCTTGTCTATCCGCTATGTACATTGTACGTAAAAACTGCACATTGATACGAACTAATATCTCGCAAATGACTATCGGCAAAAAGTTTATTTGAATCAATTGCGGTTTTAAAGATAACTACATTTTTTGTTTGGAAGCCTCTTGTCTATTTCTTGTAGTTTGCCAGGTAAACCAGTTGTACAGTTAACTCAGCATCAGTTAACCCTCAAAGTTTCGTCGCAAAAAATTCAAGATATACATTTTGTTGACCTAGTAAGTATATAAAGTATATTAGTCATTTTAGAGAAGAAAAAAATATCGATTTTTTTTTTTTTTTCATGTAAAGAGCAATTTGAGGTGAGAATTTTCCTTAAAACGTTTGTGTTGCATTCTTGGAGGATGCTAAATTTAAATGGGGAGTTTGGTATATATTTACTTAGTTTTTGAGTTTGCCCTTACTCCACCAGCTCACACAGTTGCGCGCAGTAGTTCTTCTAGGAACCATTTTTTATTCAGGATTTATTATTTTTTTAATTATTTATTATTATTTTTTTATTCATTATTTTATTTTATCGCTTTTTATTTTTTTTTTATTCAATGGGCCCAATGTCGATTTTTTAATTATTTAAACGAGTCTCGAGAAAATTAAGACAAAACCCGCGGATGTTTCATTCTGTACTGGGCACTAGTTAACAACTGAGCAAACAGAATCACAGTAACAAAAATCTGATGTGTACCATTCACATGACATTCTCCATATCCCTGCAACAAATAATTCTTAAAAAGCTTATACTTCTATTTACTTTATGCTAATCAGAAAAAACTTAGCAGAAATAGTCTAATTACTCGCTTCATTGTAAGTAGAAGCGAAATAAAGGACAACCGTAGGTTAAAGTGATAGTCAGAAGCTGGTTGCTATGTCAATGAAGTTCCTTTGTTTATATGGATAGGAGTTGACAAGTTCCTGTATGAGAAAAGTATACGTTTTTCATAGCAGAAACCAAAAATAAGGAATGTCTCAAAAACGACGAAAAAAATGTATATAACATAAATTGTGTGTTTTAATGTGCTCTACATTTTTTGTGTAGTAAGTTTTTGTCCATCTCTTACGGTTTAGCAGTTATTCAAAATTTAGTAAAATGCATCCAGAATAAACTACTCTTCACAGGCTATTTCCAGAAAATTCAAGATAATCATTTCATTTGTCACGTAAATATCTTTAATATCCGAAATTATAATCAAAATCGTTAGAGCAATTTTTGATAAAATCAAAATTTTCGAAAAAAGTTCCATGTAAAGAGTAGTTCGGGGTGGGGGGATTTTTCTCAAAATCTTCGTGTCGCATCGCTGGAAGATACTAAACTTAAGTGCCAAGTTTGGTATTTTACCGACTTTTCGTTTTTGAGTTATCGTGTTCACAAACTCATGGACATTAGCATTAATGAACTAATATTTGACAGTTAACAACTGAGAGGCATTTTTACTTTCTCCATACGCAATATGTGCATACAGAAAGTATTGCACTCCACCAAAAATTTGATACCGAGATTTCACCGGAAATATATGTTTTAGGGTCCCCAATATCCAAAAAGAGCATTTTCACAAAAAGGTCCGTGTGTGTGTGTGTCCGTGTGTCCGTGTGTCTGTGAACACGATAACTCAAAAACGAAAAGTCGGTAAAATACCAAACTTGGTACTTAAGTTTTGTAACTTCCAGGGATGCGACACGAAGATTTTGAGAAAAAATCCCCTCACCCCCAACTACCCTTTACATGGAACTTTTTTCGAAAATTTTTATTTTCTCAAAAATGGCTCTAACGATTTTGATTAAAATGTCGTATATTAAACATATTTACCTGACAAATAAAATGCATATCTTGAATTTTCTGGGAATAGCCTCTGAAGAGTAGTTTATTCTGGATGAATTTTACTACATTTTGAATAACTGCTAAACCGTAAGAGATGGACAAAAACTTACTACAAAAAAAAAATGTAGAGCACATTAAAACACAATTTATGTTATATACCTTTTTTCGTGGAGTTCGTCGTTTTTGAGACATTCCTTATTTTTGGTTTCCGCTGTGAAAAACGTATACTTTTCTCATACAGGAACTTGTCAACTCCTATCCATATAAACAAAGGAACTTCATTGACATAGCAACCAGCTTTTGACTATCACCTTAACCTACGGTTGTCCTTTATTTCGCTTCTACTTACAAGGAAGCGAGTAATTAGACTATTTCTGCTAATTTTTTCTGATTAGCATAAAGTAAGTAGAAGTATAAGCTTTTTAAGAATTATTTGTTGCAGGGATATGGAGAAAGTCATGTGAATGGTACACATCACATGCTCCCAATGGAGCATGTCTAATTTGGTAACTTGAATATTGGAGAATCTTCTTATTCATTAGTGTTGCCAGTTTCTTTATGTAGATGAAGTTGGTTCCGTATGACCATCTTAAGGAATTATTCCTTTTATTGCTCTTCTAGTTCCGTGTGTAATGGTTACCATGCTAGCAGCTATACCCAAGGTCGCGGGTTCAAACTCGCCGGAGGACGATGAATTTTCTCGGATGTATTTTAAAATCTTTAGCATGGCTTCCTTCGGAAGGAAAGTAAAGCCGTTGGTCCCGTGTCGTAGATTTACGGTGCATAAAATAATCTCAACACTAATAAAGAGGTCTCGGAACAAAATTAAGCGGCCTTTCTCACCCAACATAGAATGGGACACTGAGAACCACAATAGTTAAAGAGCGGTCATAAATAACACTCCATTTCCATTTTTTCAGATTCCTCTTCTGAATACTCAGTAAGTCATTAGAATTTGGGTACAATATCGAAACTGTGTTAACTATGGCTATTAAACACCAAAGGCCCAAGGCGAAGATACAGAGGATACTATGATTAAAGAAGCTTGATCATTCTGATGTTTATTTCACTGTTAAAAGTAGATATACTTACAGGCTATGCAACATTTCCTGAATTTTAAACACTGTCGGAAGGTAAAGGAAATCAGAAATACAGCATTCATTGGTATTTATACCCATTCGTGAATATCAGAGGACATTATGGAATATCAGGCGGAGGTAGTTATTGCAATTATGGGTCGTAAAGGGAAGAAAGTTTTAATTTCTGTATTTTTGTTATATTATTATATTTTTATTTTGTGGCTTTAGGTCGACGGCCAGTCGATCACAAAAGTGATCAGTGGAATTAATCTGAATAGAACAAACTGAGCTGGAGGAATTGCAGCCGCATGAATGTCTCGGAGGAATGCATTAAAGCATGAAAAACTAATTTCCAAGAAGCATATAATTAGGAGCCGACGAACAGAAAAGGAGCCAATTAGGGCTGAGGGGCATTGCAGAATATAGAACGTAAAAACGTGTTGCTATGAAAATGTTATGGTTAAGGTCAGCAAATTTTGAAGCCTCAGAGTCACAAATTAGAGGAAGGAATACGAGATGAAGATGTTGCGGATAACAGCCATGGCCAAGCCATGGTGATTGTGGTGATATATCGACGCGCAATATGGAAAATATAATGCCTACTATGACTATGTTATCTATGTCTTTCTGAATGGCCACGTTAGTCGATTTCGTTACTTCAATATTTAAAGCGGAGAATTCACAGTTAGAAACTTTCAGATCATTCTGTGATACATTTCATAACCAATACGGGGGAAAGGTAAATAAAATGAATTAAATACAATCGAAGTTCGCGCAATGTCGATAAGCCAGCTGGTTCTTGTTTAATATTTTGGACTTTGGTGGGTGCATGTCTGTGGAAGATACAGAGATGGTTATACAAAATATTATATAAGTTTTCCTCTCCTATAACATTTATTTCACTGTCACATTTTGTAAGCAGTGCATCATAAAAATTATCAGAGTATAGTATGCAACAATAAAATAAAATATTTCGATAAATGAAAGTATTCAATATTAGAATCAGTTTTTTGCATTTTAATGTATACCTAAAATATTCCTTCACTCTTACTTTCGGATTCATTTAGACTTTACAATATATTAGGCATATATTTTTCTTGAAATGTTAGGGTATCTAATAGGTAGTGCCGGTTCCTAAGTTTAGAATTTTGTTTAGTAGAAGTCTTGTCATTTATATATTGTCTTAAATATACGAAAATGAAATAGCAATATAGTTTAAAGGTATCTCAAAAACAACTAATCTATTTGAGCAATTTATTATTATTAAAAATAGCATTCAAAATTAGCATGATATTTTACAGGCTCGACTATCTGAATATCAATATTAAGTGTTCATTTTGCATGGCTGTCTAGAATTTCGATATTTACAATGAAATAATGTTCTCTTCATATCGAGATGCAGAGATATATTCTTCTTACATGGAGAGCATTGCTAACATGTTTTACAGACATGGCAATCTACTCACTAATTTTATTTTCTCTACCAGATTTTTAACCAGGTAGAGGAAGTATTACACTCCATGCAAAATTCGGTATTAACATTTCACCAGAAACATACGCTTCAAGGTCCTCTATAAACATAATTTTAGAAACCCGTCCGTGTGCACCTATGCTTGTGTGCGCGGGTGTCTGTCAGTAACTTAACAAGTAAACGAAATGTGAGCTAAATACTAAGTTTGCTTTTAAGTTCGGTATCTTTCAGAAAAGTGATTAAAATATTTTCAAGAAAATGCACCATCCAAAATGCGTTTAAGTGGATAATTTTCACTTAAAAAAGATGTATTGATATTGATTAAAATAATACCTATTTATTCTATTTAAATGAATAATAAAGTAAAGAACTCTACTACGTCTATAGAGGTAGAGGAAGTAAAATTAATTCCACCTAAAAGTTCGATATCATGGGTAATGCCTGTTGTAATGCCTAATTAATAAATAGACTCACCAATGAATAAAAGCATGTGTGTGCTATGCGTGAACAGCATAACTCCAAAATTTCGAATAAATGTTTAACTTGGAGCAGGCTCAATGACTTCCAAAGACGCAGCGAAATGTTTAAAGAAAATATCCGCACCCCAAACTGCGCTTTACATGGAAATGTTTTGAAAACTGATTTTATCGTTGATTGCTCAAATGCTTTCGATTAAAATAGTAAATGTTTAAGATATTTACATGACAAATAAAATGTACAACCTGAATATTTTGGAAATAGCTTATGAGGACTTCTTCACTCGGAAGGACTTTTGTATAACTGGTAAACCATGAGATACACAACACTTGCTGCACAAAAATTACATTTCATAGAATTGCATGGTTTATTTTAATGTTTATGGCTTCGGTTATTTCCAAGATATCCGTTATTATTGGTTTGAATTTTTTATATCTTGTCATTTGATTTTCTGAAGTACTCAAGACCTTTTTCTCCCAATGTTATGGAATTTCAAGGTCGATATACAGTGACCTAATTTTAGCGTTTGAATATCTCTATGCCTTTTGTTCCTATAACGACATGTATAAAATACTATTGATGCTAACGTTTAAATCAACTTAAAGAAAATAGATAAGTTTATAGAAGTTAGAAAAATTGGGTAGAAAAATTCACATGAAAATAACATACCAGTTTTTACTTTCTCCATACGCACTATGTATATAGTGTATAGAGAAAGTATTGCACTCCACCAAGAATTCGATACCGAGATTTCACCGGAAATATATGTTTTAGGGTCCCCAATATCCAAAAAAAAAACATTTTTACAAAAAGGTCCGTGTGTGTGTGTGTGTGTGTGTGTGTGTGTGTCCGTGTGTCTGTGAACACCATAACTCAAAAACGAAAAGTCGGTAAAATACCAAACTTGGTATTTAAGTTTAGTATCTTCCAGGGATGCAACATGAAGATTTTGAGAAAAATCCCCTCACCCCAAACTACTCTTTACATGGAACTTTTTTCGAAAATTTTGATTTTCTCAAAAATGGCTCTAACGATTTTGATTAAAATTTCGGATATTAAACATATTTACCTGACAAATGAAATGTATATCTTGAATTTTCTGGGAATAGCCTCTGAAGAGTAGTTTATTCTGGATGAATTTTACTACATTTTGAATAACTGCTAAACCGTAAGAGATGGACAAAAACTTACTACACAAAAAATGTAGAGCACATTAAAACACACAATTTATGTTATATACATTTTTTCGTGGAGTTCGTCGTTTTTGTGACATTCCTTATTTTTGGTTTCTGCTATGAAAAACGTATACTTTTCTCATACTGGAACTTGTCAACTCCTATCCATTTAAACAAAGGAACTTCATTGACATAGCAACCAGCTTTTGACTATCACTTTAACCTACGGTTGTCCCTTATTTCGCTTCTACTTACAAGGATGCAAGTAATAAGACTATTTCTGCTAATTTTTTCTGATTAGCATAAAGTAAATAGAAGTATAAGCTTTTTAAGAATTATTTGTTGCAGGGATTTGGAGAAAGTCATGTGAATGGTACACATCAGATTTTTTTCTCTTGGTCAGACAAACAGTGTGGAATTTCAAAGTCACCAGACCAGTTTTTAAAGATTTGAACCAAGAGTACTAGACTCCTCTTGATTTGGATTATCTCTTTAGTCTCTAGTATGCACATAGGTACATACATACAACGAAGTATGTAATCAACTATTTCTGCAAACCCAATTAATCAGTTGACAGAAGAATAATTCTTTGTAAGAATAGTTTGTATAAATGACTTGTGAAAAGAATGCAAATATAACACACCGGATTTTTGAGCTTACTGTTTCAAGAATGACTATCTTAAGAAATTGTTTAGGTGTTAGAGTAGCCGCAGAACTATCAAATGACTATTGATAGAATTTAATTGAAAACGAAATAACTTTGCATGTGCTTGAATACTATGCAAATAAGTTCAATTCACAATGATGGTGTAACAAACAAAAACATCAAATTGCATTGTAACGTTATGTGAGAGTTATATGGCAAAAACTAAGGAGCAAATACTGCATTGCCGACTTTCAGAACCTTGAACTTAGCAACCATTGTGTTAATGCATATTCATTTTCTGTTCTTAGAGAGACTGTTATACATGCATATAGCCATACAAGAATGCGAGTGAATAGCGAAACTTTGGTTTCAGTTGCTTTTGAAATGCAATAATTACTTTTAGTAAAACGTGTATTTGTGATATTTGCAATCTACAATAGTTACAGGCGTTAGTTTTTATAATCTTGACATTTCCTTTTCTTCCACTTGTTGCTGTAGGTCATTTATGGTTGCATAGAATGACTATTGCAACAAATATATATTAGTTGTTTCAAATTCTGTACAATAATTATCTTTTTCCAATGCTGCAGCACAATTTTATGTCGGTCGATTGCTTCGGCTCGTTTTAATCTCCGAACTCATTGACGAAACTGAACTGTGCGACGTCGACGCGTGAGGTTGTGGGCAGCCCGAAGGTATGTGAACTGTACTTCCCTGCCCTTGCTATGCTGTAACCATATTCTAACGGGAATATAGGGTTTGCAGGATGACGGGTGAGAATGGGATAGCAAGATTGTTCGTCAGCGGTTACCAGACAGGGTTACCGCTGGTTTAGTTTATTTCAAAATGTTATTACTTTCTCTAGCCACGTATGTACAATGTATGTAGGGATAGAGAAGTATTGTATTCCACCCAAAAATTCAATGTCGAGATTTCACCGGAAATACATGTTTTAGGAACCCCTGAATCCAAAAAAAGCATTTACAGAAAACGGTCCATGTGTGTGTGTGTGTGT
Organism: Hymenopus coronatus; assembly: GCA_030762935.1. Classification (NCBI taxonomy): domain Eukaryota; kingdom Metazoa; phylum Arthropoda; class Insecta; order Mantodea; family Hymenopodidae; genus Hymenopus; species Hymenopus coronatus. The sequence goes on from CM060890.1 coordinate 17,288,972, forward strand.
GTGTGTGTGTGTGTGTGTGTGTGTGTGTCCGTGTGTCCGTGTGTCTGTGAACACGATAAGTCAAAAACGAAAAGTAGCTAAAATACCAAACTTGGTATTTAAGTTCAGTATCTTCCAGGGATACGACACGAAGATTTTGAGAAAAATCCCCCCACCCCAAACTACCCTTTACATGGAACTTTTTTCGAAAATTTTGATTTTCTTAAAAATGGCTCTAACGATTTTGATTAAAATGTCGTATATTAAAGATATTTACCTGACAAATAAAATGTATATCTTGAATTTTCTGGGAATAGCTTCTAAAGACCTGTTTATTTTGGATGAATTTAATTTGGCATAAATAGTAAACCGTAAGAGATAGACAAAAACTTACTGTACAAAACATTTAGGCCTTATTACAATACACAACTTACGCCATATACATTTTTTTCGTGGAACTTACCGTTTTCGAGGATTTCATTGTTATTAGTTTCAGTTGTGAAGTACTTATACTTTTCTCAGACGGGAGTGTCCGTTTTTCTTTTGTTCTACTCCTGGCCAAGAAAAGAAGCCATTTGTAACGATAATCGCATAACGACAGTTTTTAAAACATTTGACTATCGATTTAGCCTAGTATATTCCCTTATTTTCTTCCTACTTGTAAGGAACTAAATAATAAGAACATTGTGCTGAATACCTCAATTAGCAAGGTGCAGAAAGAAGAATAATCTTATGTAAGAAGTTTGTAGAACGGCTAGAGAAAGTCATGTGAGTGTAACACATCAGCTTTTCTTTTATTTTGGGATGCTATTTAAATTTTGATGTCCAAGCAATTTTTGGAAGGTTTGTAAGGAGCTTAGCCTTAGCTGCTAGTGGAATTGCTCCGTTGTCACACCGAAGATGTCAACATGATATGGGGGGGGGGGAGCTGGGTAACCTGAGGCCGGTCCCCATGGCCGCGCTTGCCAAGGCGTCTCGCTTTGGTGCTTCGTAGCGCAGGGGATCGTGGGATCGAGTCCCACCTTGGGCATGGGTGTTATATGTTTGTGTATGTGTGTGTGTGTGTGTAAAAGGAAGAAAACAGAAATTCAGTAATCATACAGCAAACAAAGTAAAACAATTAGGTAAATAAAAGTAGGAACTGCATTAAAAAGAAAATGGCGTGTCCTGGATTATAATTCCCAAGCGATCTAACGAAAGGTTTCAATGGAAAGGTAAACCGTAGAATTTTACACCCGACGCCTAATCTCGACCTCCATATGGGAAATTCTGAGATTTTGTGCTGCAGTCTCACGGGAAAAGAGCGAGGAACAGATTAGATAGCGCGAAGGCACTTATCTGTCAGCTCCGCTTATATAGCTATCAATGATGTGGCAAGTCATTTTCAGAAGTAATGTTACCCAGATAAGTTCCCCCCCTCCCCGAAGTTTTCACTATCTTGCGAAGATGAACGTTGCGTAATTTAAGCTCTATGGGCCCCAAGGTTATTTGAACATTATTTCACCGATTTCATTCATCATCCGCTGTGACCAATCAGATTAAAGTACGTTTAATTACAGAAAAAAGAATTGCCAGTCATTTGTCAGTTGTAAGGGAAGGAAATCTGGAAGAAATCTCAGAGAGGGCGGTCCTGGTGGAATTGGTGACTTAGCTACCCAAGTCCGCTTAGTGCTACTGCATGCATTATTTGTTTTATATGTTAGGTTTTAAAATCGCTATGAATTATTTAAATGGAAACAAATGGCGAAAATAGAATTATCTCCCTTGCTTTGCCATTGGAATATAGTAAGCAATAAAATGTTTTAAGTGTAAAATGAGAAATATGACATTTTGAAATTACACAAATATATACCGTAATCATTTCACTTACGATAAATAAATTAACATTACAACTTTGCGGATGAAGCTATAACGGCGTATTTACTAAATAGAACGCTTTGTCGATTCACGGATTTTCGTTCAACACTAATGCTTATACTTAATATCGCCAATGTATCGTGGCAATATACAGTATTACGCAGGAACATGATGTGTTTATTTTGCTACCTGTTTTGAAATATCCCCAGAAGAAACATAATCGCAAATAGCATGAAGCACTTTGGTGGGAAGAGCAATGTAATGACTTGGAGCTGGAGAAATAAACTCCAAAAATGTTTTGACTCTTAAATTCTTATACAGAAGTAAGTGGTTTATGTAACGTATTCCATTAATACTGATACAATGTAAACAAATATCCTCAAGACCGAAACTAGTCGTATATATTGTCAACATTTTTAGTCGTAATTTTAATATGCAGTCATAATGGACGTAACAAAGTTTGATATTAGAGTGCAGGTTTATAAGTTTCTACTGAAGAATTTGCTAACTGGAGCAAAGCAATGGCTCCAATTTTTCAATAATATAGAATAAAATTGTCATTTTAAGTTATGAAATATTAATAGTACACACTAACTTTAGGAATAAAGCTCTCAAAAGTGTGCCGCAGCTTAGGGAAAGGGACTAAATTCCAAAATTGCATTTTGTACATGCTATACTATATATTCAGAGTCAAGCAAGAAGATTTTCAATTTTGGCTATGGACAGCTTTCAATTATTATCTTAATCTTGGTGCAAATAATGACCCTGAAATGTGAAACAGCAATTTGTGGGAATTGTTTTAAGTTGCTGACTGAAAAATTATAGTTTTGGACCTCCCTTTCTCCCACACTGGCGAATTGATGCCTGAACGGTTACTTGCAGAACTATCGTCAGTTAATTGTTTCATCATATTTGATAAATAAAGTGGCTAGATTCTCTATCGGCCTATTAGATTGCCAAATTATCTTTAAACAAAATTGGTTTGGGTTTCCTGGACTTTTAAAGATGCAATTCAGTGGGGGTTTATTTCAGATTGGCGTCCAATCAACGTGGATTTTATTACAAAAACTAAAACGACTTTATGAAGTCTTGGTTCAGAGATTCAGAGCACTAGTTAATCTTGCAGTAGGAGCTCAAGCAATCATCCACGAACACAGAGAGATCGAATTACTATCATATAACGTTACATATATCATCATATAACCGTGGTCTTGTGCCCAAAGTCTGTTAACTGTTTGGCCCACTTTTTGCATAGAAGAAATATATTCATAAAATACGTGCAACGTGTGAACGTGATGTGGCTTAAGCTTTTGTTTTATCAACACCTTGTAACATTGTAATAACATTTCTGTGCAAAACTACGTAAATGAAAATGATAGAGGCAATGGTGGTTCCGATAATAATGTTGAAAAAGGCGAGTGGAAAGTGCATCCTACTAAGTGCAAGTTTATAGTTGGAATAACATAGAAATATTAACAGTTCCAAAGTGGGTTGATTTGTAGGTTTACAGACTCCATCGTGAATGCACTACATCGGAAGTTAAAACCTTTGGGATCTCACTTCCCCGAGGTGTTATGTGAACAACTTGAGGCCAGGCATCCTGATCAATATGCTCATTTAAATTTAGCATTTACACAGATAATTTTGATGAGACAATCTATCCAGACATTGTTGATGAAGCAATGATTTTCTCTAAAAAAGTAACATTTAATCCGGTTTGGACTTCATTGCATATATATATAATAAGCTGGAATAATAGTTTAGTGATTTAAACAACATCACATTTTTATGTCTACCTGAGATATTGCTGAGAAGAGATACAGCTAGTTTGCTTGCTTTTACAAATTGCCCTAAGAGTTATGTTCCCAGCCGTTTGGGCTAGAAACGAGAGACTGTAGTTAAAAGTAAAATAGTATATCTTAAAACACATAATGGTTTGTGTTTATTAGCGATTTTTAAGGAAGATTTTTTTTTTAAGTATTACCAATTCTGATACGTTGATCATAGATAGTAGTCAGATGTTTTTCCATCACATCAGGGTTTTGAATACTTAACGGATTTATAGATTATAAATAATCATATATGGTTATGAGTGTATACACACAGCGCTTCTTTGGAAGAATGTCTGCACTTGAGATATAAGATGTACATGTGTAGACACGTATGAGTATGACTGTAATGTAATCAATATGTTTTCTGCTCTGTTCGGCCGTGTTGAGTTTTGTGTGTGAGATAGTGAAGTTACAAAGACGTAGGTGTAAAAATTCTCAAATTGTTTTTACATGTGCGGTGAGTTCTTCCAAACTCTCAGAGGCGGAAAATTGTTCAACTTTTCAACACAGCCAAAAGATTTTATTTCAATTGCTTTCTGGTCACTTCATATAACTTGTACAAATTGTAATGCTAGAATGACTCTGTATTTGAAGGGAAAGAAAGATCGCTTACCTTTGGATACCAATAGGTGGCTCAAAAAAAAAAAAAAATGAAGAGAACTGTTACTTTTGTGTAATATAATTACGAGGATTTTTCTCAAGAAGTAAGGGTGCCACTCAGGAATCAATTTTCCATTAGTTATAAGACTAATACCTCATGGAGAGAATTTATCTACTTCCATTCCACCTTCTACATGAAAAAAAAAAACTCGGAATCTGACAAAATGCCACATGATGATGTGCAACCTCATCATCAAGGAATTACACCCATATTCCACAAGAGGAGGAAAAAACATTTAATATAACAGGTGAAACTCAACGATCCGGTAGGAGATTGTATAAGTACTTTCGTAAAAACCTGGCTAAGTTTTTCTTTCTAGGATCTCGTTTTCAATATTGGAAGTTATTGCATAAAAATATTAGAGGTTCAAAACTTCGAAATAGAAATAATGGTTACTTCATTTCACGGTTACAGATTCTGAAGTTTTTGCATGCAGCGATGTAAATAAACTGATGTCAAAATGATTACTGCAGATAATACTGTGCTTATTTACAGATGATTCTAATTAATGCTTGTTACACACTGACCTTAAACTTCCATTGTGTAGCAATGAAGAAAACCTACGAAAACATGTGTTATATACTTGAAGCCATTATACTGAGAACTACAATAGGGCTATTTTCAGGGATCTGAAAACGATTGGCCTTCTATTAGTAAAGCAGAGTGAATTCTCTAAACATCCTTATTTTTTTGTTTCCTTAGTTCAGCTGTCCAAAATCAAGAAACTACTAAAACGAGAGGAATCAATTTCCCGGCAACATAACAAAACATAACCTTTAGTTCATACACAAAATATATTTCTTCCCCCATGCAAGACATTAGAAAAATCTGAAGTGTTTCACTCACATGTCATTCTTAATCTCTTCTGCAACAAGCTATCCTTTAAAAAAAGCTCATCTTTCTATCTATTTCAAGCTAATCGAGAGAAGCATTAACATAAATGGTCTTATTACTTATTTCCTTGTATGAAATATAATATCTTTTAAAAGCTGATTTTTATGCGATGGATTGAAGTTCACTTTGCTTGGCCAGGAGTAAAAGAGAAAAAGTATAATTATTGGAAAAGTTAAGTCAATAATAGGGAGTATTTCGAAAATAGCTAACTTCACAAAAAGTGTATAGGATATAAATTGTGAGTTTTAAGGATATCTACATTTCTTTGTAATCTAAGATTTCGAATATCTCTTATGGTTTACAGGTTATGCAGATGTCATCCAGAATGAACAGTATTTCAGAGGCTGTTGCCAGAAAATTCAAGATATACATTTTATGTGTCATATATCTTAAACTATGTTAGCGTAACCAAAAATTCTGGAGCTACTTTTTGGAAAATCAAGATTTTTTAAAATATTTGCAGTAATGGTTAGTTTGGGTGGAGATTCTGTTGAAAATATTCGTGTTGTATCCTTGAAAGATGCTGAATTTAAATCAAGTTTGTGTTTAACCGACGTTTCGTTTTTGAGTTATTGAGTTCAGTGTTCACAGACATGGACGCACACAGGACATTTTTCTAAAAAATTTATGTGCTCCACTCATATGGCTTTCTCTGCCTATTTTGCAACAAACTACCTAAACAAGATAAACTGTAACAAAAATAAAATTATTATTTATTTTCTTGTAGGCGTAAGAGAAATAAGGGAATACGCTATGCCTAAGCGATAGTAAAATCTTTTAGCTGGTCGATAAACGATGATATTAAAATTCCGTTCTCTTTGTATGTCAGAAAAAATAAAACAAATTAGAAAAGAAAGAAATAAAAACGAGTGACGACTTTCCAGTTGAGGAAAGTATATATTTGGAAAAGAATATATCAATATTGAGAAATGCTTTCAGAGTGTTACCCCTACAAAAATGTATTTGACATAAATTAGGTGTTTAACGAGATCTACATTTTTTGTAGCAAAATTTTGTCTATTTCTTACGAGGTGTTAGAAGCCTAACAGGATAGTCCCAAAGAAATTAAAGCGTTACATTGTATTTGCGATGTGAATAGCTTTAATACCTATATCAAATGTTAATAAAAGTGTTAGAGCTGTTTCGAGAAAATCGAAACATGTTCTGTGTAAAGGATACTTTGGAGTGGGGAAAATTTTCCGAAAATCTTCGTGTCCCAACCTTGCTGGATAGTTAACTTTAATACCAACTTTGATATTTAGCCAACTTTTCGTTTTTAAGTTATGTTGTTCACAGACACATACGAACGTTTTTCTAAAAATCTGATGTGTTCCATTCACATACCCTCCTCTACCTATTCTGCATCAAACTATTCTTCAGAAGCATGTACTTCTTTCTGCTTCATGCTAATCGAGATAAATATTAGCAAGCATTGGAGGTAAAGTCAAAGTGAGAAATTCAATATCATACCAGGATTAGAACCATGGATCTATGTGTTTAAATTTTCAGCCTGACTCTGCCTATCGAACTCCTCTCCTATACACGGCTTATGTGGAAAAAACAATTAACTATACTTATCTTAGTCCCTTTTAAGAGGAAGGGAAATATTCTATGCTAAAGAAATAGTAAAATATGTTACTAGCTATTCACTAGGTGATGCGCTTCTCTTTGCACGACCAGAATGAAAAAGTGAATTACTACCTCCCATTTGGGACAATATAGGTATTGGACATTTAATAGCAACAACAAGGAATATTTCGGAAATAGTTAACCCCACAAAACGTGTAAATGACATATATGTGTAATTGAACTATATCTACATAATCTGTGTAGTAAGATTTTGTATATCTCTTACAGTTTACCCTGTACTATGCAAAATTCCTCCAGAATTAAGAGGCTTCAGAACCTATTCCCAAAAACTTCAAAATATATAGTTTATTTACCATGTACATATATTTAATATGAGGCATTTTAATAAAAAAGATGTAATTTGTTTTGAGAAATTCGAAAATTTCGAAAAATCTTCAACGGAAAGGGAATTTTATTTGAAAATCGTCGTGTCGCATCCTTATTTAAATCCTAAGTTTGGTATTTAACCGACCACTCTTTTTTACACACCTAAACACACACTCACAAAACACACTGACTTGTTTCTAAAAATTCTTTTTATATTGGATTAAGGTGTACTCAGAATATTGTTTTCGGTAAAATATCGATATTGAATTTTTGGGTGAATGCAACACCTTCTATCTAATAGAATTTCGGATGAAATTTTTGGGTGAAATTTATTACCTCCTGTACCTACTATGTACATTGTACGTGGTGGAGAAAGTAAAAGTGGTTTAGGAGGACCGCAAAACTCAATTTGCAGTGAAATATCGGTATCAAATTTTTGGGTGGGATGCAATAACGTCTCTATCTGCTATGTACCAATGTGGTACAGAAAGTAAAACCAGATGAAGGGTTCAGGTATATGCAAAAATATTTCCTGATTTGGGCGATGCAAAATTAAAAGAAGGTGTATTCATTGGACCACAGGTAAAGACGAATCTAATGTATTCAATTTACTTGACTTTCTCTACCTGTTTTATAACAAATTATTTTTAGAAAGGCTTATTCGTCTATCTACTGCATCCTAATAAAGATAAACATTAACAAAAGTAGTATTATTACTTATTTGCTTGTAGGGCGGAGAAATAAGGGAATGTACTAGGCTACAGCGATAGTCAAATCCTTTAAAAGCAGGTTGCTAAGTGATGACATTGAAATTCCATTTATTTTTTTTATCAGCATTAAACGAACAATAAGGAGAAAAAGAAGAATGACGAATTCCTATTTTAGAGAAGTAAAATTATCGGAAAATACATGCCAATAACGAGGAGTATATCCTAAATGTTTAAACCTATAAAGAATAAATAAATAAATCTTATGTGTAGTTGAACAGTGATACTAATAGAAAACAAAATTTATTTTAGAATATCTCTAAGACGATGTAAAAACCTTGAAGTAGAAACTATAAACAATCAAAATACTTTTACTATTTTAATGGCAAAGGTTTTATTTCATAGCCTATACCTATTGCTGGATATTAATAAAACTTAATACGCAGAAAATAGTAGAGATGCATTTTGATCACTATATCTTGGGTAACCGTTCTTTTAATCAGACTTAAAATGTTGATGTGTTACATACACATAACTTGCTCTAGCTTTTCCATATATAACTGTTCTTACAAAAGCTTATTCTTATATCTGCTCATGCTAATTAAGACAAACGTTAGTACAGTTGGTCTTATTACTTGCCTCCTGCTAAGTAAAAGGGAAATAAGGGATTACATTAGGCTAAAACAATAGTCAAATCTTTTAAAAGCTAGTCGCTATAAGAAACCATTGAGGCACGATTTGCTTTGCATGGTCCCGTTTAAGAAAAGTTAAGTAGTTTAAAATTGAAATAAATGATAAGGTATATCTGGAAAGGGTCAAATCTACAAGTAAAACATATAAGACATAAATTATATGTTTTAACGAGATCTACATTTTTTGTGAAGTAAGTTTTACGGTTTACTTGTTATGAAAATTCTGCAAAATTCACCTAGAATAAAGAGGTCTTCAAAGACTACCTATAACATTCAATATATATATATATATATATATATATATATATATATATAGATATATATATTATTTCTGATGTAAATATATTTAATACACGGTATTTTAATAAAAATAGTTTGAGCCATTTTTGAGAAAAACAAAATTTTCAAACATTTTCCATTCGGAACAAATAGTGGATTACATAGCTATGAACCATGGTTATAGCGTAACATTTAAATGAAGCAATGTCAAAGAATCCTATAAACAGAAAAAAGAAACGTATTCGGCGACCTTAGAAGAACTACTACACCAAATGAATAAAATCAATTGGCTGCATTTAAATGTGGATATGGAGAGAATTGAAACCTGGAAGTAAGCAGGTAAAATAAGCAACGACGGTATTATAACTGAGGCAAAGGTAAGAAAAATGCTGAAGCTCGACGAATTTCAGCATTGTTCAGCGGTGAGAATAATCATTTGGCTGTGGCTATTGTTGGAAAGAAACGGCTTGCTAGAATATGCATTGGAGCAATAATAAATAGAAAGGCTAAAACATTATTAGTTATAGGCAATGATGAACAGAAAGTGTAATATATATGTAGTTTATATACGTATATAAAAAGGAAAGAGAAAAAGAAAAACTAAGAAGTAGAAAAGGATTAATGTTGAAACATTTGCATTTCGACATTGTTATTACTATTATTATTATATACTAATGTTATTATTACATTATTATTATTATTATTATTATTATTATTATTATTATTATTACCGCTGCTTAGTCCCTATTTTTCCTTCTGAATAAGGTGTGCCCCCTGGAAATCTGTTATCCAGGGGGGGGGGCGTCTGCCCATTTAGAGACTGTTGTTCTAAAGACCAGGCAGGTGCTTCAAAATAGTTTGCAGATTAGTTTTTACCTTTGGTTAAGAGCTGCATAAGCTTCCATTTTTTTTTCAATGTATGATAAAAAATCTGATATGCTGCATTCATATTACTACGTCTGCCTATTTTACAAAAGTATATATAGTTCTTTTATTTGTATGATGCTAATCGAGATAAATAATAGCAGATATTATCTAATCACTTACTTTCTTTACTTAGCGGGAAAATGTTGTAGGCTAAAATGAAGTCAACCATTTTAGAAGCCGGTCACTAAGTCATAAATTGAAATTCGATTCTCTTTGCATGGCCAGGAATAAAACAAATTAAATATGAAACGAATGAGAAATTCCCTGAATTCCCTTCTGAGTAAAGTTTTAAGTATTTTAAAATTAAAATAAATAACAAGAAATATCTTGAATCCTTAACTTTATCAAAAAAATGTATACGACATAAATTGTGTTTTAACGAGATATACACTTTATATGTAGACATTTTTTGTCGCCTCACCTATGCGGCCCGGGTTTGATCTCAACGGTTTCCCCGCACAAATTGCTCCCTAATCATCTTTCCTGTCATCCACTTCACCGGAATTTCTTATCAGCCACTTCCTCGGTCTCATACCAGGCATCGACTGATCACCCATCTTAGGCTCTCTCTGATCCAGTGTTTGCTCCTCCATAGGCGTCTGACCCTAGGCAATTGCTGGTCAGTCCTGAAGAGTGCAAGTACATGCGAGGGCGGTAAAAAGAGAAAGAAAAACATTTTTATTGGCTTACGTTACACAAGTCATCAGTAATGAAGAGGTCTTCAGAGATTATTCCTAGCAAATTCAAGATGTACATATTACGTATTACTTTATAAATAATATCATTTATTATAGGTATACATTTAGTTTTAATTAAAATCGTAAGAGCCATTTGAGAAAATCAACATTTTAGAGAAACCTTCCATGTAAAGTTTGGGGTTAAAGTTTCTTGAAAACCTTCGTGTCGCATCCTTGGAAAATGCTGAATCTAAATATCAAATTCGGTATTTAAGCAACTTTTCGCATTTCACAAACACATACTGCAGGGATATATGGACACACAGAAACCGTTTTCTAAAAATGTTTTTTTTCAAAGCATATATTTCCAGCAAAATTTCGACATTGAAGTTTTGGGTGAAATGCAATATCTTCTCTACATATGTAACAGTACTAAAGAAAGTAAAGATAAATCAGGCCTCATTTGGGAAGTATTTTTGAAGAATGATATTTTCAGAAGCTACTGTGTCAGTACTGGACATTGAGAGATGCTGAAACATATGTTAACGCTTGCGAATCTGGTCAACTCATAATAATATTGCCAGAACTGCTACACAACACATTTGAAGTCATCGATCTCTTTACAGGGCATTTAATGAATTTTGTAATAATACGTCATTGTGGCGGCAAAGAATACATAAAAATACTGAACCTTAACCGAGAGAAACTACCACATGTAAACAAAAAGTTCTCTTGTGCACGATGTTTACCACGGTTCAGCGGCTAAAGAAGCCATGACATTCCGGAAAATTCGAGGATAAGACTGCGGCTTTTGCGTTTAGCACAGAACTAGTTTTCTGAATGCCTACAGCGATAATGTTTCCCGCATTGCAGCACGTGGGCAATTTAATGTCCTTCCGCATGAAACCAGTTGTTGATGCCAAACACATTATTCAGTTACAAGCTATTAATTATTTTTTCTTTATTGGAAGAAATTTCCGTGGCTTTGAAACGATTCTATACGTAAAATTGGAAATAAATGCATATTTTTCACACGATGCTACAATATATTATTATTATTATTATTATTATTATTATTATTTTACTATTTTAATTTTTAGGTGCTAAGTACTAAGCACGTATACATAGTAGGTAGAGAAGATATCGTATTCCACCCAAAAATTCTATACCGTTTTAAGCATCTCTAAAGCCAAAAAAAGTGTTTTAGTAAAAGCTCCGTCTGTGTGCTTATGTGTCTGTGTGAGAGCATAACTCAAATCTTAGAAGTCAGTTAAATACCAAACTTGCTATATAAGTTACGTATCCACCAAGGATAGGTACGACATGAAGCCTTTCAGAAACCCCCCCCCAAACTATCTTTTACATGGAAAATTTTTCGAAAATTTTGTTTTTCTCAAAAGTGGTTCTAATGATTTTGGCTAAAACACCGTATATTAAAGATATTTATATGACAAATAAAACGTATATCTTGGAATTTTCTGGGAATAGCATTTGAAGACTTCTGGATGAATTTTGCTTAATGATAAACAGTTTGAGAAAGCAAAAATTTACTGCATAAACATGTATATCACGTTAAAACACATGATTTATGGCATTTACGTTTTTGGAGTTGACCATTCCGAGATATTTATTGTTATTGGTTTCAACTTTAAAATACTTTTAAATTTTCTTATATGAGAATTTAACATTTTTCTTTTGTTTTATTCCTGACTTCTTTTAAAAGTTTTGACTATCGCTTTGCCCTTGTGCACTCCCTTATTTTATTCTACTTGCAAGTAACCAAGTAATGGGATCATTTTTGCTTATGTTCATTTTGATTAGTATAAAGGCTTTTGTAAGAATAGTTTGTTATAGAATAGGTAGAAAATGTGTATAGAATACATTAGTTTTTTTTTTTCATAGTTCACCAACTGGCAGTTGCAGTTCGAATGTGTCTATGACTCGAGTTAAAATTACTTTGCTGCTTGTAAACCTGGTGTTCCCGAGTCGCATCTACTTCAAATTACACCTTGTGGTTTGCATGGCACATGGTAATATTAATATGTTGTAGAGGTTCAAGAATGGTATACATTTTAATAAGTTACGAATTGTGGCTCTTTAAATATAGTATTCTAATATGTTATGATAATGCTTCAAAACAACTAAAGAAAATAACTTCGCCAAATGCCATGAATGTGGTACTAAAACAGTGCAAATTGGTTTTAATGCGATCAAAATTAAAGGAAGGGTTTACAGTAAAGTCAAAGATCATCATCTTTTGTCTAAACCAAATTTCTGTTTTATTTTCTTCGTGCTATCTACTGAGAAATGATTCTAATCACTTACATTTACTAATGAAAGAAGTAAAACAGGACACAAGCTATTATCCTAATGTTTAATTAGCACTATAACACACGGTAACTATACAACTGCAGTTTTCGTTCTACTTTGTCTCTCGCTGTGTCCATTAACTATGGTAGGTGTAAAGCGTAGCTCCCGACACTGTCTGGTTGACAGTCTATGGAGTGGATGAATATGTTTCTATATAGGTAGAGAAGACTTTTGCGAGGCACTGACGTTAGAACTCGTTTATCCGGAGAGAAATGTGGATGAGGGAGCGAACATAACAGAATGTTAAATTAGAAACATGAAAAATATCATTTTAATGTCATTTTCAGTTTCCACATAACCTGCAGCTGAAATTACTTGATCTATAAAAATTGTATAGACATAAAATGTCTGAAAGACAAAGGTTAGGAATTATTTATATTATTATTAAGGATTACATTTCCAAATTGCGATTATTTGCATCACATTTAATGGCAATGTTGACTTCACATACATTTACGAGCAATTTACTCTAAAATGAATTATATTAAAACCAGGGTCGCAGTAGACTAAGCGACAATCAGTTGGTTCATCTATTATGGCTCTGTACATCGTCCTTAGCAGCAGCTATTTATGGACTCGTCCAAAGTAGAACATATCACCGAAGTCACAAAAAGATAACACTAGATGTAGATGAGAAAGGCCTGTTTTACTAACATTTCATTTCGTCGCATAGTGGCATGCCTCAATGTTTCACATAGAATGGAATGGATTGCTGTGCCTTCCCCTCTAATAATTGGACATGTCTACTCTAAATCCTGATGTGTCTGCCAAGTGTCACATTGAGCAGAGATAAGTCGTCTGCAGGGAACCGCAATGGTTGTTAGCATATTGCAATAAATCGAATTCATACATAAATGTTCACATTGAAATAAATGCCTAATGATTACATTCACATGCTTTTTCTATCCATTCTTCAACGAACTAAAGCTTGTTCTAAGTGCTTAAAAACAGTTATAGATTTTGTTTTCTTACTTATTTCCTTGTAGGTTCAAGGGGAACAAGAGAATATAAGTAGGCTTAAGCGATAATCAAAACTCTCAGCTGGTCGCCATGTAAGATTCGTTTTCTTTGCATGAAAAAACGAATAACTGCTTCCATAGATAGTTCAAAATGAAGAGCAGTTCACGGGCTACTCCCAGAAGATTCAAGATATACATTTCATTCGTCATTATAATACCTTGAACATAAATTTTGCATAACTCGTAAACCGTAGAGATAGAGAAAATCTTATCTAATAAAACAAAAAAATATAGCTCTCCTTAAAGCACACAATGTATATCCAGCATTTTAAAGAGTTAAGCATTGTATATATATTTCTTGCTATTGGTTTCAACTTTCCAATACGTATACTTTCCTCAAATGGGAAATCGTTATTCATTTATTTTTATCCTGGTTTTACAAAGAGAATTAATTTTTAAAATCATCACGTAGTGACCAGCTTTTAATTTGGCAATCACTTTAGTCTAGTCACGATTTTCCTATTCCTATTATGCCTACAAAGAAATATTTAATTAAGCCACTTTTGCTAATGTTTATCTCGATTAGCATGAAGTAAATCAAAGTATAAGCTTTCGCAAGCACAGTTTATTGCAGAATTGGTAGATAGAAAATCAACTGAATGTAGCACATTGGATTTTGCAATCGTGCTGTTCACAGACATACACGCAGACCTGTATCTAAAAACTTTGTCAGGGGTTCTTAAAACATAGTGAGATCTCAATATAAACATTTTGTGAGGAGTACCATACTTCCTCTGCTTACTATACCTAGTAGGGAAAGTTAAAATATAACGGTCTGAGGTACAGCAAAGGAGGATTTCTGTGGATAGTTAAGATGAAGAAAAGCCTTAAGGGCATTGCTAAGATTCACTGTTCCACAGTTACCGGAATGCAAAACGTTATTCTGAGTGAAAATAATGAAACGATGATTAGAAAACAACGATTTTTGTGTCATAAATCTCAGTAAAAAGTCGTTTTCAATGTGAATAACATATAGGGAGGAAGGGATGTAAATATTCATCTTAAAACTGCTACGAAAACTCGTCGAAAGGACAAAACACACTTAATATTTGGAATATATCCAAGTAAAATTCTGGTGCGCTTTATATATATATATATATATATATATATATATGTGTGTGTATATATGGTATAAATACATATAATATCATATATTATAAGTTATTATCCATATAAAATGTCTTCTATTCAGAATACGTTATTTATAATAAATACTTTTTATTATAAACCCAAGTTAAGCACTGGGCACCGTTGCATGTACGATACGGAAAACAACACGCAACTGTTGTGTATCGTGTTAACGTTTTTTATATTCTTTTACTAAAGAACTCGTGCCACAAAATATGGTATAGTAGTTATTTATACAATCCTAACACAGTTATTAGGCAGTTATAGCATTCAAAAGCATGCATAATTAACTCATTACAGCACGCATGTCTTAAAGGTTGTTAAGGAAATGACGTCATTACCGCTACCTAAACATGCGCCTTCTGCAATAATAAACAAAAATATTCAGTTAAAGTTCTCACTCTAGACGTAAATCTTCTATGCAACTACAAGAGTTTTTTTAAAAAAATATTGTTTAACTCCCGCCTTTACTATATATGGCACCGCAGGCGATGGCATGGAATTAAGATGGGCACCGGTGGAAAGCGATGGCGGGGCAAACTGGAGGAAACCCGACCCTGCGCCGCTTTGTACACCACAAATCCCATAAGAGGATAGGGTTCGAACCCGAGCCGTCTTTGTGGCACGTACACAAGTGAAACTGTACAAAGACAATAGATTTTCAATTGTCTGAGTCTAACGTAAACTTTATTTACATATATTTTAAAATATGTAATCTATTTCCCTATCACATTTTTAAAAAAAAATATCGAATTAAATACCATTACAACAGATGGGATACCTGGGTACGTAATATTTTTAATAAAATAATTAAAAAATAGAGCTCATTACAGAACACAATTATTGTATCAATGCAATATTAAAACAATCACTAAAATTAACTCAATTATCCATAAATAAAATTAAAATTAATGAAACTAGCTCTTGTTACATTGGAAATTTATAACAAAATGACGTTACACACATCTGTTAATTTCATTTTTACTTATGTATAAACTTAAATTGTTAATTAAAATTTCTGAAAATAGTATTGCATAAAACATGCTATACGATTAGTGTAAATTGTGACACTTGTGAAAATTAAACAATGGGCATTAGCGAATGCGATTAAACTTACAGTCGTGACAAAATCCTACAATTGTGCACTATTTGCAGAAGTGCATTATGATAAAAGTGTTAAAATTGGAGTTACAATTTTCGAGTGAGAGTGTTTGCGGAACGAAGTTGAAAGCCTTAGATTCCTTCTTTGGAAACTAAAAACTTATGAAACTGCTGTTGTAAGCAGGAGATGCTAATATTACCCGAATGGAATATTGAGTGCTCATACAGCAAAATACTGTTGACATTCAGACTCGCTGATAACTATTAAATCTCGAAAAATAAATAACGTCTTATGTTTAATGCAAGTAGGGACAGTTTTCAAAATCTTGGACAATTTTTAAAATTTTAACACCAAATTGCTGTGGTGTTTGTTCCACCAACTCTTGTAGAGGTGGATACTCAAGAACAATACTCATCAGTAGGCATTTGAAGTTTGCATCGTCAAGTGACACCAATACAAAGCAAAACACATGCATACTAATACCCTTCTGTTTTTGTTGCAGATGACTCCGGATGGGGCAGGTAGCAGTTCCTGAGACAATTGTTCAAGACTAAGAGAGTATCTGTTGCTTCAACAGAAAATGGACACAAAACGACTACCCTGTCGTTTCCGGGATACCGGAAACTGGATAACATTAACTTTGCTCCTGACGATATTGACAAACGTGATTGGCACTGATCTCATCAGTAGAAGTAGCAGTAGCGTGATGCTAACAACTACACCAAAATACCATGAGACTTTTAGACTGACGAACACTTCAACAGTAAGAACTTATAGTGACTCTAAGAAAGTAAATAATTCCATAGACAGTGACGACATGTTTAGCTCTTCCTCTTTAGCTGCTGTCAGATGGTCTAAACTCAGTGATCTTTATGGTAAGGTATTTAGAGATGTCGATGTTAAGTGTTCAGACCCCAAGAAAAGAGACATCGATTGTGCTATGGTGGCAATGGCGGAATATCTCTGGGAGAATATTCGCGAAGATGAGGATCCCGCAATGAATGAGATAATGGGCTCTGGGAATTTAACAGCGTTGCAGGAGGTGGTGCTGAACCAGCTGAGACGGTATGAGACGTCCATTCAACTTCCCGTTTTGGAGAATCAGGTTGAGGAATCTGCTAGGGCAGCGTTCTCGTGGTTCTCTTCTGGTGAGTAAAAACATTTTCATTACTATACTGTTTATTTATTTCATTTATTTACATTCTGGTTATCTGGTTAAGCTATGTGACTATGGTTAGTACATAATTTTGTCATAAATGCAATTCATTTATACTTTTTTTTTCATCTGGTTCAAAGAAGCACTTCAGCTGGATCCTGAAGATTACTATTATAAAACCTATAAACTAGTATAAATTAGTATAATTTAATATGACCGAAAACAAAACTAATACGCTTTAAATCTGAGTAAACAAAGTCTAGAGGTGCAAAACTATAATGATTTATCTGGATGGTGGATAACATATATCCATCTTTGGTAACAAAAACATATATCCATCTTTGGTTCATGCAAAAACTCGTTGAATTTAATCTCAATGTTCGAAGAATTTATTGATAACACTTATTAAACTTTCCTATGGTACAGGTGAAACGAGCCAAAGTATGAATTGGCCAAGTCATACTCACACACACACACGCGCGCGCTCACACGCACACACACACACACACACACACACCGCACAAACACGAACAGAGAAACACAGAGAGGAATAGAGAGAGAGAGAGAGATTAATTTGCAAAGTTGCAGCACAAATAATAGACATTGCCATAATGTTTTGGACCAAATTGGGACAATCTTTTGAGAAGTGTCGTCCTCACATTAATATAATTAATTGGTTTAAAAGATATACTTTTGTCGCAAGTATTCATATTCATTTTTCTAATGCGTTATTAGTAGAGTTTGAAAATTGAATACCTGACCACAATAAATATAAAAAATAACCTATAAAAAGACCACAAATATGTGAAAAAATTAGCCAACTTCATTGAAAAAGTGCGTATAAAATGATGTTAAACTTTCGAATGTGTGAATTTTAATAAAGTATGAAAAAATGAATGAAAACTGTAGATATACTTTATTCAGCATTGCTGTAGATTGCTCTCGAATTGAAGCATCGACCCTTATCCTGAAGAACATTTTTATTCACTGAAAAACTTCTTTCCACTTCAACTGATGCCCTGCGTGCGTGGCTAAAATAGGGAATGTCTCCTACCAAACGTCTTCTAGAAGTTGGATCGAAGTCGAAATTCCCACTTTGCAGAACTGTTGATTTGCACTTTGTCGGGTAACCAACGTTTATTTACAGCATATGTTTAATTGTTGTTTCCTTTATCTTGACTGATGACCCAAATGTTGTTAGACTCTTTGTATCTTCTCGAAAAGTGAGCGCTTCTCTCGTTTATTTTTTTATGCCACGTTATTGGTATTGTCAGAATAGAAAAGTTACTGCTACTTCATGACAACTTTTCAAACCAGTATCAAATTGAAAACTTTCCTACAAAAATTTCCTGTCAAAAATGTCAATCGCTAATTTGACTACATCAAAATTGTCAGAATTATATAACAAGAACCAAAGTCAGAATGATACAACTAGAGGTAACATTTACTTATTTATTAACGTGTTTCAACCCTCAAGACCTAATGCACCCAAACTGTTGGCAGGGTAGTAAAATACCCATTAGGGGAGCTAATTATAAGGAGTATATTTCAGCCTTGTTGTTCATAGTACACAATTTTACATCAACATTCACGGTATTTTGCATTAACTTATAAAAGATTTTCCGGATTATTCTGTCTCTGTCTGTACATCTTGCATATTTTACATCAAAATTTTAAAAGTTCTTTCCACACTTTTTTGTCTATTGCACACATTGACCGCATATGACGCATTTCTGCTTAAATAAATCCTCTGGTCCTCTGCATCCCCTCGCATCTTCTTCTCGTTCTAAGGTTCTACATGGTTGCTCTGTAAGTATATCTGTGTTATACATACTTGTAACCTGGCCTCCCCATTTCCATTTGAGACGCTCTGTCATGATAATTGCTTGTCCCATGCCGTTCATGAGCTAAATTATATCACTTCATAGTTAGGAATTGCGTGATTACTTTGTCTCTAATGTTGAAAATGTCTATTCTTACGGCGAAAGAGAAAAAGGGCAAGAAAAGTATTAATATTTCTTAAAAATAACCAGATACATACCAAAATGTCGAAAATACAAAGAAAATAGATGAATAAAAACAAAAGTGAGCAATTGTCATTCATCTCGAGGCGAAACCAGTTTATATCCATCCGGTACGATGTCTCAGGAAAAAAAAAAAGACATTTCATCAACTTCCGAACCCCAGTTATTAGAGAAAGCAACACTCTCTTGTTTGGAATACAAAAAGAAAAGTAACCGATAGTCTTGATGTGTATTCTTAGCTTCCGGAGAAGGCCGCGTCATTGTGAGCCCAGAAGAAGCTCATGGTAAGATGAGCGAAATGTCGGCAAACCCACGCAAGATGACGCGGCCTTCTCCGGAAGCTAAGAATACACATCAAGACACAGGTCGTGGAAGCCTAAGCATCCATTTAACTGATAGTCGTATATATTATTGTAGTAAAATAATCCTTAACATCTTTTGATTTTCCTAGGCTCAGGTAATTTTTTTTTCAGCATGGTAGCAGTGCTATCATCTCAGTTATTTTTGTCGATGTTGTGTGACATTCTTTACTTCTTTCGTAACCAGGAGCACACGAAATGTTGATACCTGACCAAATGTTAGATATGATGCATTTCATTCACTAGACTTCCTTTATGCATTGTTTATGTTTCTATAGATTCTACAAAATATTCTTTAAAAATCTGATATGTTCCATTCACATGCTTTTCTCTACCTGTAATGCAAGGAAGAAAACTATTCTTTTAAAATATTGTTCTTCTATTTACTTCATGCTAATCATGATAAACATAAGTAGAAATAGTCTTATTACTTAGTTCCTTATAAGTAGAAGGGAAATAAGGAAGTAAACGATAGTCAAATATTTTAAAACCTGTCGGAATGCGATAGCCTTTGAAATTCGGTTCTCTTTGAACGGCCGGGAGCGAAAAAAAGAAAAACTGGATGACGATTTCCTGTTTGAGAAATCATATGCATTTTGATATTGAAACCAATATAAGGAATATCTCGGAAATCGCTAAATCTACAAAAATATGTATGACATAATTGTGTGTTTTAATGATCTATACATTTTTTGTGTAGTAAGTCTTTGTCTGCCTGTGACAGTTTACTTGTTATGTAAAATGTTATGAAGAGGACTTCAGAGGTTATTCCCAGAAAACTCAAGATATAGCTTTTATTTGTCATATAAATATACTTAGTATGCGATATTTTAACAAAATTTTTTGAGAAAATAAAACTTTTCGAAACTTTTTGTATCTAAAGGATAGTTTAGTAGTGGGATATTTCCTTTAAAATCTTTGTGTCGCATCCTTGTAAGATGCTGAACTTTTAATATCAAGTTTCGCATTAAACCGAATCTTTATTGTACTTCATTTTTGAATTGTCGTGTTCACATACACGCGGACAAACGCGGAACTTTTCTAAAATAGCTCTGTTTAGATCAGAGGTCCTTAAAACGTGTACTTCAAATGAAATCTCGATATACGATTTTTGGATAGACGGTAACAGCTTCTCCACCAACGTATAAGGCAGAGAAGGTAAAAAGAAGATCGCTATGCGAAATCTCTGAAATTTGATGCTGTTGCATGATCGCGGGGAAAAATAAACGTGAACCGTGGTATCTGCTTTTGAAAAAAGTTTAATTCTTTGAAAGTTCAAACCAACAACAAAGAATACCTTGGAAATGTAAAGAACAAAATAGTCATACGAGGCATTTCGTCATGTTTTGCTTGTTTCTTCTAGAAAGATCGTTATGTTCGTTAGTTTCATCTCAAACATACGCATAAGGAGAACTTCTTGTTCAGTTTTGTCTTCAAGGTTTTGAAAAATATGATAATTTTATCATCTTCACTGTTTTGATTCAGAAAACAATACATTCGAAATGAATAATTTTCACATTTATGCTTTTTTTTTGGTATGTATCTCAGTGTGATTAATGTACTGCTATCCAAATACTTTGCACTTAATGTAATTTATTTCATACATTTTTAAAATTATTCTTCCTCTTAAGCGTTATACTATATTATCTCCATCAACAGAATCTTTTTCATTGACAACTTTCAATTACGATGAAACAAATGACATAAGAAAAACAAAATAATTATTCTTCCTCTTAAGCGTTATACTATATTATCTCCATCAACAGAATCTTTTTCATTGACAACTTTCAATTACGATGAAACAAATGACATAAGAAAAACAAAATAATTAAGGAGCAGCAGTGTTGCCTTTATACTAGATACTGCCAGCTAATATAAAATAATAAAATAATGACTACCTCCGTGGTCGAGTGGTCAGCGAGGTCCCGGGTTCGATTCCCGGCTGGGGCGGGAAATTTTTCTTTAACCGGATTTATTCCCTACCCCCCACAGAGTCTGGAAGTATGAATGTGAGAGTGAATGTGCGTGTGTTTAGTAATATAATAATGATTAACCTAATGTTCTAACCTACAGTAATACGATCTGTTTCACAAGTCAAATCCCCCGATATGACCATTGAAGTTAAAGGGGGCTATACAAATGAAACAATAATAATAATAATAATAATAATAATAATAATAATAATAATAATAATAATAATAATAATAATAATAATAATAATAATATTTCACATTCAAGAGGTTGTGAGTTCGAATCTCGCTTAAGGCAAGTTACCCGGATAAAATTTTTTTCCGGGCTTTACCTTATCCTAACAAGAAGAATTACCAGTAATTTTAAAGCTCCATGGACCCCGAGATCATTGAGATTGTCCGATATGAATTAACCTTAAAAAAATTGTTAAATGGAATAAAGTGGATGACTCGTGGCATTTTAATAGTGCATTATAAATCAGGCTGTGTTGAAATTATGTATTGCGAAAGTCGGAATTGGTTTCTTATAACCTAGTTCGATGAAATTTAACATAAATGTTCAAAAGAAGCGCGCAAATTGCACTATTTAATTTAGTTCTTTTAACACAGCAGAATTTAATTGCATTTTAAATATCAAAATTACCTTAATACTGCCTCTATTTTTCAACCTTCCGTTCTTTGTGAAGTATGGAATAAAAAGGATAAATAATAATAAAAACACTCATAAAGCTGAAGTTACTTCTACAATATTTCTTGGAAATGGCTTATGCCACAAAAAAGTTGTTTGTAATAAAGTGTGTATTTCAAAGACATCTACATAAAATTTTGAAGTGAAGTACGTTTCCGGATATTAATTAACATTTACCGGGAATATAACATTATATACAATTCCTTCCAACTAAGTGGACTTACAGACCATCCCCAGAAAATCAAAATTACATTTAATTTGTCATAAAAATATATTAAATACATGTCATTTGAATGAAAATCGTTATAAACATTTTTAAACGAATACTTTTTTTCAAAAAAAAATATTCCATCTTCTTTGAGGTGGAAGATTTTCTCGCAAATATCCGCGAATTCTAAACTTAAACATCAATTTTGTTATTTATTCGGCGTTTCATTTTTGAGTTATGCTGTTAACAAACACACACACACACACAAAAGCATACACACCCACATACATTTCGGAACTTTTTTTTTATCGAACGCCTTTTTTCAGGGGGACTCGAAGCGCATTTCCGGTGAAATCTGATAACAATTTTTGAATGGAACGTAATGCATTTTCTAACTACTGTGTAAGTGATAGAGAAAGTAAAAATGGTATTTGTACCTCGAATACTTTATATTGGACCATATTCTGATGTAATACAATGTAGTTTTCCGAAGTAGTAGAACTATATATATATATATATATATATATATATATATTATATGATTTATTTTTATTTGTACGTAAAATTCTTAGAGTCAGGGATGTGTACTCCATACTCCACCTTCTACATTTTAGATTAATCTATCGTAGTTTCATCAATACCATCAAGTTGGCAGAAGATTCATTGGTATCCTTTCTCATTTATTTTAGAAACTGAATCACTTCTCAAATTATGTGTATTTAATGATTAGTAAATAAACACGACAATAGTAAGGATATTTTTAACTACTGTGCTCAAATACCAATATTCTTAGTTTATGTGACACAACTACTTCTTTAATGTCATTTTATCATAACGACTGGGACATTGTTTCGAAAAATCACTTATTAACTCAATTATTTAGTGCACTTATTAAACTCTATGGGGTCTTCTCGTCCCTTAATTACATTTATGACTTTTTTCGAAATAAATACTCATTACTTTGATTCATTATTATACTTCCAATTCTACATTCTCCTTAGATAGCACTAGTACGATTACTTGTGAACTTATAAGATTACTCAAATGCAATTAAATATATTTCCTTAAAATCAAGTCTAATTCGCAAAGACAATATTCAACTTTTTTTTTTTTTTTTTTTTAGGTCTGGTTACTAGAATCTTGTAACTCTATTCTCTTGCTTAATATATCATTTTATTTTAGCAACCATGTTTAAATTACTATGCTTGATTATATAGGGTTGAAATATTTCAGTCTCAAAATTTCCCATTGTTTTAGCTTTTCTTGCTGATATTTATGTTATACTGAATAAGTTCATGAATTTCGTAGGCTTGTGTTTTTGGTTGCTACAAGTGCATAATACTAAACAATTATAATCCTAAAGGCGATTTCAAGAATCGTATTTGAAATATTATTTAATAAGAAATTTTGATGAATTATCAGATCGCATTCCTTGAACATTTGCTACTAAAATTTGTGCAGGAAATAACCTCAACGTGTAAAAACGTTATTCCCTGATCGCCATTGTGATTTTTCATACGTTAAAGTTCATTCCTATGGACCTGTTATCAGGTTTCATGTTAGCATAAGAAGAATTCGACTTACTGCCGCGATTGAGGGATTTTTAGAGGAAGAAAACTTTAACCAGAGCTCAAATCGGAACAACGGGACAGACAACCCTGGCCCCGTAACAAGCTCAAAGGTCTCATTCAACTGTGAAGCTGGAGTTTGGAGCGAACATCAGCTTCAGTCATATGAGAGCTATCTGGCCCCACTCTGCCCTCACGACCACTCACTTTGGGAAGCCTCCAGACGTGTTCTCCGTGAGCCGACCGTTGTTCTTTGCAGGCAAAAGACGTGTCATAGAGATTTCTACCAAGTGTGATATTCTGACTGATCAGTATAAGCGGGTTGTTTGCTCTTCGTCTCCCAGCAGATGTTGATGGAGTGGAACACTCGCCCCACAGTTCATCAATGGATTTCCTTTACTAGCCCGCGGGAATTGTCATCTTTGATCCGCTCCTTCCCACTTAAAAAATCTCCTAGACACTACTTGATTCCCAACATTGTTTTCAAGAAGCTCACCAGGAAGGCTCTTGCCTATTTTTCATCCCTCCTAAATGCCTGTCTACACCTCGGCTATTTTCCTCGCACCTGTAAGTCTGCTCATATCGTAATATTCCATAAGCCCAATAAACCTGAACACCTCTCTGAAAGTTATCGTTCAATTAGTCTGTTGCCTACCTTCTCCAAACTATTTGCAAAAGTGATCCATGCCGTCTACTCTCTTACCTTACTCATAACCATGTTCTTCTGTCGTTCCAATTTGGGTTTCGCTGCAATCATTCCACCGCACATCAGCTTTTGCGTTTAACTCAGTCAACTGCCCATGGCTTTGAATCCCATCATTATACCACGGCAGTCTTTCTCGATGTGGAGTAGGCGTTCGACAAAGTTT
This sequence comes from Hymenopus coronatus, assembly GCA_030762935.1. Lineage (NCBI taxonomy): Eukaryota > Metazoa > Arthropoda > Insecta > Mantodea > Hymenopodidae > Hymenopus > Hymenopus coronatus. Next base: position 17,313,894 of record CM060890.1, read on the forward strand.
GCATCTCAAGCTAAACCGCAGCAATCTTTCTCATTATGTATCGTTCTTAATGGACAGTTTCCTATCCGACCGCAGCTTTTCACTGTGTATCAGCGGTTTTCTTTCCTCTCTACACACTATTACCGCAGATGTCCCTGAAGGCTCATTCTTAGCCCCCACACTATTTGGCATCTATACTTCTGATATTCCAGATTTGACCCCGACTTCTGTAGCTCTCTATGCTGATGACATCGTTCTCACTATTGTCATTCTAATCCCCAACACGCCCATCAAGTGGTACAACATTCTTTGAATCGCCTCACTCACTGGTTCAACACTTGGCGCAGCTCCTTGAACCCCGAGAAGACTCTACGCCGATTTTCTCCTCTTCCTCCGCTGCGTCTTTATAGTGACCCTGTACCTCGGCTACCTGCTACTGTTTCTGTTAAGTATCTTGGGGTGCTTATGAATACTCAACTGACTTGGCACGCTCATATCGATCGCCTCATTTCCCTGGCTACGGACGGCTTTCTAAACTCTCGTCATTGTTTCGTCGCCATATCACTCTTGGATTAGAGGCCTCCTTGTTACTCTACAAGGCTCTCGTTCGTCCGCTTATCACCCATACCTGCCAGGTGTGAGGAGCCGCTCAATAAGCCAACTGCGTCGTCTCCAAGTCATTCATAACCGCTATTTGCGCAATGCTACCAGCGCTCCATCAGCAGCTCCATCACGAACTGGGAGTGTTGCCCCTTCACGACTTTATTTGGAGGATCGTACTCGTTTCTTTTCCACAATGAGGGATACAGCTGTAGCAGCGCATTAAGCATAGGCGTTCGTACGCCAGGCAACACGCTTGAAGAGAAAACTACCACAAGACCTACTTCTTAGTGATTCCTCTGATTCTAACTCTAGTGATTTATATGCGTCTCTTACCTCTTGCGCTGTGTCTTACATCTGATGTTCGTTTACAACATACTGTAGGAATGGGGCGGCCTGTAAGCCTACCTCTAAGAGTTATTGTCATTTTTATATATATTAACACTGATTTGTAAAGCAGTGTATTGCTGATCGATCAATAAAAAATCTGATGTGTTCCATTCACATGTTTTCTCTACATCGTTGTAACAAATTATTGCTAAAAAGCATAAACCTATATCTACTTTATGATAAATGAGATAAACATTAGCAGAAATTGTCTTAATTACTTGCTTCCTTGTAAATAGAAGCGAAATAAGGGAATGTATTAGGTTAAAGCGATAGTTAAATTTTTTAAAAGCTATTTGTCATGTAGTTGAAATCCGTTTCTATGTTGGGCCAGGAGTTTACAACTTTCCATGTGAGAAAAGTTTATGATTTTAAATCTAAATAAAATAACAAGGAATATCTAAAAAATGATCAATTCAACGAAAGAAATCTTAAATAACATAAATGGTGTGTTTTAACGTGATCGGTATCTTTTGTGTAGTAAGTTTTTGTGTGTCTCTCACGGGTTACCAGTTATGCAAAATTCAGCAAAAGTCAGTCTTTAGAGGCTACTCCCATAAAATTCAAAATATACATATTATTTACCATAGCTTTAATATACAGTATTTTAACCGAAATTGTTAGTGCCATTTTTGAGAAAGTAACATTTTTCGAAATTTTTTGCATGTAAAGGATAGTTTTGGGTGGGGGAATTGTTCTCAAAATCTTGTGTCGCAACTTTGGAAGACACTAAACTTAAATACCAAGTTTGGTATTTTACCGACTTTTTGTTTTTGAGTTATGGTGTTAACAGACACACGAACACACAGACACACGGACACACACACACAAACGGACCTTTTTCCAAAAATACTTTCTTTTGGATTCAAGAGGTCCCAAGACATGTATTGCCGGTGCAATCTCGGTATCGAATTTTTGTGTACATTGCAAAATGATCTCTATACACTATGTACATGGTACGTGAAGATCTGAGGTGTTCCATTCACATGACTATTTCTACGTCTCTGCAACAAATTATTGTTAAAACCTTATGCTTCCGTTTGCTTCGTGCAAATCGAGAAAAAAATGAGCAGAAATGGACTTTTTTACTTGGTTCCTCGTAATTAGAAGGGAAATGAGCGAATACACTAGGCTAAAGTGATAGTTAAATATTTTAAATGCTGGTTGCCAAGTGATTGAAGTTCCTTTGTTTGTATGGTCAAGAGTTAACAAAGTCTCGTATGAAAAAAGTATACTTAACTATTTTAAAGCTGCAACCATTAACAAGGAATATCTCAGAAACGGTCAACTCCACGAAAAAAATGTATATAACATAAATTGTGTATTTTAGCGAGTTCTACAAGTTTTGTATAGTAAGCGTTTGTCTATCTCTTACGGTTTATCAGTTACGCAAAATTCAGCAAAATTCATTCAAAATAAAGAGGCCTTTAGAGGATATTTCCAGAAAATTCAAAATATACATTTTATTTGCCATATAAATAAATATCTTTAATATATGGTATTTTAATCAAAATCTTTAGAGCCATTTTTAATAAAACCAAAATTTTGGAGATTTTCTTTCCATGCAAAGGGTAGTTTGGGGTGGGGGGATTTTTCTCAAAATCTTCGTGTCGCCTCCCTCGAAGATACTAAATTTAAATACCAAGTTTGGTATTTTACTGGCTTTCGTTTTTGAGTTATGGTGTTCACAGACACACGGACACACACGAACCTTTTTCTGAAAATACTTTTTTTTGGATAAAGGGGACCCTAAAACATATATTTCCGGTGAAATCTCGGTATAGAATTTTTGGGTGGAGTGCAATACCTTCTCTATACACTATGTACATAATACGTGTAGAGAAAGTAAAAAGAACTGTCATACTGCAGAAAGCCATTGCAACCTTGCCTCGTACGCCTTGAGCGAGTCGTATCAATTACTCATTGTATTAGTCAAGGGACAGAACCTGCCTTTAGCACATTATCCATCATCACTTATGCTAAATTTCATTCAGCCATCTAGATCAGATTTCTCAAAAATTTTTATAGAAAAACCAGAACATTTGTATACATACTTTCTACGATATTCACTCTCTGAAGATGGCTGTGTATTTAACGGCATACTTATTACCTAACCCTAGATTTTTAGGCTCTAAAAAGTTAAGATTACGTTCTACCTACCAGCACACTATGATTTTATAAGGCTTTGTATGTTCAATTTGGGAATTTATAGTGTTTTTTTAATATATATTTGTATAAATCAATGTTTAAAATATTGAAAATTTAAATTGTAAAAAGTTGAATCAACTGTTATATCCACATGTATTTGAAAGTACAAAGTTCGTTACACCTTCGCTTTACATGGCACTGAAAACACAATTTCAAGCATTATATATGCAAAAGTTCTCAGTATATTTATTTGAATTAGTACAGTACTGAAAATTTATTTTCGAACATTGCATGCACAAAAATTTTGCTTTAGTATGACATTGAAGGACACACTACTAGTTTTAAATAGTACTTGCGTAAAAGCTTTTATTGCATTTCTAGTATGACACTAAACAATGATGTACTTTGAAAGATTTTCTGTTCTGTCTTCCTTTTAAATTGAGCTTGAAAGCAGAGAAATTGCGTTCTACTGCACATAAGATAAGAGGTGCGAACTTCTTTTCGCATGTTTCTTTAGGGTTCCAAATCAATGATTTTTCCCATTCTTCTCCATAGAGATCATAACAGATTGATGACATGACATTGAAATCGAAACTGTGTACTAAAACAGCTTCTATCTTATTCCTTATAAATTTTTCAGTAGTCCACACTTCCTCTATGACCTGCAAGCTTCCGTCTTGGAGAGAATTGAGCTTTTAATTGCACAAATTTTATTGCATTAATTGATGTAACTGAAAGTGGATCATTTAATTAAAATGTATTATTATAAATATTATAACGGAATATTATTGCAAGATTTCATATGTTCGTAAAGTTGTTTAACGTTTTTCTTATTCAAATGTTTTCCTTTCGCCTTTAAAATATTTTATTTAAATAAATGTAGATACTCTTATTTGCTTAAATATCCGAATTAGATAGTTATAGATTTTATTACAAAAATAGGTCTTATTATGTCTTAATGTAAAATTAGGTAGGTACATATAATACTTGTTGGTACCTAAACCATTAAAATAAACTGAATTTTGGAGAGTATGAGGTCACGATTAACTTAGGCAAAAGTCTAAGAATCCGGGGCTGATTACATTATTTTAGATGCTTTTTTGGGAACTATCGGAGATTTATAAATATTTTTTTATAATTATTTTCTTCCAAACTAAGACGTGATGGCAAAAAATGCTAGGCTGACTTGATATATCCAACCTGCAATGGCGTTATGTAGCGATAAAACATTGGAAGCAATTGAAAGGATACCAAATCTAAATTTCATAGATGCTTTCCCGCTATATAGGTGAAGATTAAAGTTATGAAATTTCTGGAAACAGCAGACATTCTAATGATATAAATCACCATTGTTGTGCAGGAAGTAACACTGGGGGCGGCAAGAGTTCCTTCCTTACCGGTTTCGGCTTGGGTTTCCTGGCCTTTGGGCTGAAGAAGCTGTTGCTGCCAATCTTTATTGGAGCGCAAATCGTGAAATCAGTGCTGATCGCGATGTTCCTGCCTAGTATCCTCGGTGGCCTGGGAAAGCTGGTGGGGAAAGGAGTATCAACATTTGCTGCGGCCTCAGGCTCCTCGGGTCCTTCTTCGGCCAACAACAACAATGTGGACGACTTCGACTTCAAGGACAACATGGGATTCGAGACGGATCCTGCGTCAGACAGTGTATATCCCCCGTCAGGATACACGTATCCCGATACAACACAGAGCAAATTCCCTGTGGGTACGCTCCCTGCAGCTGCTCTCTACGTACCGGCAGTTTCAGATATTAACAGGTGAGACCACTCACTCACTCACTCACTCACTCACTCACTCACTCAAGGGCATTATTTTATATGGCTGCTTCGTCGTATGATTTAACTCCATGCAGGTATCCAAAGGTAGCTAAGGAGATATGTATGAAGTAGTTTTTCAGTATAACATATTGTTCTATTTTGTAATAGAAATTTAATTATCTAATTTTAGTGTTCGTGACAATACTTTCACAACATTAATTAATTTCCATTGTAAATAAAGTTGTATAAATGTAAATCATTGTCTCTAGAATAACTATAAAAGCTAACGCTAAGAAATCTGCCTGACAGATGAAATTTTAGAGTATAAATAGAAGCAATTAGAATGCAATGTTAACTATTAGAAAACAATTGTGGCATTCACTTTTTCAGTCTAGCTCTACCTATCCAACTCCTATTCTAAACACGGATGTGTGCAAAAACAATTAACACTAATTAGCCTAACTATAAAGCTAGTTACTATAGTTAGCTGTAAAGCTCGGGACAAAGTGCTTAGGAAATTTTAAACCTTAATAATTTCAGAACAAGAAAAGAAAGTTACGGAATTTAAAATCGGGTCGGCATATTCATATGGTAGCTCAGAAGTTACAGGAACTGGATGTAGACTGGGAGACCGCTGGTTCAAATTCCGGCTGTGGCATTGAATTTTTCACGCAACTCCTATCCTAAACTGGATTGTGTGAAAAAGCAATTATCTCTGATAATGTTAATTGTTTTCTCACTGAAAACGTGTGTAGAACAGAGTTGGATAGGTAGAGTCAGACTGAAAAATTCAATGACATAGCCGGGATTTGAACCACGGATTTCCCGGTCTCTAGCCGGTTGCTCTACCTCTGAGAGTCATAATAGTTGGCTATACTATGAATCCTTGGACTTGCAAGTTGCTATTGGGGTTGTCATCTGAAAATAATTTGAGATCGCCTTGTGATTTGCCAGGAAGCATACGATTCAGTTGAGAAATCAATACGATGCTGTCATGTTGCCATGGTAGCTCAGTGGTAGAGCAACCGGCTAGAGACCGGGAGATCCGTTGTTCAAATCCCGGCTATGCCATTGAATTTTTCCGTCTGATTCTACCTATTCGATTAACACTGATGTTCATTTAGCTAGAATTGGATTGGAATTGAGTGAAGTATGAAGTTTGAAATTAATCCTGTTTTCCTAACATGCTAGTTGTGTCTTACATTGGTTTACCTTTTACGCTATAACTTGAGACTATTATACTAAGTTATTCCATGCTATAATGTTTAGTTCTCAATATGACAATTAACCCTGTTAGTGTGCAAACTCAAACATAAGTGTGTTAATATTAAACTGGTACCTTTCTATGAAAGCTTAACCAATTTAACATTCAATTTTTGTTAAAGTTTTCACATTCACTTTTATGGTGTTTAAAACCAACGTTTAAAGCGATAACACGAGAACTTGTCTGACAACCGTATCAAATTTAAACGATTCGTTTACTTTATCATTGATTTTAATCAATGATAAAATAAGCAGTTTGTGAATCTAGAAAAAATAACCAGTAAAAGTAAATTTCTTCGTTAATAATAATCTGATGTGTTCCATTCACATGACTTTGTCAATATCTCTGTTGCAAATTATTGTTAAAAAGCTTACTCTCCCTTTTTACTTCATGCTAATCGAGATAAACATTAGCATTGCTTGCTTTTTTGTAAGTAGAAGATTAACAAGGGAATACGGTAGGCTAAAAGGATAGTCAAATCTTTAAAAAACTGGTTGCCATGGGGATGAAACCCATTTCTTTGCATTGTCAGGAGATGACAAATTCCCGTACTATGTGAAAAGTTTTAAGTGCTTTAAAACTGAAACAAACAGCAAGAGATATCTAAAAATCTTATGTGTTCTATTCATATGATTTTCTCTACATTTCTGTAACACATTATTGTTAAAAAGCTTAAGCTTCTATCCACTTCATGCTAATTGAGATAAAGAAATGTTTTCTGGTAAGTAGAAAGGAAATAATGGAAGACACTAGGCTAAAACGATAGTCAAATCGTTTAAAAGCTGGTTGCCATGTGGTTGAAACCAGGTTCTATGCATTGCCAAGAGTTGACAATTTCCCATATGTGAAAATTTAAAGTAGTTTAAAAGTGAAACTAATAACAAGGAATATCTCAATATGACATAAATTGTGTGTTTCAACGAGATCTAAATTTTTTGTATAGTAAGTTTTTGTCTATTTCTTACAGTTTACTAGTTATGCAAAATCCAGTAAAATTCATCCCGAATAAAAGGCTATTTCCAGAAAATTCAAAATACACATTTTATTTGTCGTGTCAATATCCTTCACATACGGGCCCTAATCAAAATCGTTTGAGCCATTTTTGAGAAAATCAAAATGTTCGAAAATGTTTCCATGTAAATGGTAGTTTAGGATGGGGGGATTATCCTCAAAATCTTTGTGTCGCAGTCTTCGGAGATACTAAACTTAAATACCAAGTTTGATAGTTTGCCGACTTTTCGTTTTCGAGTTATCGTGTTCAAAGACACACGGACACACACAAGGACCTTTTTCCAAAAATGCTTTTTCTGTACACAGGGACCCTAATACCTGTATTTCCAGTGAAATCTTGGTATCGAATTTTTGGATGGAATGCAATACCTTCTCTATACACTATGTACACAGTACGTGGAGAAAGTAAAAATGGTCAACTCTACGAAAAAAAAATTTGAAGTGTTCCATTTACATGACTTTCTCTATATCGCTGTAGCAAATTATTGTTAAAAAGCATATTCTTCTATCTACTTCATGATAACCAAGCTAAATATTAGCAGAAATTGTCTTAATTACTTGCTTCCTTGTAAGTAGAAGGAAAACAAGGGAATACACTAACCTGAAACGATAGTCAAATCTTTTAAAAGGTTGAAATCCTGTGGTTGAAATCCGTTTCTATGCAGGACCAGGAGCTTACAACTTTCTGTCTGAGAAAATGTTATTTTAAATCTGAAACAAATGAAAAAGAATATCTAAAAAATTGTCAATTCCACGAAAAAACATATATGACAGAAATTGTGTGTTTTAACGTGATCTACATTTTTGTGTAGTTAGTTTTTGTCTGACTCTTGCGGTTTATCTGTTACGCAAAATTCAGTAAAATTCATTCAGGATAGAGAGGTCTTTAGGGGCTATTCACAGAAAATTCAACCTATACATTTTCTTTGCTATTTAAATATCTTTAATATAGGTGTGGTATTTTAATCAAAATCATTAATGCCATTTTTAAGAAAATCAAAATTTTCGAAATCTTTTCCATGTTAAAGGGTAGTTTAGGGTGAGGGCATTTTTCTCAAAATCTTCGTGTCGCATCCCTGGAAGATTTTTTAGTATTGTACCGATTTTTCGTTTTTGAGTTATCGTGTTTACCGACATACGGACCTTTTTTTGGAACAGGGGGCCATAAAACGTATATTTCCGGTGAAATTCGGTATCGAATTTTTGGATGGAGTGCAATGCCTTCTCTATACACTATGTACATAGTGCGTGAAGAGAAAATAAAAATGTGTATGGCATAAATGATGTGTTTTAACGTGATCTGCATTTTCTGTGTGGTAAGATTTTTTCTATTTCTTACGGTTTACTAGTTGCACAAAATCCAGCAAAATTCATCCGGGATAATGAGGTGTTCAGAGACTATTCCCAGAAAATTCAAATATACACTTTGTTTATGTAAATATCTTTAATATATCTACGGTATTTTAATCAAAATCTTTAGAGCCATTTTTGAGAAAAACAAAATTTTCAAAATTTTTTGCATGTACAGAGTAGTTTGAGGTAAGGATATTTTCCTCAAAATCTTCCTGTCGCACCCCCATAAGATACCAAACTTTTCGTTTTTGAGCTATGTTCACAGACACACGGATACATACACACACATGGATCTTTTTCTAAAACTTATGAATTTTTTTTTTGGTACAGGTGACTCTAAAACGTCTACTTCCGAAGAAATCTCCGAATCGAATTTTGGGTGGAATGCAATACCTTCTTTCTACACGATGTACACAGAGCACAAATAGTAATAGATATCGAATTTCTGATTGTCTGTAGGGGATTTATAGGGCGTGTCTTCTGATATCCGCTAGTTGGGGAAGAAGGAGGGATTGTAGCTTGCCCGTTGTAGTAACATGTAATTCTGCTTGCTGACAGCAATGCTTTACACAAGCCAAGTGACTCGCGGTCGTATTGTGAGCATGTGGGAAGCAGGGCGCACGGTAAAACAGATTGCAAATGAATGGATCTGTTGTGCAGTATTGGATTAAACGTTTCCAGGAGCGCGGTGAAGATATATTGAAGACGCGTCCAAAGTCGTGAAAGCCAAGAAAAACAACGACCGAAGTCGATGCTAAGATTATAAATACAAGCAGAGATGAACCATTTAAACCGTCTACAAGATTGCGCCGCGATCTTAAGCTATCTTGTTCCCTCACTACGGTGTGAAACCGCTTTTATGAAGCTGACATCCATCATCGAAAGGCAGCAAAGAAAATAAACTTGACTGAACAGTACCGCAACGGTCGAATGGGGTTTGCACTTGAATACTTGGTCAAACCAGACAGATTTTGGCAACTAGTGATTTTCTCAGATGAAAAGTTTTTTGCTCTAATGAGGGTGGGCGAATGTAGGTATTTAGGGCGACCAGACAATACTCGCAATGTTCCAGAACACGTGAAGAAGTGGCGGTATAAGTGAGGGATTTTGGGTTTGGAGATTCACGAACAATACTGATTACTGTCTACTTTAACAGTTTTATTCTCATCAGACCAAACCCCATCCTCGCCGTAACTTAGGCATTATACCAAAAGCAAAATGTTCTACCAGACGCGCAAAAACAATTCTGCAAACCCCAAACATCTCGAGAACCTGCTTATATCCATGTAAATTTCGAAATAGGTATTTTCTTTGTAGTCCCGAATAGCCATGCGAAAGATCTCCAAAAATCGGTCTCCACCATTTCGAAAGGAGGCACGTTACTTAATCTCACTTACAGTTGAGGGGGTGGCTATTCCTATTAGCGAATGAGTTGACAAATCCAGTATTGGTATGATCTATTGGTTCAATATAGAATACTCACTCAGTTGCAAGGTGACAGTATCAGCCAATAAAATAAAAACATGACGTAATAAGTACCCTACATACGGTAAGGAATGCGGTGTGCGGAACAAGAGAGTATACTGACTTATTTTGGGCCTTCTGTACATAGTACATGTAGAGAAAGTAACTAGAACAGATTGCATGAAGACACTACGGGCCAGCTGGTTTAGCTAGGATATGCTATTACAAATTAATGAGTTGCTTGACTTCTAAGTCTGAATACTACATTTTATTTATTCTTCTAATCTAGGTATCCGTTGCCGTCGACAGTCTCTGCAGCAGCTAACTCCAAGATCAGCTTCACTGCGCCCCTGATCCAAAACGGCCCTTCCCACGCACATCACGGCAGCTTTTACAACAATCGGATACAACAAAAGAACCAGGACTACAAAGTGTTCCACAACATACCATCGTCCTCTTTGCTGCTCACCAATTATGATCCATTCTACAGTCCTCTTCTATCCCGTTTGGATAACGTATTCAAGCAGCTGGGATACGAAACAGAGCCGTGTAGAGAGAGACTTGTGTGTGCCATGTACAACAATCCAGCCAAGTTTGCGCCTTACAGCAACCTTGTCTCAGCTCAACTTAGCAGGTAAGATCCTTCTCAATCTTGCAACTGTAACAGTGGATATGTACTACAATAATGATAGCTTTCATTATACACAGCTGTTTTTTTTTCTTTACTTTCTCAATACGTACTATTACATAGTGTATAGAGAAGGTATTGTATTGTACCCAAAAATTCCATACCGACATTTCATCGGAAATATATGTTTTGAGACCCCTTAATCCAAAAAAGGAATTTTTAGAAAAATGTTCGCGCGTATGTGTGTGTCTGTGGGCAGCATAGCTGAAAATACCGTTAAACACTAAACTTGGTATTTAAATTTGGTATCTTCCAAGAATGCCGCACGAAGATTTTTAAGAAAATCCCCCCAACCCAAACTACCCTTTGCGTGGAAAAGTTTTGAAAATTTTGATTTTCTTAAAAATGGCTTTAATGACTTTAATTAAAATATCGTATATTTAAGATATTTACTTGACAAATAAAATGTATATTTTGAATTTTTTGGGAATAGCCTCTGAAGATTACTTTATTCTGGATGAATTTAACGGATTTTGGCATAACTGCTAAATCATAAGAGATGGACAAAAGCCTACCACACAGAAAATGTAGTGTACATTAGATCACACATTTTATGTTATATACATTTTTTTCGTGGAGTTGATCATTTTTAGGATAGTTCTTGTTTTTAGTTTCAGCTTTGAAAAACTTATACTTTTCTCATACAGGAATTTGTCAACTCCTGTCCATACAAACAAATGAACTTCAGTCATATAGCAACCAGCTTTTGACTACCACTTTAACCTATGGTACTCCTTTATTTCGCTCATACTTACAAGAAAGCAAGTAATAAGACTATTTCTGCTAATGTTTTCTCAATTAGCATGAAGTAAATAGAAGCCTAAGCTTTTTAACAATACTTTTTTGCAGATATGAAGAGAAAGTCATGGGGACCCTAAAACGTGTTTCCGGTGAAATCTCGGTGTCGAATTGTTTGGTGGATTGCAATACCTTCTTTATACCCTATGTACATAGTACGTGTAGAGAAAGTAAAAACGAAAAGACCGTTAAATACTAAATTTTATGTTTAAGTTTTGCGTCTTCCAAGGATGCGATACGAAAATCCCAAACTACAAAGTACCCTTTACAACTAAAATTTTTCAAAAATTCAGATTTTTTCCAAAATTACGCTAACAATTTTGATTAAAATGTTATCTAATTAAGATATTTTTACGATAGATGATATATATTGATTTTTTTTAAAAATCGCTTCTAAGTCCTCTTCATTCTGGGTGACTTTTTTTTTTTTTATCTTAACGTCCTTTAACCTGATTGGTCATTCGGACGTTGAATGAAATTGGTGAAATGATGCTCAAATGATCTGTGGGTTCCATGGATCTTAAAGTTACTCGACATACGTCTTCTCAGGATAAGGAAAAACCCCGAAAAAATATCTTATCCGAGTAACTCACCCTAAGCGAGATTCGAACTCGCAACCTGTTGAATGTGAGGCAAACATGCTACCACCAAACTTCCAGGCTGGTTGAATTACCCCTTTATAACTTTTAAACCGCAAGAACTAGACAAAATTTCACTTCACAAAAATGTAGTTCTCGTTACAGCACACTATTTATGTCAAAGACATATCTTTGTGGAATGAGCTATTTCCGATATTCTTAGTTTTGGTTTCAATTTTACAATGCTTTTACTTTTATAAAATATAAGTTGTGATACCGTTTTCTTCCAAACCATGCAAAATGAATGGAAACTCAAAGTCTTCACATAGTGACCAAATATTAAAATATTTTACCTCCGCTTTAGCGTAGTGTATTACCTTATTATATTGTACCTGCCAGGAAATAAGTACTTAATAACAAATACCTAGATCTTCTCTATGCACCTAATTATATCACTTAATATGTGCCTTTGTTATTTTCTGAGATATTCCTTTGAAGGTTTCAATATTTATCACATATTTTTGAAGAACTTAAGTCACCGTGTTTTTGTTTCTAGGAATGTCAGTTCAAAGACAGTGTATAGCAACCCGTTTTTTGAAAGATCGGACTACCGCTTCAACCTGCTGCATGCCTCTTGTATGCATCTACAAGAAAATGTGTAATGAAACCATTTTCCAAATGCTTTTCTATTATTTTCACGGCGTAGATGGAAAAATCAGTTTTGTAATAATAATTCCTATTTAAAGGTAAATGATGGTGGTTAGAATTAGGGTTAGCGCGGGAAGTTCCCCAGTCACTGGAGCAGAGAACCGTATATAGGACATAGTGACTCTCTGCAACATGCATCACCCCAAGTAGGGAAGAGAGGGGATATATCCGAAGGGCAACCAGTTCAGGATGACACGTTCGGGATCCCTAACGTTTCCAGATCGAACAACCCGACGCCTCCCGGCTCTACTATAAACTCCGATCCTCCCCCTAAAGAGCACCCGCGCGAAGGCACCCGAAATTACGTCCTGACAGCGTGGTCACGCAACGACACGGAAGAAATGTTTACAGAACACACAGCTACCGCCCAGCCGCAACCCGCCGTACACTGTCACCTAGACCTTCAACCCTGAAACAAAAGAAAAGGAAGGGATACAAGAAATGGTGTACAGGTGGTAAAGGTTGAATGAATCACTACAACTTTAACCTGCCGACCCGTAAACTCTAACAACCCTTGGGTCAGAGTGGGTGGTCACCAGATATCAAACCCGAGATCTCCCGAATGACACTGATATTACCACCATTCCGCTCGGTGATGGTTGGTAGAGAAAATTACGTGGTTAACACATCAGATGTTTCTTTTTTATTAGTTGAACTTTTTTTAACTGGTTAGGTAATACCGGACAATGAATCAATATACTATTACGTGAAATAATACTCAAATAAGCCGGGGTCCATACGGTATAAGCTCCATATAAAAATAAGAGAAAATCTCGGTTGAAACCTTATCCGGGTAGCTTACCCTACCCCAAATAGGAACTTGGGATCCGTTACCCATCTCAACGGAGATGGGCAGAATTTCCTCCCCTCTCTTTTTTCGATTGTGGCACATACCTGCATATTGCATGTAACTTAAAGTCGTTTACTTTGACGCCATTTCTAGACAACTATTGCCCGTAGATAACGAAATGTAGAAAAAATAATAAATTTTATGTGAGTGCTATAACATAAGAATTTGTAATTGGCAGAGGACTCTACTGTATTTTTGTAAAATTAATTTACGCGCCAGAATTGTAAATACTTGTTTCTATGAAGCTTGTGGGTATGCATTTACTGATGCACTGTAGTCTAGAAATAATGTATATACGACTTGCACCTTAGATGGTGATATTTCTTGCAAAAATATTTGATGAGAAACGCCTTATGTGTGATACCTTTCTATGTTTTTTACCTCTGACAACAATCAAATCTGACTGCCTTCGTGGTCGAGTGGTCAGCGAGCTCACTTCTTACCCGAATACCCCGGGTTCGACTCCCGGCTTGGGCGGGGATTTTTCCTTTAACCAAAATTATTCCCCACAGAGTCTGGAAATATGTATGTGAGAGGGAAAGTGTGAATTTGTGTGTTTAAGGAAAAAAAAAATTAAACCCAACGTAAAGAACCTAAAGACGAGTTGTTTCTAATGCAGAGCCCCCGATATAACCTTAAATGTCAAAGGGGACTATCTAAATGAAACAATAAAGAAAAAAATCTTATGTGTTCCATTCACATGACTATCTCTGCAAAAACATATTATTAAAGAGCTTATGCTTCTATTTACTTCATGCTAATCGAGAAAAAATTAGCATAAATAGTCTTATTAATTGCTTCCTTGTAAGTAGAAGCGAAATAAGTGAGTACCATAGGTTAAAGTGATAGTCAAAAGCTTGTTGCTATGTGACTCAAGTTCCTTTGTTTGTGTGGACAGGAGTTGACAAATTCCCGTATGAGAAAAGTATAAGTTTTTCGAAGCTAAAACCAAAAAACAAGGAATATCTGAAAAACGATCAACTCCATGAAAAAAGTATATAACATAAATTGTGTGTTTTAACTTGCTCTACATTTTTGTGTGGTAAGTTTTTGTCCATCTCTTACGGTTTAGCAGCTATGCAAAATTCCGTAAAATTCATCCAGAATAAAGTAGTCTTCAGAGGCTATTCCCAGAAAATTCAGGAAATAGATACATTTTATTTGTCAGGTAAATATCTTTAATATACGATATTTTACTCAAAATCGTTAGAGCCTTTTTTGAGAAAATCAAAATTTGCGAAAAAAGTTTCATGTGAAGGGTAGTTTGGTTTCTCAAAATCTTCGTGTCGCATCCCTGGAAGAAACTAAACTTAAATACCAAGTTTGATATTTTACCGACTTTTCGTTTTTGAGTTATCGTGTTCACAGACACATGGACACACAGACACACACATTTTTCTGAAAATGCTTTTTTGTCTACAGGGGACCCTAAAACATATTTCCGTTGAAATCTCGGTGTCGAATTTTTGGGCGGAGTACAATACTTTCTCTATACACTATGTACAGAGTAAGTGTAGAGAAAGTAAAAATGTAATCAAAGTTCACTTTCGTATACCAAGGTTAACAGTGCTGAGCTAATTAATACCTTTAGGCAGATTGTCACAATAGAACACTATATATACTATATATATACTATATATATATAGTGTTATATAGATATAATGTGAAACTGATTTAATTGGGTCATAGCCCAGTTATGCATTTCACAAGATACATAAACAAACTTAGACCTACACCTTTAAAATCCACATACTTTATCAGAAAAAGGCGTAAACAGACTGCATTATCTCGTCTAAATTTCCGCCTAACGGAACCTCACATATAACTACAGAGTGTGTTTCCCGAAGTAAGTGTTTTACTTTGCAGTATGGAATTTGTTAGAAGAAATGTCCCTGTAAGACCCAAGCTTGAGTCCGATTAGTCTACAGAAGATGTGAAACGGGGTTCCCTTAACTTCGTGTGGTCTCCGGAACTTGCAGAAGAGCTGACTGTGGGCATAATGGGCACTGTCCCACCAGGTGTAGCCTAGTTCGAACAGCTTCCTTCCTGGAGGGCGTACTTCTAGTAACGCCGCAATGATCGAGGTCCGCAGCGCTCGCACCGGAGCAGCTGATGAAGTTTCCTACAGGGAAATTATGATGGTGGGGAATAATCCTAATTAAAGAAAACTATCCCCCACCCTCAGCAGAGAGTCGAACTCGGGACTTCCAGGTGAGAAACCAGCTCACTGGCCACTCAAACACGAAGGCAGTCTACAGTTTTTAAATCTTGCTGTTTTGTTAGTGAAACTTTCGTTTCAGATCTGTTTATATTTATTTAATACTAGCTGCCCGCCCCGGCTTCGCACGGGTGGTGTACCTACCGAAAAAACTCAGATAAAATATTCCGTTTAGAATTCGACCATGCAATGACATAAAAGTACAATTAAATAATTTGACAGCACTTTATTGTAATGCCTTGTAATGTACAATTTTCCTTCCGGAGAGAAAAAAGATAGCGCCGATATTTTGCCGACTCTAGAACACGCAACGCACAACATGCAAAAAACACAATTCAAGTATCTTACACACACTTGTAACGATTGATCTTGGGATTTATTGTCATTGCGAACAGTGAGTTTGTTCTGCTGCATATTTCGGCTGATTGATATTGCGTCGTATAATTATCACCGAGGCAATCTTAGGCTGTAAATTGTGTGGCGGGAATCCTGGCAAATCCCATAAGGTAGTGTGAAAAGGATGACATATGGAGTTAGCGTTGGCAACCAAGATGTCGTTGGCATAATAACAGTAATGGCAGCGCATCCATAGTGTGGTGGGTATACGTTGGCATAGGTAAGAATTATATTAAGGAGAAAGTCACAAAATGACATTCATGCTTCTTCCGAATCTCTTTCTTTCCTTTACTCCTAATAATTTCCACCTCTTTCTCTATTTTCTTCTATGTCAAAACAGCAATTTCTAAGGCTAACAATGGCGTAACTGAAGAGCAAGTAGATCCAGTTAGTCAATTGATAAGCTTTTTTTCATGATAGTTTTGTGTATTAAATTTCTCCATTTAGCCCAAAATATTACTTGATCAAATGTATTAAGAACACCGCAATTGTAGTGTGATGGTAACGCAGGTATTTTCATGTTCTTTAGCTAGCCCATGTATCACATAACGTCAAATAACCAGCATCTGCAATAGGAATTAATTCTAATACGGATCCCATTATTTTCAGATTCTAAGAAGGGTGAATGGTTATGTGCATCGTTTATAATTTGTTCATTTTAAAGAATTACAACGTAAATATACTTATTTCTTTATTTAAACGATGTGACCAAGGGAACGATAGTTAATACATAAGAAATATATTGGACTTTCACAGTTAGCTTGCGTCATTGTCTCCATAACCAGGTGCCTGCCCTTAGAATTGAAGAAGAAAAATAGCGCAGTAGGTACTACGGCCTTCTGGTGGCAAACATTAAGTACGTATTTCAGGTGTTCGTCGCCAGCAAAGCTTCTTTATTTTAAACGATAGGAGTAAGTAAAGGACAGTTAATACATAGAAATGTATTTGAATTTCACTGCTGCGTTGTGTCATCTCGATAAACTGTTGCGTTACTTTAACATTGGATGGGGAGGAAAAATACTACTATCGCTATCGATCGGAAAATAAATAACTACTTACTCTAGGTGTTCATCGTTAGGAAACTTCTTTGATTCCTTATTTTAAATGATAGGAAAGCACAGTTAATATATAAAAATGTATTTGAATTTCACTGCTGCATTGCGTCATTGTGTTGATAAACTGGTGCGTTACCTTAACCTTGAATGGAAAGGGAAATATATAGCAGTACTACGACCATTTTGCAACAAATAACTTGTACCACTGCCATCTGGCGGCCATTAACTGAAATACGTTAACTTGGCACGTTATTTATTCATATTATGAGATTTTAAATACTTTCCCTTGCTATTTTTAAACATTTTCATCTCCACAAGCCTTGTCGTGACAATAACGAACACAGCAACGAGAAAAGAATTGTTAACATTGATGCAGTCGTTGGGAAATGATAAGCGTACTCACATTTCAGCGATTCATTTTAAAATATTTATATGATTTACACAGTTATCTTGCGTCATTGTCTCCATAACCGGGTGCATTCTCTTAGCATTGAAGACGAAAAATGCAGCAGTAGGTACTACGGCCATCTGGTGGCAAATAATAAGTACATATTTTAGGTATTTGACGCTTCTTTATTTTAAACGATAGGAGTAAAGAAAGGACGGTTAATACATAAAAATGTATTTGAATTTCACTACTGCATTATCTCATCTCGGTAAACTATTGCGTTACTTTAACATTGGATACGGAGGAAATATATTACTAGAGGCATCTAGTGGCAAATAAAATAAGTACTTACTCTAGGCGTTCGCCGTCAGAAAAGCTTCTTTATTTTAAACGATCGAAGTAAAGAAAGGACAATTAATACATAAAAATGTATTTGAATTTCACTGCTGCGTTGCGTCAATGTCTTGATAAACTGGTGCGTTGCCTTAACATTGAATGGGAAGGAAAATATATAGCAGTACCACGATCATTTAGCAACAAATAACTTGTTTTCGTAAACTTCCACGGCCAATATTAAAATTATCTTGGTCCAGAGTTTCCGGTGTAGACCGCGTCTTAAGGCTAAAATCTGCCGACGTTTCGCCCATCTTGTGATAAGGCTTCCTCAGGGCTAACTGCGTCTGGTCCGGCTGGCGTACCTTCTTATATACTGTAGTTGGGACATGCCAAGTACCGCCCTCCTGTGTTGCCATTGGTTATCGTTTGGCCAATGGCTGGGGTCGCTGCTTTCTGTATTCCTATTGGCTCGCTGGCCGCAAGGTGGGATGCTTTTCTTAGCAGAGGTCTCCAGATGGTGTTCAAACTTTTTCCATTGTCTCTGTTAACTTTATGTTCTTCTTTAATTATTTCTATGCTTTCGCGTATAATGCGATGTTTGTAGTCTTCACATGGTACCAATAATTTCATGTTATCAAAATCAATGTGATGGCCAGTTTCAATAGCATGTTCGGAGAGAGCGGACTTTTCAGGCTGATTAAGTTTGAGGCTTCTGATGTGCTCTTTTCGACGTGTGATTGCCGATCTTCCGGTCTGACCTATATATGCTTTGCCGCAATCGCAGGTTATTTTATAAATTCCTGGCTTAATCCAACCCACTACTTAAGCCAGGAATTTATAAAATAACCTGCGATTGCGGCAAAGCATATATAGGTCAGACCGGAAGATCGGCAATCACACGTCGAAAAGAGCACATCAGAAGCCTCAAACTTAATCAGCCTGAAAAGTCCGCTCTCTCCGAACATGCTATTGAAACTGGCCATCACATTGATTTTGATAACATGAAATTATTGGTACCATGTGAAGACTACAAACATCGCATTATACGCGAAAGCATAGAAATAATTAAAGAAGAACATAAAGTTAACAGAGACAATGGAAAAAGTTTGAACACCATCTGGAGACCTCTGCTAAGAAAAGCATCCCACCTTGCGGCCAGCGAGCCAATAGGAATACAGAAAGCAGCGACCCCAGCCATTGGCCAAACGATAACCAATGGCAACACAGGAGGGCGGTACTTGGCATGTCCCAACTACAGTATATAAGAAGGTACGCCAGCCGGACCAGACGCAGTTAGCCCTGAGGAAGCCTTATCACAAGATGGGCGAAACGTCGGCAGATTTTAGCCTTAAGACGCGGTCTACACCGGAAACTCTGGACCAAGATAACAAATAACTTGTACCACAGCCATCTGGCGGCCATTTACTGAAATGCATTCACTTAGCACGGTTTTTATTCAAATGAGATTAACATTTTCCTGTACTACTGTTAAACATTTTCATCTCTGCAAACCTTGTCGTGACAATAACGAACACAAGAAAAAAAGAATTGTTCAATTTGATGCAGTCGTTGGAAGTGATACGCGTTCATATATTTCAGCGATTCATTTTTATTTTCTCTACACTCACTCGTATAGAGAATGTATTGCACTCCACCAAAAAATTCGATACCGAGATTTCACCGGAAATATATGTTTTAGGGTCCCCTGTATCCAAAAAAAGTATTTTCAGAAAAAGGTCCGTGTGTGTGTCCGTGTGTCTGTGAACACGATAACTCAAAAACGAAAAGTCGGTAAAATGTCAAACTTGGTATTTAAGTTTAGTATCCTACAGGGATGCGACACGAAGATTTTGAGACAAATCCCCCACCCCAAACTACTCTTTACATGGAACTTTTTTCGAAAATTTTTATTTTCTAAAAAACGGCTCAAACGATTTTGTTTAAAATGTCGCATATTAAGGTTATTTACCTGACAAATAAAATGTATATTTTGAATTTTCTGGGAATAGCCTCTGAAGACTACTTTATTTTGGATGAATTTTTCATAACTACTAAACCGTAAGAGATGGACAAAAACTTAACACACAAAAAATGTAGAGCACGTTTAAACACACAATTTACGTTATATACATTTTTTCCGTGGAGTTAATCGTTTTTGAGATATTCCTTTTTCTTGGTTTCAGCTTTGAAAAACTTAAATTTTTTTCATACAGGAATTTGTCAACTCCTGTCCATACAAACAAAGGAACATCAGTCACATAGCAACCAGCTTTTGGCTTTCACTTTAACCTATGGTACTCCCTTATTTCGCTTCTACTTACAATAAAACAAGAAATAAGACTATTTCTGCTAATTTTTCTCGATTAGCATGAAATAAATAAGAGATAAGCTTATTAACAATAATAATTTACTGAGATATAGAGAAAGTCATGTGAATGGAACACATCAGATTTTTATTTATATATATATATATATATTTATATATATATATAAATAAATATATATATATGGATATTCATTTATATATATATATATATATATATATATATATATATATATATATATAGATTATGCTGTTACAAAAACTATTAAGTGGACTACAAAAATACCTTTGCAACTTTTGATAGACACTGTCCCTTTAAATGGTCGCGCCTTAGCCGAATGGTTACGGGTGGAATCACTTCGTCCTCAGCATCATCGCACCAGCATTATTTCGTCCAAATTTCGGGTAAAGGCAAATTAAGTTTCGGCTTGCTACCTGCCCGGGCATCATTTCGGCCCAGATATGGCAATTGCCCTAATGAGTGGAGAAGTTAAGGTTCGACTTGCTAATTGAACCTGGGATTTTACATAATAATGACATAAGAAGTGAAATTTGATATTTCAGACACGTTTCTATACCTATGTAAATGCATGTGTTTTGCACTTATTTTACATTAAATTAACATATTTTCTGAGCTTTACTAATAGTATTAGTTTCATTCCGAAATATTGTGAATACTTCCACACACAACATTAGTGACAATTTTTATAATAAAAACAATCGCTGAAATCGCACGATAGTCAATGAATTCTTAGAAACTTCCTTTTTTAAAATAGTTAACGGTTCCATAGAAGTGTTGCAATAGGGAGAGACATTTAAGCCTGGTACCAAAACTAAATTGTTGCTTGCGCTTTGTCATTTATAAGGTATTACTCAAATGCTTGATGTAGTCATAGGTATAACATTTAATATGTCAATAATTGTTCAGTTCATATGCATAACACATCGTTAACAACTATAATCTTAAATGGTATATTATAAAACATCAGCACACAGCGTTGTCAAATCACTGTTCAATCATTTTAGTCAATTTGGATACACAGAGAGACATTTCTTAAAAGTTGTCCCAATGACTTGAGTCAGGTATTTGGCCAAACTTCTGCTTTCGGGGGGACGAAATGATGCTCATTAATAACTCACTATCGAGGTTAAGGATCCGTAAAACAGTAGTGGACGAGTTGTAACATTTTTACAACAATTTTACCTTTGGACGAAATGATGTGGGGCGAATTGATGCTGCCCCAGTGGTTAGACCACTCATCCTCGATCCCAAGCAACCGCAACTGTAAGATTTGTGGTGGACAAAGCGGCGATGGGCAGGTTTTATCCGGGTTGTCATGTTTCCCTCGCCATGGCATTCCACCGGTGCTCCATATTCATTCCATGTATCATCAGTGCCATTGCCTGCGTTACCATTTGTAGTAAAAGTGGGCGTTAAACACTACAAAAAGAATGTTCCATTAAACCTGATGGACATTTCCGTATCATTCTTTACATATCACTTAGAGTAACTTTACAGCCTTCCAATAATTTTCATGAATATTTATAAATTAGCAACAGAACAGTATTTTTGAATGAGCCTGTTATACCAACAAAAAACAGCAAGTTGCATGAGCTCTTGCGTACAACACTGGATTCATGCAATTCAGGCGAGAAATTAAAGGTCAAGCAAAACTAAACCTTTCATTATGCATACTGTTATGTTCATCAACTGTGACAATATCTACTGCACGCGGAATACTTTCGCGAAATGTGGAGCCAATCATGAAGAATGTAATTTGCACAAAAAAAAACGCTTAGCGAATAGGAGCGAGATTACGAATAAAACCAAGTTTAGTACATTAAAGTTTTGTAGTAATAATAAATTCTAACCGCGAAACGCAGTAGGTAAACCATATGTTTATGTGTTCTAAAATTAATTAAATTTCGAATGCATCGGAGGCGGAAACCAAATTTATTTAATCACAAAACGGTTGCTAAGGTTCACATCTGAAAATGTGCAAAGTAATTGAAATGAAATGTGTTTAAAATGTAATATCCTTAGATGAAGACCTTTTGGAGAAAGTTATTTATAAAAAACTAAAATGCGAAAATAGATGACTCAAGTTTAGCTTGATGCTTGGAGAGTATTGCAGGCATTTAAGAACGACCTTATTTTTCAATCGTTCACTAAAACGCACAACATTTCACAATTTACTTCCATTATAAAATCCAGTTATGTTTAGCAATTAGCATTTACACATAAAGCACAAATAAGATTTTCCTTAAATTTAGTGAAATTAAATTTCGAAATATACTTTCATATGTTTCGGGACCGAGAAATAAACAACAATAGTTACAGTAAACAGCTATTAAGTTTACATCGTTATTATTTACTATTATAACTATTTTTATTATTGTTGTTGTTTAAAGAGAATGGTGAAGAAACAATACATGTTTTTGACACTTCGGAATATATGACGTCTTCTCACACGCTATGGCCGATAGTTCAATATCGAGATTTCAGCGGAAAAAGCATGTTCTGAGGTCCACTAAATTTAAGAAAAAACACACACACAACAAAATTTGCACGCCTTTGTTTATGTGTGTGTTTCTGTTTGTGTGTATGCTAATAATTATTACTCAAAGTGCTGTCCTCGACAACAATTGGATTCAGAAGATGGTGTCCAAAATGAACCTTTATTAGTTTTGCTTTTCAGGCTAGTAACTAAATAGCTTTCTACTCCACCTCAAATCTCCAGATCTGAACTGAATACTGGATTCATTTTGTCAAGCATAGCAACACCAAGTGAAGTACCAATAAATTATGAGTTGGATAATAGCTCCTAATGATTCACGAAACGAAGTTACTGTTGAAAAGTCTAAGACGGGGACTGCTACCATAAATCTCAAAAAAAAAAAAAAAAAAAAAAAATATTGCCTGTTGCCGATGAAAGTGCAGCAGTATTAATTCAAAATGAATCATAGACTAACACCTATCATAAAAGAAAAAAAAAGCATATACTACTGTGTCATGAAAGTTCCGGGAATTTGCCAATAAAACACAAAAAACGAATTATTCATACAATTTTATTTTATTGCCTTCAAACTAGGCCCTTCTGAAGTTATACATTTCTGCCAACGAATAATCCAATCATCAAAACATTTTTTGTAGGCACTTTTAGGAATCGATGTCAATTGTCGCGCGAATTTTCCTTTATGTCTTCTATCGACTGAAAACGGGTGCCTCGAAGTGGTAATTTGAGTTTTGGAAAGAGAAAGAAATCAGCAGGAGTCAGATCAGGTGAATACGGTGGTTGTTCGATGAAATTTGTTGAGTTTTTGGCCAGAAATTCGTTCACAATAATAGCCTTGTGAGCTGGTGCGTTATCGGGGTGCAGAATCAACGAGTTGTCGTTCCACAAATCCGGCCTTTTTTGCCATATTTGTTCTCTCAAACGCCGCATAACGCTCAGATAATAGTCTTTATTTACCATCTGACCTTCTGGCAAGAGCTCTGAGTGCACGACACCGCGAAAATTGAAAAAAACTGTCAATATGACCTTCAGTTTTGATCGAGTTTGACGGGTGAATTGGATCAATAAGGGAGGGGTGAATTGGATCAATAAGGGAGGGGTGAAATTGAGTAAAAATATTGATATTTCAATACTTTTTGAATGCAAATCAAATGTTATATTTAACTACAACCCTTATTATTAAGTTAAGAGGCTCATTCTAGAGATCCTTAATTGTATCTTGTGTATCAGAGTATATTAAAATGAATTATAAATTTTGTTTATCTCGAATTTAAGAGAGTGCCCTTTAGGTTTCGGTTCAGTTGGAAGGCGCCATTCGGAAGCTTGTTGACTGTTGTAGTGTCAAACTCGTAAACCCACGTCTCATCTCCAGTTACAATGCGTTTCATGAATGTGGGGTCGGAAGTGGCTCGTTCTGGCATGTCTTCAGCAATCCTTACGCGATTGAGTTTTTGTAGAAAATTCAAGTCTTTCGGAACTGACCGAGCTGCAACGCGTGCCATGCCCAAACAATTGTTTAAAATGATACGAATCGATTCGTGAGATACAAAGTTCAGCGGCAAGCTCTCTCTCTCTCAGACCTAAATGACGATTTTCAGACACCATTTTTTTCACTTTAGCGATGTTCAGTTCAGTTGAAACCGTTGATGGCCGACCAGAGCGGGGCAAATCTTCCACCACATGTCGACCACTTTTGAATGCACTGTATCACTCATATGCACGTGTTTTTGATAAAGTTGATTCACGGCAAGCTCTCTGTAAGATTTTCAGCGAGTTGGCACACGAAATACCATTTGCAATGCAAAATTTAAGGCAAATTCTTTGTTCAATATTTGTATCCATCGTAAAACCGCAAATCACCTTTAAGATGAACTAACAAAATGGCGTACTGTAAACAAATTAAATGACAGATGACGATCAAATTCCGGGTGGGTATAGAGGAAAGCTATACCAACTTAGCGATAACAATAATTTCGAATCCCCTTTTAACAGGATTTTCAAATGATCAATTCCCGGTGCTTTCTTGACAGAAGGTATGGAGCAGTTTTCATATAAAATGTTAAACTGGGTAAGCCTGTTAGGATACCATATAGACCAATCTATCACTTGGATTCATGTGTGTATGTCAATTTTTGTAGTAATCTGTTCATTCATTTTTAATGAAAACACAGCATATACTTTGCGGAGTTTTTTGAGACAGTGAAAGCCGGAAATAAAGGACGTCAAGTGACTGTTCCGGCGGCTTTGGCAAAGTTCCGCTTCACATAACAAATTAGGCACGAGTAACATGTTTCCTACCTTTGTCCATTCCATTGTCTCGAAAGATTCTGATCAAAGAATGCATAATAAGAGGCAAACTCCTCGCCACTTAAACCTACATATATACATTTTGGCTGCCAATGCCCCCCTCAAGAGGAAGAGATTAAGGGAGGGAACCGTAGCAGGCTACAGGCCACAGGCAGACCAAGGACATGTGTAGAATTTCTTAAAAATTCCAGACTTGAGCTGCCTAGAGAGAGCGGTCAACAACCCGTCTGCCAGGCAGCCTTCAAGAATCTACGCGGAGTAGGTACTCTTTATATTGAGCAAACATGCGCGCCAACTATCCGACACCGCTATATGGCGCGATACCTAGAAGCTCACATAAAAGATAAGAAGGAAACGTAATGAGAGGGAAAGTATTAAAATAAAATCGTGGTAGCTAGGAAACCACCGGAGTATTCGTTTACAGCCTCGAGAAAATCATAAAAACCCCATGGGTTGCCGAGGATGGAACCCGGAACCTCCTGAATGCGAGTCACACAGTTACAGTGGCGCCACCTCGCTCGGTGCACACCATACACACTCTCAAACAAAAATTGTACAAATTTAAAAATGTTGAAAGTGCCATTTTGGCTAATTCGTATCCAATATAATCGATAATTTAAATAAGTCGTATACTACGGAAAGAATTTGTTACAGATTTGTTGTGTGCGTATGCAGATTTTTTTAAAATATGTGTAGATATATCAAGTTAATGTATCTGACATTTCGAAAATACACAGTATGTAAGATATCTTGTTGAAATTTATATCAGTTATTATGTACAATAATAGTATGTTATTACCATATATCAAAAATCTATGTAGCTTGCATGGTTATTTCAATAACACTTTTTACTCTAAATTAATTGTTCTAATAAAAATGACCTACCTGGTCAATTTTAAAGAATAATAACTCCATGGCACGACAGCTGCCGCCCGGCCGCTGCGTCCCCCATCTCGGACCATGACAGACGTCATGGATGGGGTGCAGTATTGGAGGGTGAGACGTGGTCAGCGCCTCGAATCCCTCCCGGCCGGTTAATGCGGTCTTCATGATCTGAAGCCGCTACTTCTCCATCAAGTAGCTCCTCAATTGGCCCCCCCAGGGACCTCACGAGGCTGAGTGCACCCCTGTCCAGGTCTCCCAGCGGGGAAAAAATCCCCACGCCGGTACTGGGAATCGAACCCAGGTCTCCCGCTTGGTAAGCAGCTGCGCTAAGGAGACGACCAATTTTAAAGAATATTCACCTAAAAATTTCAAGTTTTACAGTAAATAAGTTTACAAGTAGTCTACCATTTTATACGCTTTATTGTAACCATAATCTTTTAGGAAGAAATGTACTTTGGTTGCTTTCATAAACTCTTGATTTTCAAAATATAATTATTTATTCCTCAAAATTAGAACACTATTTCTAAAACGCATAAGAATATGTTGTTTAATATACTTTTGAAAGACACTATAAAATTTTTGAAACAAATTATTAAAGCTTTGCACCGCGTGGAGCATTTTGACTATGTAAAAGTATTGGAAAAGGTTTGCGACAAAACAAGGTTTAAAGTTGGGCGTGCCTATTCATAGGTAAGCATGCGCCTTTTAAGTTAGAGCTTCAGTTAGTTAAGTGTAGTGTACGGAAGGGATTCCGCACCTCAGCCAGTAATAGTTTTTTTTTGTACATCAGACACTGGGAGTAATAATAGAGGGTTGCCGGAACCAGACTGTGGCAGGGAGCCATTGCGGAGAGTCCTTAACAGTTCCCAAGCAGTTCTTCATCCCAACGGGGTGAATGTCAGGGGCCCTCACCTTAGATGTGAATAAACGCCCCTGAGTATATCGACGACCCCCAGGGCTATTCTGCCGCCGAGAGCTGAGTTTCCAAAGCGCAATCACCACGCAGGCCAAGCCGACACTTACAACACTGAAAGAAAGACCAGACGGATGAAATGGAGATAAAACGAGGACAGGAAATTCGGGGAAATGAAGAATCCTCCCCAGCATTCACCTAGTCTCCCGGGAAAACCCCCAAAAAACCCATGGGTCTGAGAGGTCGGCCTTGGGGAACCGATACCACGACCTCCTGAATGCCAATCCCAGACAAAACCCTGCGCCACCTGGCTCGGTAATTGTGAGTTAAAGTGCGCGAAGTTGAGAAAATCTGATGTGTTCCATTCACATAACTTTCTCTAGCTGTTCTATATTCAAACTATTATTACAAAAGATTATTCTTTTATCTACATCATGCTAATCGAGATAAAACATTAGTGGAATTGGTATTATTACTTGCTTCCTTGTCAGTAGAAGGGAAATAAGGGGATGCATTAGGCTAAAGCGATAGTCAAAGCTTTTAAAAGTGGTCGCTATGTGAAACAATTGAGGTTCGCTTTGTTTTGCAAAAGTTCGCTTGAATAAACTTAGGTAGTTTAAATTGAAACTAATAACAAAGAATATCTCAAAAAGGTCCATTCTACGAGAAAAACGTAAACGATGTACTTATTGTTTTAACGAAATCTACATTTTTGTGTAGTAAGCTTTTGTCTATATCTTACGGTTTAACCGTTATGCGAAATTCTGCAAAACTCATCCATAATAAAGAAATTTTCAAAGTCTATTCTCAGAGATTTTAATATATACATTTCGTTTACCATAAAAATATTTTAAATATTTTAATAAAAAATCGTTATGGCCACTTTTGAGAAAATCAAAATTTTCGAAAACTGTTCCATGTAAAGTGTAGTTGAGGGTGGGGGAATTCTCTTGAAAGTCTTCGTAGAGCATCCTTGGAAGATAGTGAAATCAAATACCAAGTTTGGTATTTAACCGAATTTTCGTTTTTGAGTTATACTGTCAGAGACACACATATACAAACATACACGAAAATGTTTCTAATTTTTTTTTTTACTTAGGGAGTTACAAAACACTATTCGCGGCTATAGCTCTAATTTTTGGATGAAATGCAATAACTTCTCTATCCACAACACAACAGAGCTCTATTAATACCTGGCAATGAGTTACGATAACTGATGTTGCGGCTGTTAATATAGGCACTAAAACTACTACTAAAACCACAACCAACACCACCACCACTACTATAATAATAATAATAATAATAATAATAGTTAATTAATAACAACAAATATATAGATATTACGAACTTTAGTGCCATAAAAATGTGGAGACAATCAAAGATGGAGCGCCAATAAACTTAATTGTTGCACGGTTTAAAAAACTTCTACTAAACAGTACTGCTTGTACTGCTGCGACTTCACAAGTACAGTACAAATATTTGTGTTCTAAATTAAACTTACTCTTACAATAGGTGTAGAAAAAGCTCACCTTGTCTGGAAATTTGATTAAACAAGAAGTTAGATATTAAAAAGTCCCGCAAATTACTCGTACTGTGACTTAAAAGTTTCATATTTAACATTTTAAGGCAGATCGCGACTAATTTATGTCATAAAAAGAAGTAAAATTGACATATACAGGTTAATTAACTACAAAGTAATAATTTGCGAGATTGCGCACGTGGCTGATATAAGTAATTTGAGATCGGCGATGCATAGTCCCCGGATAAACATAACGCAGCTACATAGCGTTAAACGTGTGGGTATTAGGTGCTGATAAGTCGGTGTCAAAGCAAAGCAGGTGGAAAAAAAAGCTTAGAATGTCTTTAAAACTGCTGACGAAGAATAGAAATATCAATTTTTAGCAGCTCATTACTAGCGTTCTCAAGATTTAATGTAGCAAAAATCTGTAAAATCTCGAACTAATCACTTGACAGTGCGACACTGACCATTCATTAACTACATTCTTGAGTTATGTAGCCTATTCTGGAGGAGTTTTTTCAACTGCTCTAGTGGCTTAATGCGTAACGCGGGAAGCTGCTATCCCAAAGGTCTTGAGTTCGATTCCTTTTAAAGAGTAAACGTTTCTTCTTATTATTTTGTTCATTCCAGACGAAGTGCCGTGATACGTGAACGAGACCCGAACTCGGAAACTATCTTTCACTTGAAAACCAGTATCATAACCACTACGCTAGAGAGGTACGCTGTAAAATGTTCCTTCGTTTTTCGTGTTATGCTCTCGAATGGTTGATAAATTGGCCAGTGGCGTACTGGCACTTCAGAAACTTATGGCCGTTAAAATAAGAACTGAAGCTTTCCTGGCGACGTGTTAATTCAAAATCTTCTCGGGCTTCTAGCCAGGTAAAAACTTGGTTCACCCTGAAGACGAGGAAGATGCACTTCTTCGAAACGTTGGTGTCAAGCCAAGTTTTTACCTGGCTAGAAGCCCGAGAAGATTTTGAATTATGGCCGTTACTTCGAAATTTCAATAAACAGACCACAAGTCTCCTATCTCAAATTACTTATTTAAGCAATCTACATATTCTGTGAAAATATTTCGGTATTGTTCATTAATATCTTGTATATATATTCATAAACGTTTTTCATTTAAAACATATTTTTAATTTCTCTACAGTACTATTTATACATAGTGTGTAAAGAAGGCATTACATTCAACCAAAAATTCCATAGTTAGATTTCACCGGAAATAGACGTTTTGGGGTTTCCTGTATCAAAAAAAAAGCATTTTTAGAAAAAGGTCTGTGTGTGAACACGATAACTGAAAAACGATAAGTCGATAAGATCCAACATTGGTATATAAGCTTAGTATATTCTAAGGATGCGACACGAATATTTTGAAGCAAATCCCCCACCCCAAACTACCACATCATGGAACAATTTTCGAAAATTTTGATTTTATCAAAAATGGCTCTAAACATTTTACTAAAATGCCATATATTAAAGATATTTACACGACAAACAAAATGTGTATCTTTAATTTCTGGAAATAGCCTTTGAAGACTTCTTATTCTTGATGAATTTTGCTGGATTTTGCATAAGTAGTAAACCGTAAGAGATAGACAAAAGCTTACTATACCAAAAAGGTAGATCTCGTTGAAACACACAATTTATGTCCTATACACGTCTTCGTGGAGTTGACCATTTTTGAGATATTGCTTGCTATTGGTTTCAGTTTTAAAATAATTAAAACTTTTCATATACGTGAATTTGTCAACTCTGGCAATGCAAAGAAACAGATTTTATTTACTTGACAACTAGCTTTTAAAAAAATTGACTATCGTTTTAGCCTAGTGTGTTCCATGATTTCCCGTCTACTTTTCTGCTAATGTTGATCCCAATTAGTTTGAAGAAAACAGAACAATAAGCTTTTTGACAATAATTTGCTATGGAGATGTAGAGAAAGTCATATGAATGAAACATTTTTTTTTTTTTTTTTTTGTAGTTTAATGCATTTTGTAGCAGAACCTTTAAACTATCTGTGTCGTTTTCGACAGCTTCCTCAAGTATCTTATGCAGTGCTTTCATAACAAATTTTCCCTATTTGTATAACAAGAATTTAAAATGAATTAAATCAAGGGAGAAGTAGGCCAGTGAATTGTAGAGGAGAAGCTAAAAATTTAAACACTGTTCAACTTTTTTTTTGTGGAAATTTAATTTCCTTTAATAACATAACTTAGTCGTCAGCAACTGCCTACATTTCGGAAAATGTAAGCCTGTGGAATAGCAGTATGTAAGGGTAGTGTTTACATACCTAATGAAGGTTATAAATATCAACTCTTTGCTTTTGCCTTTGTTACACAAACATGCTTAGTGGCTGCTGCAACAGCCCACTGGGCCAGCAAATTTTGAAACGAAAGCTTCTGGAGTCTATAGATGTAGTTTTTTTAAATTAAAAAAAATCTGACATTCTCTATATTTCTGCAACAAATTATTGTTATTGCTTCTATTTACTTCATACTAATCGACAAAAAATCAGCAGAAATAGTACTATTACTTGCTTCATTGTAATTAGGGAATACTATTGGTTAAAGTGATATTTTTTGTGTTGTAAGTTTTTGTCCATCTCTTACGGTTTAGCAGTTATGCAAACTTCCGTAAAATTCATCCAGAATAAAGTAGTCTTCAGAGGCTATTCCCAGAAAATTCAAGATATACATTTTATTTGTCAGGTAAATATGTTTAATATACGAAATTTTAATCAAAATCGTTAGAGCCATTTTTTCTAAAATCAAAATTTTCGAAAAAAGTTCCATGTAAAGGGTAGTTGGGAGTGGGGGGACTTTTCTCAAAATCTTCGTGTCGCATCCCTGGAATATACCAAACTTAAATACCAACTTTGGTATTTTACCGACTTTTCGTTTTTGAGCTATCGTGTTCACAGACACACGGACACACATACGACCTTTTTCTGAAAATGCTTTTTTTTTTTGGATACAGGGGACCCAAAAACATATATTTCCGGTGAAATCTCGGTATCAAATTTTTGGGCGGAGTGCAATACCTTCTCTATACACTGTGTACATAGTACGTATAGAGAAAGTAAAAATCTGAACTTCTAAATAAAGTTTCACCATTTGACATTTTTTAGTTTAACGTCCTTTAACCTGGTTTGGTCATATCGGACGATGAATGCGATTGATGATGCTCAAATGATCTCGGGGTCCATGGAGCTTAAAGTTACTCGACATTCGTCTTCTCAGATAAGGGAAAACCCCTAAAAAACCTTACCCTAAGCGAAATTCAAACTCATAACCTTTTGAACGTGAGGCAGACATGCTACCACCACGCTACCCAGGCGGGCTGATAATAATATTGAATTAAGTTTTTCGGTTAAAAAACATTGTAGAAAATTTGTGAATTTCTTTTTCATTGTTTTTAAATGATGTGTTTCCACATAAATGGTATTGGATGATAGCCACGAATTATTTTATAATGGAACTGATACACAACTAAAATTGTATAAGATAATGGCTATATCTTTGTTGATGTATTGTTCTGAAAATGGGCATTAATTTAGATTTAACAGAAGGAAAATTGAAGCAAATGAAATGAAATTTTTAAGAAGAGTTACTATTCTTACACTGCTTGATCAAGTAAATAATATTGAATTCAGAAAACATATATTTAACTTGAATGAATAAATCAGTTCAAATAGAACTAAGTGGCATGATAATATATTACGATAGAAAGACAATAGAATAACATATGTTAAATTACACACCAGAAGAATGTAGAGACGTTGGCCGTCCTACAACCAGATGGATGAATTCTCTCGGAGTCGGAATAGAATTAAAGGCCTACCCATACTGAAGATAATGATGGTGATGATGATTCACAGATGAAACTTCAGGAAAATGAGCCATTTCTCTTCTTTTGAGCGGATAGGCGCATCAGGCTTCAAATTCGATTGATGAGTCAGTTTCTATCGTCCTCCGTAATCTAGGGGAATACATTAGCTTCTAGTTTGAAACCCGGCGATGGGGGTTGATCTTTTTCGGGCATGAAAATCTCGGCATGACTTCTTTCGGAAGTGAAGTAAAGCCGGTGGTCCTGTTTGGTAGATTTACAGCTCATAAAAGAACCTCAAAACTGATAAACAGGGCTCTCAACAAATTAAGGCTGAGAAAAACAACGCTGAGAACCACAGAAGTTAAAAAAAATAAACAAAGTTTTTGATGTCTTCCACTCACATGCCTTTCTCTACCTGATCTTCAAAAAGCTATTCTTACAAAAGAGTATTCTTTTACCTGCATTATTTTAATGCAGATAATCATTAGCAGAAATTACATTATATTATTTAGATCCTTATAAATAGAAGGGAAATCAGATAATACATAGACTAAAGGGATAATCTAATATTTTAAAAGCTGTCGTTATGTTTGTCATTGTAGGTAATTTGCTTCTCTTTCCACGGCCACGAGTAATGCAAAAAAGAAATGAAATGTATGAGGAGTTCCCGTTTGAGAAAAGTTTAAGCAATTTAAAATTGAAACCAATAATGGGAATACCTCGGAAATGGTTAATTCAACAAAAACTGTGTGTTTTAAGGAAACCTACAACGTGTGTAGTAAGTATTGTGTATCTCTTACGGTTTACCAATCATACAAAAAACATTCAGAATGAAGAGACCTTCAGAGGCTATTCGTAAGAAACTCAAGATATACGTTTTATTAGCCATGTAAATATCTTTAATATGCGGCATTTTAATCAAACCCGTCAAAATCTTACGATTTAGAAAATCGTAAATTTCTAAAAATTGTCCATGTAATTAGTACTGGTTAACTTGGGGTGGGGGGGTCCCTGAAAATCTTCGTGTAGCATCCTTTAAAGATATTAAATTTAAATACCAAGTTTGGTGACACTCATGCACGTTTTTCTATTTTGTTTTGGATCTAGGGATCCTTGTTTTCGATGAAATCTCGATTTTGAGTTTATGAGTGGAATATAATTCCTTCTCTGCCTACTGTATAATTCTACATACCTGCTAGAGAACGTAAAAATGAAAAAGTCTCAGCTTCTCCCTAATTTGTTGAATGGAATTCGTGGGGAAGTCCTCTGTTATATGGAGTAAGATAGCAAGTTCTAATAGCTGCAAATTCACGAACAGTGTTTACATGTTGATGACATAATTTGTATACAGGGTAACGTCTGTGGCAGCATTCGGCAGGTTTGGAGTTCAAATCCCGGAGCCGACCTACCTGACCGAAGATGTTTTGCGGTTTTCCTCAGTTGCAGGATGAGTGCTGGAATGAGTAATTTTATACGCCAATTTTCCTAATACCCCTTTCATTATAAAATTTGATTTCCTTTACGTTCAACACCTATCCTGGATATGCTATGATCCAGTGCTTTGCTCCTCGAGAGGCTACTGACTGGTTTGTAAGTTCTTGGGCCTGTAAGTCCTGCAAAGAGGAGTGTAATCGAAAAAGAAAGAAGAGTATAAGCCTCACAAGTTATATATATTATCGAGAGCCTCTTGAATGTTGTGCTAGTATCCAGCATACTATTACGTCTCAGGATCGTGGCCGCGAGGGAGATAATGCATTACAGGTAATATAGTACTTGTAAATGATACACTGGTAAGATGTTCTTGTGTATTCTTCAATATCACTGAATACAATAATTACTGTAGGATGGCACTGATAATTAAGATTGCATTCTACAGCACGCGTTCCCGCCAAATGCATAGGACGCTATCCTTGTGCCGAGCAATGGTGATCACTTGAAGATTGACCAATAAGGATAATAAGCTATTCAGCTCTTATATAGGTTCGAAACTTATTTTTCATGTTTCTCCTTATTAAACATTCTTTAAGGAAATATATAATACAGACTTCCTCTCACTTATAAATAAATTACTTTTGGTACATATAATATTTATTTCATAAGTTATTTGCGCTTAGTGAATATTTAAATATGGGTATACAACGCTTGAAGATGCGGTATACGAGAAAGAACAACTTCCTTTTTCATGCACGTAGCAATGCAATTATCATTGTTGAATTTTTTTAAATAATTATTTTTGATCATAAATGAAATTATACTTAAAATACACATTCAATTCAATATTCTGATATTCTCAGAACACTTACAGGCTAATTACTTTCAGTAATTAAGTTTTCCTTTAGCACATAATCAATAAATCAATGTGGCATCAATTTCTTTCCATTAACATAAAAGAAACACTTGATATGAAAACGCTTGGCTTCCCTAAATTAACGTCTCAAGAGGATAGATCAAAGTGGGCCCAATGACCCGATTAACAACATTAAATTATTTGCACTGTGAATATGAAAGTATTTTTAAATGAGGCGTTCAGGTGTTTAGTTTCCTCATCCGTACCAATTATTGCGATTGTACCCAGTTCCTTTTGCCGAGACTTTTCATTTTTTGTTATAATTCCAGTATATTCATCAATGCTGACGGTTAATCCAATGTCTTGGAGTTGATAGTCATGATTTTTTCTTACAATTAAAATCATCAGCAAAACACGAGTTTATGAGTTGGGTTAAAAACATTAAAATGGACGAATTAAATCGTATGAATTACTGAAATTACCGAAAGTACTGACATTGTTTCTAAAGGTTTTGTCTTTTGTTCAAAAATTATTTACAGATATCTATAAAATTTTTGTATGATAAAAGCTTTACTTTCGAATTTTACCATTGTTAAATATACTGTATTCCCCTTCTATGCTACCTGCAATAAACGTGCAATCAAAACATTCTTGCAAATGCTTAGCTCGGTTAACCTCACACAAATATAAAGAATCAGCTTTTGTAAGAGTAGATAGCAAAAGAGGGAGTAGATAATCTCATGTGAATATAAGAAATTAGGTTTTATTTTCTATCGACTTAATGTTAATCGAGATAAACCTTTGCGCAAAAATCTGATGTGTCCCATTCAAATGATTTTCTCTACATTTTCTGGTAAAATTTATTCCTTAAAAACCTATTTTTCTCTCTATTTCGTGCTAATTGAGATAAATGTTAGCAGAAATGGCTTTATTACTTGGTTCCTTCTAAGTACAAAAGAAACAAAGGATACACTAGGCTAAAGCGATGGTCAATTCTTTTAGTGAAGTTCCTTTCTCTGTACATGACCAGGATGAAAAATGTGAATAATGACTTCCGATTTGAGAAAAGTTTAAGCATTAGAAATTTAAATCCAATGACGAAGAATATATCGAAAATGGTTATCTGTACAAAACAAATTGTATATGATATAAATTGTGTGCTTTATGGAGATCCAAATTGTTGTGTGCTAAGCTTTAGTCTGCCTCTTACAGAATGAAGAGAACTTCAGAGGATATTTCCAAGAAAGTCACGATGTACGTTGTATTAGTCATACGGCATTTTAATCAAAATCGTTTTAAAAATTAACAAATAAGGGAATACTTGAAAAATATTCCATGTAAAAGTTAGTTTGGCGTGGGGGAATTTTTCTGAAAATCCTCGAGTTGCATCCTTGGAAATTTGATATTTAACCGACATCTCGTTTTTGAGTTATGTGTTCACACAGACACACCTTTTTCTAAAGTTTTTTTTTTCTTTTTTTGATTCGGGGATCCTCACAACATTTGGGTAGAATCCAATACCTTCTCAACCTACTACCTCTATGTATGTACATAGTATTGGTAGAGAGAGAAGAAAGTTTCATTCCATATGTCATTTTAGATACAAGATAGAAAAAAACCGAAGTGATAGTCAGATATTTAAAAGTGAGCCACCACATTCTCGCCAATTGCATATTCTTTCCATAACATCGGAACAACGGAAAAGTTAAAGTACTTTAAAATGTTAAATAGAGTTGATCAATTTAAACAAATAACAACAGATATCTCGAAAATTGTTGATTTTATAGGTATTTGAAATAGAATCCTTTTTAAAGAAATCTAAAATGTTATATAGCACGTTTTTGTCCTTTTTTTGTTTTTTTTTTTTTTTTTGCTATAACCAGCTATACACATGTTCAGAAACTTGGTCTTTAAGAAAAGGCAAAAATAAAAGTTCGTTGAGACCATTAGCTGAAGATAAAATGTTAGGCCATAAACAAAATTCGGGTATCCTTATGAATTGGAATTACAGGCATTATAAAACATATTTCTCAATCATTTCTCCAAAATGAAGAGACGGAAATGCCAATTTCAATAAGAATCGTCGATTTTGTGGAGACCGAACAGTCCTGTAATCTATCTAACCGGAATAAGTGTTTATGATGATGAGTTATACACAATGCCTTTACAGCTATTCTCAGAACATACAAGCTATTTTCATATGTACGTACATATCTTAAATATATGTCATTTTTAACATCATTGAATTTGAGAAAATAAAATTTCTGTGTAAACAGTAGTTTGGGGTGAGGGACTTTTTTCGAAAATTTCCGTGTCGCACCTACGGAATATATTGCTTTTAAATACCAAGTGTGGTATATATCCGAGTATTCCATTTTAACGTATGATGTACACAGATATAAACATGGATCATTTTCTAAATACGAGGGTAGGCTGATAAGTCCCGGGCCTCTCAATGAAAACAGCATACAATTTTTTTTTTTTTTTTTTTTTTTTGCTTTATTTCTCAACATAATCTCCAGAAAGGCTAACACATTTGTCATATCGGTGTTCTAATTTAATTCAACTATCTCTGTGGAGCGATTTATCAAGGTTCTCAAAATAGCTGTTTACCGCATCAATGACCTCCTCGTTGCTGTGAAATCTTCCTCCTCCAAGAACATTTTTGAGGTTTGGGAACAGGTGGTAGTCACTGGTTACTAGATCTGGCGAATGGGCTGGATGCTGGATGCTGGATGTTCAAGCAATTCGAACTTTAATTTGAACATTTTTCCCATTGCAATGACTGAGCGATGGGCCGGAGCCTTGTGATGAAACATTTTTTTTTTTTTTTTTGCCAAATAAGGTCTTTTTCTTTTCACCTCATCACTCAAACGTTGCAATAAGCTTGCGTAGTAGTCACCAGTAATACTTTTACCCTTTTCCAAGTAATCAATAAAAATAATTCCCTGTGCATCCTAGAAAAATCTGATGTGTTCCATTCACATGTCTTTCTCTATATCTCTTAACAAATTATTGTTAATAAGCTTATCTTTTATTTATTTCAAGCTAATCGAGAAAAATTAGCAGAAATAGTCTTATTTCTTGCTTTATTGTAAGTGAAGCGAAATAAGGGAATACCATAGGTTAAAGTGAAAGTCAAAAGTTGGTTGCTATGTGACTGATGTTCCTTTATTTGTATGGACAGGAGTTGACAAATTCCTGTATGAGAAAAGTTATGTTTTTCAAAGCTGAAAACAAGAAAAAGGAACATCTCAAAAACGATCTCACGAAAAAAATGTATATAACATAAATTGTGTGTTTTAAAGTGCTCTACATTTTTTGTGTGTTAAGTTTTTGTCCATCTCTTACGGTTTAGTAGTTATGAAAAATTCATCCAGAATAAAGTAGTCTTCAGAGGCTATTTCCAGAAAATTCAAAATATAAATTTTATTTGTCAGGTAAATGTCTTTAATATATGATATTTTAATCAAAATCGTTAGAGCCATTTTTAGAAAATCAAAATTTTCGAAAAAAGTTCCATGTAAAGGGTAGTTTGGAGTGGGGGGATTTTTCTCAAAATCTTCGTGTCGCATCCCTGAAAGATACTAAACTTAAATACCAAGTTTGGTATTTTACCGACTTTTCGTTTTTGAGTTATCGTGTTCACAGACACACGGACACACTGACACACACACACGGACCTTTTGCTGAAAATACTTTTTTTCGATACAGGGGACCCTAAAACATATATTTCCGGTGAAATCTCGATATCGAATTTTTTGGTGGAGTGCAATACATTCTCTATACACTATGTACATAGGTTAGAGAAAGTAAAAAAACTCGCCATAACCTTGTTAGCTAACAACATTGACATTGCCTTTTTTGGAATTGGTTCACCTGGCGCAATCCACTGTTTTGACTGTGATTTACTTTCTGGAGTGTAGTGATGTATCCAAGTTTCATCCATAGTAATAAGCCGTCTCAAACATTCACTGGGATTTTTACGGTAGATCTTTACATTCCTAACAGAAATAGTTTTTTTTTTTTTTTTTTTTTTGTTGTTGTTGCAACTTTTGATCAAGTGTCAACAAACGCGGCACCCATCTTGCACGGACCTTGTAAAAGCCCAAAACATTACTTAAAATATTACCTGCACATTTTTTTTATATGTTTACAGCCTCTACTATTTCAAACATATTTAATCTGCGGTCTCTCAATACTAAACGATGAATTTTTTCAATGATCTCTGGAGTTGTCACTTCTACAGGGCGTCCAGAGCAAGGCTCATCACTAGTGCTCGTACGTCCCATTTTAAACTCCGCAACCCACCTTTTAATCATTGAATATGAAGGGACAGAGTCTTTCAATGTACTGTCCATTTCCTCCTTGATTTCTTTAGGCGTTAAGCCTTTCAAATGGAAATATTTAGTCACTGCTCGTTTTTCCAAGTCCTCCATTTTCGTGAAAACTCTAAAGCTGTCTTCTTTAAAATTGTGTCATTTGAAAACTAAACAAGCTATTGACCTGTAACTATGGATACAAGTTAGTCCAGAGTTAAACTATACGATATTACCGTCTAACTGGCCTAGTGGCGCCATATCTGTGTGAGGCCCGGGACTTATCAGCCGACCCTGGTATGTTTCTTTTCTATCCGGGATATAAGGCCTCTACATATGTATTTTCAGTGAAGTCTAGATATGTAATTTTGGAATATCTCTTATGGTTTACCAGTTATGAAAAATCATCCAGAATAATGTGTCTTTATAGTTTATTCCCAGAAAATTCAAGATATACATTTTATTTGTCACATAAATATCTTTAATATGCGGTATTTTAATTAAAATTGTTAGGGCCAATTTTGAGAAAATCAAGTTTACTTTTTTTTTATGTAAAGGGTAGTTCAGAGTTGAGGGAATTTTATCAAAATCTTCGTGTTGCATCGTTGAAAAATACTAAACTTAAATATCAAGTTTGGTATTTTACCGATTTTTGGTTTTTGAATTATCATGTTCACAAACACACGGACATACACACGACTACTTTCTCGGCGAAATCTCGGTAACGAATTTTGAGTGGAGTGCAATACATTCTTTACCTACGTATCATGTACTATATAGAGAAAATAAAAAGGGGACCTAGCAGAAAATATTGGAAGGGATTCGATTTCGAGCTACCGTCAGAGCAATAGTCAATGTTTGATTTTTGAGAGGTATTACAATATGAAGAAAACTTCTTTATTAGACTTTTGTTTGTGATCAGTAATTTCACAACAAAATAGTATTTGTTAGATTCTATTATTCACCTTACTCTGAAGTTAGGGAAACCAAACTATTTTTGCCTTGTATAGCAATTTCGCTCATTAAGTGTAAAAGCAGCAAATACCCGGATAAATACTGTCCATAACTTACGAGTATTTGCTTTGTAATAGATGTTAAACCGTTTTAGTGATTCTCGCAACACCTACTTCCCTAAGCAAATACGTACACTTTGAACATGCAGGACAATTAGCTTCCCTCCGCCTTTCTCTTTGCCTACTGCACGAAACAGGTTCCGGAAGTACAGCGTCCTTAAAAAGGTTCTTTTGCAACAGGGCGGTTAGCACATCCATGAACTTGGCCGCTAGTCACGGGAAATTCCTACATCGGAAGGCATGCTGTTCCGGTGTATACATGAAAACTTACGTGGCAGCTACATGCGGCATGGTGACCGACATTTCAGTTGTGACGTCATGCGGATAACCCCTGGGTGGGGTGAGGAGGTGCAGGATCCGTGTCGATCACCCACCTGACCCACTTGGTGACATAGGGTGTCCCGTACTTTCTTCACCTATCTCGTTGCGTCATATGTGGAGTAACCGAAGAATAGTCAGTCAACTGGAGGCATCAAACGAACCTTAAGGACAATTTGGCAGTTGGTTAATATCGCATAGCCACCGAATACTGATGCCCGGTTGCTGGAAAGCAAACCAAAATTGGCCATTGATCAAGACGGTTTTGATTAGCGATTAGGAGCCAGGAGCCAGGAGCAGGAACTAGTCGACCGAGTGTACTCGGGCGGGGGCAAATCACCACGGTACCTATCCGCTTTTCTCGTGGATTTACCCGTGTGATATAAAAGATGTAGTCTTGTGCAAGCGTTTAGTAAATATCTAAAACAGAAAAGCATGTTTGGAGTAAAAGAACGAATGCAGAAAAGAAAAAAAAAAAAAAAAGGAATATTTTATTCTTAGGTAATTTGAAAACTTTTATAGGTGGCTTTGTTTTACCTTTTTAGTGAATATATATCTGCTTTTAGGTTAGTTTGTATAT
This sequence comes from Hymenopus coronatus, assembly GCA_030762935.1. NCBI lineage: Eukaryota > Metazoa > Arthropoda > Insecta > Mantodea > Hymenopodidae > Hymenopus > Hymenopus coronatus. The sequence goes on from CM060890.1 coordinate 17,354,755, forward strand.
ATAAACTAACCTAAAAGTAGAGGTACATACAAAGTAGATATGACTCTCCTTTAGTTTTTCTTCTTTTTAAATTAGAGATAATATCTAAATAACCCTCCACTATATTAAGAATAACCCTATCGTTTGACCTCAAATCCAAAAGGACCATTCATTCGGCTATTTGGTTTGTGCACCTCTCTCCCGTTGACGATGCTTTAAACTAAGAAAAGACTCCTGGCTGTGATTCCTAAAACCAACGCCAAAGGTTCCAGATGTCATTGCTAAAAAGCACTGTTGCCAAATCCATTTCGACAATCAGTTGATGAACGTTCACTGAATCTTGACTGTCGTTTATGCTACACAAAACTCAAATTGATCAGAGAGTAACTGATTGGTAATAAATAGGGAATATGATTGGATTTCTTGCAACCGAGCACGAGGATCACACTTTGAGGTAATTGAATATGAAGAGTATTTTTGAAGCGTTATTTATAAAACATGTAATATTATATTACTATATTTTTTCTATCCACGTAGTTTATTTTTATATTTCTTCTGGAAATTATCGTCACCTTATTTTCCTATCTATTTCGTGTAAATAGAGATAAACGTTTGCAGTAACAATTTCATTAAGCACTTCGTTATGGTTACAAGGGAGGTGGACAAATGTTTAAGAAGCTATTTGCTGTCTTTGAAGTATCATTCTCTTTGCACATCAAGAAGAAACAAAAAAACCAAAGGTGGCAGCACTGAAATGGCCAAAGTATGGAAACATTTCAACCAATAACTTTGAATGTCGGAAATATCTGACTTTTTTATATAAATAACATCAGAGATCTGAAGCTTTCCCGGCGTTGATTATTAATTATGGTTTCTCTGGTTAAAGGTAAAATCTTACCTGGCTGTTAGTACGAGAAATCATGATTTAAAATGACGTGTTTAACGAGATCTACATATTTATTTTCTAAGCTGTAGCGCAGAGTTTGGAGCGTTATGTTCCCAGCCAGGAATGTGCATGGATTCGAGCCCACCCTAGGATGAGTTCTTTTCGGTATTCTTATCTCTTGTCTTCGCAGCATCCTGAGGAATTTGAGGAGCTAAGATAAGTAAGGGATCTGTAGGTCAAGTAACCCAACATCCCATTTGAGGGCAACATGGAGTTGACCACATCACGAATGGATGATCATACAGCGTAGAGTCCATTAGCCGGGTATCACTGTCATGCCATTGATTATGTTTAGATAGATAGCTTATGTTTATATGTACGAGGGCCGTTCAGAAAGTAGCCTCCGGTTGATTGCAAGAAATTCACCAAGTTAAATAAAAATATTTTAATATATACATCTTACAACTACATCTTTGCACTATTTTTCTACATAGTTTCCATAACGATTGAGGCACTTATCGTATCTGTTCACAAGCTTTGAAATTCCTTCTGCATAAAAATCACCCGCTTGTGCCTGGAGCCAGCCTGTGACCGCATCTTTGAGCTCTTCGTCGTCATCAAACCGCTGGGACCCGAGCCATTTCTTCATATGCATGAAGAGGTGATAATCGCTTGGCGCCAGATCTGGGCTGTAAGGTGGATGGTTGACAACGTCCCACTTGAAGGACTCAAGAAGGGCTGTTGTTCTGCGAGCAGAGTGAGGACGGGCGTTATCGTGCAAAAAAACGATACCGGAAGTCAGCATACCACGGCGTTTGTTCTGTATAGCCCGTCGTAATTGTTTTAGTGTTTCACAGTACACGTCTTGATTAATGGTCGTCCCACGTTCCATGAATTCAACCAACAACACCCCTTTTGCATCCCAAAACACCGTTGCCATCAATTTTCAGGCAAAAAAATCTTGCCGGGCTTTTATTGGTTTGGTAGGCGAATTTGAATGTGCCCACATCTTTGATTGCTCTTTTGCCTCAGGGTTCACGTACTTAATCCAGGTTTCGTCCCCGGTCACGATTCTGTTTAACAATGGTTCACCTTCGGCCTCATAACGTGACAGAAAGTCTAATGCAGAGGCCATTCTTTGAGTTTTGTGGTGGTCGGTAACAATTTTGGGCACCCATCGTGCACAGAACTTACGGTAACCCAATCTTGCTGTCACTATCTCGTACAAGAGAGTCTTAGAAATCTGTGAAAAATCAGTAGACAACTCCGACATTGTGAACGTCGGTTTTCACGAACTTTTGCATCAACTGTCTGAACGAGTTCGTCCGTGACTAATGATGGTCTACCACTCCTCTCTTCATCATGAACGTTTTCTCGTCCACCTTTAAATAAACGTACCCATTCACGGACCACTCCTTCACTCATGACTCTTGGTCCGTACACGGCACAAAGCTCACGATGAATAGCTGCTGCAGAATATCCTTTGGCTGTAAAAAACCTTATAACAGCACGCACTTCACATTTGGCGGGGTTTTCTATTGCAGTACACATTTCAAACGGCCACAAACACTAAACTAGCGCAGGTACGACTTTCACTCGACCACGGCTTGATGCCGACTGACCTGCTGAGTGCGTGAATGCACAGATGGCGTCGCTACTCCCCCCACTACCCGCACTGTGACCGATCGGAGGTTACTTTCTGAACGGCCCTCGTATATATCGATACATATATAATGGTTTACCAGTAATACAAAACCATTTAAAATTCATTGGGAATGAGGAGGGCTTCACAGAGAATTCTCAGAAAATATTAAAATACATTTTTTATCATGAAAATACCTGAAACATGAACTTTTAATCTAAATCGTCAGAGTAATAAAAATAACCTATATTTTTCAATGCAAACGGTGGTTTAGAATGACGGGTTTATCTTGGAAGTTGGTGAATTTAAATAGCAATCTGCTTTTTATCCAACATTTCATGTTTCAGAACGTTTTATAATTATTTTTCAGGACATAAATTTGCAATGAAATCTTGATATCGAATGTATCAATGAAATGCAGCTCTTTCTATGTTCACGCAGATAGTTAAAGCAAACACACGGACATAAAAATGTTCTTATTAAGGGGGGCCCAAAACATGTATTTCTGGTGAAATCTATATATCGAATTTTTGGGTGTTCCTTGTACATATGGGATAGGGAAAGTAAAAAAAAATTCACTTTTAGAAAAAGTTTCATGTGTGTGCATGTCCCTATATCTGTGAACAGCATATTTCAAAAACGAAAAGCGGTTAAGTATCAAACTAGATCTTTAAGTTTAGCATCTTTTAAGGATAAGTCAAGGAAATGTGCCCATCCCAACCTATAATATGGAATAATTTTTGATTTCCTCAAAAATGGCTGTAAAATTTGTTATTAAAATACTATAATTTAAAAATATTTTATGAAAAATGAAATGTATATCGTGAATTTTCTTGGTATTGCATCTTCATGTTAATGAATTTTGAATAACCGATAAAATGTAAGCGAAATATAAAGCCCACAAAACATGTAGATTTCGTAAAAGCACACGATTTATGTCAAATTAAATTTTGGAGCTAACCATTTCCGATATATTCTTGATATTGGCATATACTTATACTTTTCACAAATGGGAAGTGTTATTAGCTTTTTTTCTCCCTGTCATGCAACAGAACGGAATTTCAAAGCCTCATATAATGATCAGTTCATAAAAAATTTCATTATGATTTTAGCCTAGTGTATTTCTTTATTCCTTTCAGTTGTAGAAGGAAAAAAGTGTAAAGCCGTTTCTGCTAAGTTTTACCTCGATTAGCTTGAAGTACATAGGTACCTTTTGTAAGAAGAGTTTATTGAGAATAGGCCGAGAAAGTCATGCGAATGTAACACTCAAATGTATTTTAATCAGTTACACCCCCTTACCAAAAAGTCAGGAGTCGCCATTTCGTTTTGCACATAATGTTCTTCACATTGTACACGAGGTTGTAAAAGTATATCAAGTATGGGACTTAGGTATGTTCTCAGTAACATAAGTTGGGATTCTCGGGGTCACGAATACAATATTAAATTCGCCATGATAATTTAGTCGCTGTAAAATAAAATTGTTTTTTGTAGGAACAAATCTTAATTTCTGTGTGAACAATATATTTAATATACGTATATTATATTATATGCAGTTTGTTAATAAACAAAACCGATCTCCTAAACAACTCTGGTTTCTAAGTTAAAGGAATTTAGTCAAGCCAAACGTAAACAATATACATACTACATTTAAAACGTTCTCGGAATGCGTAAATAATAGAGAAGCAAATTACCATAAGGCATTTTACACACCATTTCCTTCAAAATAGTTCCCTTCCGCGGTGACACACTTCTGCCACCTCGGGTAAAGAGACTGGAAGCACTCCTATAAGCCATTTTCAGATACTAATCGTAGTGTCCTTGTCGCATGCACAGTCATTTCTTCAGCATTCCAAAATCTTGACTGATGATGGTGATTGGTGTTTAAGGATGCTCAACTGCTAAGGTCATTATCGCCCTAATCCTGACTGTAACATTTATGCCATTCATAATCTGATTTTCTTCATCGCTGCTTCACCATAAGCTTCTTCCATTATTCTCAATGTCTCTGAAGGAGATTTGTTTAACAAAACACAAAATGTTATGTTTGAGTGTTCAGTTTCCTTTACTTTCGTATACATTAAAGAGAAAATAAACGATTCCGGAGATTTTTTGAATGTAGGGTTATTAACGCTAAAATGAGCCACGCTGCATTCAGTCAAATTATAGTTACATCTACCCAGACCCGCTTCTATCGACAATGATAACCCAAGAGGAAAATATAAGGAAAATTGATATTTGTGAATTAATTGTTTCTTCCACATGAACCGTTTAGGACAGGGGGAGGAAAGGTACAGTCATACTAAAATATTCAATGTCATAGATGGGATTCGAACCACGTGGGCCTCTGGCCTCCGTCCAGTTGCTCTAACAACTGAGATACCACGGCAACATGCTGATACGACACTAAATTTCTCAACTGACTTTTTTTTTTCCGGTTTACCACAAAGCGGCCTCAAATTATTTTAAGATGGCGATTAACAATATTGTAAGTACTTTAAGTCCCAGGCTTCATAGTTTAACCAACTTTTAGGTCAACCATTAAGTATTAATAGTTTCTTCCACACTGGACATGTGTAGGATAGGAGCTGGGCAAAGCAGAATCAGACCGAAAGATCCAATGTCTTAGCCGGGAACTGAACCACAGATCTTATGGTTTCCATAGGTCGCCAATGGGTTATGTCACCTCAAACTAATTTGAGATCTCCTAGTGGTTTATGCAAAAATGCAATTGTGTAATTTAGTGACGTTCAGATGGTAGCTCAGTGGTTACAGCAACTGGACGGAGACCAAGAGATCCGTGGTTTCAGCCAACTCTAACTTTCCAGAGATTATCGCATTTAAATCAGAAAACGGTGGCTATATTCCCATAATCCTTTCGCTGCGAATCATGAACTAACTACTCATTTAAAATCTTTACTTTAACGTACTAGTCTGTCCAATAACAATAGTAATAATAATAATAATAATAATAATTATTATTATTAATTATTATTATTATTATTATTATTATTATTTGTGGTCCACATAACTAAAAATGTATCAGAAGCAGTTTTCTTAAAAGATATTACTTTCTAGTCATTAAAAGCTTTCGGGAAAAAACAAGTACGGTTTGTGAATGTTGGGCAGGAATATACGGTAACTCTTTGAGAGCAAGTAAGTTTTCTCTTTTAGCCGGAGGCTGCTGCAAAGTGTTACTTGAGTCGACTGACTTGTTAAACGTGTTACATGCACGCTGTAAACTGAAACTCATTAAACAAACAACTTTAATTTTTTTATGGCGACATTTAGCTGATTTCCTTTTTCCTGCACACCTAGTTTTAAATTTGGAAGCTATTTGCCAAATTTAGGGTCACCCTTTTTACTTTCTTTATATAGTACATGACAGATAGAGAAGGTACTGCATTTTTTTTAAAAAAAAATTGATACCGAGAAATACACGTTTTGGGATCCACTGTATCCAAAAAAATAATTTTTAGAAAAAGGTTCGTGAGTGTCTGTGTGTGTCCGTGTGCTTGTAAACACGATAACTCAGAAACTATAAGTCGGTAAAATACCAAACTTGGTGTTTAATTTCCAAGAATGTGACACGAAGATTTTAAGGACAATCCGACCACCCAAAACTACACTTTACATGGAAACATTTTTGAAATGTTTCATTTTCTCAAAAATGGCTGTAACGATTTTGGTTAAAACACCAGATATTAAAAATATTTACATGACAAATAAAATATATATTTTGAATTTTCTGTAGAGCTCTTCATTTGAGATGAATTTTGCTGGAATTTGCATGATTGGTAAACCGTAACAGATAGCCAAAAATTATGTAACAAAAATGTAGATCTCGTTAAAATACACAATTAGGTCATGAACATTTTTCGTGGAATTAACTATATTACTTGTTATTGTTTTCAGTTTTAAAATACTTAAAATGTTTCTGATATGGTAATTTGTCAACCCCTGATCATGCAAAGAAATGGATTTCAGTCACTTAGAAACCAGATTTTAAAAGATTTGACTATCGCGTTAGTGTATTTCTTTATTTCCCTTCTGCCTAAAAGTAAACAAGTCATAAGACCATATCTGCTAACATTTATCTTGATTAGTATGAAGTATATAGAAGAATAAGCTTTTCAACAATATTTTGTTACAAAGATACGAGTATATAAAAACTCGTGCAAAGGACGCATCAAGATTTTTTAGGGAAGTAGATTTCACTAATTTTTTTTTTTTTTTTCGTTGTATAACTTGTTTAGCCAGGTTTAATTTTATGGTCATGCAATTTTATGGGCTGTGGAAAGGCTTGTCTTTAGAAACAACTCGTTGAATATAGGTTTTAAATCATTTTAACAATAAACATATATACATTCACTCCTTTTAGGCTGGGAGGATAGGAATTAAAGACAAATTCTCCCGCTCAAGACGGAAATGGAAATGGGGATCTTAGGTTGAGAAGCCAGAACGCTGACCACTCGACCACAGATGCACTCTCCGACATTGGGAACCTCTTGAGCAGTTTTATTTGCTATGCTGTGATGAAAAAAGGCAAGAACAGTTTTTAATATAATTTGGCTGCTATCGTGTTGCTTCACAATTAACTTATGCCATAAATTGCTTGTGAAGCAATATTCTAGTTCCTTTTAGAAATTTATAATCTAATAACATTCCTAAGTGAAAATAAGAACACATTTTTATAACTTTTAAAAGCCTAAGTTTTTGGTAGTGACATAACGCGAAAGTTGAATCGTTGTTGACATCAACAATTATCAGCAGACCTTAGTACACATTAATTTAATAACTAAATTTCCAGTTTTATAATTTATTTGTGAGAAATTGATACAAAAATACGTAATAAAGCTTAATAATATGGTGTAATGGTTACCATGCTGACTTCATATACCCAAGGTCGCGAGTTCAAATCCGGTGGAGGACGATGGATTTTTTCGGTTAAAAATCCTTAGCATGGCTTCCTTCGGAAGGGAAGTAAAGCCGTTGCTCCCGTGTTGCAGATTTACGGCACGTAAAAGAACCTCAAGCCTGAGAGAGAGAGGCCTCTGAGCAAAATTAAGCAGTCTTTCACGCCCAGTATAGAATGGGACGTTGAGACCACAGCAGTTAAAGAGCATCCATAAATAAAACGCCATTTCATTTTGTAATAAAGCTTCATTCTAGCAACGTCTTTGAATGAGACAGTCTTGTGTATGTAGGTGGGGATTACAATTAACCAAGTAAATAATACAGCATACTAACCTGTATATAGCATAAAACACTACAAGTATTTATCAGTAAACAAGCAAATTGGTAATTGTAATGACAATATGGAATAAAAGGCACTTTTAATTTATGTCTTCAACACACAAGTTGAGAAAATTATTAAAACACTAATTAAAACTATAAATGCAATATGCAAAACATATTTTCATCGCACAAAATCTTTCCATAAAGTGTATTTAATTGTCCTTTCTAATTTAAAGCTGCTAAAGCCCTGCGAATTTCAATATATATTTTGTTAATCTACTGTAAAACCTTGGACAAAAATTGCTACTGTGACTGATAGCGCTGTTGTTAAAAATTCTGAGTTATTAAGTTCTTTACTAGTCAGGCAGAGATTTGAACCTACCTATTTGATTATATAAGATTAACAATAAAATTAGCAACACAGGAAGGAAAAGTATCGTTAATACAGATTCCCTTCCGGGATCCATATACTCATGAATATATATATTGTCAAATGCTAAAGAAGCATCCAGATAGATATTTTAAGTGATCCATGTATATCCTCCTCGCACCAAGTCATCGCCACTTTCATCAAGAGAGCGTTCATTCAGAAATGGAAGACAAAGTGATACTCTATAGCAAACTTAATGAAGCTCAGTCAGGCTGCACTAGCTCTTCCCAACCTCTATGCACACTCAAACCACAAAATCAAGTAATCACCTCCCGTAGTAATAGCAGTGTATCAGAGGGGATTCCACACCTCAGCCATTGGTTGGATTTTTGTACATCAGACTCCAGGAGGAAGGATGAGATGAGTGTAATTGCAAAGGGCTACTGACAGCCGGACAGGGAGAGAACCGCCTTGCAGGGTCCCTAACAGTTCCAAGCAGTTCTTCATCTCGACGCGGGGAGCGCCAGGATCTCGCCATTCAGTCCCGGATATACCACCCGAATCCGCAGACAACCACTAACGCCATCCCGCCGCCGAGAGCTGTATTTCCAGAGTGCAGTCTCTACGAAATGACACCTCTGCCGCTGTCCTCGTCAGCACGAACACCCTGAAAGAGACCGATTGGGATGAAATGAACGGACAGGAAGTTCAGGGAAATGAAGCAGCCTCTCCAGCACTCACCCAGTGTCCCGAGAAAACCCTCTTAAATCCATGGGTCGGTTGGCCGCAGTGAACTGATGCCACGACCGCCCGAAAAATGCCTGAGCCACCTGGTTTGGTATTTCCCGTCTAAGAACTGGCCACAGCAAACTGGATCACTGTCTTCTTCTAAACAAAGACAGCCTGTGCAGCACATCGTTAACCATCCAATACATCATTAAGGGCTGTCCATAGTGCAACAAGTGTAGAAAAGCCAACATCTCGGATTTCTGCAGTGCCGTGAACAAATCAGACAAGATAAAAAAAGTTTATAGTTCACTTTCTTAAGATGTTAACCTGTATGATAAAATATAAAAATGTATTTCTGTATTAATGTTGAAATAACGTATCAGTTATAAAATTATGAAAGGTCATGATAAGGTAAAGCAGTTGAAACGACCAAAAGTAAATATTACAACAAAATCACCACACTGGGCTTCAGATTATTTTTCTTTAGCTTTCGAAGCTGAAAGAAAGCATTCAGAGAATGACATCAGAGATTGACGACACTGTTCTTGCAACAACTGAGTAGTTTTTCTTTTTGCAAGACAGCGAGTTTTCTTTAAGAAGCATGTTTCTATTTCAGAAGATATACGGCACGTAAAAGAACCTCAAGCCTAGAGAGGTCTCTGAGCAAAATTATTCGGTCTTTCACGCCCAATATGGAATGAGACGCTGAGAACCATAGTAGTTAAAGAGCGCCCATAAATAAAACGCCATTTCATTTTATTTCTATTTCAGAAATAAATGTTCAGTATTCCTCCATATAATACATTGAAAAAGATAATGTAAACAAGTAGGTATATAAAATAATTCGCTTATGAGCTATTACATAATGTATTCTTGTGATGAGTGCTAGCTAATAAGTATTCCAATTAAACTTCTTGACTTTAGTTTTAAAATACATTTTGGTATTTGATTTGTATTATTTGACAAGTTTTGTTTTTTGTTTTTGTTTTTCTTGTAGAGAAATAAATAAGAAATAATGCAGCCAGCTATTCACGTAGTAGTATCTTCAATTATAACAGTCATATCTGGATCCTTGAAAACTGTAATGGTGTACATTAAGACAAATCTCGTCAGTAGTGCGGTCTAACTGTTTGGCGTTTATCATCTTGTTAGTCCCTATTTCTTCTCCCTACATCTAACTGGCAAACTGCATTTTTCAGACTATAACTTCTGCTCACATTAGTAAGATAGATTTCGTCTCTTTTCATAATTTTAAACAATTAATTTCCGCAAAATAGGTAATTCGTTGAGCTTCCAAATTGATCGCCTGATCTGAATCCAAATGGTCTCTTCTTTTGGAAACATTTAAAGTCCTTGGTTGTTTTAACTCTTATAATGATGTTCACCTTCTGAGAAAGTGAATCAAGATTGGATTTAATTGTATACGTACGAAAGACTTCAGTAATTTACAACAAATTATACCTAAGCACAGAACCCGACTTTATGGTATCTATCGAAACCGGTGGAAGCCACTTTACTGTATGGTTTGTAGTGTACCATTCACAATGAAGTTTTATACTCTAACATGTTTTCAAATACATGTTTACAGGTTCACATGACATGTTTTCAATATTTTTGTTCTTAGGAATACTTTGTAAGAATTAGTGTAATTATGGTGGCTCAATTGGTTCGACACTGACCTAAATTCAAGGTCGTGGAATCAAACCCGGCCCTGACCGATGGCTTTTAGGTGTGCTTTAAAGCGACAGACCCTTGTCAGTAGATTTACTGGCAAGTAAAAGAACTCCTGCGGCGCTGATATAGTTCTTGCAATTAACAGCGTCGTTAACAACCAAATATTCGTTCTTCCCAGAACTGATCACTAATTTGTTTATACTCTGTTTGTACGACGTATCACTTAAGTAATTCGTAAGGCAGTGAACAAATTAGTCCCAATTACTTTTTTGATCTATGACTTTATTTTTTATCTCTTTATCTACCTATCCCTTTATTTTTATCCCTTTTTATTTTTTATCTATCTCTTACGGTTCACCAGTATATGCAAAATTCAGCAAAATTTATTCAGAATGAAAATATCTTCAGACTCTATTCCCAGAAAATCCAGGGTATACATTTTATTTGCCATGTAAATATCTTTAATATACGGTATTTTAATTAAAATCGTTACAGCCATTTTTGAGAAAATCAATTTAAATACCAAGTTTGGTATTTTACCGACTTTTCGTTTTTGAGTTATCGACACACTTAAAGACACGAACCTTTTTATAAAAATGTTTCTTTTTGGATACAGAGGACCCTAAAACCTGAAATGTCGGTGTAATCTCGGTTACGAATTTTTAGTGTAGTGCAATACCTTCTCTATTTATGTACCATATAAAATGTGTACTAACATTATTAGAAGATAATCTGTATTATAGGTGTGATTACTTTTACAATTCCTCGAGTTCTGAAACGGCATAGTTATTATGGTTTTACCGTTCCAGCGCTGCATTTAATCCAGTAACAGTACTATTAAATTTCAGGGGGACTCGTTTACACAGGATATACATTTTGTTCTTTTAAGGGACACAGGAAGTGAAATACCGACTACAATAGGTCAAAATTCGAAAGTAGCTTTTTTATAAATAATTGAGAATCAACATTTACCTTTACAGCCATTTTAAAGATTGTGCAATAAATCTGTTTCCTGGGACATTATTTTATAAAATAGCATTTTTCTCAACACTACATTGTCACACTTTCAAAATATTCCACTGGTCTCAGATTTTGTTTCAAAATGATGAAAATATCCCAGAATGTGCAGAAGTATCTATTTTAATATTAAAGACGGCAAAATTATCCTAACAGAAATAGTAATTTAAAAACAATTATAGAAAATTACTCATTTTAGAGATTAAAATTTCTAACTTTTAAAACATTATCAAAATTCAATAATAAAAGTTATTGAAATATCCAAGTGTAACGTTTTTTTGTAGTTCAAACCTTAAATTCAAAAAGTGGCAACCAATTTTCTTAACTTTTGAGGCGTGTAGTACATTTTGATTATTCAATATATTTATACAATACAGCTTTTGAAATACTTTATTTCTTGCAAAGTATTTATTTATCCAATTTGAATTAAATTCGGTATTCGTATTAGCATGACAGCAGGGTAAAATGAGAATAACATTTTAAGAAAAAGAAGCCTATACAAAAATATACAAATATGAAATTTCACTGCGTGTTTGCGATTTACCAATCTATGTCTCTTCACGGAATAATTTCAGTTGCACGAAACCATTTTTGCCACGGTCGTTAAGATACGGTGAGAAAAATGCAAGATAGGAAATGTAGCACACGAAATAAGTGCACTAGGATCAACACATCATTCAGCACAAGTAACACTAACCTCTTGCAAATCATTTTTTTCCGGAGCAAAAATCTTCTCACACTCTTTCTTCGTCATATTCACATTTTCGCTCTTTAATTATAATAGTTGAAACGCTTGCAGCCATATAGTTTAACGAAGCGCCTTAGTCATTTTACCACTAATTATGTCCTACAAACAGAACGCTATAATTAACAGGCTATTCTACGTTACTTTAAAAGTAAATGCACGCTTCATTTAGAGGTGTAGATAATTGTGCTTCAGCATAACCTTAATAAGATATACGTTTTTGTTAGTTATTTAGTAGTGTTGATAATCACGCTTCAGCGTACCCATAACTGGAATGCAAACTTTACTTCACTAAGGGAAAAACAATAATTATAGAATTAAACAAAAGTCAATTAGTCTACTAGAACTAATGCCTCTATTTTAGGTATTCCAAGCTAATAAACAGTAAGCAGTTTGCTTCTTTGTAGTTATAATGCTTGTGGTAATTTGAAATTTTGAAGAAATAACTGATATTAACTTGATAAAGAGGCTATATACAGAAACCAAAATTAGGTACATTTAAAAAAAAATCTTAGTTTAAATTCACACTACTTTCTCTACACCTCTGTAACAAATTATTGTCAGTAAGCTTATTCTTCTATCCACTTCATGCTAATCGAGATAAACATTAGCAGAAACGGGCTTATTACTTACTTCGGTATTAAGTAGAAGGAAAATAAGGGAATACACCAGGCTAAACCGACAGTCAAATCTTTTAAAATCTGGTTGCTATGGGATTGAAATCCGATTCTTTGCATGGACAGTTGACAATTAACATACCTATACTAAAACAAAACATAATATTTAAGTTCTATATTTTAATAATTTGTTTTACGCAAACATTAAAATTCTGAGTTTAAATTCCTCAAAATGTTCTAAATTAAAGAAGAAAAAGAAATGAATTCAGTTTAGTAAATGAAAACTAATTATAACTCTATTTCAACATAAGTACTGATTAGATTACTTCAAAGTATATTTAGTGACAAGTTAAACATTTCTAAAGCATAAAGTTATAAATTCTGGTCTGTTTAGTGATATAAGCTTCTCTTCTTTCTTCATGTCTGTAGTTTATAAATACCATTTATACACTAATGCAAATGTTAGTTAATGCCAAATAATTATATCAAATTGGGTCGTATTGTCCATCTTATTTTCATCACTCCCTTCTCACTGCAAATCTTCATCTTCTAACTTCATCCCTGCACACCAACTTCCCTTTTCTTCTCCTCTCCCATAATCATCTCTTCCAGCACATTTCCTCTTCTTCTGTTTGATCTGTTCCATTTCTCCCTATTACTTCCTAATTTTTAATCTTCTATATTTTTTCCTCCGCGCTTTAATCTTCCCTCTTTTGTTCTATAATTTCAGTATTATTCATTGTTATTTATAAATGATAAATTTGATTTAATTTATGGTTCTTGTTGTTGTTGCATTTGTCTTATTCTCGTAGATCTCCTTACTTATACATCTCCTATATTATCGTTATTTATTGCAGGTAATATTTCTTCCCAGGCTAATTGACTAACTTTGTCTGCTAAAATATGTAAGTGTTTATATAAAATTTCGTCCTTCAAAATTTTATATATATATATAATTTCCAGCTAAAATTTCCCTTTCCTCACTTACTGGACTCTCGTATTTTTTGCACTCAAATAAGGCTCACATATATCGTTTGTTGTTTTTCGTATTTTCATCCAATAGGTTTTATAGGGTCCGTGTCCTAATAAGTAATGAAGTATTCCCTTGGTTGGTTGGATGTGCCTAAGTTGTAATCTTTCCGAGATATTATTAAAAATTTGAAAAGTTCTTCTTACCGCCTCAACATTTTCCCATTCATTTTGTTACTGTCTTCTTAATCTAATTTTTATATCTTTTATCGTCTAGCAGTGTGTGCCTATTATATATGTATTTTGGCAAAATTACGTTTTTTAAGCCAAAAAATTGCACCTCTTAGCTTAATAACATAATCTATTGGCCATATACCCAGAGCAACTAATAATGCCATAGTGGGCGAAGTGCTAGTGGCTCCCGTGTATCTTAATAAAACCTTTCTCTGTGTTCTTGGTTCTGTCTTGTGCGTTCTGTTCAACACCGGGAATCTTTGGGATTCAGCTGAAATTACCCGGAAGTGCGTCTTGATGAGACGCGCTATTTTTCTTAATACTTTGCATTTTATGCCAGAGTTAAAGTTTAAGACTTGTGAGTGCTGCTGTTTTTCTAAGTTATTTCTGATATAATGCGATTAACTTAATGTGACAATACTAAGTGATTAACAGGTGAGGCTGGTGTGCATTTTCTAACACGTTTTAAACATAGTTTTTTTTTTGTTTTTTTTTTTTTTAAATATCTTTGTTAGCCGAAAACACTGTTTCTTGTGTGTAGCAACTGACCACGTGGTTCTCAATTCTTGTGACTTTTCAAAGGTAGCCATGAATTCGGTTGACTCGATATGAAAAAGCATGATAAACTTGCATATGAGGAAAACAAATTGAAATAAAACGATTGGGACGTCCGCAGTCCGATTTGGTAATTGAACATGTGAGAAAAACTCAAACTACAAACGTAAATTTAATAACAATGTGTATGTAACATGCAAATGGCTTTGTGGTTGCAGTATTAGAAAGTCGCTGTTTTGTTTTCCTTGTCTTATGTTTAGCTCCAATAGTAACTGGAAAAGAGTAGGATGTGCGGACCTGGTGCAGCTGAGTGAAAAGATAAAAAAAAAAAAAAAAAAAATATGATGTGTTCCATTCACATGACTTTCTCTACTTCTGTGTAACAAATTATTGTTAATAAACTTATTCTTCTATTTACTTCAAGCTAATCGAGAAAAAAACTAGCAGAAAAACTTGCTTCCTTGTAAGTAGAAGCGAAATATGGGAGTATCATAGGTAAAAGTGAAGACAAAAGCTGGTTGCTAGGTGACTGAAGTTCCTTTGTTTGTATGGACACGAGTTGACAAATTCCTGTATGAGAAAAGTACAAGTTTTTCAAAGCTGAAACCAAAAGCAAGAAATATCTCAAAAACGATCAACTCCTCGAAAAAAATGTATATAACATAAATTGTATGTTTTAATGTGCTCTACATTTTGTCCATCTCTTACGGTTTAGCAGTTATGCAGTTATGCAAAATTCTTCCAGTAGTCTTCAGAGGCTATTCCCAGAAAATTCAAGATATACATATTATTTGTCAGGTAAATACCTTTAATATACAATATTTTAATCAAAATCATTAGAGCCATTTTTGAGAAAATCAAACATTTCGAAAAAGTTCCATATAAAGGGTAGTTGGTGGTGGGGGGATTTTCTTGAAAATCTTCGTGTCGCATCCTTGGAAGATTCCAAACTTAAATACCAAGTTTGGTATTTAACAGTCTTTTCGTTTTTGAGCTAAGCTGTCCACAGACACACACACACGCACACACGGACCTTTTTCCAAAAATGTTTTCTTTTTTGGATTCAGAGGGACCCAAAACATGTATTTCCGGTGAAATCTCGGTATCGAATTTTTGGGTGCATTACAATACCTTCTCTATACGTACATAGTACGTGTAGAGAAAGTAAAAAAAATGAGAATTCACATCCACATAAGAACGCGTGTATTCAATTCGCCATGCTTGGTCGTGTGGATATCAGCACTCACCTGGATGGTGCACTCACTTACATGCAGTCGATGAAGAGACACAACGAGCAAGTTGGCAAAAATAGGTTAATTGATTGCGTAACATTTTGTGGAACATTTGAAGTAGCTCTACGCAGTCATGATGAGCGGGAGAGTTCTGAAAACCCTGGGTGTTTCGAGGACTTGTTAATGTTTTAAGTTCTATTGATATAGCAATGCAAGAACACTTAGAAATGCAAACGTGTTCAAAGGTACTTCAAAGACGGCACAGAATGACAGGGTGTGCAGGGAAATTATATCAGAAGAAATAAAGGTAGCTCGTTACTTAGCAGTCAATGGCCGATGAAACGATGGATGTGTCTACTCAGCAACAACTCGTTATTGTGTACAGATACGAGGTGCAAGGGTCGGCTGTTGAGCGTTTCTGGTTTGTTTTTTTTTCTCAATACTGTTGCCTAAGATGTTCATGCTATATCTCCGGTAATAAACACATCATTGCTAGAGAACAGAAACATAAATTAATAGGCCAATGTTACGACAGTGCTGCTGTTATGAGTGGCAGTGCAAGTGGAGTCCAGGCGAGAATACGAGCTGGGTACCCTCACGCATACTATATACGTTGTTACGCCCATCAATGCAATTTGGTTTTGTAGAAGGCTGCTGCCATAAACAGCTCATCCAGGATTTTCTTTTCAACACTATCAGAATTTCCTGCATTTTTTAAAGATGTCTAGGTACTAAAATACTTGTCAGAATAGTGCAAAACAGAGTTCCGAGGCTAGCAGCTACACGCTGGATTTGCAACATTCGTTCAGTGAATGTTGTTTACGAAAATAAAAAACGTTTCATCCAGTGTCTAGAGGAAATAAGTCTCCCTGGTAAAATTGATGACAAAACAAGACGTGAGTCAAGCGGCCACTTAGCAGCTTTAGAGGATTCTGCATTCACCTTCTGGTTGGAATTTTTCATAGAATAATGTCTCAGGCGGAGTTCTTATTTAAAGTACTGCAACTGTACTGTAAAAGCAAAACACTACATAGATCAGTTCTTATCTGCTCTGCAGGAAATCAGAGACACTACACTTAACAGATGTGAAGTTTCCAAAAATCGAAAGAGAAAGAGGCAAGAAATTAAAATGGCAGAAGGAAAGGAAGTGTGCGACGCGATACCTAGTCACGCAAATGACAGATTTTCATTTACCGATCATTTAGTGGCCTCGAGGTTAGATGATATCGCCTCTTTCCAGACATTCTTCGAAGAGTTTCCAGAAAAAGATCTCGCCACCCATGGTTGCTCAAGTCACAGCTTAATGCAGAACTTCAACTACTGAACAACTGGCGTGATATGATAGACACTGAAGGAGCTTCATCTATGTTGCAGTTCACAACAGAAAACAACCTCACCGAAGAAACGTTTCCGCAATCAACCGAGTTGCTGAAGATTGTTATCAATATGCCCATGACTACATCAGAACCAGAAAGATGCTTTTCCACAGTGAAACGAATTAAAACCTTTACTAGGATTACGATAGCTGAAGACAGACTTTCAGCACTGGCAATCTTGCTATTGAGAAGAAACTGGCCAACAGAATAAAAGACTTTAATCACCGAGTGATAAAAAAACTTGCACATTTGAAAAACCGGCGCGTGAAATTTCTGTACAAATTAATTTGGTGTTAATTGAGTAATTCAAGCAATGTAAATATTATTCGCTGTAAGTACCATTCTTCACATGAATTGCATCAAAGGACTTCACCCCTTCATCACCATCTGGCAACCTCACATTGCTGTTAACTCTCGGAGACTAAGAAATTCAACATCTTTACAATACTGGGTGAGTGACGATTTGTGAAGCAAATTTATAATTCTTGTTATTAGGCACTATCATGGTTTCTAGCATTACTGGATTTGATGCTTCGGCGGCAGTAGTCGTGGAGGTGGTGGTGATGGTGGTAAGGTGCTCATTTTGTGAATACATACATTTTTATTCCACGAGCCGCCACTGATGTTAGGACATTAATGTCATATAAAGAGAAGAAGTGGCGAGGGAGAAAGAGAGAGAGGTCAGAAACTAAGAATGAGAAACACCAGGGAAAGAGAGAGCGCGCGAAATGGAGAATTTTTTTTTTTTATTGTAAGAAAAAAACTCTTTTGTACAATTAGGTACAATGCAGTTGAGCTAATTAGATACACAGAACAGCATGTAATATGTGGTTGGGGTACCATCCAGCGATGGGCCCAAAGAAATAGCACAAAGATACAAAGAAAGCAGCACAGAAAATAATAAAAGAGCTAAATGTTCAGTCGCAGATCGGAGTGCCAGGGGCGCTTCAGTCTTCCTCGTTGAGGTTCAGGAGGAAGATAAATATGGCGGAGAAGAGGATTGCTGTGGCGCAAACAGGATCGATGGAGCCTCTTGTAGCTGATGCGGAGGACACACATTATCTGCCTATGTCAGCGTGCAGAGTTGAGTTGCGCACGTACCATGGAGCGCCAGTCATGAGGCGGAGAAAACGGTTCTGTGTGCGCTGGAGTTTGATGGTCTGCGAAGGAACGGCAGAACCCAATATCGACAGCTATATTGCCACATGGGTCGAATTAAGGAAATGTAGACAAGACGCTTGTACCGCAAAGGCAATGGCGAGGAACCGGACACAAGATGGTGGACGTCGCGGATGCGATGACGAATTCTCTGCACTACACTGGAGAGATGGGGACCCCAAGTAAGACGGCTGTCCAAGATAAGGCCGAGGTACCTTATAGAAGTCGCGGTGGGTATCTCCGTCCCATTGAGAGAAATGGGATGATGGGTCACGTTCGTTTTGTAGGTGAACTTCACAACACGGGATTTATGAGCGTTCATAGTCACTCTCCAACGTTGGCACCAGGAGTGAATTTGATTGCAGAAGTCCTGAAGGCGGCTTGCCGCCGTAGCACAAGTACCCACACTTAGCGCCGCCACATCGTCGGCATATTGAGCAATGGTGAGTTGCGGATGACTAGGAAAATCCGAGGTATAAGCCAGGTATAATAAGGGGCCCAGTACGCTCCCTTGCGGCACACCAGAGGAAATAGGAAGGGCCTTGGAAAATGTACGATCATGTTTAACAGAGAAGGTGCGATTGCGCAAATAGGACTGTACGAGGCGGAAATAAGTGTCCGAGAGATGCGGTTTGAGTTTGAATAACAATCCATCGTGCCAAACTTTATCAAAGGCCTTCTCCGTATCCAAAACAAAAACAAAAAAAAAAAAAAAAAAACAGTCCTATGCATACAGATTGACGCTCATAGGAATCAAGAATAGCGTCAACGACACGGTGGAGCTGCTAAGAGCAGGAGTGAAGAGAGCGAAATCCAAACTGGGTGTCAGGGATAATCGGTGTGAGCTGAGGCAAAAAACGAGGCAGAAGGAGACGTTCGAAGATTTTGGAGAGTAGGGGGAGTAAACTAATAGGACGATAACTGAGGGGATCACTCTTGACTTTATCAGGTTTGGGAAGAAGGATAACTGTAGCGTGTTTCCATTGATGAGGAATATGAGCTGTGCGTAGGATAGCGTTGTAGATTTGCGTCAACAAAACCAGCGCATTCCGGGGTAAATGAAGGAGTAAGGGTTGCACAATAAGATCAGGACCGGGAGCTTTGTGTGCTGAAGAGCGAGCGATGGTGTTTTTAACTTCAGCAGGGGTAAAGAAGTGGTGGAAAGGAGTGAGCAACAAAGGTTGCGTGAGTTCTTCCTCCACACGATGAGCAAAGTCCGTGTCCAGCACAGGATTCGGGGAAAACTGACGTTCCAGGAGTTCTGAGCACAAATTTACCTTTTCAAGTGGCGTAGAAAACCAGGTGTTTCCAACCTTAAGAGGCGGCATGGCAGCAGAAGGACGTGTCAAAGTTTTAGTCTTCTGCCATAGTGACCCATCACTGGCGTTTAAGTCTTGTAGTCGGTGTTCAGCAGCAGTGCAGCGTGCAGCACGTAAGGCAGTCTTCAGCTCCCGAGTAGCGCGATTAAAATTGGTTTTGTGAAGCGGGTAGCGCGTGCGTTCCCAGAGTTTCCGACAGTCTCTCTTGATGGGGTGCAGTAGACGGATCTCGGGAGAATAGAATGGCACAAGACGAGGAGGACGAAGATCCCGGATAGTACTGCTGGCAAGGTTAGCCGCACATTGGATATTGCGAGTCAAGGTAGAAACAGCCACATCGACATCACGGGGTGACTTAAGCGGCACAGTCGTAATAGTGAGATCGGCAAGCAAAGAGGTGTAAAAAGGCCAGTCAAAAGGATGGCGTATCAGGGATGGGGGTAAGTCTTTGTACTTCGCACCATCGGAGAGAGTGAGCAGGACTGGTAAATGGTCGGAGCTCAGATCATGAACAACGGAGAGACGGGAACAATGACGGGAAATATTACGTCCAATGAAGATATCCAGCACATCCGGAGTCGTACCATGTGTGCGTAAAACGTAGGTTCAACAGGAGAGAGTACGTCTAGGTGTAACTGATGGATTGCAGCGTGTAAAAGTTTACCCCTAGTATTAGATAAGTTCGAACCCCATAGAGAATGTTTGGAATTAAAATCGCCGCCGACCAAGAAGGGGCCCTGGAAAGCATGAACAAGACCCCAGAAGTCGGTGAGACTGACATGATTCTGAGGCGCAGAATAGAAAGAACCAACTTGAATGCTTGCGGAAGTAGTAGACAGCTGAATCTGAACAACCTGGAATGAGTCCTCTAGAAGAGGCGGAAGGGCAAGGTGAGCCAGACAAGCTTTGATAAACACCGCAGAACCACCCATTCGAGTAGAGTTAGAGTGATCAGCACGATACACAGTATACCCAGGAAGATGGAAAGACATGTGAGGATCCAATTTGGTTTCAGTGGCGAGTAGGAGATCTACGTCATAAGCCGTAAGGAAATGTAATAATTCATAAAACTTATTAGTGATACTCTCACAATTCCAAGTGCAGATTCGAAGGCAGGAAGGAATTGAATTAGCCATGAATACGGAGCAGAACAGGAATCAATTGCTGCAGAGCAGTAAGAAGAGGCTGTAGAAGAGCGAAGATAAGAGTTCAGTCGAGCCATCAAGCAGTCCAATGGAGAACGGTCCTGTTCACACTGACGGGTTGCGGCTGCAAAGGGCTGCTTAGCACCGGGAGGGGAACCTCGAGAAACTAGAGAAGACAGCAAAGGTCGAGCATGAAATGCAGGAGGACGAGGAGAGGCAGCTTCAGTGGAAGTAGGCAAGGTAGACTCCATAGGTGGGAAAGCATGAAGTGGAGGAAAGGCAGCAGGAGAGGCACCAGAAACGGTACGTCGGGGAGAAGAGCGAGACTGAATGACTTGGAGGCGTCGATGAACAGGGCAGCCTTTATAATTCGCCGTATGTTGACCTTGACAGTTCACACACTGCGGCGGCGCGTGAGGAGCCTTAGAGCACTGCGCACTGGGATGATGGCCATCACATTTGACACAACGGGGTTGTTTGTGGCAATAATTACGACTGTGCCCAAATTCCTGACAATTCATGCACTGAATAACACCCCTTTTGGGTTTCGGGGGCTCCACCCTCACCATCGTGTAGTACAAACGATCGAGCTTATAGATGTCGTCGTTCAGCGGACTGGGCTTGAGATCCACGAAAAAGAGAGGTAGCTTCGCCTTGGTGACGGGATGGTAAACTGGAGTCATCTGTGCGGGTGAATATCCAAGGGAGGTCAATTCTTCCAGCACTAGAGCAGTGTCTATAGCGGGATGAAGCCCACGAATAACCACCCGGAGGTTGCGATCATGACGCATTTGGTACGTGTGAAACTCGGCCTTTTGGTCCTCAAAATACTGTATGGCTGCACGATAACCGTCCACAGTCTCGAAAGTGAATTTGACCTTGTTGCTGCCCAGTGTAACAAGCTTGTAAGCGCCAACATTGGATATTTGTAAGTGTTTGAGGACAGTATTCACGTTGAGTATATTAGAAACATAGATAGGAGGTGGCTTTGGGGGTGGGGAGACAGAAGGAGTAGGCGTACTTACGCCATGATCACCATCCTCTAGATCCATGTCAGCCAAGGGTGCAAAACGGTTAGTTGTAGCGAAAGGAGAATCAGGTGCAGCAGAATCCAGTTTCTTCCTCTTGGAGTCACGTGGGCAAGAACTATCCCGGCTGGGTGGTGCAAAACCGGCGGTAGGCAGGCCGCGGTCGACAGGCCGCATTTGACCAGAGCAATGCGTAGTAGCGGGCACGGGCTGGCGTTGCTGATGAGGTGACAAAGAGGTTTCTCCCTGTAAGCTGCTTGACGCGGTTGGAAGAGCTGAGTGTGGCGCCGGTAGAGAAGATGGCTGGTCCTCAGATTGGTAGCACTTCTGCATCGCAGAATAAATAAGCTGCCCCGTATCAACGGGGGCAGCCATGGTGTAGAAATGTTCCAATAATGTAATGGATGGAAAGAAAGCACAAACACACAAAGAAAGCACGGATAGAAGAGGCTGTCAAAGTAGCCCCGTTTAACTCCACGCGAAACTGCACGCGAAAAGAAAAACACAAGTCGCACCAGTGAGAGCAAGAGGCAGGCACCACAGCACGATGTGAGCTGCCCGGCTGTCAGACAGTGACTAAATGGAGAATAGGAAAGGAATTATTGCAATATCGCGAATGGAGCCGTGATCTGTGCTACTGGTTACTAAAGCAATTCTAGTACAATGAAGTCAAAATTTATGAACCAACCTGTAGGATATCTAGGCTTTTGGACCAGTATAGACCACATGCCGCTTATAAACCAGCAAGTTGAATTCCAGCACGTCAAGTAGATTCCCGTGGTTTTATTCAGAAGCGACACGGTCTGAATGTTAAAATTCCACTTGTTTTAAAGAGCGTGAGATCTGTTTCCAGAACCGCTTTGCGTATGCTTATAAACACACGGTTTGCGGTAATAATTGGTGAATTTCATAAATTTAGTGCTAAAAGTTTAATTTGCTTTAATAATTCAAAATGCAGGAGCTCTTGTTTCCTTCGTCATAGCAAAATAATGTTTATCTAAAAATAACTACATTAAGGATGTAAACGCAGCAATGTTTCCACAGCCGGTGTTAGTAGTGTAAAATGTAGATTTGGGGCTATAAGACCGTGGTCTAAAAGATTACATTTTGTCGACGTTTTGTCGTCTAGTCATGCCCTGAAGAGCACGGCCTATAAGCCCGGAATCTATATTCAACTGTTATCTAGTATTGTTTTTTTTTTCCCCCTCCACTACTTACCTCAGAAGTATCTCATTCTTGAACTAATTGGAGTTACAGAAATTGGACATTTTTATATGCCTTCTTACTAATGAAAATAACATTTTTGTACGGTATTTGTAACAGATAATTTAGTTAAAAACTTGTTATTCAAATAGGAACAGACTTCTCGCTTATTTATTACTTTCTCTACACGTACTATGTACATAGTGTATAGAGAAGGTATTGCACTCCACCCAAAAATTCGATACTGAGATTTCACCGGAAATATATGTTACATCCAAAAAAAAGTATTTTCAGAAAAAGGCCTGTGTGTGTCCGTGTGTCTGTGATCACGATAGTTTTTGAGTAAAAGAAAAGTCGGTAAAATACCAAACTGGGTATTTAAGTTTAGTATCTTCCAGGGATGCGATACGAAGATTTTGACAAAAATCCCCCTATCCTAAACTACCCTTTACATAGAACATTTTTCGAAAATTTTGATTTTCTAAAAAATGGGTCAAACGATATTGATTAAAATATCGTATATTAAAGATATTTACCTGAAAAATAATATGTATATTTTGAATTTTCTGGGAATAGCCTCTGAAGACTACTTTATTCTGGATGAAGTTTACGGAATTTTGTATAACTGCTAAACCGTAAGAGATGGAGAGAAACTTACCACACAAAAAATGTAGAGCACGTTAAAACACACAATTTATGTTATATACATGTTTTTTGTGAAGTTGATCGCTTTTGAGTTATTCCTTGATTTTGGTTTCACCTTTAAAAAATAAACTTTTCTCATACAGGTATATATCAATCCTGTCCATACAAACAAAGGAACTTGAGTCACATAGCAACCAGCTTTTGACTATCACTTTAACCTATGGTACTCCCTTATTTCGCTTCTAGTTACAAGGAAGCAAGTAATAAGATTATTTATGCCAATTTTTTCTCAATTAACATGAATTAAATAGAAGCATAAGCTTTTTAACATAATTTGTTGCAGAGATGTAGAGAAAGTCATGTGAATATAACACATCAGATTTTTTTTAAATGCTTCCTTTATACAGCTTGCTTTAACTTCTATGGTCACATTATCTTGAGGAACAACTGCTGATGTGCTAATGGCTGAACTGTAAGGATTTTAACTTTGATTTTTACTTTCTCTAGCCCGTATGTACAATGTATATAGTGGATAGAGAAGGTATTGTATTCCACCCAAATATTTCCTATCGAGATTTCACTGGAAAAAATGTTTTAAGACCCCTGAATAAAAAAAAAAATCAATTTTAGAAATTGTCTTTGTGTGTGTGTGCGTGTGTGTGGGCAGTATAGCTCAAAAAAGAAAAAACTTGGTAATTAATTGCAGTATCTTACAGGGATACAACACAAAGCTTTATAAGAAAATACCCCCACCGCCAACTACCCTTCAATTTTCTCAAAAACGGGTGTAACGATTTTTATTAAAATGGGCATATTTAAGATAGTTTCATTCATGACAAACAAAATTTGGATTTTCTGGAAATAGCCCTTGAAGACTTCTTCACTCTGATTGATTTTTGTATAACTGGTAAGCCGTAAGAGATAGACAAAAACTTAGTTCCCAAAAATATAAATCTCGTTAAAACACACAATTTATGTAATATATAATTTTGTTGTAGAGTTGACCTTTTTCAAGATATTCGGAGATTGGTTTCAGTTTTAAAGTACTTAAACTTTACTCAAACGGGAGACAATCTTCTTTCCGCAAGCAAAGAAAACCGAATTTCAAATGTTGGCGACTGCTTTTAAAATGACTGACTATCGCTTTAGCCTTGTGTATTCCCTTATTTCCCTTCTACTTACAAAGCAACAAGTAAAAAGATACATTCTGGCAATGCTTATCTTGATTAGCATGACGCAGATAAAAAAAAAAAAAACTTTTTGTAAGGAAAGTTTGTTTGTGAAACATTTATAGAAATCATGTGAATGGAACACATCTATTGTTTTCAGTAATTATACTACGAAACACACACAAAACACTCCCAAATTCATTCTTCCAGAATCTGTGGGTGGTAAGGAATGATTCTAGTTACGGAAGAATTCCCCGTTCCAGCCGGAAATCGAACCGGGATCTCTGGGTGAGAAGCTAGACCACTCGACGGCAGCAGCAGTTAACTTTTTATTAAATTGACTGCTATTGTACTGTTCGTGATGTTACTAATGTTTATACCACGTGAAATCGAACCTTCAGCAGAAGCATAAAAAATCTTATGTGTTCCATTCACATGACTTTCTCTACATCACTGTAACAAATTATTGTTAAAAAGCACATTCTTCTATCTACTTTATGATAATCTAGATAAGCATTTGCAGAAATTTTCTTAATTATTTTCTTCTTTGTACGTAAAAGGAAAATAAGGGAATATACTAAGCTAAAATGATAGTCAACATTTTTAAAAGCTGGTTGCAATGTGGTTGAAATTCGTTTTTATGCTGAGCCACGAGTTTGCAACTTTCCATGTTAGAAAGTATTTTTAATCTGAAACAAATAACAAGGAATATGTCAGAAATGGTAAATTCCATGAAAGAAAGAATGACAAATTATGTGTTAAACATAATCTACATTTTTTGTGTAATACGTTTTCGTCTACCTCTTACGGTTTACCAGTTAATACAAAATCCAGCACAATTCATTCGGAATAAAAGGTCCTTAGAGTTTATTCCCAGAAAATTCAAAATATACATTTTATTTGGCATATAAATATCTTTAATATACGTTATTTTAATCAAAATCATTAGAGCCATTTTTAGAAAATCAAAATGTTCGAAATTTCTTGTATGTAAAGTATAGTTTGGGGTGGGGGGATTTTTCTCAAAATCTTCATGTCACATTCCTGGAAGATACTAAACTTAAATTCCAAGTTCGCTATTTCACAGACTTTTCGTTTTTGAATTATCACAGACACACGGACATATGGACTAACACGGATCTTTTTCTAAAAATCTTATGTATTCCATTCACACGACTTTCTCTACATCGCTGTAACAAATTATTGTTAAAAGCATATTCTTGTATATACTTTATGATAATCGAGATAAACATTAGCAAAAATTGTATCAATTGCTTGCTTCCTTGTAAGTAGTAGGAAAATAAGGGATACGCTAGCCTAAAACGATAGTCAAATCTTTTAAAAGCCGGTTGCCATGTGAATGAAATCCGTTTCTATGCAGAGCCAGAAGTTTACAAATTTCCGTGTGAGAAAAGTTTAAGTATTTTAAAGCTGAAACAAATAACAAGGAATGTCTCAGAAATGGTCAACTCAACGAAAAAAACGTATATGACATAAATTGTACGTTTTAACGTGATCCACTTTCTTGTATAGAAAGTTTTTGTCTATATCTTACGGTTTACCAGTTACGCAACATTCGGCAAACATCATTCAGAACAAAGAGGTCTTTAGAGGCAATCCCCAGAAAATTCAACATGTACATTTTATTGGCCATATAAATATATTCAATATACGGTATTTTAATCAAAACCGTTACAGCCATTTTTAAGAAAATAAAAAATTTCGAAATTTGTTAATATAAAAGATAGTTTGGGATGAGGGGATTTTTCTCAAAATCTTTGTGTCGCATCCCTGGAAAATACTACTTAAATACCAAGCTTGGTATTTTACCGACTTTTGAGTTATCGTGTTTACAGACACGTGGACACACACAACGACCTTTTTCTGAAAATACTTGGATACATGAGACCCTAAAACGTCTATTTCCGCTGAAATATCGATATTAATTTTCGGTGGATGGAAATACCTTCTCTATACTTTATGTATATAGTACGTGTAGAGAAAGTAAAAAAGTGCTGTAATCACACTGTTTTGAGTTACGTCTGTGCCTTTTCGCAACGAAAAATACCATTTGTGATCTTCATTTGCTGATCAACAAAATCTACACATCCTTCAGCAACACCGAGCTCATGTTATTTAAAATTTTATTTAAAACTCGTATGTTACAGCAACTTTAAAAGTGGAGATTATACAGAATATTTTAGATTTTACGCACTAATTCTCTAGGACATATTTCGTAATATTTCCTGGACTGAAGAAATGTCCCTCTCCTAAAAAAAGAACCCCTTCATACAACTTAATCATAGCGGCATTCAAAGCCAAGCCCGCAGCAAGAGATGCAAAAATATGATGTGCTACATTCACATATTTTTCTCAACCTATTCTGCAACAAATTCCTCTTACCAAAGCTTATTCTTCTCTCATTCCATGCCAATCGATATAAACATTACCATTATATTATTTGGTTCCTGATAAGTATAAGGGATATAAGGGAATATACTAGACTAATGCGATAGCCAATTCTTTTAAAATGCGGTCACTATGTGATTCAATTGAAATTCTCTTCTCTTTGTATCACCAGAATGAAAAAAGGGAATACCGACTTCCCAGTTGAGAAAATTTTAAATATAGGAAATTTTAAAACTAATAACAAGAAATATCTCGGAAATGGTTAGCTCTAAAAATTGAATATGACATAAATTGCGTGTTCTAACGGGAGCTACACCTTTTGTGTAATACATTTTTGTCTGTCTTACAGCTTACCAGTTATGCAAAATTCATTGAGAATGAAGAGCACTTCAGAGGCTATTTCTATGAAGTTCAACATTTATACTTTATTGTCATATGAAGAACATCTTTAATATACGTGATCTAATCTAAATCGTTAGAGCATTTTTAAAAACATCGAACATTTAGAAACATCTTGCATGAAAAAGGATGCTTTGAATAATAGATTTTCCTGAAAATCTTCGTGTCACATCCTTGGAAGATACTAAACTTAAATACCAAATGTAGGTACACACACACATACTCACACACATACACACACACATACACATATACACGCCCACACATACAGAGACCGTCACCCAGAGCTTTTTCTAAAAATACTTTTATGGATTCGAGATCCTCAAAACAAGTATTTCCTGTGAAATCTCGGTATGACTATGCCTACTATGTACATACTTGATAGAAAAAGTAAAAGCCTCTCTGCAGCTCTGCAGTGCAACTGAGGATTTCGGTCTTCAGTTTTAGATCATGACGTTATGAGACCTATGAACTTAAAGTCTCATTTAAATTTGTTGGTGCATAATAGCGACGATTTCCATCGGGTTCTGACTACCGGCGACAACCTGAGAGTATTGCAAGAAAAGCTAAATCTGCAGGGACGTAGACGCAAGCCAAAACAGCCGAAGAAAAACACCGACCCAATACCTTTTTGGTATCAAAATGTTTAAATCTGTTTTAATGAAGTATAACATTTATAACATTGAGAAGCTTAATCTATAAACAATTTACCGCAAAAAAAAATAGCAACTAGCCACTGTGCTGTCATTTTCAGCTTAAGAAAAGCAAATGATCTACATCCTTTTCTTTCGAGAAACACAACCCTTTTGAAGTCAATTATAACATTCATTATCCATCTACTTCTACATCTTGGTAGACACATATGACACCTGAAGATTAGATAAAGTAGTGGTAAAATGTTTTTGTTTATTTATTATTATTATTTTTATTATTATAAAACAATTACTACTACTATAAAAAGGTTCAGGTTCATTAATCAAATCACTTTGGGCTCTTCAAATTTTTAGAATACAAATACTAATAGATACAGCTCTCTCTCTCTCTCTCTCTCTCTCTCTCTCTCTCTCTCTCTCTCTCTCTCTCTCTCTCTCTCTCTCTCTCTCTCTCTCTCTCTCACACACATACACACACACATACCATTATATATGGTATTCATTTCAAATAACCCTACATACAGAATACTTACAGTTCCAATTATCATGTACTCAACATGGTGACCTTGATATATGTATAATAATAAGCAAAAGTTAATGGTTATTATCCTTTCAAATATTTTTAAGATGGAACCCAGGTTTTATTTTCTTTAGAATTTATTCCTGAAATAGTTATACTTCAAATAAACAAATTTACTAAACAGTCACACTTATTTGAATAGGTAGCGTCAAATAGAAAAATTCAGTACCATAGCCAGGATTTGAACCAAAGAATTTTTCAATCTGACTCTACCTATACAACTCCTGTCCTACACATGGCTTGTATGAAAAAAGCAATTAAATCAACACTAATATTTGTAAGCTTTTACATAAAATACAAAATAAATGACAGTTAACATTTTAGAATTTTAGAAATATCTCTTGTTTTTATCCTTTTGCAGCCAATATGTTCAAAACCCAGGGTGGTATATTTTTCTAAAGATATCAAAAATATATTGTGACAATCTACACTTTGAAATATACAATGGTTTTAAAAATAATGATTTTTAATTACTTTAAATAGTAATTATATGCAAACTAATGATATGAGAATGAAGCTCAGCTAAATGGCTGCTTATTATACCCTAAATATACATTATGCATACTTTAAGTATGCGGCTTCAGAACATTAGAAAACAAAACTTCTGTTTCAATTAGTAGCTCAATTTTTACTTTCTACTGCTTAGCTATAGTAAATAGAGGCAGTGTTGTAAAATTCAATAGACTTCACTGGAAAAACATTTTGAGAGCCTTTGAAAATAAAGGTATTCCCACAAAAAGCTTGTGCATGAAAATCAGAGAGAGAACAGCATAACTTAAATATGGAAACTTGATTAAATACCAAATTTGTTATGCAAGGATACAGCACCAAGATTTTCAAGAAAATTCCATAACTCCAAACCTCCCCCTTCATTCTGATTTTCTTTTGTATACTTGTTAAGCTAAATAGATAGACAAATTTTATGTGCAAAACTTGTAGATCTCTATAAAACACATTCAAGTCAAATAAAAGGTTCCACGTGTTAACTATTTGCAAGATATTCTTTTTCTTTGGTTTGAATTTACTGTACCTACACTGTGATCAATTCTTATTCAATTTTTCTCATATTCATGTAAATCTATTACTTAGCATCTGTCTATTACTTCAGGATACCTACTGTATTCTTCTTGTAATTGTCACAAAATATGCAATTGCAAGATGAACGTTTATCTCAATTAAAATGAAGAAGATAGAGGAATAAGCTTTTCTAAGGATAGCATTTAGAATATTAAATAAAGAATATACTTGAATGGAGCACATATTTTTATAAATTATGTAATAATTTGTTGCTTACTTTGGTGTCCATTTTTTGCAGGACCAAGAAATAAATGATATGTAAGATTTAGTATACATTTGCAATTCATGAAGCTATGTTAGGGTTCCAAATAATTATAGATTTCTTCAAACCTGTTCATTATTTAGGATACACATTTTTGTAATGCAAATATTCAATAATAATAACAACAACAGTAATAAAATTACTGGGTAGCACAATTCATTAAACTTTACTTAAAACTGGTACTTAACAAACCATATGCTATATACAGTAATCTCTTATTTAATGGACTGTTTCTCTTCTAGATACATTTTGAGGAATGACTAATTCAAGCTTAATATACTAAGAAATATGCAATTAGTATAGTTATAGTCCATTACACAAATTTTCCAGAGGTAGAGAGAGTATTTTAAATTTCAGTATCGACCAAGAAAATTTCCATAAGCTGTTGCTAAAAAAAATGCATACAAGACTTAACAGTCATAGGCTGCGTATTGCAGTTTCAGAAATGCTTGCAATTGTATTCAAATTTAAAGACTAAAAATTGATTATGAACATTTTATACCACAAATAAACATTTAACCATAGAGTAATAATTCTTATTGCTGACTCTTCATACAAAAGCAACTTTTTTCAATTAGTAAGAATCAATTTCCTATGACCATGTTTTATCACGTAGGATGCTCTTTCCAACAGAGAACTGAATGAGCTGAGGAAGCCATCAACAGACAACCCAGAGATCCTCCGCTTCTTCAGGTACATGAAGGCTGCAAAAGATGGTCAGGATGGAGGTGACTGCATACGTCTATTCCGGGGTTGCACAGCATCTTCATCAGCAGGCTCTTCCACTGGTGCCAATCCACCTATAGTAAAGACTTACCAAGATATCAACAAACTTGTGCAGGCAAGAAAACTGTCAAGGGAGCTACAATAGGCACTTCTTCCTGAAGGAGGTATGAATGTCACTTTTTTTCTCTCCAATATCATTTTCTGTGTGACAAACCTGGGGATCTCAAAATGAAAGCACCTCATATTCCTTGAATTTTAAAAGACAGAATTAACAAGGAAGCAAAAATATTAAAAAAAATTTGATGTGCTCCATTCACATGACTTTCTCTAAATCTCTGCAACAAATTATTGTTAAAAAGCTAATGCTTCTATTTACTTCATGATAATCAAGAAAAATTAGCAAAAATAGTCTTATTACTTGCTTCCTTGTAAGCAGAAGGGAAATAAGGGAGTACCATAGATTAAAGTGATAGTCCAAAGCTATTGCTATGTGACTGAAGTTCCTTTGTTGGTATGGACAGGAGTTGAAAAATTCCTGTATGAGAAAGATGTAAGCTGAAACCAAAAAGAAGGAATATCTCAAATACGATCAGCTCTACGGAAAAATGTACATAACATAAATTGGGTGTTTTAACATGCTCTACATTTTTTTGTGTTGTAAGTTTTTGTCCATCTCTTACGGTTTAGGAGTTATTCCTTAAAATTTGTCCAGAATAAAGTAGTCCAGAGGCTATTCCCAGAAAATTCAAGATATACATTTTATTTGTCACTTAAATATGTTTAATATACATTTTAATCAAAATCCTTAGAGCCATTTTTGAGAAAATAAATTTTTTTGAAAAAAGTTCCATGTAAAGGGTAGTTTGGGGTGGAGGGATTTTTCTCAAAGTTTTCGTGTCACATCCCTGGAAAATACTGAACTTAAATACCAAGTGTGGTATTTTACCGACTTTTCGTTTTTGATTTATGAAGTTCATAGACACACAGACACACATACACACACACACACACACACACACACACACACACACACACACACACACCCACACATGCAGACGTTTTTCTGAAAATGCTTTTTTTGGATACAGGGAACCCTAAAACATATATTTCCGGTGAAATCTCGGTATCAATTTTTTTGGGTGAGGTACAACACCTTCTCTATACACTATGTACATAGTACATCTAGAGAAAGTAATAAAACAATAAATATAGTTTGCAATTAAAAATAAACATAAAACATTGTTTAAAAACATTAAAAATTATATAAGATGTATTAACTTGCAGATGTTTTCTATGCTTTAAACTAATTTTAACTGATCTGAGTTTAATTACATTGTTGCTTAAATTAAATGAACTTGATGCTTAAAACTAAATTTTTCTCATACAAAAACTGCATAAAATTGCTATAACTTGGGTGCTAAGTTATATTAATGACGTACTAGTTGTGTAATGTCAGTAATGTTACTGTAATATTAATTTTTACTTTCTCTACACATACTTTGTACATAGTGTATAGAGAAGGTACTGCATTCCAAACAAAAATTTTATACCAGATTTCACTGGAAATATACCTTTTAGGGTGCCCTGTATCCAAAAAAAAGCATTTTTAGAAAAAGGTCCATGTGTGTGACTGTTAACACAATTACCCAAGAACGAGAAGTTGATAAAATACCAAACATGCTATTTAAGTTTAGTACCT
Organism: Hymenopus coronatus; assembly: GCA_030762935.1. NCBI lineage: Eukaryota > Metazoa > Arthropoda > Insecta > Mantodea > Hymenopodidae > Hymenopus > Hymenopus coronatus. The sequence continues at coordinate 17,387,487 of CM060890.1, forward strand.
TCTAGAGATGCGACATGAATATTTTGAGACCAATTTCCCCACCCCAAACTACCCTTTACATGTAAAACGTTTTGAAAATTTTGATTTTCCCAAAAATGGCTCCGACGATTTTGATTAAAATACTGTATATTAAAGATACTTATATTGCAAATAAAATGTATATCTTGAATTTTCTGGCAATGGCCTCTAAAGACCTCTTTATTCTGGATGAATTTTGCATAATATTGCATAACTGGTAAACTGTAAGAGATAGAAAACAACTTACTACACAAAAAATGTAGATCACATTAAAACACACAATTGATCTCATATAGTTTTTTTTTTTTTTAATATATCGTGGAATTGACCATTTCTTAGATATTGCTTGTCATTTGTTTCAGATTTAAAATATTTAAATTTTTCTCACACAGAATGTTGTAAACTGGCACTGCATGGAAACTGATTTCTACTACATGGCAACCAGCTTTTAAAGATTTTACTTTCACTTTAGCTTAGTATATTCCCTTACTTCCCTTCTACTTACAAGGAAGCAAGTAATTAAGGCAATTTCTGCTAATATTCATTTTGATTATAATAAAGTAGAAGAAGAATAAACTTTTAACAATAATTTGTTACAGCGATGTAGAGAAAGTCATGAAAATGGGAGCATTCAGATGTTTAAATTAATATTATGTACATACTGTCTTTTAAACTACTCTTCCAGGTAAAGAAATGAGATGGCAACTTAAGTATTATGAACCTTTGGCAGGCACATGTGAAAATAATCCAGTAAGAATTGCTCCATTATTATAAACTTTTAAAATATTCATTTAGTTGAATGACATTTGGTGGCATGCTAGTTTTTACTTTTTGTACCACATATATAAAGGATAGAGAAGGTACAACATGCAACCCCAAAAATCAACACTGATATTTCACCAGAAAAAGATGTTTTGAGGCCTGCTGAGTAAAAAAGAGACTGTGTGTGAGTGTGTGTGCGGGTGGGATTGGGGGTGGGTGTGTGGGGGTGGGATTGGGGGTGTGTGTGTGTGTATGAGTGAGAGCGAGAGCAGCATAACTCAAAATGAAATGTTGGATAAACACAAATTTGCAACTTCAGTACCTTCCAAGATGCAACAAAAAATATTTTCAAGCAAATCCCCCCCCTTATAGATCATTTTAATTCGTGGAAGAATTTGTAATAATGTTTGAGTTCGGAAATGCCTCTAATGGTTTTGATAAACATGCCATATATTAAAAATATTTACATAGCAAATGTAATGTATTTTCTGGAAATAGTTAGGAAGTCCTCTTCATTCAGAAGGAAAAATGTAAAATATTGCATAGCTGATAAACATTAGGCAACAGACAAAACAACAGAGATACTACACAAGGAGTGTATTTCCCCTTGAAAGACACAATTTATTTAACATAACTTTTTTGTGGCATTATTCCAAGATATCTGTTATTAATAGTTCAAATCGTTCTATACTTACTAATTCTTAAAGTCCTGTCAATTTTACCTGTTTCTCATTGACATCATGTAAAGAGCATGGAATTTTAAGGCTAGCAAATAGCAACAATTCTAAAACATTTGACTATCACCATTCGCTTTGTATCTATATTTTATCAAAAATATTTCTATAACAATTGGTGTAATATTTATGGAAAGGTTTATGTTGATTAAAATGAAATAGATGGGAAAATAAACTTACAAGTGATAGAGGGAAGACAAAGTCATATGAATGGGGCATAATAATAATAATAATAATAATAATAATAATAATAATAATAATAACAATAACTCCATGGCACGACAGCTCACGGGGAACCTTGGCCTACCGCCCGGCCGCTGCGTCCCCCATCTCGGTCCACTACAGACGTCATGGATGGGGTGCAGTATTGGAGGGTGAGACGTGGTCAGCGCCTCGAGCCCCTCCCGGCCGGTTAATGCGGTCCTCACGACCTGGAGCCGCTACTTCTCCATCAAGTAGCTCCTCAATTGGCCCCCCAGGGACCTCACGAGGCTGAATGCACCCCGGTCCAGGTCTCCCAGCGGGGGAAAAATCCCCACGCCAGTACTGGGGATCGAACCCAGGTCTCCCGCTTGGTAGGCAGCTGCGCTACCACTGCGCTAAGGAGACGACCTAATAATAATAATAATAATAATAATAATAATAATAATAATAATAATAATAATGCACATATTGTCCTTTTAATACTTTTCTTCCAAGCTTAAAGAGATGAGATAACAATGCTGGTAGCATTACCTCTGGACCTAATTTACTGGCATATCACAAATAATAAAGATTACTTTAATAATTATAAATTCTGATATAATTTGAACTATTTCAAACAAATGAATTTTGATAGTTTAAAATTAGTAATATTTACATTTAAAAAAATATATTGATATCATAGAGGTTTCTGTAAATACATCCTAAATCAGAAACCTCTTAGCAACACTAGAAAATTCTTATCAAACAAAATCCTAGTTATTATGAAATTCACTGCAATGATTAGGATGAAAAGAATAAGGAAAACAAAAAGAAACTTACAAGAAGATTCTAAGAACATATGAGACACTTTAAATACAATTAAACTAAAATGTCTAAAGTATGATCTATTTTTGACAAGAACATCATGTTTGTAAGGAGTAAGCAAGGCTGTTATGACATCTAAAAGCTTCAAAGCTAATCATTTGGAAGAAATTACTCATTGTAAAGAAATAAAATTCAATTATAAATTTTGACAGTGAGTCTACATTTCGCAACCAAGTACCAAAAAATCCAGGAAATAGCTTTTATATGAAGGGTATGAATTTGTGGTGAGCTATAGCTAAAGTCTTCAATATATGCCTGAAATTTGCAAGTTTCTCTTATGAAGTTGGGAGTGTTTTTATTGAGTTGTTGAGCGTTTATCTCAGAATTAACTGTTTCAGATGTGACAGCTCCAAGATAGAAGCAGATCACCAGCAATATAGCTGTATTTGCTTCATCTGAGAACTGGGCTTCTACAAATGGTTACCAGTACCTAATCATAGAATCAACACAGATTGTCTTTTCAGCTGAAGTAATCATACATTTAAAAGAATCAACTTGATACCCTTTTCTCTATTTTGAACACAAACAATAGCTCTGAGACCTAATTTATATTTTGTGCATGATAATGTGTTGATAATTGTTCCTTTATTGCATGTTAAACTAATGACAAAAAATTCCAATGATCTTCTAGAAAATAAACAGTTTTAAAAAGATTGCAACAAACTTTATAATCATTTTTAGAGGCAATATAAACCCAACATATCTTAGTTTTTATATCTCCAGTTAACACAAAAATATAATTAATGTGAAAAAAATGGAAACATTTTAACAAATTTAGAAATTGTGTGTGTACAAGAGAGGTTTGACTATGGATTTTTCAATTATCTAAAACATAAATGTTTAATACAATGAAAAAATTAAAAGGGATTATGATTAAACTTATTAGAAATGTAAATCAAGGCAAATAAAAACTATTCGGATTTTCTGGACTAACTGAATGCAGAAAACAACTGCAGAGCTGTTTGAAAAGCAATAATTACCATGGTTGAAATTTCATGTTGATTGCATCCAAACATAATATTTAAAAATACTATTTTCTATTTGGCAGATTTTATTTATGCTGTTTTGTTAAAATATTTAATTTTCTTAACTTACACAGATTACTTCTAAATAAATGGATACAAAATAATATGGTAACTACATTATATCCTAATATCAACAAAATGTTAGTAGATATGTTATAATGAAGTTTCACGTTGATTGTGTCCAAACATAATATTTAATAATACTATTTTCTTTATGACAAATTTTATTTAAGCTGTTTTGGTTATAAGATCTAATTTTCTTAACGTTACACAGATTACTTCAAATAAATGGATACAAAATAAAATGGTAACTGCAGTTATATCCTAATATCAACAAAATGTTATTAGATATGTTATAATAACAGAATGTAAAATTATTTTTATATATTTAGGTATATTATGAGCTGTAATAAATGAGTAAAGGATAAAGATTTTATAGTGCAGCATTATTTTTTTAACATCACTTTAAACCAAATATTGATTAAATGGTACTTTTTGGGGCTGAATATATATGTTACCTTTTGTATAGTTACAAAGACATATATATCCTTATGTCATTTATTACTTTCGATAGATGGAAACTGGAATCAGAAAACACAATAACATTTACCTAAAACAATTATTATGTATCTACATGCTTTGGATTGTATTTTAAGGAAATATTTTGTGTTTATAAATATTTAAGTTTCTGAGAGTAAAGTGGAACGTGTGCAGGGAATGCATGATATACAATAAAAGAGTCTGTATAAATAAGATATTTACATCTGGTTCTATTTGTATAAAATTTGAACTTAGATGAAATACAGTTGTCACTGTACAAATACCTATAGTATATTTGCATTCTTTTTGGCCTACAGAATGGAAAGACTGGTTCCTGCATTAGGCAGCACCCTTCTCCCTCATTTAAGCCCTAGCCAAAAAGATTATGAATGGACCATACTAACATGTAGTATTGTGCCACTACCGTATAGAATTATCAGGGAAAAATAATTTATCATGAGAATAAGCTAGCTGGTAACTTTGATATGTGAAGCATTGATTTAGAGTAACATAATACAAGTGCTATAAATGTTGTGTCTGATATTTGTCTATTTATTTATTTATTTATTCATTGAAGCAGTTATAGCTATAGGGAGTGTTTTTATGTATTAACAGTTAACTGTGTACATTAATTTATGTATAAATAATTTATGAAATAAATGTCAGTAAACATGCATACAAATTATAATTTATTTAAATACAGCCATCCTTGCCCTAAAATGTATAAATTGTCATATGTAGAAAAGTTCAAACTAGTAAATTTAGTAATTATAAACTGCAATTAGTTTATTTGATTTTATTTAACAGAGCCAACTAAGAGTGATGTTTAAGCCTATTGAATATGTCATGTTATGCAATGCCATTTCTATACCATTGTATACATGTACAATAAAATTGTATTTGTGTTAACTTACATATATACCTTATAAACCCATCAATATTTATATCACTATGCAGCTAAGATTGAATAAGTTATATCTCATTAAAATACTGCAAAAAGATAATATAAAGAAACATGAATTTCACATATCCATCACTATTCATTCCACTACATGGGCCAATAACACCCATGCAGACATGTAAAGCATTGTGATATCTTATTACTAAAATAAGATGAAATACTGTATACATTTTGCACATCCATCAACCATTATGTGAATGAGGAACATATGATGAGGTTATTTATATAAGTTAACAGATACAATCACCACCACTAACACAAACTTAATTCGAGTGGATGATTATCTGAAATATTTCAGAAAACAATAAAAACATTCAATAAGAACATTTGTACTAAAGCATTTAGTATGCAATATACAACCTAATATGCCATAAACCCATAACTCATTGCAACCTATTCTGCCTTGCAATTATGGAGTATACTGTGCAAAGAAAAATATACAATGTCAAAGAAATGCAAAGAAAGTGCATCTAGTGCTTAGCCTCACAATGAATATTGATTGTTGATGATAGATCTTATGGACAGGTGTTTGTAATACCAGATTTGTATTGCTCTATATTGCCAAATTTATTAATTTTAGTGCAATAAATGTTCTGTCACACTCATTAGAGACTCATTTTGGATAGTAATTAAACATTGGATTTCTTTGGATTCACTTCTATCTGCACCTAGGTTATCTTTCTTTCTTTATTTGAAGTTACACTTCTAAGCTGTAGGTAATATTTTGATGATGAATGAAATGGATGAAATGATCAAATGAACCTGATCCAGGACTTATAAGGGAAAAATCTAGGAACCTAAATCCAGATAACTCACTCTAACCAAAGTTTTAATTTGGGAGCCCTTGAATGTGAGGCAGACATTCCACACCATAGAATGGACATTAAATGTTTTGTATCAATTAAGGTTTCTTGCTAAGTATTCTTAATTTTTACATGGAATTACATAATATGCAGCTTATTAAATAGAAGCTCTATTGGCTGTAAAATTTGTGCCACAAATAATGTGACCCATTTCCCTGTAACCACATAAATACCTATTTGAACATATTTCATTTATAATAAAAAAATAACCTCTGTAAACTACTTTCATTTGATCAAAATGTAATCAATGACTTATTTGCAAACATTAAAAATCTTAATTATGGAATAACGTTCTCTACTAAATTTTTATGTGGGATTTGTGGTGGACAAAGCAGCACAGGAGCAGGTATTCTCAAGGTTCTCCAGTTTCTCCTGTCATTGCATTCCAACGGTGCTCCATCTTCATTCCAAGTATCACCAGTATCATCATCTATGGTGCCATATGTAGTAAAAGTAAGTGTTATACAATATTAAAAAAATCTGACGTGTTACTCACATGAGTCTCTAGCTGCTCTACAAACAAACTTCTAACAAAATATTATTCTTCCTTCTACACCATGCTAATCAAGATAAACATTAGCAGAATGTTCATATCACTTAGTTCCTTATAAGTGGAAGGAAAATAAGGAGGTGCACTAGGTTAAAGTGGGAGTCAAATGGTTTAGAAACTGTCATTATGCGATTTGTCATTGCAAATCTCTTCTTCACTTGGCCAGGAGAACAAAAGTAAAACAGAGAAAAGTGTGAGAAAAGTGTAAGTATTTTACAATTGAAACCAATAACAAGAAATATCTTGGAAATGGTTATTTCCACAACAAAAAGGACATAAATTGTGTGTTTTGATGAGATCTATATCTTTTGTGAAGTAAGTTTTTTGCTATCTCCTACGGTTTAACAGTTAAGCAAAATTCATCCAGAATAAAGAGGTCTTGAGAGACTAATCCCAGAAAATTCAACATTTACATTTTATTTGGCAGTAAATATCTTTAGTATACAATATTTTAATCAAAATCATGAACAGTCATTTTTGAGAAAATCAAAATTTTCGAAAATTGTTCCATGTAAAGGTTAGTTTGTTGGCGGGGGGATTTTCTTGAAAATCTTTGTGTCGCATACTTGGAAGATACCAAACCTAAATACTAAGTTTGGTATTTAATGACCTTTTCGCTTTTGAGCTATGCTGTCCACAGACACACAAAGATGTTTTTCAAAAATGCTTTTTACGGACTCAGGGTACCCCAAAACATATATTTCTACTGAAATCTTGATATCAAATTTTTGGGTGGAATATAATAGCTTCTCTATTCACTATGTACATTGTACATGCGGGCTAGAGAAAATAAAAATACATAAACTTTCAAGTGAGTTGAATTGCGTACTGGAAACTTAATACATTAGTGCTGGTCTAAAAAAGCATTATTGGTATTATCTAAAACTTGAGATTTTGGGGAACATTTGTTGCAAATTTTATAATTTTTTGACCCAAATTCAAAGCTACCTAGTTTATGAGTTCAAAATAATATGTTAAAGTTCATCCAGCAAATCATTATCAGTATTTACAATTTCAGATTTTTGGAATTGTATATTGCAAATTTTATGACCATGTATTTCCAATATTTAAGGAAAATTTATTTGCCCAAAATCAGTTTCTATTACATTTAAAATATGTGAATAAAAGATTGTCTACCCTTTGCTTGGTAGTGTTACATTGGTAATGCCAGTCAACAAAACTGTGACTATATGTTTTTACTTACAAAAGGAGTTTACTGATATGAGCCATTAAGACAAGGCTGTATGAACTGGGCTGGGAATAGTTCTTTGTTGGACTCTAAGCTTAATAATGCCCTAGTATAATATACTTTGAATCCTGTTTTCTGTTATAACATATGTAAACCAACTAAGATGCTAATTTTTATCCTATAAAACTTCAGTTTTTTATTAGAATTTCAATCATAACAAGATAAAAGATGCAATTACATCAGAGAATACAGCCTCTATAGGCATTCTGTTATTTGCTATAGGGAATATTTCCCTTCTAAACAAATAAACTTCTTATCACATATGTAAGAAGTGAGAATTTGTTAATTGAAGCACTGCTTTTATCACTTTTCACAAACAAATTTAGCTAGTTAATCTAAATAGAATAATTATGTGCAGTATTATATAATGGACAAAGACACAAAATTGCAACTAATATTAATCTGTGAATAAAATGTCCATGCATACACACACATGCGCGCACACACACACACACACACGCACATGCACACACATAATGGAAACAACTCTGACTTTTTGCAAAAATTACAAATATAAAGGACTCCTACATATGTGGTACAATGGTTTAGTTGTTATTATGAATAGGCTTTCAGTACCTTACTAGATATATTATCAGATACTGTTATTATTTAGAGAGTTAGATTTATTACCTGTGTACTAAGCAAGATGGCTCCACAAAAATCTGTGAGGCTTGCATTTGGAGAATTCCAGGTTCAATTCCCCAGGGTAACCCATTCTGATCATGGGTTTTTTATGGATTTCCCTTGTTGGCAAGGTGAATACTGATGTGGGTTTCCTCTCAATTTGTTTTCCTCTTTCATTCTTCCAGGTTTATTCCAGGGCTCAGGACAATTGGTGTCTTACACATGGCACATGGGTTTGCTCACTGAAACTTCTTCTCGTACTTGTCTAATGAAAGACTCCACTGCTGAGATTGTTTTTCTTTGAGAAAAAGAGAGCTAGAGGGAAACCTCTAGAGAACACCTTAAGGGACACCTCAAGCAGCCCTCCCAAGGCTGATTGGTTAAGCCTTAACTATTGAGGAATCTGTGAGTCTCTGTTGACTGCGTGGTTATCTACACCTAAAATGTTTTCTGCAGTTCCTTTATTCATCCATTCCTCCCAGGGATGTATGCATTATCCATTGGAGTCAAGGTGTATAACCTTGTCTTTTATCTTATTTATAGTTAAAATTCCCCTTAGTCTGTGAATCATAGGAGAATAAGGGGGTACTAAGAAAATATTTACCTTAAAGATTATTCTCTTAACTCACTTTATATTGACATTAAAAGAATACCGATTTAACAACATTTTATTCAATATTATTGATTATATAAATGTATATTGAATTACATTGTTGTTTTCTACTAAACATAAAAGATGTAGTTGTTACATTTATAAAAGGTTTTGAAAATATTTTTAATAATTCTCAACATATGTGAACGTTTAGCAAGTGGCTTTAAGATGGGAAAATAGAATACTGTAACAAATGTCTTTATTGACTCAATAATTAGTTACAAATACAGTCTTTGATTCACTATTGCAAATAATTTACTCAACATTTCGACACGTAGACAGTTTACAGCTGTATACAGTCCATGGCTCACACATCACTGCATGCTCACACTCCAGTCCCTCACGATTCAGTACAATTCACAACACAACACTGAAATTCTTTCTCCTTTTATAGCTAGAATGTCATATACTTTCTGGAAACTTGCCAAAGTTTGAAGAAGAATCAAGAAGAGTCACATTCTCGTGAGAAGTGACTCATGTTCTGAAGGATCCTGTTATGCTGCACCACTCTTCCATGTTTTTATTCATCCCAACTGTGATGACTCGCACATCAAGGCATACATGAGAACCATTGCATAGGGCAGCACCGTCACAATACAATTTACAGTAGTATAATATGTCTTTAAACATGATTTTGTTCTGAAATTTGCACCATTCAACATTTTAGAAAGTACACTAAATTAGAGCCTTTTCTAGAACATGTACATAAGAAAGTGAGCGTGACACAAATGTTGAACATTTTGCCATGTTAATTGCCAAAATATTAAAGTCTTTTAAATTTTGAAACTCCGAAAGTGTCTTGCTCATCACCGACAATTCCAAATTGATTTCTCTAAGCTGGTCTAGCTGTCTCGTCCATGGCAGTTCTCTGGCAAACTGAGGTTAGTGCTGAGTGCATGTTCTCCTTGAAGGCACCCTGTCATTGCACATCCAAACTGCACAAGTCTCAACTCCTGCTCCACTCCAATACAGAATTTCTTGCAAGTAGAGCATAGCATATGGCTGCTACCAAATAGGTTATATCATATGTGATATTAATTTGTTGAGTTTGTTTTTTAACACTATGTCACTTACATTCTTATTATGAGGGACTAGTTTCATTAGCCTATGCTTCCATTTTCAACCTCACTGGTCCAAAAGCCGTTGCTGTTTGCGTTTGCTTATGTTCTTTTCTCTGGTGGCAATATCACTCCATATTAGGGGAGGACCAGAGACTGGCAATTTACTGATGACAATATGCCATAATAGGTTCTAGCTGTCCCCTCCATTACCTAGTCACCTCCATCTCATATTGCCTCTGTAGTTATAACACAGTCAAGTTAAGATTCTGTAAATTTATCATCCACATGATTAGCAATATCTCTTCTGTAAATAAAAGTTCATAAATGTTCATAAATATAAAATATATATTACTGTACTGTATTTTAAGTGATAAACCTTGTAAATTTTTTACATTTGTGAATAAATCTGAATTTAATTTAAAAGGTATGAATTAAAAGGTGTAGCATTTGAAATACTGTTACTAATTTATAATAAAGAGTTGGAGTTTGAAACACTAAAGAACACTAAGTGAAATATACCTATAATATGTTTCATGGACAAGCACTTGTCCCCATCATCAGCAGGTGTCCAAGGTGTCCTGGTCCTGTTGGTGAGCGTAACAACAGGGATATGTGAGGCGATGTCATTTATTTTTATTGATGGACTAATGAACTTCAAAGGGTAGTTAGTTAGAAGGTACCAAATCAAAATGTATGAAGTGAACTTTGTGCTTTAATATATGTGGTTTTTCCATGTATTTAGTTCAACTGGGAAACTAGTAGCTTTTAGTAATGTGAGATTTGGTGCAATCTCGGGATTGGTAGACCAGAAATGCTAATCAACTGTAGATTTTCAATTTTTTTGTACTTCATGGCTCTCATATGCTCTTTCAGTTTAGTGGTCTCACTTTATTTGTTCAATGTAATATGTCGTTGCATGAGCAGTTTATTCTATGAATGCCTGATGTCATTGCTAACATATAGTGGATCATTTTTGTTTATACAAAATAATACTTGAAAGTAAGTTTTTTTTTGAGCTAAAGTAATGTTATATTTCTTGAAAATCTTGCTGAATTTATGATGTACCTATTCCTGGAATATATGTAAAATTTCTGTATTTTTTTTTTTTTTTGCTCCTTTTGCTGGCACAGTTACGTGCAGTTTGTCGTTGTTTCACTGAGTTTGTGAGGGGATAATGGATCAATTTGTGAGAGGGATGGCTATGGAAAAAGAAACAAAGCCCTATCCTTCCATAATAATAAAATTAAGCCCAAATTTGATTTAAAGAATCTTTTAAAAAATTGGTTTGCCTACAATATTTTACAAATAAGTATATAGATTCAATTTTTGTACTTGTTATCTTTCTATCTATTGAATCTTTATTCAGCCCATTATTAACTGAAGCTGTGATGTGCTTATATTGTTCTCTGTATTTCTCTGGTTTCATGGGGATGTTCACTGTTCCATAAGTTAAACTATTGAAAGCTGCATTTTTAATCCTGTTGGTTGTTTATATGAAGTTGTCTGTATTTGTTGGTTTTCTATAAATTCCAAAAGTGGGGTGCTGGTTTTCTTGGATTATTTTCAGGATCAAGGAAAAGTAAATAACCTCCTTTTTCAGTTTCCATTGTGAAGCGAAGAGATTGATGTTTTAGGTTCAGTAACTTCAATAAGACTTGCAAATATGCTTTCTGAACAAGAGAAAATATATCATCACATAACAATATCATGTTTTGAAGATCTCTGGGCATTTTCTTGTGATCTGCATTTCTAATTAGCTCATGAAAATATCAGCTAAGGTGAAAGGCCATACTTAATCCAGAAGTTTGTTAAAAATCTATCATTAAATGTAATGAAATTTTGTTCTCTGCACAGCTTTGTCAATCCTTTGTTTCTGTGGAGGGGATACCAATTTGCTAAGTCACTGCTTTAAGTTTTTTAACATTGTTTTGGAAAATAAGGTTTCTATGCCAAATGATACTGTTTGTAATTAAATTATTTTGATGAAATCCAGGAATTCTTAATGCTTAGACTTTAAAATGTAGGTAGAGTATTTATCTATTAACCAAATGTGAATGGATTGATGTTAATTACTATAAGTCTCACTTAGTTGCCAGCTCTCTGAATTTTCTGAAGTGTGTATAGTTTGGGTAATGTAGGGAGATGTGATTTGGTTTTTGCTATTTCATTCTTTGATAATTTATCTATTGCATTCTGCCAGTCTCTGAAGTACGATTTTAAGGGGTCTGTTTTTATTTTCTTGCATTCTTTGGATTGCAGAAATGCTTTTACTCTGTCAATTAGTCAGATTCATCTAAGTGAATTGGTTTTAATAATTTGATGGTTTATTTGATAGGAAAGCTGTGTTGTTTGTTTATACCATCCAAGACTTTCTCTCATTATTTTTCAGCACTGTTTTTTGCTGTCTTTTAAGTCTTTAGCTGCAACTAAAACATCTATTTTGTTGGAGAAGCTAACAAAATGTTTAGGTCTTGTCTTAACAGACAGCTCTGGGTTTGTAACATTTTGAGGTGAAAGGTTAAGCAAATACCCCACAGATTACAATGATTTTTGGATTTTGTGTATCTAATTTATTCTGTTTTAACATCAATTTACTCTTTTTTTCAACTCATTCTTAATAGAAAGCTACACTGTAAGTTTTGTCAAGTTAGGTGCCTCAGTTATTAGCAAATTTTAGGTGTAGAGTGTACATCTTAAGGTCTAAAGATTGTAATTTAGAACAATTCTTGCTTCTCTCCATTATCCCTTTTTTATGCCGCTTTTTCATGTTGTCTATTGTGATTGAATTTTACTGTATGTCTGATGAAGTTGGGAGTGACTTTGAGGAATAAGCACAGTATAGTGTTTTAAATTCTAACTCTCTTTATAAATGATCAATACATCACTATTTCTAATTCTCATGCTCAAGTGCACTGTTACAAGTTTTATTTACAGTTTATAAACATTATTATTGTCAAATATATGGTGAGCCCATCTATAAAGTATATATGCAATTTAGCAGGTGCCTATGATGGCTGTGATACTTTGTATCAGTGGATCCTGATGTTAAAGTACCCTTAATATTATATTTCAGTTGGCTCCTTTTAACTAGTACCTACTATACCAGTATTTCTGTCATTGTATATAGACAGTCCCTTTGTATAAAGAACAGATGTACAACAATTTATAAACTCTGTTTCGTTCACTGCGTATTAATGCTTCCAGCAATATATTTATTAAGAAAACAGTAAACACAAAACTTTTGCCATATTTTTCCAATCTCTGTTTGACTACATAACAACCTTAAGCTGATGTTGCCTGAGATTACTTTTCAAAACCAATTTTAAATGAGAATATGGAGTTATGAACGGAGCTCAGTTCACTGAATTTGTGTTCAGAATTGTAGAACCTCCAAGTAAAACTATTATGTATTGTCTTCCAGCTCATCAAACCCAAGTTATCTGCTTGTGATTGTCAGAGTAGGGAAATAGATAGATGGGTGTTTTCAGACCTATCTATGTCACCATGGAGGATCTGAGATTCCTTTAGGAAGTGCTAACACATTTTGAAACATACAATTGTTTTAAATGTAATATTTAATAGTTTGAATACTATGTTTTACTTTTTTTAAGTATTTACTATTATTTTATATGTTAACTATTATTCAGAAATTATTTAGCCATAAATGTAAATGTAAATGTCATTTGTTTTGGCTAATCTTTTGCTTCTGGATGTAATAAAATATGTTTGAACATACATTTCACATTGAGTCTTCTGTACCTATTTGTGTTGAATCTTTGTAATGTGGCTTGTTCACTTCCATTTAATTCTTACGCATGCTAAGTGATGTTCTTGGAAGATATGATTTTTTGGAGTAATATGAACTGGATGTAATATCTATTGATTAATATAATAACTTTTCTGGTTGAAGAGGATTAGGATATGTATTTGGCTATGATATTAAAGAATTTTATCAATATTTCTATTAACACCTAAAGAGTTATTTGACCCAGTTTGGTTTACTCTGTCTTGTAATGTAATACCCAGGATTCTTCTTTCCAACTCCCTTTGATGGATCTCTAGTAAGCACCTTTTTTTGTGTGCTAGTGTCCAGGTCTGGCATGCAGAGTGTAATACTGGAGTAATACATGCGAGTTGCACTTCTGTTCTGAGATTCCTGTTCAGAGGTTTGCCCAGAAGTATGCATTTCAGTACCTTAAAGTCCTGCAATGCTTCAGCTATTTGTCTCTTGATGTCACTGCTAATTTTTGGATTATTCCTTTACTTTTTTTATCTCATTCCCATTGATTATAAACATATTCCTTTATGTTCTTTTATCTCATTCCCATCGATTATAATTGGGTCTACTGGCCCATTGTACATTAATTTAGTTTTAATGTAGTTCATTGAGAGTCCTACTGTTTTTCTAAGTTTATTTAGCTTAAGCAGCATTTGGAGGACTTCTCTAAAGAGCTAGTAACCAACGTCATTGGCGAATCAGTTCCATTTATGTTTATACCATATTTATTGTACTAATTTAGTTTCCTCAATATGTCTGATAGAATGCTTGTGAAGAGCTTAGGTGAGATAGGATCACCCTGTCATACCTCCTCTCTGCCTTAGCTGGAAAGTTTCACCTATTTGCTCTGTTTGTATTTTGTGACACATATTTAGTTTCTATTCCTTGGTTGTGAAATACCTCAAGAATGCTTCATTGTTCAGCAGAGTTGCCACAGAACAGAGATTATATAGAAAGGAAACTTGGGGGTAGCCCTTTTGATGTGCATGAAGCACTGCACTAGACGCCATATTGAGACCTAGTAAATGCAAAGCTAAAGCTGCTTATTACATATTGGTTTTAAGCAAATTAAAATGCTTAAAATAATAAAGCATGAACATATGTAATAAAAATCTTATGTGTGGCATACACATCACTTTCTCTGTTTGCTCTTTTAAAACCTATTTATGTGGCTGCTTATTCTTCTGTTTCTTGTTAATAGAGAAACATTTTAATAGAGCATTTCATTATAGGTATAAAAAATAGTCAAATCTTTTCAATGCCAGCTGCTACATAATGCTTTGAAATCCCATTCTAGGCTGAGCTTGAAAAAGATAAAAAGAAAGACTGAATGGTAATTTACATGTAGAAAATGGGTATGTATATCACTCAATAACAGAGGGTATTATCTCGAAAATAGTTAGCTTCATAAAAAAATGTGCAGGACAAATTTTTGGCTTTAACAGGATCTACATTTTTTTGTGTAGTAAGATTTTGTCTATCTCTTACCATGTATAAAAAATCACCCAGACTACAGAGGACTTCAAAGTACATAGCCAGAAAATTCAAGGTGTACATTTCTTTTCTCAAGCAAAAGTTTTAAACATATGGTGTTTTAATAAAAATCGTTGGAGTTATGTTTAATTTCTTTAGTCCGCATATACAATGTAGAGAAGATATTTTATTCCACCCGAATGTTCGATACCAAGATTCTGTGTGTGTCTCTCTCTCTCTGTCTCTCTGTCTGTCTGTGATGGCATTGCTCAAAAATGAAAAGTCTGTTAAATACCAACTTTGTACTTAAAGTTCAGTATCTCCAAGGATGTGATACAAAGATTTTCAAGGGACTCCCCCTCCCCCATCCCAAACTTCTCTGTACATGGAATATTTTTCAAAATTTTGATTTTCTCAAAAATGACTGATTTTGATTAAAATTTCATATGTTTAATATATATTTATGACAAATAAAATGTATATCTTGAATTTTCTGGGAAGAACCTCTGAAGATCTCTTCATTGTGGATGACTTTTATATAACTTTTGTATAACTGATAAACTTAAGAGGTAGACAAAAAACTACTGCACAAAAAATGTAGATCTCATTAAAATACACAATTTATGTTATAGACATTTTTATTTTATTTATTTATTTATTTTATAAAGTTTACCGTTTAGACATATTCTGAGTTGTTGGTTTCAGTTGAAGATACTAGAACTTTTCTGAAATAGGAAGTCATTCATAGCAAGCAAAGTGAACCGAATTTCAATTATTTCACATAGCAACCGGCTTTTAAAAATTTTGACTAGTGCTTTAGTCTATGCATTATTTCCCTTCTACTTACAAAGAAGCAAGTAATAATACAAATTCTGGTAATGTTTATCTTGATTATAATGATGAAGATAAAAGAAGAATCTTTTGTAAGAAAAGCTTTTTGTATAACACCTAGAGAAAGTCATGTGAATGGAACACATCAGATTTTTTAGATTGTTTTGTTTGCTACTCATATCTGCAAAAAAAAAAAAAAAAAAAAAAAAAAAAAAAAAAAAAAAAAAAAAAAAAAAAAAAAAAAAACATAGTGACATACAATGATAGTTAGGAAAACATGTATGTAGGTAGGAGTAAATAACCAAGTGATTTAATGGGTTGCTAAATTTTAGTGAATAAAAGAATAAAAATAGCTTAAAACATTAAATCAGAATGGACAGTATATATGATTAGACAGAATACAAAAAAATACATAAATAAATTGCGACGGTCATAGCATCCCGTTGAAGAGCCAAGTTGTTTTACTCTTACGTTGACGGGTGTCTCTGGATTCACTTCACTACCAAGAGAGAAGATCTCCCACATACCTGGTTTGAAGATCCACTACCAATGATGTTGCCTCCAGCATAGCTCAGCCTGCACGAACATTGACTTACTCGGATGGTGACGACAATGAGGGTAGTTTAGGAGTGGTCTTGCAAAATAGTTAACACACACTTTTAATTTATCTATTTGTTTTATGCTTGACTAGAAGTAGGACAAGCACTTTGCTTTACAAACTAACTGATTATGATTATTTCTAGGAGCTTTACTTCTTTAACGATGCAACTTCACTTCACTCATAAAACTGATTACTTCCTCATTTATTACTTTCACACCATATAATAATCTGACAACAAGTATGTGCCTTGAACTTAGTGGTGAGTGTTCTCAACTGTAATCACACATACATGACCTTAAATGACCGTCTGGCTGCCCAACAATGATTATGCATACATAGTGACTGAGTGTATCTAAGAGTGCCTTAATGAGTGTAACTGAGTGCCCTGCCATCCTACAAACTGCCACTTTTGTAGTAGATTTGCTGTCATGGCTACTTCATTCTGATTGGTCAGAAAGACTGCGAAGTTGGCACTGAGGTAGCCCATAATGCAACTTTCTTTACCCAGAATGCATTATAAACCCCTCGTGACCATCACCACATAGTGGAGAAAAGCTCATTTCTCTGCAATTCAGGTCTTCACCAGATAGCACATGCACCAGAGTACGTGACCAACAACAGAGTTCTTTTACACAAAGAACCTTCCCCTCTCCAATAGCCAAGTTTGGTAAACAGCTTTGAGCTGTGCTTGCTAGAAGCTAGCTTTACACCTTTAAATACATTAAATGATTGATAATTAACACTCTTAATTACATTGAATAATTTATAATTATTGGAAATAATAATAACAATAATAATAATCATAGTAGTGAGGCCGACTAACGGTCTCAAAATAAAAAAGAATCCTAAGTTGAAGTTTGATGCATACCATGATAAATCATATTACTAACTTTACAGAAGACATTCCAGGTTTCTATACCATACATTATACTTTCTTTAATAATTATTGTCATTACACTAAATAAATAATACAAAACTGAAGCTTGATGAAAACCTTGTTTTTGAATATTTTTGTGTTAGATGCTGAGCACCAGTGGCTGCCTTTTCTCTTACTACTTGTTCATTGTGAGAACAGTAAAGCTTTAAGAGTCAACAAATATTCTAACTTGTACAGCATATAAAATATATATATACATGTTGAGTAGCAAATAAGCCCTGCAGCTAAACTAACAATATATAACATTAACAATATGTGTATTATGAAGTGTGTAACTTCAACAGCACATCTGTTTACTTGGTCCCAATATGGCAGAATTTGTGCAAGTCAAGTTTCCTTTCTGTATACTATATATTCTGTGACCTTGCTGTAGTCAACAAATACAATATACAATAATAAGGAACATCTTCTGTCTTCTTTATGATTTGGTTGATTGTTTGGACATGGTCTGCAGTACTGTTACTTGTTCACATAGTTGATTCTTGTCTAGTTTCTTCATTAACCTTCTTGTTAATACATTTGAAAACAGTATCTAAGTATAGATTAGACATAAATCATAATGGTCTATAATAATCAGATCATTCTTTGTTCCTTTCTTTTTATATAGAATGATGGTGTCTGATTTCTATTGTTTTGGTATAATTTCTGTAATTAATGCTAAATTTTTTAAAGGTTTTCTGCTATTGTCCTTCTGACTTCATATCAGAAATAGAAGGGATATGATCTTCAAAACTTTGGTTTAAAAAAGTCAGGTCATTTTCCAGTCAAAATTAGCAGCATGAAGAGTCACAGTCATAATATAATCACAAATCTATCTTTTCTATGCTCATACTCCAAATGAAGTTCCACATATTGTTTACTGATTTCACAATTGTGAGGTAAGAACACTTAATTGTAAAAAGGCTTACAATAAAGAATTGAACTTATACAACTTACTGTCTCTGCTGCATCTGAAGTTGTTTCCTTGTGATGAGAATAGAGAGCTGATAAGCAATTGAATGAAACAATTGTAACTTACCATAAATTGATAATGCTTCAAATACAAATTATACATTTAGCATTTGATGTTCCTTAGGTAAAATCCAAGTTTAAAATTCAAGTAAAATATTAAGCTTATATAGATAATCAGTAAAAAAGTACTTGACAACTAAATGTTAAGGTGAATTTCAGCTTTAAAAAAGAAAAAAAGATAGTTTAATTTCCTTAGGCATGTTGTTCTAAATGAAGTGATGTAGTACCTTATTGTAATACCATAGTACCTAATTATGATGTCAATTAATAAAGCGCTTAACACTTCCTCTACATGAAGGCTATCATTGTTTACTACAATCTTTTTAACAGATAAAAACAAAAGTTTGGAAAGTTGGGTAAAGAGAGTGCTATGGCTGTAACTTGTTGCAGATTAATATCAGCCTGAAATTCACTATTAATACTATTGATAATAATTTTATAACATAATGACATGTCCACAGTGGGCTGTATTAAACTTCTGTTGTGTTTTGGAAAGATGTATCTAAATTATGTAGTTCTTTGCAGAACTAACATTAGGAAGACCAGGAGTTTTGTTTTAGCAACTAAATAAGATCAGCTTTGGGCATTTTGACATTGTTAATCTTCACTTTTTCAGCTTATATTACTCTTAATTTTCATTTTAGAGTTAGCAATTGTTATCTCACAACTATACTGTGTATGAGTTCTGTGCATTGATCAAAGGACTCAGCTGTAAGGTTTGCACAATGAATAAATACAATTCTATACAGAGTACCTGCATTTTATTGAAAACAGCAGATAACCAGAAAAATTTAAGTTTGAAGGTATGTGTACAGGGATTTCATTTTTAAACAATTTACATAAGATCAAAAAAATCAAGTAAATCAACCCTGAGTTGAAATATTACAAGAAGTCAATTTTATATTCATAGATTAAGTGCAGCAATTGAAATTAAATTAGAGTTTATTATTACTTCTTATATTTTCTTTAGAAAGCATGATGCCAGTTCCTCCCCCCCCCCCCCCCCCCAGCTATGCTTCTTGAAACAGAAGCAGTTTAAAATAAGTGTCAAATAGTCTGCCCTGTGCTGCATAACACACTTGATATTTTTGTAACAATGATTGTCCAAGTTTGTCTGTTTGAAATGGTCAAAAGCATCATTAATTCAGGCTGATCTCTGAAGGTAACTTGAGCTTCCTCAGGGGTGTTTGTTCAAGTCAACAGGTCCTGGGAACCCAATATTCCCTGGTTGTGCTCGTACACCATTACAAAAATATGCTGGGGCTCCATGCAGAAACCAGAGGTTACTGTGACAAAATTAACCTTGCTGGTAGAATTATGCTCAATTATTCACAATTAAGCAACACAGTTATTGACCAATAGGAATTCAACATAAACACAAGGATTATTATTGACCCTACAATTTGCACAATCCATGATGTTAATGCTTGAAACTCCTGAAGGCAGTATAACTTTAAGTTGCAAATGCCCATAACATGGGCTATAGTTTGAAGTTGCCTGGTACAGCTCATCCTCAAACTTTAATGTCTTTACAATATACCCTCCACTCACAACTTGCTGAGGGTGAAGGCTTCTAATTTGAAGGTATCAATGAATTGCAGTAAAAATACTGAGGTGCAGGTGCCTACTTTTAGGATATGGTTTATTATAGATTTGCCAAGCTTATGTTCCATTTTCCCTATCGTCATAACACATTATCATGTCAGTCAGTTCAGATATTCATAGTCCATGTAACCAATACCTTCCACAACAACAAAAGGAAAGTAAGGTAAAGTGAAGATAAACAATGCATAATAACACCTAACCTACTACAGTCACAACAACAAACTGAAAATAAGGTAAAGTGAAGATATGCAACACATGACACACCTAATTTACTACACTCTGGTCTAACAAACTGAAGATATGGTGAGGTAAAGTGAGGATATACAACACACAGTAACACCTAACCTGCTACCCTTACAGCAACAAACTGAAGAACTGGTAAAGTAAAGAGAAAGTATAAAATAAACAACATGTAACCTGCTACCCTTACACCAACAAAATAAATAAGGTATAAATATAATCTGCTGCTCTCGCAGCAAACTGAAGTATCTACTGGTAAAACATAACCTGTTGCTCTCACAACAATCTGAAGAACTAAGAAAATTAGAGAACACCTAACTGCTGTCCTCACAACAACGCACTGAAAAATTGTTAAGGTAAAGTAATAAATAATATATATAGAGAATAAAACTAATCTGCTACCCTCATTAGTACAAACTGAAATACCAGTAAGGCAAAGTGAAGATAATAAAACATTCAATAAAAATTAACCTCCTACCCCAATAACAAACAGAAGTACTGATAAGGTAGAGTGAAGATAACCATGCAGTATAACAAATAACCTGTTATCCTTATAAATACAAACTGAAAAACTGGTACAAATGTGAAGATATACCACACACAATACTAACTAACCTGCCACCTTTACAATAATGAGTTGAAGTATGTTATGTCTTTATTTGCAAAACAAAGATGAAAGGTGAAATAGAAAACTGCATTTTAAAGTGCACACTCCAAAATACCAAGATTAATTAATTAGTTTAATTATTCTCCTTTGTTTGCTCATTATATGCAGGCTTACTTATTAATTTTATAATTTTATGTGATTCATATGCATATTCACATTTGCCTAAAAAATAAATAAATTAAGTACCTAGCCCATTTAAAAAATGTAAATGACAGACTAAAAATATATGGCAATTTACAAAATGCATTTCCTTTTATCTTATTTTTTCCTCTTATTTCAAATATACCTATCATACAGAATTGAATCACACGTAAAAAAGTTGTTGGCAATTAAAAAAAAACGTTTTAAATAGTGCATTTCATCTTTTGATTTATGATCAGTTTGTAATTATAACTGATTCTTTGTGTCTTAGTAGCCTTACCCTCCCCCTATTCTAGGACTGACACCTGCCCTAGGACTTACAAGCAAATGCCTAGGGGTCAGAAGACTGTTGGGCAGCAACGGCACGAAACCACAGAATGAAGAACCTGGAACGAGTGGTTGGCCTGTAGCCAGGCATGAGCAAGTGGGTGAAATGAAATGCAAATGAAATGGATGATAGCAGAGGTGATGATGAAGGAGCTGATGGAATGAGTGGCAGGGGAAGCCAGAGGACCTGGAGAAAACCCGCCCAGACGCCATTTCGTGCACCATAAATCCGACATGCAGGTGCTTGGAAACGAACCCGGGCCACCTTGGTGGGAGACAAGAGGTCTAACCACTAGGCCACGACGCCGCCCTATGACTGATTCCATTAAACAAAAATCTTCATTGACCTGCGTACTTCATTATAATGCTGCTAGTTCTGAGTAAGTCAATAAAGGAAATTCATTAAACCTAATTCAGCAATTTTTACTTTCTCTACTTCATACATAGGTAGAGAAGGTAGATATTTCACTCCACCCAAAAAATTTGATACCGAAATTTCACTGTAAATACATGTTTCAGGGATCTCTGAATCCAAAAAAGAAGCACTTTTAGAAAAAGATCCGTGTGTCAGTGTGTACCTACGTGTATCCGGGCGTGTGTGAAAGAATAACTCAAAAACGAAAAGTCCGTTAACTACCAAACTTGATATTTAGGATAGGATAGGATGCGGACTCGGCGCCGAACTTGAGGATACTGTACCTACGCGGGGGTAAGAAGATACACCGGACGGCTGGAACCAGGAGAGACAACACAGCAACGACAGTTTCCCTTCAGTTTTCAGGTTGAAGGACTCCGACAGCCGGACTGACCCCGCCCCATACAGGGCACAAAGCTCCCGCCAGTAGCGGTGCTCATCCAGGAAACCACCCGAAGTCGCGTTTCGGAGATAATCACTTTGAGCATCGGTTTTCCCTGTCACGCCGCATCGAGCATTCGGCCCTGAATGGAGGATGATTGAAATGACAACGGAAACGGCAGGCGTGATAGAAATTCGGGCAATGATAGAAACCTATCCAACATTCGCCTGGAGACCCGTGAAAACCCCTGGGTCAATTAGGCCGAGCACGGAAAGCAAACCCGTGACCTCCCGACAGTCGCTCGCTGGACGGCGTACCGTGAGGTTGTCTGTATAGAGCGAGCGGAACCAGTCTTCACTGCGGTGAGTTGTTTGTTTGTTACGGCGTCTCGGCCGGTTGTGAAAGCGGGCAGGCGTTTTACTTAATTGGGCACCTTCATTCTTCTTCCGAGAAGGTGGTAAAGCAATAAAATGGCCATGTATAAGCGGGTAAATACTATTAAAATTCAGTTTGACAACGCAGCAATACATCACTGGTTGGTAAACTTTCTGGCTTTAAAACCGGATCAAGTGGACACGCTTCAGCTCAATAGTCGTGAACGTGCTATATATGTCAAGTTAGTTTCCACATTATTATATGATAAACTTATATCACGTTACACCAAAGAACAAAACTTTACATATGAATCTGGGGAAGTCTCCAAAGTGAAAATCACGCCAGGTGACCAGCAAATTGTTAATGTGCGGGTTTTCAACCTCCCACCGGAGGTGCCTAGCGCAGTTTTGTCACAAGAATTGTCTAAATACGGTAAGGTATTTGATATACGACGTGAGAAATGGCATTCTCATTATCTGCTTCCGGCTAGAAATCGTCCGGCAACCTTCAGCAAGGCAGTGGGTGCTCCGGCTACCTTACTGGCGGATGAACAGCAGAGTGTTATGCACACGCCCGGGTCATCAATGGAGACCCAAGCGGAAGTAATGACTGTACAACGACAGTTGAATGAGGGAGAGGAGTTACCTATAGAGGGGGACAGCATGGTGATGCCGGAGATTGTTGATGATGTCCAGCATGTACAGGACACCGTACAACAGGATACTGACCGCAGGGCGAATGATAGCGACGTACCTGAAGCGCCTGAAGACGCGACCCACAACTTGGGTGCGCCGTCCAGAGTTTCTGTATCTGCTCGCGACCCTCGCCTCCAGTTCCAACCGCTAGACCGCCATATTGATGCCTGTTTGTTATCGTCTTCGCCAGCTGGTGGCGCGGGTGTGCAACGATTTCTTCACGATCTTCCTGACGGTCGCGTAGTGAAGGCCAGTGATTCCGGTAAGAGGCCGGCTGAAGATGCCAATGACGCCGATGTGGACCTACGGCGTTGCTACAAGCATACTAAGGACGATCCTCACGAAGGTGCGGACAATTAATGGTTTTACTCCCCGGATTGAACTGACACGTGTCCTAATTCCTGTTTGGTATCACGACATTGGTTCTGAGATTGTGAGTACCTTTCTTTGCCCTGCATGCCAGTTGGACTTCAAATTTGGGCGTCACTTAATGTGAATGGGTTGCGTCAACCAGTTAAACAACAGCTGCTTCGGGATTTTTTGAGTAGTAATGATGATGATGTTTGCTTTCTTCAAGAGGTGAATGTTTATAATATGGACTTTTTATATGGATATGACTATGAGACTAATTTAGGCCCGGATGGTACTGGGACGGCTATTGTATACCGCCAGGGATTGCCCCTGCATGGCTTTGCCTTACATCCTTCAGGTAGAATCCTCTCCGCGGAGTATGATGGTGTTACCTTCGTGAATTTCTATGCCCCGGCGGGAAGCAACAAGAGAAAACAACGAGAGGATTTTTTTCGACAGGAGCTTTTAACTCATAATCCTCGGAGTTCCCCATTCTTATTGGTTGGGGATTTTAACTGTACGCTAGCAGCCAAGGACCAAAGAGGGACCTTTAATGGTTGTATTGCATTGCAGCAGTTAGTGGATTAGTTTCAATTGATGGATAGCTGGGAATTCAAGCACGGGAATGATGTGATGTACACCTTCGTACGGGGCCAGTCGGCCTCTCGACTGGACCGGATGTATGTTCTACCGGAGATGGCATCCCGGATATATCGCACAGAGATAGTGCCAGCAGCTTTTAGCGATCACAATGCACTGCTACATGCCGTTGTAGGTTGTGCGGAGATACGTCATAGTGGTCCAGGGTTGTGGAAGCTTAATTGCTCCTTACTTACAGATGCCGAGGTCCTGATAGAATTCCAAGAGTGTTGGTCCAAATTGCAGAAGTCTTTTCAGCGCTCTCCCAATAAGGCAGCATGGTAGATCTATAAGGCGAAGGTCGCCCTCCGTGGTGTAATGGTTACCATGCTAACTTCATATACCCAAGGTCGCGGGTTCAAACCCGGCGGAGGACAATGGATTTTTTTCGAGCGTAAAAATCCTTAGCATGGCTTCCTTCGGAAGGGAAGTAAAGCCGTTGGTCCCGTGTCGTAGATTTACGGCACGTAAAAGAACCTCAAGCCTGATTGGGAGGCCTCTGAGCAAAATTAATAATTTCACGCCCAATTTAAAATGGGATGGTAAGAACCACAGCAGTTAAAGAGAGTCCATAAATAACAGGACATTTACATTTATAAGGCGAAGCCAGCGATACGCTCCTTTTTTAAAACCGCAGCGTGTCGTAGAGCGTTAGCTCGGAAAGAAACTTTGGATTTTTATCTTGCAGTGCTACAAGATTTACACCTGCGCCGACAACATGGGGAGGACGTACACTGTCAGCTCCGGGAAGTCAAGGCTCATATGCAGCACCGTAAAACGCAAGACCTCCAGGGAACCTTAGCCAGAATACGTACAGCAGAAATGGTTTATGGTGAAAAAATGAGTTTCTTCTTCCTGGCGAAGGAGCGTAGGCAAGGTCGCAGAGCGTTTGTTACCAAATTGATAGATGATGGTCAAGAGGTTACGACCACGACAGGGATTCTTCGTGTGTTGCATTCTTATTACACCCAGCGCTTTGCCAGACCGGTGAATATGGTGGATTCAATCCAGTCGTATATGTCCAAATATGTGCCAGTTGTGCAGGGAGGTTTACAACAGTCACCTACTCCCATGCTGAAGGAGGCGGAGTTGCTCACTGCGATTCAGACAGCCAAACCTCATACAGCGCCCGGATCAGATGGGCTGCCGTATGAGTTCTATAAACATTGTTGGCGGTTTATTAGGAAAGAACTTCTTCTAGTGTTTCAAGAAATCTGGAGGGATGAAAACCCGCCGCCTACTTTTGGAGATGGAGTGGTTCTACAACTCCCAAAGACCGCCACGCCCAGCCGGCCCGCAGATTATCGGCCCATCACCTTACTCAATTGCGACTATAAGCTGTTTGCAAAAATAATCGCCCGTAGGTTGCAAGTATGGCTAGTGCCCTTGCTTAATGAGCAGCAGGCTGTGGTGCGCGGAGGTGCGGTTATGCACCATACCGTGGCAGCTTTGCGAGACTGTATTCTTCATTGTCGCCAAGAAACCCGCTCTGCTGCGCTGGTAAACCTGGACCTTGAGAAAGCATTTGATAATGTGGTTCACGAGGGTCTTTGGGCACGTTTGGAGTCATTGCAAGTGCCGGACAAGTTTTATCACCTCCTTCGGGTACTATATGACACTGCGCTATCTAGGATTCAATGCAATGGGTTTCTGACTGCCGCCATACCGGTCAACAGATCCGTCCGCCAAGGTTGTCCCCTATCAATGTTGTTATTTGTCGTGTACATCGATCCTTTGATCCGACAGCTGCAATCTACGACAACGGGTCTGGAGGTCTATGGAAAGAAACTAGCCGTTGGGGCATATGCCGATGATCTTACGGTGCTGGTTACCGACGAGCAGGATGTCACGTATCTACGAAGCTGTTTACAGAAATACGCCCAATGTGCGGGGATGACGTTTAATTTGAGGAAATCTGAAAGTCTTCCTCCGGATACCACGGTGTTAGGAATACCCACTGTGCAACGCACAAAAATTTTTGGGATATACTTCAGTGGAGACGAGGAAGACCTGCGGGACTATAATTGGACGCCATGCATTAATACTTTACGTGGTGTACTACACGGTCAAAAGTCGAGGATGCTGAACTTGATACGTGTGTGGTTCTGTAATGCCTTTGCGTTGAGTCGTATATGGTACTTAGCACATGTACTCCCTCCAACAAAACGGCACAGTCAAAGAATTGAGCAAATAATCGGATACTTCATATGGACAGGAAAATTATATCGCATTTCCCGTACTCAGTTACGTCTTCCAAAAGGCCAGGGTGGCTGGGGGTTGTTGGATGTGGCGATGCAATGTAAAGTACTTTCCTTAAAAATGATTCTGCAGGCACTGGATGGACAGGGTGATAGTGTAGAGGTGCTAGTACAACGGCATTATCAGTTGTTTTGGGAGCGGAGAGAACTCCATAAGATTCCTAAAATGTTACGTGATCTCCTACGTGACTTGAGCACACTACCTCCAGCAGAAGTGGCTAATGGCCGTTTTCGGACGGCTAAGGAAGTCTATACCTTTTTTCAACGGAGGTAACCTACTACTCCACATATACAAGTTAAGTATCCACAATTGCCCTGGAGGCAAATTTGGCGTGGCTTTGCTATACCAGAAATCAACACGGAATGGGTCTCGGTGGCATATGAGATTGTCAATGAAATCCTACCAACTGCAGACCGCCTGCGGTGCCATTAGTAGTTAAAGCGGGCGTTAAACACTACCAAAAAAAAAAAAAAAATACCAACTGCAGATAAATTACATAGACATCATCTGGCAATTCTTCCCGCTTGTCCAATGTGCCAAGCTCCGGATTCGCTCGCACATCGACTCTTGGAATGCTCAAGTAAAGGTACTGATATGACATGGCTCTTGAGCCGATGTCGTGGGTGGACTGGTGACACCTGGCAGCCTTCAGCAACGGATATTTTGCACCTGAATTTTCCCTGGACGCGTCCTGCATAGTGGAGAGCTCTTATTTGGACAGTAGTGGGTACCTATGCTTGGATTACTACCTTGGACACGCCAGCTGACTGTGTGGTTCCAGCTTTATGCAGTTTTTTGTATGCAGAGAGGTGGCGGATGATTCGAGAAAACAGAATCAACGCTTTTAAACCCTGGATATACAAGATATGAGCACCTGATTGATTCTATATCGATCCGGAATGATCTTGGATGCAATATCATGCATTATTCCTCTTTATGCTGGCCTGTTGTGATGTAGAGCTCCTGCTTCTCCTGAAATAAATAAAGTTCCTAATTCCCAAAGAATAAACACAAAAAGAAATTTAAAATAAAATGCCCATTCTTCTCCTCCACAAGTGAAAATAATTTCAAAATTCTATTTATTGCTTGAATAACAACAAAAAAAAAAAAAAAAAAAAAAAGAACGGCTATAAACACGATTACCGATTACCGACTCGATGTAGGCTGATAGGAATTTGTGTCAGTGCACCTTTTAAGCATCGGATAACATTAACATTAGCATGTATGTATACACATACATGGACTTATAGAACAAATTAAGCACATAAAAAAAATGCGGCATGGTTGATGCTCTTCCAAGGT
Organism: Hymenopus coronatus; assembly: GCA_030762935.1. Taxonomy (NCBI): domain Eukaryota; kingdom Metazoa; phylum Arthropoda; class Insecta; order Mantodea; family Hymenopodidae; genus Hymenopus; species Hymenopus coronatus. The sequence continues at coordinate 17,415,623 of CM060890.1, forward strand.
TGCGACATAGAGATTTTCAAGAAAATTCCTGCACTCCAAATAACTCCTTAATGTAAACATTTTCGAAAATATTGATTTTTTTAAAAAAAATGGCTCAAATGATTTTGAATAAAACATCGCATATCAAAGATATTTACATAATAAATAAAATTGATAGTTTGAACTTCTTGAAAATAGCCTTTGAAGTCCTTTTTTTTTTTTAAAGCTTAACGAAATGAAATTTGAAGTTTTTTTATTATTATTATTATTATTATTATTAAGCTTAACGAAATGAAATTGGTGAAATGATGCTCAAATGATCTCGGGGTCTATGGAGCTTAAAGTTACTTGACATTCGCCTTCTCAGGATAAGGGAACCCCCTCCCCCAAAAAAAAAAACCTTATCCGAGTAACTCACCCTAAGCGCGACAAGAACTCACGACCTGTTAAACATGAGGCAAAGTCGTACCACCACACTACCCAGCCGGGCTGAAAAATGTTTTGCATAACTGGTAAATCATGAGATAGAAAATATAGATCTCGACAAAATAGGTATATGCCAAATAGATTTTTGTTAAGGAGCTAACCATTTCCCATATAGTATTGCTCGTTATACGTTTATATGTTTCAATACTTATACTTTTCTCAAATGAGAAATCTTTAATCATATTTTTTCATCCTGGTCGAACAATGAGAAAGAAATGTCAATACCATCACACATTGCGCAGGCTTTTAAAAGAGTTGACCATCGATTTAGTTTGTTATACTTCCTAATTCCTATTGTACAATGAAATAATGTTTTAATGAAACCATTTCTGCTAATGTCTACCTTGATACGCATGAAGTATATAGAAGAATAAGCCTTTATAAAGAATAGTTTACTGCAGCATATGTAGGTAGAGAAAATTAGGTGGATGTGGCACATCAGAGTATGTGCAATGTGCATAGTAGATAGAAAAGGTATTGTATTCCATAACAGTTGATATCGAGATTTGATCAGAATTCGTGTCTTGAGGTCCCTGAATACAAAAAATGTCTTTAAAAAAAAAAAGGCCCATGCTCGTGTGTGTCTATGAACACCATAACTAAGAAAACGAAAAGTCGGTTAGAAACCATACTTGATGTTTAAGTTCAGCATTTTCCAAGGACGTGATGCAAAGACTTCCAAGAAATCCCCCATCCCAAACTACCCTTCACATTGAACATTTTTCGAAGATTTTCATATTCTCAAAAAATGGGTTTTAATGATTTTGATTAAAATATCATATGTTTAAGATATTTTAATGCTAAATGCAACGTATATCTTGAATTTTCTGGGAATATCTCCTGAAGTCCTGTTGATTCTGGATGAGTTTTGCATAACTAGTTAACCAGGGATAAGAGAAAATCTGTAGGTACATAACAACGTAGATCTTGTTAAAACACTAATTTTTATCAAATACACTTTTATTGTGTAGTTAATCATTTCCGAAATATTCCTAGATTTAAAATATATTTCTCAAAAGGAATATAATGATTCATTTTTCTTTCTCATGATCAAGCGAGCAGAACGGAATATCAATGCATCACATAACGACCAGCTCTTGAAAGTTTTGACTCGCTGTGGCCTAGTGTGTGCACTTACTTATTCCTGCCTATCTAAAAGGAAGTGTATAGTAAAATTACTTTTGCAAATGTTTAATCGATATACGCAAAGTAGGAAAATACGCTTTTGTTAGAATAATTTGTTACAGAATAGGTAAAGAAAGTCATTTGAATGTAACTTCAGATTTGTTATTATGGTATGAATGGTAATAATAAAGTTCCACTGTTGCAGGTGAAGATAGGCCAATTGGTATAAAATATTTTTAGATGAGAATTTGCTCGAGATTTATCTTTCAATTTCAATTTCTTGTGCCTTATAATGTTAAACTCTCTGCTCTTTTTCTGTGCTAATCCATACATTAGAAATGGAGGTACATCGTATATATATTTCAATTTAAGATTCGATAATTAAACATTAAAAATTGCAGTATAATTTTATTTATTTGGATCAGGTACCACTTATCTTGACAGTATTAAATTTGATAATGATTTACTCATGCTCATTTACTAAAACTTTTGGTTAAAAGGTAACATGCAATCATGCACTTAATTACCTGCCTATTAAATAATTAGATCTTAGACATAGAGTTGTATATTTTACCAATTTTTTTTCAAATTGACTGTGTACCCTAATGTTAGTGATTAATACATTTTAAAATATTTTATTTTAATCTAGACATGCTGTATTTGGTGGGACATTATTTTTGATATCTGTTAAAATATTATGATGTTCATGCATTAAATGGTTTTTGCAGTGAATTTATCTGAATTTCTGGTGATCGCAAACTCAGGTTGCTTTTGCAGATGTAGAGTCCTAGCATTTCAATACTTAAAGTGTGTTTTTTTTTTCATTGTTAAATCCACTTTAAGATATCCAGTACCGTTAATTAATAATAGTATTTACTATTGGTAGATAAGTAGGTAATATTAGAGGACTGCTAACAACAACTAGTTAGTATTAAAAACTCTTTGTAGCTCTCTTGTACTGTTTAACGAAGTTTAATGAAAAACAGTTGTAGTTTACAAAAAATGTTGATTATCAGACAATGATTGAATTGGGTAAAATGACGCTTAAATGAGCGGGAAGTTCATAGAGCTTAAAGTTACTCGATAATCGTCTACTCAGGATAAGGGAATAAATCTAAATACAAACAAACTTTATCCGGATAACTCATCCTCACTAAGAGTCGAACTCGGGACCTCTTGAAGGTGACGCAGACATACCATCCCCACACTACAGAGGTGGGTTTTACAGGTATTAATCTTCTGATTAGTATAGTCCGACGCTCTTAAAAATGTACATTTAACTAGCGTCTTACGAACGGTGAATAATCCTCGATTACGTTAGGCGGCTTTAAGCGCTGTTTTAAAGCATTTGAGACACACTTCGACATTAAACAAAGTAACCGGCAGGTCTGTTTTGGACGCTGTTATTAGTTGCAGCACACTAATTCGTTGATAGAGGGAATTAACTTATCAACTCCTAGTTCGTGTTTGACTAGCAAATAAAGTCCCCCAGAGTAACCGAGGTATACGTTTCATATTTTCACAAATCACTTAACATGTGATTTTCTTTCTTACTTTCGTTTGTACTTTATCATGTGCCATTCATAGAATCTCAGTTTATGAACTGTCATCGTTTTATACCTTTAATTACGTAATAGTATATTATGTTTGCATGATAATTTTGGTACGTGCAGTCGCACAGTAAACTGAAGTTGAGTTTGCAAATGATAATCGAACTGCTGTAGATTCTAATGTTATCCGCTGGTTTTCTAAGTAGGATTTGTTTGAATTACGAATTTTTTTTCTGAAATGCACGTTTATAGTATTCATTTTTTGTTCTCAAGCGAGAAAGCGTACATTGGGATCCAGTTATACTGGATTAGCCTGGAAAAACTATATTTCACTCCTCATGACCAGAGAGCTTCGTACCAAGATGGATGACATGATAGAAACTGTACGTGTCATTTATCTTTCAAGAGCAAGCAGGTATAAGTCGAGATAGTACAAGGTGCCCTTGGTGAGGTTCGTGACCGTGGTGGATATAGTTTGATGTGATGAGTCACAGAAAGTAAAAGTAAGGCAAGGCAAAGGGTGCGCTTTCTATTTACAATAATGTGATGAGGTCACAGCATTCACAACTTTCTCCTCTATATCCGTTATCGTTCATGGACCCGGAAGATGTGCTTTTCAAAGAGCAATGGAGTGTATATTCATTTGATCTGTATTCCAAACAAGCAGGTTCTAAAAAGTATGACAGTTCTTCCATGCTTCTGCACAAATACAGGCTAATTTAGTTAGCTATATTGATTTGCATATTTTTTACTAAATGTACTTTATCGTTTTTCCCAAGCGTCCGCATGTGGGATGGGGATGGATGAGGTCTGGGCGGGTTTTCTCCGGGTCCTCCGGTTTCTTTACCACGCATTCCACTAATTGCTCCATCATCACCTTTCCCATCATCCATTTCGTTTGCATTTCATTCCATCCACTTCCTCATGCTCATGTCTGGCTACAGGACCGTTCACTCGTTCCAGATTCTCCGTTCTGTGGTTTCGTGCCGTTGGCTCCCACAGGCTTCTGACCCCTAGGCATCTGCTTGTAAGCCCTAGGGGGTGTCAGTCCTAAATATGGGGAGGGTAAACCGACTACGAAACGAAATAACATCATTTAAGCTTTCTGCAAACTCACAAAGCCTTAATACCTTAATGGTGTCTGACCCCTAGGCATCCGCTTGTAAGTCCTAGGGGGTGTCAGTCCTAAATATGGCGAGGGTAACCGACTACGAAACGGAACTATATCATTAAAGTTTTCTGCAAACCGCAAAAAGCCTTAATACCTTAATGGTGCCTGACCCTTAGGCATCCGCTTGTAAGTCCTATGGTGTATCAGTCCTAAAATGGGGTAACCGACTACGAAACGGAACTATATCATTTAAGTTTTCTGCAAACCGCAAAAAACCTTAATATCTTAATGGTGCCTGACCCTTAGGCATCCGCTCGTAAGTCCTAGGGAGTATCAGTCCTAAAATGGAAAGGGTAACCGACTACGAAACGGAACTATATCATTCAAAATAAGAACTAAAGCTTTCCTGGCGACGTGTTAATTAATATATCATTCAAGTTTTCTGCAAACCACACAAAGTCCTAATACCTCAATGGTGCATGCAACCATGTAAAGAAGCATTGCTGAGTTTTTGCATCTGTATTACTTATATGAAACAGGTTTACTGATTTACATGCCTATATATTTCATTGTAGTGCAATTATTATCTTTCTTCATTCTTTGTTTGGTTATTACTGAACATCCCATAATCAGGGCTGGTCAACAAATTAAATCCATTTTTATTTATGGACGTTGTTTGACTGTTGTGGTTCTCAGCGTCTTATTCTATATTAGGCGCTTAATTTTGTTTCGGGGGGACGCTCTATCTTTTATTATAAATGAGGTTTATGTTGAAATATTACCATTTTTCTGCTACCTGGCCGGCCAAGGAGGTCTGGGTGTTGGAAAACCCTGCCACAGTCATACTTCACTGCCTATTACTCGGTCAGTAACAGTTATAATTGTGTTTTAGCAGTTGTACTTGTTTTTTGGCGGTGAAATATGGAAAATATGGTGATATCTTTCGCTGTTCTTGCTTCGCTGGCTTTCGTGTTGTTCCAAGCGGGTGTTGGGAATGAGGGAAACCGAAAAGGTGAGAAACATTCTCTTTCTAATTTCATGTTTAATCTATCCTGGGTTTTGAGATTAGGCAGATTAGGATTTTCAACTGCCGTGAGGAATATGTTGCTATCTCTTTCTACTTACCATGTTTCAAGTTAAAGCAAATGCACAATACATGCCGTAAATCTACGACGCGAGACCATAGCTTTCCTTCCCTTCCGAAGGAAGTCTTGCTAAGGTTTTTACGCTTGATAAAATGCACCATTCTCGCCGTATTTGAATTCGCGACCTCGGAAAACGCTAGCATGTTACCTCTAAGGCATGGAGGGCGACATAGTGATAGTCTTTCGAATGATCTGTGGAAAATTCTTTACCCTGGTGGGCAAAAACGTTAATTTTTCAGTTGAAGAATTTTAATAGTGTGAAGGAGTGTGGATATGGGTAAATACTCTTTGAAGATACTAGGCAATAAACATTAAACCGATTGGATGACTCAGGCCACAACATTTGTGGCCCACCATTCGAGAGATCCTGGGTTCAAATCCCGTGAATGGAACAATCTGACTGAGGCTTTTTCCTGTTTCCTCAGCCGCCAAGGTTGATTATTATTTTAATACCACGACTCAAGAGTTCCACCTTCAGTCTAAAATAGTAAAAAAAAAGAAAGAAAAAAAAAACTGAAAAATATATGGTAATTGCGATTACGCTGCCTTCCACAGATGGTGAAAGGAACTAGGGTACGGAGAAAAATACCATGGAAAAAGATTGTCCATCACACATGGATCAACGAATATCACAAACAAACCGTTGTGATATGAATAAAAAGTTAAAGCAACGTTAAATAATAATAAAAATAAACCATAACATTGCGTTTTGCTAAATCTTGACAGATTTAGAGCATTAATAGTTATGGAAGAACACAATGAATACTTTATGGACAGATTTTCTGTCTCATTAATTTTCAGAAAACCATTTGAAATGCAGACAATAATAACTTGCAAGAGGATAGAAAAATCGCACTTGACGGGAAAAATCTGTCACACCACAGAGTAGAATGTGTGCTCTTTTTTAGATGTTGCTATAAAGTAGTTGCTGCATTAAGGGAACGATATTACTTTGCTGGTGGGTTTTAATTCTAAATGTGTTTGTTTAATGTATATGCAGGAAAAGTTTTAATGCTTAATGCAACGAATTAAAACTGCGAACGCTTGTTTAAGTTTGAATGAAAAAACAATAGAAGAAACATATACGAGTGTAACCACTTATTATGGATTTAAAACAAAACTAATAGATACAACATTTTATAGCCGGGTATAGGAATCCCTAAGCAGTTGGCTTGAAGTTATCTAGACTCAAATTATATGTCAATACAAAGAGGATAAACAAAAGCAGCCAGCAGTAGGTACACAAATCTGGTGAGTGTTGTCCTCAACGTCAACCGACTGTAGGGGCTGGTTTGTTACCTGGACGCGTGATGTCCTTGACTAAAATCCAGTAACATTTCAACTGTATGTTCTTTCGTGTTATTTTTAATGCTTAGAATCCCCTTTGCTTGGTTGCAACGCATAATAATACTAAAGATTATCGAAGCATTTGCTAAGAGTAAACAAATTATTTATGTTTATTAAAATTCAAATGTAAGAAACCAAAGTAAATTATTGTAGTTATACATTTAATGAGCGAGGCTAGTGATTAAACTATATTATTCTTAAAATAAGAACTATAGCTTTCCTGGCGACGTGTTAATTCAAAATCTTCTCGGGCTTCTAGCCAGGTAATAACTTGGCTTGACACCAACGTTTCGAAGAAGTGCATCTTCCTCGTCTTCAGGGTGAACTGATGGTTTGTCTCCGCAAGCTCAAACCATCAGTTCACCCTGAAGACGAGGAAGATGCACTTCTTCGAAACGTTGGTGTCAAGCCAAGTTATTACCTGGCTAGAAGCCCGAGAAGATTTTGAATTATATTATTCTTATTTACATATTAAATAAAAAAAAATATAAGTGGTTTACAATGTTACGACATTTATACTGAACACACGAGCTCCTGAAGCAAGAGGACAAGAGCTAAGCACAGCATTCGTAGGTCTGTGTGTGATCAGTAGGGATAGGATCTTGGGTAACGATTGCGGTACGCATGCGATTACCAGTTGCATACCTACCGAGTAGAGACCGACCTGCATTGGTGACTGCATGCGCCGCATATAAACAACCTGTAGTAACGCGTTGGGGAACGTGGCTCGACGCAGCAGTATACTATGCTGTATATCACAATACTGTTTTACGGGTAATTAATGCCTTTGATGATAGTGTATGCTCTTCAATCAAGATTGTAAAATATCTTGTTTCAAATAAATTGCATGAAAATTTGCAATTTCTACAGAAGAACTTTGCAGATATAGCTTCGACAACAACATATATATGGAAACATCGAAATGCCTCGAGCCCTGAAAGCTGTCAATGAACTTACGCAAGAAATTAATCATCAGAAACCCATAACACCTATTTTAGATCGTGTGAAAAAAAAAAAAAAAAAAAAAGGTGAAGAACAAGTGTTTGGAAAAATGTCGGACTTTCAATAATGCGTGAAATACAAAATGTGCTACGATGTTACAATTGTTGATGAAGGTGTGTCCTATTTCCGTTTTGCTCCAATGGCATCTTGTGATGTGGAGCAAAGTTTTTAATAATATAAAGCCTGTCTACGTGCCAATCGGAGACAATTAACATTTGAGACATTACGAATGTATGTATTTGTGCATTTTAATATCTGTATCTTGCGAGAAAGTGAAACGGATAATGATGCCGATGACTTGCTGCACAACAGTAATTGCATTAAAACTGTCAGTTCCAACATCAATCGCATTCCATTGGTAGTGCAAATATCATAGTCTACCATTCAACCACTGCCCCATTTTCTTTCTACGTACACACTGCATTGTCAACAATTACAACTATATACCTGTGTCACAGGTTCTTCGATACACAGCAGTGAACTCTCGTCTTTTGGGAAGATGACGATCTACAAATCGCTGATGATACAGTCCTTCGAAGTTCTGGTTGATTGCTCAGTTGTAGCGTAAATAAAATGAGTATCTTCTAACTCAATATATGTGAAGCCATTCATTGTGTGAAAGAAAGTTTGCGATTGAATCGGTACCTCGTATCCTCACTGTGAGTCACATGCAGATCGGCGGCGTGTGAGCTATACTAAACACAGGATCCCGTTGCGTAATGCATGTAAACAATAGAGAGACATAACACAGGACGTTCATATTAGATCCTGAAATTATTAGTAATTCAATGTCATTAGTTATTGGACAAGATGACATTCACGTATGTCCTATATGCATTGTTCTCTACTAACTATAAAATTACCTGCACTTATTCAGTTTTCGCCTGTATTTTTTATTTTTTCATTTTATTTGTGTTATTTATTTTTTATTTTTTTTTACACGCCAAACTCTAAGTTTCTTCAAATTAGTTTAGCTACTACTGTCCGGCTTTATTACCTCACTCACACCTCTAGGTTCTGCGGAGGATAGGTAATAATTCTGGTTAAGGAAAAATTCCTCAGCCTTATCGGGAATCTAACCCAGGGCTTCTGCTTTGAGAAGCCAGTATCACCGTGGTACTGAAAAGGCTAACATATCTTCATCAGAGACTGCGATAAGATTGCTGGTATTCAGTGACACAGAAGCCAACGTTGTCTCTTCTCCAAGAAACTCGCGTTACTGCATGGACATGTATTTCTTAGTACGAACTGAATAGCAAGATTAGCAAATTTCTTATTAAATGCAACGAGAGTACTGCACAGTGCTAATAATATCTAACTTCATTTTCTACTTATATTATGCTGTGTCTTCACCTTCCTCGCTATTACTGGCATTTTCAATGATATGTATCGCAAACGAAGCATTGTCGTGTGAAACATTCCGCAGTTGAAATTTTCGCTCTTGTTGGATGGTGAGCTGAGCACATCTTTTCCACACACTCACTACACATTTTCTCAACACTTTGTGCACACTGTTATTTATAGAGTCACATTCCGCTTTCTTACGGCATGTTAAGGCGTGCCCATATCAGCTCAATCGAATTGAGACAACAGTGATATGATGGTAACCTGTGAACTTCATGGCCATGATGTTTTGCCATTACATACACTTTCTGTAAATTGACTTCACGAATTTTCTTCAAAGGGACTGGACTGAGTAAATCTAAATCATCCATGAATCTGATCATTTCGTATTTTCTGCTGGACATGATCTTCAGCCGGGAATGATAACTAGTATTAATTAACACAATAACATCTTAGGAGGAATGTTTTTCAAAAGTGTGTTTTTGGACCAAATTTCAAGCATTTCAGCATTCTTCTCGTGATGTGAATCAATCAAGGATTCCCGAATATTTTTAGAAGCCCTGACACCAACCCTGGCTACCACCTAATGCAAGATCACGATTCTTTTTCCACGTAATACAGGGATTGGAAGGCAGCAAGAGCAACTGCTGTCATCCCAACCTTTTCTTACATCTTGAGTATCGTGTTAAGATTCATCTATAAATTATATGATACCCTTCCTGTCTGAAATAGTTTAGTCTACTCAAGTACCGACATCTCCATGTCACAATTCTTATTGGTTCCATAATCACCCGCTTCTTTTTAGCGTGAGAAAGCGAAACCCTACTTCATTAATGTCTAATCGAATACCTTTTGTAAAGAACTGGTTTTATTATTGATTATTACTATTATTTCTAGCATCAAAGTTAGATACGTCTCAAGGCCTCCATATATTTAAGAATACTCAGCAAACACCTCTTGCACCTGTAAAGTTCACAAGAAAACTACATGAGTGGGACAAAAGAGAGAAAACAGCGAAAATATTGCAACGTTGTGTTTTGCTCCATGTGTAATTAACGTCTTTCTGTCATTTATTGGCTGAAATGACGCGCTCATTGGTGCACTGCAAAACGTCGGCGACTTCCCAGAATAATCAGTGAGCTACGTGAGAGGTTTCTATTAACAAAGATGAAGCGCATGTTAATATTTTCAGTAGAATGGTTAATGCACATTTAACTACTCGAGCAAACGGTGGTTTTTACAAGCACAAACTGATTTATGATTTGGCGTTTGTAATGTTTAAAAATAAAAGCAAATATATAGTTTACAAATAGAAATATTTTACCAAATATATACCAAGGCATAAGTTAAAAGCATCTAGGTTATAATTTGTTACTCCCAGATATCTAAGAAACAGGTCTTCCAATGGATCATTGGTATATGCTGTTCAGCGAACTGTGAGAACATTAGTCAACAGCACACAAGAAGGCAGGCAAGAGAAATCTATTGCACAGAGATAGATAGATAAATAGATAGATAGATAGATAGATAGATAGATAGACAGAGAGGCAGATAGATAGATAGATAGATAGATAGATAGATAGATAGATAGATAGATAGATAGATAGATAGATAGATAGATAGATAGATAGATAGATAGATAGATAGATAGATAGATAGATAGATAGATAGATAGATAGATAGATAGATAGATAGATAGATAGATAGATAGATAGATAGATAGATAGATAGATAGATAGATAGATAGATAGATAGATAGATAGATAGATAGATAGATAGATAGATAGATAGATAGATAGATAGATAGATAGATAGATAGATAGATAGATAGATAGATAGATAGATAGATAGATAGATAGATAGATAGATAGATAGATAGATAGATAGATAGATAGATAGATAGATAGATAGATAGATAGATAGATAGATAGATAGATAGATAGATAGATAGATAGATAGATAGATAGATAGATAGATAGATAGATAGATAGATAGATAGATAGATAGATAGATAGATAGATAGATAGATAGATAGATAGATAGATAGATAGATAGATAGATAGATAGATAGATAGATAGATAGATAGATAGATAGATAGATAGATAGATAGATAGATAGATAGATAGATAGATAGATAGATAGATAGATAGATAGATAGATAGATAGATAGATAGATAGATAGATAGATAGATAGATGGATAGATGGATAGATAGATAGACAGATAGACAGGTAGATAGATAGGTAGGTAGGTAGATCGATAGATAGATAGATAGATAGATAGATGGATGGATGGATGGATGGATGGATGGATGGATGGATGGATAGAAGGGTGACTAACTCATTTCCATATATGTGCATTGTAAAAACACCCAAGCAATTGCACGGATTGAAATATTTACTGATCGAATGTTAAATAATATCCAAATTATAACATTAATTTCTTAAATATCTTCAGATTCTTACTAGGTAAAAACGAAAGCAGGAAGTAAACTAAATAATTACTTATTTGCATCTGTATTACTGGAAACTGTAAGCGTTTCTGAAGCCTTTCAAATGAAAACCTCATTCTACGTTCCGACAAACATAATTTATATTGCGAAAAAGTTAATTCCCCTTCGCATGATGTGATCGGGGCATATTTTAAATATTTGATTGGTTCCGTTTCAGTATCAGCAAGCAAATAGCATTTGTTGGAATCTAAAAGTGCAGCTTATATGCGATACATCACACTGAACCCTGCATTCTTTTCAATTACATTTTTCATTTTCATCTTTATTTCAGGTAGGATGGTCGTGGATTGGATATCCATCTTTACACTTCTTCTATATGCCGCACAAATTCAGTCCAGCTCCATACCTCTGTACTGTAACATTGTGATAGTTATAGGTTAACTCTTTGAATAAATGTGCAATCAATAATAGGTATACTTCTGTGAAGCTGTTCTGTTGCTAGACATTTGACAGTTTGTATACTAGAACTGCTATCGGTTTTTGAATAAGTACATGCATAAGTAAACTGTTAGAAAACTTATTATGGTTCTAAAACAAATTAATTTTGCTCACATTTGGGCAGAATAAGATGTTATTCGAATGCCTTCCTTCCTACTGACGTGGTTCTGTGTTATGCAGTGATACCTGTTTTGCAGTAATGGGTTGCACTCTGCGTTGACCTTTGCTCGCACAAGTAGCGCCGCAATGTATTGCCAAGCCTGGCCGCTCTTATTCTGCATAAGGAAATTTGTACGAACTTCCTAGCTCTGGTGATAATAAACGATAGGTTCACTGAGTTCAACTTTTTCCTGAGAGAGGAGGCTACCTGCTGTGTGACAAGCTCTCCGACGTGAATGAGAGAAAACAGGAAAATAAGAAGAGCTGAAACTTGAACAGTGAATAGGGTGATAGAAGAGAGTTTATGTTATTATAGGTAGACAGAACCGAGACAGATGGCTCAAGAGGTTTCATTTTATCTGGCATTCGGGAGATCCGGGTTTGCTCCCCGTCGACCTGGCCCTGAGTATTTCCATGGCTTTCATGGGGCCGCTTAGGCGAATGCTTGGGTGCTGTATATCTATGACGTTTCCATTTTTTCATTTCATGTGCCCCGCCGCTTGCATACTCAATGATGTGGGATAAATTGAGTAAAATTAAACAACGACTTTCCTTTAAAAAAAAAAAAAAAATTTTGCCCAAAATTCAAACTTTAAAAAATAAGCATTGGTTTTATAAACAATACTTTTAGTATATTTTTATATTGACAGATTCGATTTCATACCCAATACCTCTTACAATACTTTACACACTTTCCTACTTCTCGATGATATAGCGATACATTTCTAAAAGCAGAGGGCATTTGCACGTGCAAAAACACGTAAATAAATACAGTAACAACACAACGGTTACTTAGGGGAGAGAGAGAGAGAGAGACAGAGAGAGACAGAGACAGAGACAGACTATACGATGTTTGTACAGACATGGATTCTAAGTACTTTAAATGTGCTATTTGAAACAATGACTAATAATTTGTTCTCTTTAAATTAAAGTTACAAACAGACAGCAACAAAGGAAGAGGCAAGAACCTCGTATAGATTACTAATGGAAGTGTGAGTGAGTGTGTGTGTGTGTGTGTGTGTGTGTGTGTGTGTATGTATGTATGTATGCATGCATGTATGTATGTATAAATATATATATATATATATATATATATATATATATAATGTAGCTTAACGTCCTTTAACCAGATTGGTCATATCGAACGATGAATGAAATTGGTGAAATGATGCTCAAAATATCTCGGAGACCATGAAGCATAAAGTTACCGGGCATTCGTGTTCTCAGGATACGGGAAAACCCCAAAAAATGTAAATATACTGAGTTTGTTTTTGTGATACATTTAATAATTGTTATTTTAAATCAACATTTAAAATCCAACTCCACTGCAGCAACCCCAATTCCTAAATTCACGAGCCGCCAAAAGTGTAACACTAAAATGAACAACGCGGTGCTCGCCCGGACCCAATTAGATCTCAAGAAGAACAAATGAAATATTACTGCAGATAACAATTTAGTTCATATTATATTCATGCCATTAGTAGTAAATTAGCTCTAAACTCGACTTATTCTTGCACATATTTTTCATTATATTCAGGCTGTCCTAGAATTCAACAGCACAATTTGGTAGGATTATAGAAGGATCCAAGATATATAGTTTGTAATAAGTAACCTGCCTATGGGTTTTAAATTGTTTGCTACAGCATTAAATGTATTAAGGGCTAACACGCCATTGATCAACCCGCCATGGTGGCCTGAACACTCGAATTTCGGAGAGCGTAGATACAGTAACATTATTTAGCAATGCTTGGCTCGTGGCCAACCGGTTGAGGTAGTGTTGGGGAATTGGAGGTTCAAGCTCTCTGCAGTATTACTTTCTCTATACGTACTATGTGCATAGTGTATAGAGAAGGTATTGCACTCCACCCAAAAATTCGATACCAAGATTTCACCGGAAATACATGTTTTAGGGTCCCCAATATCAAAAAAATCTGATGTGTACCATTCACATGACTTTCTCCATATCCCTGCAACAAATAATTCTTAAAAAGCTTATACTTCTATTTACTTTATGCTAATCAGAAAAAATGAGCAGAAATAGTCTAATTACTCGTTTCCTTGTAAGTAGAAGCGAAATAAAGGACAACCGCAGGTTAAGGTGATAGTCAAAAGCTGGTTGCTATGTCAATGCATTTCCTTTGTTTATATGGATAGGAGTTGACAAGTTCCTGTATGAGAAAAGTATATGTTTTTCACAGCAGAAACCAAAAATAAGGAATGTCTCAAACACGACGAACTCCACGAAAAAATGTATATAACATAAATTGTGTGTTTTAATGTGCTCTACATTTTTTGTGTAGTAAGTTTTTGTCCATCTCTTACGGTTTAGCAGTTATTCAAAATGTAGTAAAATTCATCCAGAAGCTATTCCCAGAAAATTCAAGATATGCATTTTATTTGTCAGGTAAATATGTTTAATATGCGACATTTTAATCAAAATCGTTAGAGCCATTTTTGAGAAAATAAACATTTTCGAAAAAAGTTCCATGTAAAGGGTAGTCGGGGTGGGGGGATTTTTCTCAAAATCTTCGTGTCGCATCCCTGGAAGTTACTAAACTTAAGTACCAAGTTTGGTATTTTACCGACTTTTCGTTTTTGAGTTATCGTGTTCAGACACACGGACACACGGACACACGGACACACACACACACATACGGACCTTTTTGTAAAAATGCTTTTTTCGGATATTGGGGACCCTAAAACATATATTTCCGGTGAAATCTCGGTATCGAATTTTTGGTTGAGTGCAATACTTTCTCTATACACTATGTACATAGTGCGTATGGAGAAAGTAAAAAAGCATTTTCACAAAAAGGTCCGTGTGTGTGTGTGTATGTGTGTGTGTGTGTGTGTCCGTGAACACGATAACTCAAAAACGAAAAGTCGGTAAAATGCCAAACTTGGTATTTAAGTTTAGTATCTTCCAGGGATGCGACACGAAGGTTTTGAGAAAAATCCCCCCACTCCAAACTACCCTTTACATGGAACTTTTTTCGAAAATTTTGATTTTCTCAAAAATGGCTCTAACGATTTTGATTACAATTTCGTATATTAAAGATATTTACCTGACAAATAAAATGTATATCTTGAATTTTCTGGGAATAGCCTCTGAAGAGCAGTTTATTCTGGATGAATTTTACTGAATTTTGAATAATTGCTAAACCGTAAGAGATGGGCAAAAACTTACTTGCACAAAAAATGTAGAGCACGTTAAAACACACAATTTATGTTTAATACATTTTTTTCGTGAGTTCGTCGTTTTTGAGACATTCCTTATTTTTGGTTTCTGCTATGAAAAACTTATACTTTTCTCGTACAGGAACTTGGCAACTCCTATCCACATAAATAAAGGAACTTCATTGACATAGCAACCAGCTTTTGACTATAATTTTAACATATGGTAGTCCCTTTTTTCGCTTCTATTTACAAGGAAGCAAGTAATAAGACTATTTCTGCTAATTTTTTTCTGATTAGCATAAAGTAAATAGAAGTATAAGCTTTTTAAGAATAATTTGTTGCAGGGATATAGAGAAAGTCATGTGAATGGTACACATCAGATTTTTTTTATATTGCTTCCTTTGTTTGAATTCTATAATGAGTTGTTCACATGTTACTGTGTTACTCAATATGATTTATTCGTGTTGACAAATTTAATAAATTTAATGCACGATTGGTATGTAGGTGCAACGGAGAATAATGCACCTGAAGGTGTACACTTCTCCATATCTCGTGGAGTTTCTAAAACACATTGTATCACACACACTGATGTGGTATGTACGTGCATATTACAGTTGGAGGCATTTTATCATTTTCATCTCCGCATTTTTTTATTTATTTATTATTTTTTTCCCTATTTACATTTCCCCCAGTAGGTTTTACTTGGTTACTGGTTTTACTATTTCTTTTACAAACATATACACATTGCACAAACATATAACACCCATGTTTCTGGCGGGACTAGAACCCACGATCCCCTGCCCACGAAGCACCAAAGCGAGACGCTTTAGCGAGCGTGGCCATGGGGACCGGCTGCATAAAAGGCAAATAAAACGAGACAGAAATAATACAATATCCGAAGTACAAACACAACAGGTTACTTGAGGAACTGCTCGATATAACGACCTGCATGATCCCTGAAGAAATTGCAGCTACAAAGCACAATGGTCGCTCTACGGTAGCTGAAGTGGTTAGAATAACATCTCGTACTTACCTACATAGACAAAACCAAAGCATCGCTGTTCAAATTCTAGCTATAATATTTTTTTTTTTTATTTATTATTCCGCCGCTAAAATCATAGTTTAGTTTCTATGTTTCAAAGCAGACATCACAAACCTATTGTTTTATTGAATTAATCTACGCGGGTTCCTTGACATATAAATACTACATTTAATATTGAACGCAACATAGATTTCATTGAATCTTTGAAAGAATTTCCTGGACGGTTTATCGTCTTGACTTCAAAAATGTAAACTAAGCGTATTGGTGCTGGTCAAATTGTGCATCTGTTTCAGTAAATAACATAAAAATAAAAATAGAAGCTCCAGAAAGCTTCTGATCTTCGCACTGATCTTACTGTCAGGGAATTCGATGACCAGCGCTATACCGGCTAACCCACCAGTATATTATAGCAGAACTCTTTAGCTAACTATGTAGGTATGATCTGATATCGACCGAACGATATCTACTGGTGTGCACACCCTCAAAGAACTTTTGCCAAATTTGCAAGTCCAGTAGTTTTAAATATTGTATTGATTGTGCACTAATATTGCTTCTTTCAACCGCTGGCATACAAACAAGGCATTTTGAATGAATATAGGACACACATGTTCACTTTTTTTTTATTTTTTTTTTTTTAATTACGGCTACTGATGTGCGATCCAGAAAAACATGCCATTCGGCAAAAGGGACAGAAGTACCTATCTCAAAGTGTTTTCTAGGACTGCTCTATAATCCTCCCATTTTGTGTGGTTGAATTTTGAAGCAGCCTATATGAGCTGAATGTCATATTTACCCCAGGCGGCAGTCTCGAGTTTAAAAATGATGTATAAATGGGGCAAGCTTCAAGGCAAGTTCGAAAGGTAAGTTTCAAGGATAATTTTTCCAATCATTCAACAGATCAGGGTGAATAACATAAACGTTAAGAAACTGATTGAAGTTCTGAAGTTTGCCAGAAGGGCTCCTCCAACTACATAAACTGTGGGATAACAAAACGGAGAGTTCATTATTACAGAAATGGTACACGATAGATGAGTGTTAACACAAGCGGAAAGAACACTGCACTGATTAAAGGCCTGCAGGAGTTAAAGAGTGTAAGGCTGAACTGTCTGTTTTGCGGTGGTTTTCGTTCTAATCTAGTTGGCTGGACGTTGCAGGCGCCGAGGTGATCGTTCAAAGTGAATCTCAAATTGCCTCCGGGCTTACAAGGTCGGTAATGACCTGCAGTTGGGCATTTAAAAACATGCAGCCCATACTTTGTAACATAGCATCGTATTAGTTTAGAGACACAATGTTTTTAGTTATTTCATAATGGTGTTTCGAATACCCACAAAAGTTTTGGGAAAGACGGAAATGTTGTGCGGTGGCGGCTTGGGTGTAGTCAGAATACCTTTCCTTTATTCCCGTAAGACTTTGTGACAAACTTTAGGAAGAGAGTATATGCCACCATGTCTTATTAAAGGTCCGGAGTTTTTGTGGCTTCAGTAATATAGAACCTAATTTCTGAATGAAACGATTCTTGATTTGGAATTCCCTTGTTACCAAACATCATAGCATGCTGGAGAAACGCTTTCACCTTCACTTTCAAGATGGCCGGCGGTATTTCCAGGACGGAAGGAGTGCTGGAATATAAAGCGAGAGCATTGCCATTAAGATTTCAGTCCAAGCTGTCCGAGTTTGTGGGTGGATAGCTCTGTAAAGGTAAGATTTCATTGATACTATACTTTTATCATTGTTAGCAATGGCGCAGCTTTTATTTGAAATATTCAAAGGAAGAGTTTATTTTGGCCAGCCTTTTAATTTTAAAAGTGTTTCACTGAAGAAAAGAAAAAGAAGAAGAAGAAATGAAAACAAAGGCATCTAAAATAAAAGTGCCATTGAATTCGCAGGTTTTCAGCTTACACTTAATAATCAATAATGAAACGTACAACTCTGCATTGTTTGCAGAACTACCTCTGGTTTTAATGCGAGTGTAATTTTTAACCGATCAAGAAAATTATCCATTCCCACACGCCATTTGTGTGGAAATACATTCCTTGCAAATTCGTTTGAAAATGAATATGCAATATTTCTCTGTTAAAATGGTTGCTGAGTGTTAAATCTCAAAGAAACTTTTAATAGATTTCATCCCTGTCATTATCTAACACACCACTTTGCTCGTCATTATCGTTGATACCATTATCATCATAGTCACCACGGTAATAAATCATAATGCCATTTTATAAAGTAAGCTCAATTTTTTTTTTGTTTGCAATCATAGTGACACAGATACAATTGATTAAACATTCATGGGGTGTCAATATTAAATAAGTGCTATGTATAAACTTTACCGGTAACTTTTCATTCTGTGGACGCAATTATTAGGTTTCTGAATGGATATAATGCATAGATATGTTAAATGAATTATGGAGTGTAGAACAAAGAAGAAAAATTAAGCGGTGTTTTATTTAAATAATTCCAGCTTAGCTACTTTTGATCTTTTGGAGTAAATTCACCTGAAGAACTCATTATTTTGATTATTGCTTGGTTTTCGGATATAATGATGATTCCAGATCTTATCACCAGTGACAACTTGACGAAAAAACTCCCTCAGATTTCTCATAAATAATTCAAACATAGCTTCCAGGTTCAAAGCAGCACCCGCCTATTGTCAATTATGAACAACCGCCACACCCATAGGGCCGATAACTTTTTATTCTCAATGTATCATGCAAAATACGATTTTTCGTTCCCGTCAACACATCTATGGCCTCTGTCACTTCGCGAACATTTCGTTCGATGATCAGCGAGAATCATATCGTGGACTTTTTCAAAGTTTTCCTCGGTAACCATTGCTATCAGCCGTTCCGGATGTTCGAAAATGTTTAAAAGTAGTTGAACCATTATCTAACAGTTGTCACAGATGACGAGGATCCCCGTAAATATCATTCAATTTCGCTTTTATATCCGTGCAAGTTTTGCCATCCGAAAGAAAACAAAAACAAATACTGCACTTTTTAATTTCTCTAGCCTGTGTGTAAAATATACAGAGTGGATAGAGAAAGTATTGTAATAAATTCGATATCGAGATTTCACCGGAAATAGATGTTTTGAGACCCCTTGAATACAAGAAAGCATTTCTATAAACATGTCCGTGTGTGTTTGTACGCGTGTGAGTGTGTCTGTTAGGTATATTCAAAAAGGAAAGTCGGTTAAATACCAAACTTGGTCGGTTAAATACCAAACTTTTTCAAAAATGTTGATGTTCTCAAAAATGGCTCTAACGATTTTGATTAAAATGCCATATGTTTGAGATATTTTTATGATAAACTAAACGTATAGCTTGAATTTTCTGGGAATAGCCTCTGAAGACCTCTTCATTCTGATTTTTGTATACTTTTGCATGACTGGTAAACCGTAAGAAATAGACAAAAACTTACAACACAAAAATGTAGATCCTATTATAACACACAATTTATGTCCTATACATTTTTGGTAGAGTTATTTTTTAGGCATTCCGAGTTATTTGTTTCCGTTTTAAGCCACTAAATATTTTATCAAACGGGAAGACATCTATCTTTTTGTCTCTCTTTTGTTTACTCCTAGCAAACAAATAGAACCGAATTTCAATTTTTTTCACTTAGCGGCCGGCTTTTAAAAGATTTGACTATCGCTTTAGCCTAGTGTATTCCCCATTTCCCTTCTACTTACAAAGAAGCAAGTAATAAGACCAATTCTGGAAATGTTTTATAATTTTTATATTGTTTATCTTGATTAGCATGATATAGATAAAAGAATAACCTATTGAAATAAAAGTTTGTTTGTGGAACATCTAGAGAAAACATAATGTGAATAGAACACAGCAGATTTTTTTTATTTTCCATTTTAGCGATAACAGTACCAAATTTGTTTTGTCGAAATGTAACAAATAACAGTACACGATGGCAATACCAATCTGTCCTACCATGGTTATCTATTTTGAAACACGGCTATTTACTGAACCGTCCCTATAGTTGCTATTATTGAAAATTACCAAATAAATAAAAATATTCTCCAGGCATTTTTATTATTGTAGTGCATTTATTATTTTTATTATTGTCGCAGAGATGCCCTATTGTTTCAATGATAAATGCCCCGAAGGAATGCTCTCCAGTTATGCAGGGATGCTCTGCATAACTGAATCCGGAATGGGGAATACTGAGAGAAATAAAGAAGAGAAGGCAGCTAGCTTTAAAAAGAATTAATCTTAAAGACCTCAAAGCGGCCAAAGTTTCTTTCATCACCTATTATTACCTCCTGTGCAATCAAGTGTTGTTGCTTTCAACTGTAATAGCGAGATATTCCCATTTTTGTATTATTTGCAGTGCTCAGTAATGCACTGGCTAAACAGCTTCCTTTTGGAAGTTTTAGTGTAATTACGAAGGTTTAAGCAGAAACTTAAAAGTAAAACAAACATATAAATGCAGCTAAAATTAAGTCACATAAAAGCTACAAATGAAACTATTGGGATGAATTAACTTTCGTAAATTGAAAAACAAAATGGCAATATTTAGGACTAATATTCAAAGGGTGAAATAATAATAATAATAATAATGGTAATACTAATATGGCAAGACATCACCTAGCTATTAGTCTGACGCCCACATACGCTCATCAAAGTTGAGATTGTGTCACACCACGGGTCCCTAAGTCCTAATGTTAATTTTCTGACCTGCAAAAGTCACTAAACTTAGCTTCTCATATTTCTCACGATGTTGATTGGTCCTATATATATGGACCAAAAATCTGCAGCTCTTTGGGCGGATTCGAGCTCACGCGTATCCCGTGACTCGTGGCTCAGATTGGGAGCTCCGCGCTCCAACCCTCAGGACTGGTGAAAGAATACCATACAATTTCAGATATAAACCAAATAGTAAAGCTGGAAGATCCAGGAAGAACTAGATCTTTTTAAGATGCACGAGTCTTATAGAATTAATTGTAATTCGCAGTTTTGATGATGACGATGATGCTTATGATGATGATGATGATGATGATGATGATGATGATGATTTTGATGACTAAAAAGTACCGAAAGAATAAATTACGATTTAATAATGAATGTAGTTGGACTTTTGTTAGTTCTCTGCAACGCTTGCATTTGAGCTGTCTAAATCTACTAGCGATTTCAGATAAACAGTTCCTGATACATCATAATGTAATTTAGTTCTGTAGAGATGATGGATGGCCTTGCGGTGACGATTTTAGGTGGAAGAGTCAGTAATTAGGTCAAATGTGAACAGCTGCTGTGCTTTTGTCATCTTCATGACGAGCAGCCGGATTACTTCCAGCGCACTAGAGAATTTTCGCGAGCAGATTTATGTCAGTTGTTTTTGGCATCTGCATTTCCTTTTCATTCCCTGCAGTGATACGGATATACTGTTAACTCTGGATCCATTTTGTTGATCCAACATTTCAATCACTCCTAAATTTAGGGCATATATTTTCCATATTACTGTCTTGCCGTTTAATGCATACATGCACCTTTCAATGGCCAACACCGGTTTGACGGTCAGTGGGGAGACCGCTGACATTTGGAAAGGTGAGTTATCATGGATTCTGAAATATATGCTAATTCAATATCACATGAACAGTAATAATAATAATAATAATAATAATAATAATGCTATCATTAAACATAAAATAACTGAAGTTCTCATTGAATATAAAATAACTAATGCAACGTTTTATAAAAGGAATTTATCATTTTTGTATCGTAAATATAGAAATTGGGTCTTTAAACTTGCTTAAATTGTATGATCATATTTGTAATTAATGCCATTAAGTTAAACCGTATTTATAATCTGCAACTTTATACAATATTGATATTTAACACTAAAAGAGCGAATAGATTGTTCTTCCCACCCGCTGCATTTGTTCTCCTCAGTGGTAGTAATAGTAATCAGAAAATTATACATATAAGGCTTTATACATATACGCCTCTATATTATCAGTAAACTAAGGATTTTCATAAAAATGCATGTTTTATTGAAGGGTTATGTTCAAGAATGTCTTAAATATCTTTGTATTTCGAAAGAAATACATTAAAATAAGACTAACCTTATTTTGCATATTCTAATATTTTGAGGTTTTTGGTGAAATATGCACATTTTTATTTTATTTTGTATATAACAAATTTGCAGATCAAGAATTTTAAATGAGAAATAAATTTGCGGTTTCAAGGGATCATGTATATTATCAGTACCTCACATTTTAAATAAGACGGTAATTTTGCACTTCAGGTAGTCTATGCATTAGTGCTCCCAGAGTAGGTGCTCGTTTACTTCAACTACAGTGAAAGCAAAAACTAGGCATACTATTACTATCTTAATATGATTAATTGCTATCACAGTTATTTTGGTACAGAATCCCATCATAAAAACAGAAATAAAGCGAGATATTCCGCACCAGAAAATTTAGAGTAGATTGTTGTGTATTGTGACACGAACTTGGCAAAATCTAAAATTAGTAACATTTAATTCTGTGTAAAATTTAATTATTTGAGTATTTTGTCCCAACTCCCAACCTTTATTATCATTTATTCTACGCAATTATTTTTAGTACTTAAAATTATAGTTACAGTTTTATAAAGTAATACTTACCTTTAATATTCATATTAACAGGACAATTTTATAATTATAAAATACGTGGAAATACTTGCAATGAGATAGAGCATTAAATCCACATTGTTAAAATTAAGTCATTCACTGAGTATTTCAAAGTTAAAGTAAATAACCTTAGAAATAATCCTAAAAAAATGGTGTAACTCATTTTATGAACTAAGTAATTTAAGGGAAGTTGTAATTTAGGAGTGCATATATAAGCACGTAATTTCAATATTTTAAGCATTTTTATTTGAACATTGGACATAAATCCTCGGTCTGATTATGAGGCAATGAAATATCTGGAATGATGCTCATATGATTAGGGTCTATTGACCTTCCTTCGACATTTGTCTTCGTGGGATAAGGATAAATTATTGGGAAAATTCCATCTAAATAACTCACATGAGTCGAGATTCGAAATGTGAAACAGCAACAGCATGGAGATAGGCTAAAGAATTTAGCGGTAACCCTGGGTTCGATTCCAGTACCGGCGTGGGGATTTTTCCCCCGCTAGGAGACCTGAAAAGTTTAACTGAATAATTAATGTCGTTAAATGAAAAAAAAAAAAAAAAAAAATGCCGGTCCCCGTGGCCGCACTCGCTAAAGCACCTCGTTTTGGTGCTTCGTGGCGCAAGGGATTGTGGGTTTGAGCCAAACTTAATGAATAAGCTTATATCTTGAAATCATGATGAAAGGGTTAAATCCCCTTATTAACTTTATTAGTTAACTAAACCTTTAAAAGAAACTTTTTAAGCCCAAATAAAAAAATAAAAAATTTAAAGATAAAGGTAAAAATCTCCTTCATGCTAAATATATTCACTTATCATATCGATATCGTGGTTGTTTATGTATTTGTAAATTGTGTATGTCTCTGTGTGTGTATATATATAGAAAACGTTAAATTAATAGATCAACTAAGGAAATGTAGAAAACTGGAAAACAAAAATAGGAAAAAAGGAATACAGCGCCGGAGTCCTGACAAGCCTCCGGAACTGTTTCTATTAAAAAAAAAAATAACTCCAGGATTGTGTAAAAGAAGAAGGTCCGGCTGATGTCATGTTCCACTTAGCGTAAATAAAAACTTTGAGAGAGGTTCGAACCGGGACGTTCTGCATGGGCTTAGAAGATGAGGAGCTCTTGCTTCTTACTGTGTAATGTGGCTAATTTGCTTGCATGAAACAAAGGTTTTCTAGTTTCCTCCTATTTATTTTTAACAACCTATATAGTATTGCAGAAAGTATTGCATTCCTCCCAAAATTCTCTGTCGAGATTTCAATGGAAATGTTTTGAGACCCTTGAATAAAACAGGAGTCCTAAGCAAAAAGTCCATGCGAACGCATGTGAGTGTGTCGTGAATGGTGTAACTCAAAAAGGAAATGTACCATAAATGCGAAATTGCCATTTAAGTTTAATGCCTTGCAAAGAAGCGATGAAAATATGTATTTTCAAAATTCCTCTTAGCCGAAACTACCCTTACTTGGACATATTTGTCGTTCGCAAACCTGACTCTTAAAAGTTTGATTAAAGTATTCAATATATTTAAATTTCAAATAAAATGCATAACTTTAATGACTGACAATAGCTTGCACCTGGCGTGTCTGGCTTACATTCAAAAGATCGAGTTCGAATCTCGGTTGGGTGAGTTATTTTCTGGGATTTTCCCTTATCCTGAGAAGACAAATATAGAGTAACTTTAAGTTCCATGGACCTTGGATTCATTTGATCATCATTTCGCCTATTTCATTCATCCTCCGACATAACCTACCAGATTAAACTAAGTTAAACTACAAAAAAGATGGTATAATTTTGCATAGCTGTAAATAACAAAGAGACAAATAAGCCAAATGCATACACTGAAAATGAACGTATAGATATATTTTAAAGAAACGAATTATTTTGAATAACTTCTTTTGTGGCATCAAGCATTCAGGAGATATCCGTTGTTACTGGATTGAATTTTTGCTTTATATACTTTGTATAGTAAGAAGGGTAGGTATTGTATTCCAACAGACAATTCGATATCGAGCATTTTACAGTAAATGTACGTTTTGAGATCCCCTGAATTCAAAAAATATTTTTTAGAAAAATGTTCATATGTGTATCTGTGAGCAGCTAATTCAACAACAAAAGTTCCGTTAAATACCAAACGTTAAGTTAAGTAGCTTCCAGGAATGCAATACGAAGGTTTTCAAGAACATTCCCCCAACTCTAACTGCCCTTTATATGGAATACATGTGGAAACCTTTGATTTTGTTAAAAATGACTTTAAAGATTTTAATTAAAATAGGTACCATAATTTTAGATACTTTTATGACAAATGAAATATATAGTTTGATTTTTCTGGGAATACCTTTGAAGTCCTCTTCATTCTGTATGTCTTTTGTATAACTTGTAAACCGTGAGAGACAAACAACTTACTAAATAAAAATGTTTGTATATATATTTTTGTTTTCGCTCCTGGCCTTGTAAAGGGAGCAGAATTTCAATATCATCAATCATTAGTATAGCATAGGGAATAATAGTTTTTATAAGAACATCTTTAACCTATTTCCCTTCTACCTACATGGAAATAAATATCTAAGAAGTTCATTTCTGCTAATGCCTAAGTCGACTAATATTAAGTAGATAAAACAAAAATTGTAAAAAGAATTTTTTGCAGAATAGATAGAGAAAATCATGTGAATGTAAAATATTAGTACGGATTTTCAAGGCCGGTATGCAGCGATTCACTTTTAAACATTTTGTATCGCTTTGGTGAACTGTACCTTTTGTACCTACAGTGTAATAACGAAACTATTTATGTAAACCTTTATATGAATTACATGAAATAGATAGAAGAAGATTTTGAATTAACACGTCGCCAGGAAAGCTTTAGTTCTTATTTTAGAAATATAACATTTTATAAGAAAAATTTGTAGAACCTATATACGGATAAATAAACCACATTGGTACAGAAAGGCATGTGAATGTAATGTACAAGATATATTTTTCAATATTCCGGTCTGATTTTGCTTATTGAATATTTTGCCAATATGAGTTTCTACATTATTTTATAAAATTATCGGTTTTGGTGGCACCTTTTGGCTATGCTAAACTGAATTCCCAGATTTGTAAACAGCTTTTGGTGTCCATTTTTGTTCAGCTAAGCCAGACATATTCAACCTGGGGTACGCGTACCCTCGGGGGTAAGCGAAGACTTCTTAGAGCTATATATAATATGTTTCCTCAATGATCACAAAGTAACGAAAAATATTTCAACCAGAGAGATTTAAACCAACAATGATAACATACAGCTGCGCTCGCTAATAATTTGTGTTTCAAACGCCGACAACAATAAATGTCTGAGAAAGTACGTTAGTTAACTGTTAATCTACCGACAGTTCAGTACTCAGTATATTTTAGTGACTGTTGGGTGCAGATTTGTTTTCTTTACTCAAAGTTTCACATCTCATTCTTCATATTTGTGAACTGTTGAATGTCTTTATTGTGATAGTCCACTATTTTAACTTTAGTTGTAGGATGGATAAGTTCGTTATAGGAGGACAACGTAAACTCAGTGAAACAAGTGATAGTGTCGGTAATGTTGAACCAC
Organism: Hymenopus coronatus; assembly: GCA_030762935.1. Classification (NCBI taxonomy): domain Eukaryota; kingdom Metazoa; phylum Arthropoda; class Insecta; order Mantodea; family Hymenopodidae; genus Hymenopus; species Hymenopus coronatus. The sequence goes on from CM060890.1 coordinate 17,442,249, forward strand.
CGCAAGTGAAAAGTGCGACACGCTTGTTCCACCGCGGGAGATTGGTGGAAATAGTGTTCAAGTTGAAGCATCTACCAGTAAGTCGAAAAACCAGAGAAATATGAAATACAGATATTACTGTGAATCTTACATTAAATATGGATTTGTGTCAAATATGTGTGATTCACCTCCTCCTTTCCTCATTATTTGCAACCAAACTCTGTCGAATAATCCTATGAAACCATCCCTCCTTCACAGACATTTGGTAATCAATCACGGCGAATGTAAAGACAAGACTCGAATTTTTCCGGCGCAATGCAGAAAATCTGAATAAAAGTTCAAACGTGATACACAGTTTTACAAAAATCAACTAAGGTAGCACAGGAGACATTGTATGAATTAGCATTGCTAGTTTCAAAAAATAAATCATCTTATACCGCAGTTGAACCTCTTTATTATTCCTGGTTCTTTGATATTAGCAGATAAAATGTTACACAAAGATTCCGCTAAATTAATCAAAACAATTCCGAATTCTGACACAAGAGTAGGGCGTAGAATTCATGATATGGCACAAGATATTTTTGACCAAATAGTAGAAAATATTCAAATAGACAAAAGACGATGAAATCGGTAGGTGTTTCTGATGATGCTGAGCTACTTATATATGTTCGGTATTTTGACATTAAAGTTGGTGTTATTGCTGATGAAATTCTAGAATGTAAACAATTACTAGAACATACAAGGGGGGAGGAGATGTTTTAAAAATTATTGAGAATTTTATAAAATTAAAACTAAATTTGACTAGTGTGTAAGTTTGTCCTCAAGATGGTGCTACTTCATTGACAGGTAAAAACGTGGTCTTGTTGTTCGTATTCGCGAAATTAACCTCAAAATAATTTGGCAGCATTGCATTATACACAGAGAAAAATTTGGTAGCGAAAAAAATAACTCCTAATTTACGCGAAACATTGAACACTGCTATAAACGTAGTCAGTTTATTAAAGTCACGTGCCCTGAATTCCCGTCTGTTCAAAAAAAGAAATGTATGAGGAGATGGGAGCTACGCACACTCAATTGTTTTTCAACACCAAGGTGCGCTGTTATCACGAGGTCGTTTATTGATAGTCTTTTTGAACTGAAAAATGAGGTAAAACGTTTCCTTACAAAATTGAAATTGGATCTGGTGAATCATTTAGGAGATGAAGAGTGGATTTGCCAAATAGCTTATCTAACGGATATATTTAACCAAATTAACGAGCTTAATCTTCAACTCCAATTTTTTGACAGAAACGTTTTTAAAGCTCATGAGGAAATAAATGGGTTTTATTTTGGATACATTGCGTTAATAAAGGAAATATTGTAGTTTTTCCACCTCTGTTGGAACATAGTGGACAAAATGAAGTTAGTATTGCTGATGGAATAATCAAATTCCACCTACAAAATCTCAGGCAATAGCTTTTAAAATACTTCCCAGAAAATGAGAAAGACGATATTACACAAGAATGGATTCAAATCCGTTTTGCACCACCACCATCAATTTCTCTGATCTTCTCATAAAATTACAAGAAAGTCTTTTAGAAATGTCCATTGACAATTCACTGAAAATAAAACTCGAAAACTTGGCAATTTGTGATTTCTGGTGTAACGCAGGCAAAGAGTGCACTGAACTTAGTGACCGTGCCATTACATGCCTTCTTCCATTCCCCTCACTTATCTGTGTGAGAAGGGTTTCTCTGCAGCAATCAAAACGAAACAAAGAAATCGCTTGAATCCAGAACCCCCATTGATACTCGCACTAACGAGGATTTAGCCTTGAACAGAGAAGCTGGTGTCCAGAAAACAAGCGCAACCATCTCGTTAACAGGTCAGAAACATGTATAACTTCATACAATTTTGTGTATATGTGCTATCTGCAGCGTATTTATATAGTTCCTGTATTTACTTGATACACCTATAGCATAATCCTCCTTTCTGTAATATTAATAAATTGTAAATCTTATAATCCATTTTAGAAGCAGTTATGTATAATTTAAACTAGGGAAAACTCTAGGGCTAGGCCTAGGGGTACAGACTGGAATGGAAAATTGTCAGTAGGGGTACGCGAAGAAAAAAGTTTGAATACCACTGAGCTAAGCAGCCATTATCGTTACGTTCTAGATATCAGTGAGAAAGGTAATTAAACAGTGGTTCCCAATCTGTCTAGGTTGAGAAAACACGGAGCAAAGAAACAGTCTAGGGTCATCTAAGATTTCCATTTGTAACGAGATCATCGCGCCGTGGGTGAAAGTGGTGTGCCTAATTGCATTGCACCGCTGCCATGGTGAAGTAGACCTTGCCCAATCGCTGTAGACGACCTCTGTGCTCTTTCGAAGGTAGATCTAAAAGCTAATGTAACAACCTAACCCTTTAATTATAACTCTTCTTAGGTCATTTGTTCTTTAGACTATTTCTTTAGCATATGAAATTCCTTGAATCAATCACGAACTGATAGGCTGTGATTGAGGGATATTGAGGCTGCTTGGTAGTTGGGTCGTAAGAAGGCAGTGCTGCTTTTTGGGCTCCTCAACGGTTTTCTTTATAGACGGAAAGGTCTACAGCAATTGATATTACTTTTGTGAGCAATACAATTTAGTTTAAATTTAGAATTTGAATCGAGCTTCGGCTTAAGACACTGTTGGCTGGATCCTTTAATCGGTTAGTGCATACCTTTTCATCTTTCCACTCTCGCGGACTAACAGCAGCAACACCCAGGCACTTATAGCGCAGCTTCACGGGCATTGTAAGTCAGTGAGAAAAGATAAGTATACATTGTATTTATGAACGATTGTTCACCACTCTGGAAGTAGCAAAGGATTAGAAGTTTTATAATTTTTTATGGTTTATTTTTTGATAATTTCTACTCATTAAAAATTGGCTGTGGCGCCCCCATTAGACCACTCACCCTTCATCACAGCAGCCTGGGTTCGATCCAAGGGGACCGCATGTGGGATTTGTGGTGGTCAAAGCGGCGTTTTGTTTGGTTTTATACGGTTTCCCTCACCATTCATTCTACCACCTGCGTTTAATCAGTTTTCCTTACATCTATATCACCGCCATTTCATATTGTCTTATTCCTCAGCCATACCTCGCACCATTATTATCATCTGATCTAGAGTTTATCCGCCTACTCCTTAACGAGTATCTGACTCACGCGCTGGCTTGTAAGTCCCTAAGGAGGGTAAATAGCGAAAGAAAAGAAAAAGAAGAAAACTTAAGGTCTCTAAATGCTAAGTTCCAAGTTTTAGGATGCATTTCAGAATGTTTTTCAACAAAGAATTTTTTAAAGACAAACTTCAGGAAGCCTTGAATCATTTTGTTCTGAGCTCTTTTGATCACTAATCACTACTTCTTAGACGTGATATATTAAAATATACAGAAGCAACAAAAGTTTCCGACACAATTTTTATTTTTGGTCGAACTACCTAATCCGGAGAATCTCTATTTTGACAATGGACTACATTTTTAGGATTTCGCTGAAAAGTTTATTTATTCACGTTACGTTATTCAGGATGTATTCTCGTGTCTAGGAACTAATAATTGCAACAGTTATACATTCTAAAACAGCAGTAGGCTGTTTTATTATAGTTATCAACTGTGATGGAAAGAAAAAAGAAAAACAGAAACATGTCAAGAATGTTTGAAGATGCGGATCGAAAAGTAACGCATAATAATTTTTCTACAAATTAGTTTATTAATCACAAATGAACTTACACCTTTTACCTACTTTTCGACATAGCTACCAACTTTCTCAACACTTTCTTGTCCTATCGTGATACCAGCTTCAATATGCCCTGTTGGTAGAAGTCCGTTTCCATGTAGTATAGCCATCTGCGGACTACTGATTTCACTTCCGCATCTGTTGTCCACACATTTCTTCATGGGACCAAACAGATGAAAGTCCGACGGTGAAAAGTATGGTGGGTGCTAGAATACCTCCCAACCAAATTTGATGAATTTCTGACGAACAATAGCAGGAACATGGGGGCGAGCATTGTCATAAAGGAGTTTGACATTGTCAGCGTTAATTTTGTAGCGTTTGTCACGAAGGGCAGGATGCAACTTCACCAACGTTTTCATGTAGCCTACAGCTTTCACAGTGGTTCCGTGTTCATCAAAGTTTATCAATAAAGCACCATGCATATCCCAGAAAACTATCACAAGCACTTTCCTAACAGATTGAGTCATTTCATACTTTTTCTTTACTGGGGAAACAGCATGTATGCACTCCATGTTTGCCTGTTTTGTATTGGGCGTGTAGTTTTATACCTACGACTCATCACCAGTGACGATTCCATTCAGAAAGTCATGCCCTTCTGCGGTGTACTGCGTTAAGTCTCGAAGCTTGTCATCATTAGCTGGTCCTTGTGATTGTTAGGATTTTAGGCACTCAGCGAGCACTAACTTTATTAAATGTCAACGTGTCATGAACAACATCGTACACAGCACCATGGAAAATGTTGAACGGTTGCGAAAAGGTTTGTAGTTGTACAGAGCAGTCGTTCAAAATTGCCACCCCAATGCCTCTACCGGGTTGCAGTTGTTACTAGCCTCCCGGAGCGTGGCGTAGATTCACACGACTTTCTTGGAAGAATGACACCACCTGGAGATATTACTACGGTCCATATAATCATCCCTATACACGCCACACATGTCCCTGTGAATTTCACTCGGTTTATGTCCTTTGGCCCACAAATATCGAACTACACCTCTCTGCTCTTCACAAGTGGACGACAGTAGCATGCGCACCCGCTTTGTTACGTAGTTCAAGCTTCTTTCGCTAGAGCTGCACATGAAACAAACAATATCCTCTGTAGTGAAAGCTTCAAACTATAACTTTGTGAAATTGCAACATTCTAGCTGCAATACCAAAGCATAAATAAATAAATAAAATAAAACATAAGAGAAAATGAAAGATTTTGTTACATTTAGCATTTATTTTGTTACATTAATATCTCAAATATATTAGGTATAGGCTAATCAAAATCGTTAGGGACATTTTTGAGAACATGAAAAATAACAACAAGTTTCTGGAAAGTCTTCGCCTGACATGCTTAAACATTCTTTGGAGATACCCTACTCACTGGCAAACGGACAGTCAGACATATGTGTACTTGGGCCTCTCTCTAAATATAGTATTACTTGTGCATTGTGTGAACTGCATATTATGATATAAGTGTACTCACCGGAGAAAGAGGAAAAGTTTGAAAATACGAGATGAAGTCGATTATTTTCTTCTTCGGAGATTCTCCAATTGTGCACTAATTTTTTAGCAATAGTGGGTAATAAGAATAGTACTTACGCAGAATTAAAACTAAATAATAATATCTGCTGAACATGATTCCAGTAATAAGATCACATTTACACTGGTGCCACATTAGCGATTGGCCCCTGACTGTTGACTTTAAAAAATCTATAATTTGCACCTACATGAATTAAAAGTAAAGTAAGTAAAAAAAGTAAAGTAAGGTAGATTTAAGCAAATGCAATCTGTAATAATAAATAAATCAAAGGTTAGAGGATTTAATATGATGCCTAGACAAAACAAGCAGATAAGTTAGGTGATCAGCACTGAAGATAGAAAATCAAACTTTTTATCATGCCACCATGAACGGAAAATAGATTTAAAAAACACTATTCACGAAAAGCTAATTTCCGGCGAAACCTCGATATCGAATTTTCAATTTTTAATGGAATGCAATGGCATAGATGATAAAAAGCAACCAGATGCAAAACACATACTACGTTTCCATGGTAAACTGAAATCGATTTGAGTCCAATTCCATCTCAATATGATCCGCGTTCCACATGTTAAATTCAATACGAATTGAGATCTTTTGAATACGTAAGTTTCAAGAATAATTTTATTCATCCATTTATGTTTGTGAGCTTAGAGTTGAGCTGGCAAACCTGTTAAATAAACACACACATACACACACACACACATATATATATGTGTGTGTGTGTGTGTATTATCTGAGTATTATATGCAGGTTTAGAAGTTAAATAGGTAGTTATATTTGAGAATACATTGCAAACAATATAAACCATAAAAGAGGTTGTTATAATCTACCACAGAGCAATTAAAATGAAAACGAATTAACAAATGACTACCGCGTGCAAGGTGCATAGCAGAAGAAGCGTTTCTTTACTGTATTCAAAATGATTTGAATATTAAAAAAAAATTGCATACGGAGCTGTTTCCATGGAGTATATTTCGATCCGATCTCATTCCAATCCCACTTTTTAAGAGGATCGTAGATCTAAGATTTAATACGATTTGAATCCATGCAGTATTCAATACGGTAAGTGTACTCAAATCGATTTTAATTCCCCGTGAAAGCGTGATAATGGATATCTGAAAGCTAAGACAATGACAAACACGGTCGTCTGTTAGGAATATAATGTAGATATCTTCTTAATATAGCCGCTAGTCATCACAAGGAAGTGCGATTCTACCATAATTGTGCAACTCAGTGGTTACGGATTCACCATTCCAGTTTAGTAAGCATTTCCATAACCACCTGTTATCCTACTTTGCTGTTCACGATTTCACTGAAATACTTTATATTCAGAAGCGTTGCCGAGTAAAAGGAACAGTTAAACACGGTAAACAGGTGCAGAATACACTTACCTATGCTAGTTATATGTGTCACTGGAACAGTAATCGTTGATTGCAGCACGCGTTTGCAGTGATGAACTTAGCTGTATATCATAAAGCATTCTGTCGCCCTCAATGGTGTAGTGGTTACCATGCTAACTTCATATACCCGAGGTCGTGGGTTCAAACCCGGCGGAGGACGATGGATTTTTTTCGGGTGTAAAAATCCTTAGCATGGCTTCCTTCGGAAGGGAAGTAAAGCCGTTGGTCCCGTGTTGTAGATTTACGGCACGTAAAGATAATATAGAGAGCAGGATAACATCTAAGAAAGAAAGACAGAAGTATGATAAAATAAAAGAATATTAAGAAAGGATTTCCCTTATTTTATCCCTAAGAGGAGAGGATAATGTTCTTGTCTATTCCCTAAGACAATATTTTCTTTACCCTGTCATCTGCTTTTGTTCTAGTATATTTTGTTTAACTCCTTCGTTAACGTTTGCTCTTCTGAAATTAAAATATTATCCTCCTCTATTTCGCTTCCATTCACAAGGAAGCAAGTAATAAGACTATTTTTGGGTGTTTTTCATAATCATAACGATTAATTCGATTTCGATCAACGGAAAATCTGAACAGATACCTACAGTTTAAGAGAAACATAACGTGTGAATTAATTCAAAGTTACATTGTGGAGTCTAAAACAGGATTGAGTATAGCGCTCACTAAGTAAATAAAAGGAAGAAAAAAACTAAATTGTTTTTTGAGATTCTTTATTTGTATTTCAAACAAAGAGAAGTTTATAAAGGGACTATTTAGTTTTTCACATTTCATAATGAAAGTAAACCTGATGTGACATGCAATGTCTTTACTTTCGTACAATTCAATACAACATATTTCACATATTTGTTAGAACAATAAATAGAAAGAATAGCGTAATAGCGTACCATATCAATCAATATGTATAGCAGGCTCATGGTTATAGGAACTATTTAAGACAGACACTACTTATTCCAATAATACGAGTGCTAAATTATTCGTAAATGAAAAAGTGATGTGTTATATTCGCATGATATTCACTACTATTCTACTATAATCAGAAATATCTTGAAAATGGTTAACTTAAAAAACATAAACTGTGTTTTTAACAAGATCTGCAGTTTTGTGCAGCTTTTGTTTATCTCTAGCGGTTTACTAGTTATGCGAAAGTCATCCAGAATGAAGGGATGTCAGAAAATTCAAGAAATACATTTTATTTGTCATGCAAGTATCCTATCAAACTCGTTGGAGTCATTATTGCGCAAATACAATTTTTCTAATATTTTTCCATATAGGGTAGTTAAAGTTAGGATGATTTTCTTGAAAATCTTCGTGTTGTATCCTTGAAATATATTGAACTTAAATACTACGTTTAGTTTTGATTATGCTGTTCACACACATATATAAACACACGCACACACAGGAACTTTAAACGATTTTCGGACATTTCCGGTAAAATCTTGACATCGATTTTTTGGTGGGATATAGTACATTTTTACCTACCACGTATATTGTATGTCTAGAGAAAGTTAAGAAAAAAAAAAAGAAGTAAAGAAACAAAAAGAAAAACCGCTCAGTAACTGATAGATGAAATTACGACTTTGAACAATGTAATGAATACGCAGATGCACAATAGAACACTTTAAACTTAGGATCTATCATATAAGTTACAAATTGCGAGCCCTCTATTTTTAGTAGTATTTTACGCTCGTTCGGTCTGCATACAGCACCAGAGGTAGTGTACACTTTTCATGCATATAATGAAAATGATATTTGGGAAGGAAATATTCCAAACCTAAATTTAAAACACGCCCCCAGCATTTTCCAGTTATGAGACCTGAAGGATGATTCTGGCGCATTTAAACCGTGTCAAAGACTTCGACCAACCGTGTCGATAAATAGCACAGCTAACTGCACAGCACGCTAAAACAGATTGCCTCAAAAGCGTTATTCTGTAGCAAGGAGCAAAGCATTGTAGTATGAGGAGGAACTTAAACTGATCATGAAGTAAACCATGAAATGTGTTAGCTATAATTGTTTCCTTTGCTTGTAGTGTAATGCCTTTTACCTTGGGAGTTCATATGGGACAATAAATCAAATAGGTGAAATGATGTTCTTTTGAGCCTAGGATCCTTAGAGCTTACAGTAGTTTTCAGAAAATGATGAACCTGGCCCATTCTTCTTCCAAAGTTTGAATTCCAAAATTTGGGTACAGGGTGTGTGCGGCTGGAAACCAACCCTCGTTTTGCCAAGTTAAAAATCGATGCCACTTTCCTGAAATGCTCTTACAACCGTTATGAGTACTACTTAGATGAAAAATGTATTTTTTATATTCACATGACTTGCTCTACCTCTTCTACAAGCAAATTGTTCTTACAAAATATTCTTTTATCTACATCATGCTAAACAAGATAAACAATTGTCTTATTACTTTCTTCCTTATAAGTAGAAGGGAAATAAGGGAATACACTAGGCTTAAGCGATAGTCAAATCTTTTAAAAACGGTAGTTCTGTCAACAATTGAAGTTCGGTTCTCTTTGCATGGCCAGGAGCAAAACAAAATAGAGATGAAACGAAAGATGACTTAGTTAGAGAGAAGTTTAAAACATTTAAATTGAAACCAACAACAAGCATATCTCCGAAACGCTTAACTCTACAAAAAATGTTAATGACATAAATTGTATATTTTAACGATATCCATATTTTTATCTGCTAAATGTTTGTCTGTCTCTTACGGTTTACCATATATGCAAAAGTGATTAAAAAAGAAGGGCGTCATGACTATTCTCAAGAAACACACAATTGCATTTGCATTTGTTTATTAAGTGTCTTTAATATGCGGTATTTTAAACAAAATTGTTAGAGCAATTTTGGAGAAAAACAAAATGTTCGAATTTTTTTTCATGTAAAGGTTAGTTTGGGGGAGAAGGCATTTTTTTGGTATCACATCCTTGGAAGATACTTAACCTAAATACAAAGTTTGGTATCTAACCGACTTTTTTGTTTTTGAGATATATTCATACACACACGGACTTTTTTATAAAAACGTTTTCTTTTTCTTGGAATCAGGAGACTGCAAAAGACACATTTCCGGTGAAATCTCGAAATTGTGTTTTTGTGTGAAATGCAATACATTCTCTATAAACTATGTACATGGCGCCTACGTGTAGAGAAAGTAAATAAAAAGTTATCATTTGCTCGTTTATGGTTAGATTACTTTATATAAGTATCTCTTATTCAAAATCATTTATTCGTAAATCTTTTGCTGTGTTATATTAGCTTCATTAGGCATGTTTTATGATTTGCAATTATCTATCCTACGATAATTGTAAACATTTATAGTTTAGTTATTTTACTGAAAAATACGTATACTGTTGACCCTTGCCTGACCCTCGGGTTGGTGCTGCAAGGACCATTGATTGATATATGATTTAATATTCGTAAAATATAAGAAAATCATTAAATATGCTTGAGTTTACAAACTTTATTTCTATATTTAATTCCTCTGACATTAATGATGCGCAGAATCTAGCAAGTTGTTTGTCTACCTCATGTGTTTTTTATTATTACTTATTGTATTTTAATCAAGCAGATTAATAAAGTTTGACAACTGAATGAATAATCTCTTTAGTCAAAAACATTAAATACGTCTGATAAGCGAGGGAACAGCTCACCAAAACAGATATTGGTACCCTAGTTCCTAGTTTGACATTGCATGTAGCGATTTCCCTCTCAGTTATAACGATTTGGGAAAGACTCTGTTTACTTTCTCTACGTGTACTATGTACATAGTGTATAGAGAAGGTATTGTATTCCACCCAAAAATTAGATACCAGGATTTCAGCGGAACTACATGTTTGTGTTTCCCTGAATCCAAAAAAGACATTTTTGAAAAAAGGTGTGTGTGTCTGTATGTCTGTGGACAGCATATCTCAACAAAGAAAAGACCGTTCGTTAAATACCAAACTTGGTATTTGAGTTTGGTATCTTCCAAGGTTGCGATATGAAGATTTTCAAGAAAATCCCCCCACTCCAAACTACCCTTTACATGGACAAATTTTCGAAAGTTTTGATTTTCTCAAAAATGGCTCTAACAATTTTGATTAAAATATTTAAGATATTTACAATAAACTGAATATCTTGAATTTTCTAGGAATAGTCTCCAAAGACCTCTTTATTCTGGATGATTTTTATTTAGTTTTGCATAACTGGAAAACCGTAAGAGATAGACGAAAACTTACTACACAAAAACTGTAGATTACGATAAAGAACACAATTTATGTCATATACATTTTTTTTTTTTCGTGGAGTTGATTGTTTTTGAGATTTTTCTTGTTATTTATTTCAGATTTGAAAAACTTATAGTTTTCTCAGGAATTTGTCAACTAGCGTCCATACAAATAAAGGAACGTCAGTCACATAGCAACCAGCTTTTGACTATCACTTTAACCTATCGCTTCTGCGATGTGAATGGAGCAGATCAGATTTTTACTGTATTCTGTCGGTAAACGTTATTTAGAGATACAGTAGTCTCAAAATATACATAAATATTCTGGACTTCTGGACTATTAATTTGTTTTTCTAGAAAAAAATTTGATGTGTTACATTCACATGACTTTTTCTACATCTCTGCAACAATTTATTGTTAAGAAGCTTAAGCTTATATTTACTTCATGCTAATTGAAAAAAAATTAGCAGAAATACCTTGATTCCTTATAAGTAGGAGCAAAATAAGGGAGTGCAATAGGTTAAAGTGACAGTCAAAAACTAGTTGTTATGTGATTGAATTTCCTTTATTTGTATGGACACGAGTTGACAAATTCCTGTATGAGAATAGTATACAAAAAAATGTATGTAATATAAATTGAGTTTTTTAATGTACTCTACATTTTCTGTGCGGTAAATTTTTGTCCATCTCTTACAAAAAAATGGAAATGGCGTGTTATTTATGGACGCTCTTTAACTACTGTGGTTCTCAGCGTCCCATTCTAAATTGGGCGTGAAAGACCGCTTAATTTTGCTCAGAGACCTCTCTATCAGGCTTGAGGTTCTTTTACGTGCCGTAAATCTACGACTCGGGACCAACGGCTTTACTTCCCTTCCGAAGGAAGCCATGCTCAGGATTTTTACACCCGAAAAAATCCATCGTCCTCCGCCGGGTAACCATTGCACCACGGAAGGCAACTCCCATCTCTTACGGTTTAGCCGTTATGGAAAATTCTGCAAAATTCATCCAGAATAAAGTAATCTTCAGAGGTTATTCCCAGGAAATTCAAGATATACATTTTATTTGTCTTGTAAATATATTTAATATACCATATTTTAATCAAAATCGTTAGAGCCATTTTTGAGAAAATCAAGATTTTCGAAAAAGGTTCCATGTGAAGGGTAGTTAGGGGTGGGGGATTTTCTTGAAAATCTTCGTGTGGCATCCTTGGAATATACCAAATCTAAATACCAAGTTGGTATTTTACCGACTTTTCGTTTTTGAGTTATCGTGTTCAAAGGCACACGGACAGACGGACACACGGACACACACACGGACCTTTTTCTGAAAATGCTTTTTTTGGATACAGGGGACCCTAAAATATATATTTCCGGTAAAATCTCGGTATTGAATTTTTGGGTGCATTACAATACCTTCTCTATACACTATGTACATAGTACGTGTAGAGAAAGTAAAAAGGAACACTGACAGTATTATAAGAATCACCGCGAGGCTATCAGCTGACCCATCCTGAACTCTGTACACATTGCTACGTGCTCGAGTCCACGACTAACCTACAACATTCTTGTTGACTTTCTACAGGAGCGCCGGACCTCACAGGCAGCTAGCTGTTGGAAGAAAGCAGGCTGTACCGTTTCCAGTGCTTCGCGACCTAACGGGACAAACGTGCCGCCACTTCACAACTTCTTGGTGGTCATACGCAGCTATCGGGACATTTGGACTCCCTCGGGATGTCACGGGTTCAACTGGGACTCATCAGGAAGAGGACCATGACATCTTTGATTACTTTCCAGATACTAGCACTTACCGTAGCATTGGTGGCGAGTGAAGTGGTGGAGGAAACTGGAGGTAGGGGCAGTAGTGCCAACATAACGGACTCGAACGTGGTACAGGCAAGTAGTAACTCTACCATACGCCCAGTGGATACCAGAAGCTTCGCGCCGCCGGCAAATGGAACAGCGAGGGGAGCACATGGGGTTAGAGAGGGCAAGAATATTTTGGACTGGATCGGTTTGGGCACCGGTGCAGATACCGACCCTTATTTAGCGAGAGCTAACTCTGCCTGTCTTGATGGTGACCTCTCCGAGTGCTTCAAATCAAGAGCCCTTGCTTCACTCGACGAATTCTTTGATAAGGAATCATACATACTTACGGAGAATGCAAGAGTGGTGAGTACCCTTACTAAACGTAGTTTTCCTTGGTTTGCATTAGTTTATTTCCTGTGCACGTGTGTGCGCCGACTAATTTGGTTAACCTGATATTACAATACTCTTAAATCAGTGTTTTCTTCAGCATGTTTTTTCTATCATATCCAACAGAATTTGAGGTAAAGTATCAACGAAAGCATGTTGACCATAACACGCATGTACTCTTCCACTTTTAAGTAGTTCGCAAAACATCACATCATTTTAGCTGTTTATTAAACTTACTGAGGTACTAAAAGTTATACAATTATTCTGTACTGCTCAAAATTACTGCAGAATGTTTTCTCCACAATAATGTTAAAGACGTAACATTAACAATAGATGAACACTAGGTCCCTTTAAAAACATTTCAGAACAAGACGTATTTTTTGGTCAGAGTCTTTTGAGATAGTGGAAAGGGCTAAAATAGGAGACAGTTACTGGTGTCCAGGTCAGTTATGTGTGTCTGCACTTTACGTTCAACCACGTGAAAGCTTTATCTTCCCTTTCCACTGTTTCAAAAAGCTCTGACGAAAGTCTAGCTAGTTGCCTTATTTCCTGAAACAACTACTATTACTACTTCCTGCATCTACACGATATGATTTTTAAATTCAGCAAAACTTGAAAAATGAACCCAATTATAAACAATAATAGCATTTATAGGTTAACACGATTAAATTAAGCGTCCTTTTGACTTAACTCTCCTGGAGGATTTTACTGTCAATGTTTGGAAACCTGCGGTGCCAATCAAAGATAATTAAATCTACTTCAGTATTTTATTAGAGATTATGTGCGATTGCTTTCTTAAACTTCTCATTTTCAGCATACCTGAATTGGATTTTGCACCATGTGTTTCTTGATTACTTTTCTTTTTTACAGACGTCTACATCTCGACTAGGCACGGGAACATGTTTACATGCTTAAATTCTTTGAGGAACAAAATGCTGAGTGATTAGATTGTATTTTTATTAAAATGTGCTAAAATAGGCAAACACCCAGTCCTAAACTTTTATTTACTTTAGCGTCCTTTAACTTGGTTAGTACTATCGGACGATGAATAAAATTGGTTAAATGGAGCTTAAGTTACTTCTCAGGTAAGGGAAAACATTTAAAAACCCTTATCCTTCATTTTAATGAGATTCGAACTAGCGACCTCTTGAACGTGAAGCAGACACGCTACCCTCACACTACCGAGGCGGGATCCTAAATCTTGGCTCAGAGGATGAGATGTTCGTTCGTTTATCCATGTAAAGCCTCCTCGACCCAATCGCAGTGCAACATACTCGGGAAATACTGAAGGTGTTTCACTCATCTCTCACTCACTTAATCATGATAGAACTTATATTTCGGATCAACTTTTTTTAAGTTCAAATAGCTACTATTTATTCAAAATACTGTCTGTGCAAATAATGTCAAACATTTTGATACAAAAATTCAAGGAAGCAGTTCTAAGTTTATTCGTTGCTAAGCTTGGCACGAATCTGATGCAAAGTTCCTACCGCGCTCACAACCAGTATGTGTAGCCTCAGGAAGTTTTAACACTTCCAGAAGTTAAGGCGACCTTCTTCTTAAAAGGAGCTTTGTTGTAAGGTTCCCAGCGTGAAAACTCCTTGGCCTACAGACAAGGTCAATTATATTGTTTTAATGTTGTTAAAGTTTAGACTGGCTAAATTTAAATGTTTGATTCATCTAACTATAGTCTGTATTTATTATAAGTTGTTACAAGCTTAAAAATAATATTTAAATGCCTTTTTTCATTCTTTAAAAATATTACTGAGTGGGCTGTATCATTTTTAGTTTCTCTCTACCTTACGTCTGCTAGATAGAGAAAGTATTAAATTTCATCCAAAAGTTCAATAACAACATTTCTCCAGAAATACGAGGTATGAGGTTGGCTGAATGTACTACATATTTTTATATAAAGGTTCGTATGTTCCTGCGTGTACGTGGGTACATATGTGTGCGTGAATAGCGTAACTAAAAAACGACATACCCGTTAAATATTAAACTTGGAACTTTAGTATCTTCCAAAACGGTAAAAAAAAATCTTCGCCCCAAACTACATTTTACATGCAAAATAAAATATTTCAGGTTTTTTACCTCCTAAATATTACTCATATGCTTTTAAGTAAAGTATCATGTATTCAACATATTTACTTGATAAATAAACTTTTGATTTCTGGGAATAGCTTGCGAAGTCTTGTCCACCCAAAAGGAATTTTGTATACTTATTTACATCAAACTGCAGCACGCATATTTAGCTTTCCTGTGATCGTATTCTTCTATAAACAATCATTACTGCTTTATGCCACTTTTGTAGCACTGAATAAAATATTAAATCAGCTTTTATAGCCTTGGGACGTCCCTCAATGCAACAACATGTTTCTGCTTTTCACAGTGTGTTTGAAATAAAAATGTGAATGCTCTCTTTATCTCTGATTAACTCTTTAGACTAATTTTTCTTAGCTCGCGTATTTTATTGAAGCTGTTAGTACTGACAAATTTAAAAGTGCATGGATCATAATACCACATCTGTGGGTTTACAGGTGCGAATGCCAGGCAGACAACTGCGATTACTGCAGCAGGAGCCCTTCGAGTTTTCAACCACCCCACGTGCTGATGAGCCTGAGTGGGACCAGTTTGTAAAATTTCTACTCCGTAAAGTAGAGCGTTTCCTAAAGTCCTCAGCACTGGAAGTGAAACTCGCAAATGATGTCACAGAAGATGGCCGCTACGCTCCGCGTTTCATTGATGAGATTGCTTCAGAGATCGACATTCTGGAAGACAAGAGTGCCAGTCCTTTTTGTAAGTAACTATAACCTATTACTGATTATGTAAGAGGTACTTTCATTTTGAGAAAAATGTTTCTCTAAAGTCAAAAAGTTTGTGTTGCGATACATTAGATGGGAGGTATAAAAAAACAATAGTATAAAATATAAGTATACCTCATTTTGTCCGCTTACTAATAATAATATTATCATGAATGGAGCACACGTTTCAGAATCTAATGTGTTTTAAACGTCTCTGAGTTATGTCTCCGTCGAGTTTACATACATCACACCACCTATAGTCGGGCAGGGCAAAGGGGAGAGGAAGATCGTCCGTGTGACTTGTTGAATAAGCAATCGAAAGTCTGAGACAGGGAATAATAGCCATCCTGAAAATATCAAGAAATGTTCCTCGTTAACATAACTGTAGAAAATAGCGAAAACAAAAAAATGTAAATAATCACATCATCCTCAAACGCTAATATAAATATTAACACATCCTGTATGTGTACATACTCTGCTAGCATTAAGACATCCTGCAAATTTCTTTATGATTCGGACAGTATTCTGCCGCGCTGTGGCCAAGCGGTCAGACCACTCGCCTCTTACCTAGACGGGTTCGATCCCAAGCGACCGCATGTGAGAGTTTTGGTGGACAAAGTGGCGCAGGATCGGGTTTTCTCCGGGTTCTCCGGTTTCCCCCACCATCACAATCCACCGGGGCTCCATCTTCATGTATAATCAGTATCATCGCTTGCGGTGCCAGAGCAGTAAAAGCGAGTGTTAAACACTACCAAAAAAAGAAAAAAAGAAAAGAGTATTCAACAGTGGGTTGAAATTATATGAGCACGTTTATGGATATAGTCCCACATCACTAAAAATAAACTCTGACACAGAAAATGGAAATTCAATTCTAATACATGTAGTTCTAAATTAATTGATGAAAACATTGACGTACCCACAAAGAAAATGGATATAGGGTAAGTGGTGGTAATATCGACCACTTTTTTATTTATGGCAATATTTTGAAATTCAAGTGTCTCTAGTACACTAAAATCGTCAGTAGCATTAGTATTAATATCGTGTGAGATAAATATCACTCAGTTTTAAATAAATGTTTCAATCTCTTGAATAGGTACATTTATTTGGAACATTCTAAAAAAAAAAAAAAAAAAAAATTGGAATTAGGGTTGTAATATGAAACAGATGTTAAAATGCATAAATAATTCTTTAGTATTGCCATTATAGCAAAAACTACATTTAGTGTTAATACTTTAATGAACTGTTTTACTTACCTTTAATAGAACATACAGAGAAAAATATAGTTGAAAAAAAGAGCTCATTAAACATTGTACTTAAGTTTTTCATGAACAAAAATCGCAAACAAAATTGTCGCTCTCGCACCCACTGCACAGCATATGAGCCCATTCTCGATATCTACATTGGACCTACGGTTCACCTGACTTTGATTTTTTGTATGACTCCCCACAAAACATGCAGCCTGCATCGTCATCCTGAAGGACCTTCTGTCCAACTGGCTCAGAGAGCTCTGATGTCCCAGAAGACACGCGTATTGCCTCGTCTTCCTTGTCATTGGAACTTTCTCGTTTGTCAGTTTGCTTCTTCTTATCAAAAAGTCTGCAATTTCCACTGTCTTTGCGTTTTCTCTTCAAAGCAGACTTGTTGTTCTCTCTGCTGGTACCAGGTCCGTTGTTGAATTTTTTGCTCTTCGGCTGCTGATCTATTATTTTCTTGCGATTGGACACAAATGCCTTCTTTTCCAATAATGATTTTAAGGCATCCTTGTATGGAGAGGTGGTTAGCATTGCTGCTGCAAACCTTTTACGGCCTGTTGGAAACTTTTTTCTTCTTTGCGTCTGGACACTGGCAATATGTGCTGCGGAGTGATGTAGCCTGCGGATGTTGAGGGAATGATTAGATATGCCATTTCTTGTCGCAAGTTGGTAAACAATTCTCCTTGTGTCATTGCGGGTGAGCCCATAGAATTTACTTTCCATTAGTAGGTAGTACTCTACTAATTGTTTTTCCAGTTCTATAGGAAGAGTAGACTTTCTGCCTAATCTTTCATTCACTAAAATGTTGGGATCAACATCTTTCTTAAGGTTTCTGCAGAGGGCTGAAACACCGGGCTGCTTCATTTAATGTTTTTGTTTTCTCACGAATTGAATTTATTGCATTTACCATATCTTCTTGACGCCATTTTTGCCTTAGTTTCCTCTTTTCAGACCCTAATTTGCTTCTTGGTATTGCAAAACCTAAAATAAAAAGGGGGTTGTATTATGGAACACTTTGTTTCATATTACTACCAGTCGCCATTTGCAAATTGAATGATCTATTCTCAGTAATAAAACATTAATTCTTATGTATTGAATACACCATTCTGTAGTTGAGTTAATTAATGTGATATACAAAATAAACAAAACCTCCTATGTATTAATAATAGTACTAGAAATTAAGTAGAATCTTATCCTATAAAAACTTTCAAGCTCACGAAAACATATTACTTCTTCTCTCAACCATTTACAACAAGACACTGAAGTCAGCTGTCTCACCAGCGGTAGAAACTAGAGTGGTTTCCGCATGATGGTAGCACCTACTTGACACAAAAATTGCTGTTTCATATTGCAACCCCTTTTCATAATACCACCTTCTCCCCTACATATATCTGTTGAAAGGGGAAAATACGTTCTTTCAACCATTTGGTTTTAACATACTCTATGATCTTAAAAGAATAATGCGAAAGGTTTTAAAGCGTCAATGGTGTTGTTAATGCTTCTGAATTGAGTTACTTGATCGTATGAGAACTTGAAAACGTTTTGAAGCTGGTCCAAATATAAGACCATCCCAAAAGCTTATTTTGAAGCTTATAATTCACACTTTGGAGCATCAATAATCTTTCATTGAATAGGCGGTTAGGGATGCTAAGTGATCATCTCACTGGACCACACTCCTCCAGATACGGTCTTCTGTTTATGCAGCAGTATCTTCAGGTTTGCTTGAGAATGTCCCCCTTTAGGGTTTGCGGTTTATGCATGATGGAGCACCGGCAAAATATTGTGCTACCATGAGACGAGGTACAACGCGCAGCGCAAATTGCAGAGGCCGAGGTGGGTCTATACCTTAGTCTGCAAGTTATACTAACTTAATTCCTTTAGATTTTTCTTTCTGGGGTCTCTTCAAAAGCATAGTGTATAACGTCCGTTCTCTGCAGCTGAGAATTCTGTATGCTTGAATTGAAATAATCCGGGGGTATTCGGAAGAATTCAAAACTCACCGCAGAAACGAATACAATGTTCCCTCCATGTGCAAAGAGAGCATTTTGAACATCTACTTTAATAGCTAAAAGTATAGTTAATTATAATATATAATTACTTGGTAATTAAGGTAATTAATGCAAATGAAGTTTCCTATAGACGCTCTTTAACTACCATGATTCTCAGCGTCCTATTCTATATTAGCTTAATTTTACTCAGAGGCCTCTTTATCAGGCTTGAGGTTCTTTTACGTGCCATATATCTGCAACACGGGACCAACGGCTGTACTTCTCTACCGAAAGAATCCATACTAAGGAGTTTTACTCCCGAAAAAAAATCCATCATCCTCTGCCGGGTTTCAAGCAGCGTGGTAAGCCATAAGTGAACTTACAGCCAATTAGATGGAAGATTAAACAAAAATATAAATTTCAAATTTATTTTATACCTATCTACTATGAAGATGCTTTAATCGAATTATTTATTGCTCTGTTTATATCCCGCTTTAACTGCATGGTCCATCAGCGACATTTCCTGTGAAGCATTATTACCTATCGACAATAATGTTAACTCGTGTGCTGTAGTCTTTAGCTTTTTATTCATTTTTTTATTTTAATAATTAGATCACACATATACAAATTCACACTCACATTCTTATTATAATGTGGACTAGAGAAAAATGGCCATCCCCTCAGCCGAGAGTCGAACCCGCGACCCCTAGCACAGCAATTAGTTTGATTTGTGAGGGATGCATTGATTTGGATGTGAGGGTTGCATTGAGTAAAATAAAACAAAGGCCTTTCCCTCCCAGAAAAGGAATTTTGCCCAAAATTCGATTTTTTAAAATCGTAGTTCTACCGACTGAGCTACGCGCCAGCAAGTGGTGACTTATAACCACACATTCTCAATAATCATGCTAATGGTCTTGTGGAGCTGTATTTACTAGCACTATTTTGCACCTGTTTACAAATTCTTATCAGTTTGCGCTATTAGTCATGGTACATTCTTCATATATGAAGTGGTCCAAATATTTCTGTGTATACAAAATAATTGATATTTTAATTTCTCCTCATTGAGGCAACAAATATAAAAACAGTCACTGATTTCAAAAACTGAAATATGGATATTCATAATAAGGCATTTGAAATGCATTTTAGAAATCTTTAGAACAATATTTATATCCATTAAGAAATGACGGGAGAAAATCCGTAAATTTAAATTTGGAAGGCAATAAACTCCAGAAAATATAAATGTGATGGTAGCATATTACGCATTGTGCAAATGTTTCAAGGCGAAGACAGATGAACAAAGCTAAAACATTATTGAAAATGTAATAAAAATATATAAATTTGGATGAATGGAAGGGAAGTTTAATTCAAACCCCTGATTAACAAATTAAGCAGTAAGAGTAACATGTTATTGCTACTCGCCAACAACATCAAATCACCATTTAAAAGTACCATAAACCACGTTGACTTCAGTATAACAACTGTAACAATCGCCATTACAGCTACACTATCACCTTTATGGCCAATGGTGACCATATGCTTATTACTACATTGACAACCAAACTAGCGCCTACTTTCGTTAGTTGCATAATTTACATCAGCATAATATTTTATTATGCAACATTTCCATTACTGTAACCGCAAATAATGCGAGTACACCACCATCGCCGCCGCCAGTACCACCACAACCACCGTTCCTAATACATCTAGGCTGCTTAAATTTCCAGTTGTACAAACAACTGCTGATAGGCAGCAGTAAGTACCACCACCACCACCTTCCGTCACCACGAGTCTGTGAGATATAACTTGCCAGTTCCAAAAAGAATGAGCCAAAACACTTCCCCTTGCTGTCCCTCTCCTTGCCGTAACGGAGCTTGGGATCTTCCAAGAATGTAGAGAGAGCAGTTACTTCCCCAAAGAGGCCAGAGCCAAACCCAACAAGGCTTCTACTCTCTAGTCTTCGAGATCGTAGGCACAACACCGGCGGAGATAATATATAGTTTTTCGGGAGTAAAACTCTTGGTATTGCTTCCCTTGGAAGCGAAGTATGGTTCTGTGTCGTAGTTTCATAGCACATTAACCCTTTGTTGCTTGTCGGTACGTATAAGTACCGCTTGTTTTAAGCGTAACTATACAAATAGGGTTGTACCCTAGGATTAATTTCATGTTATATTAACCTTCAACCATAAACAAGTAATCAAGACTATTTTATATTGTAAAAGATATATATATATATATATATATATATATATATATATATATATATATATATACACAGTTTTTGCCCTAAAATTGTACTGATTCTTTTAAATAAATAAAAGAGTAATACCCACATAACTACAGTCAAATGTAACCCAATTAGCTTCCAAGCATCACACGGATTATTTTACTTGGGGTCTCCCCGTCCTTTATCATAGTCACTGGATTTGAACTTGCAACATTGGGCTTTGCATGGATGACCAGTCCATTAACTATCACCTAACACTCATGGCCAATTGAACTACTTTTGGTAGTATCTTTTGCAGGATTATGAAAACTGGTTTGGAAGAATTTAAACGTTTAATTGGGAAGAAAAAAATCTACATATATTTTCATTTCTATTATGTTTTCTATTATTTTATATAATAACTCATAGGTTTATTCCCATATATTTTTACTAGAACTCCACTTTTAAACTTGAATTAAAGGAAAAACGGAATATGTAGTAGGTATATTAATGCAGGCTACTAAGGGTTAAAGAACCTAAAGCCTGAGGTTGTCTATGAGCAAAAATATCTGGACTTTCATGATTAATATGAAATGCCAAGAATCATAGAAGCTGAAGAGCGCCCATACATTCAATAAATAATTAAATAAAAAAATAAATAAAATAAAAAATCTCATGTGTTCCATTCACATATCTTTCTCTACATCTCTGTAACTAATTATTGTTAATAAGCTTATTCTTCTATCCACTTCAGCTACTCGAGATAAACATTAGCAGAAATTCCCCTTATTATTTGGTTCCTTGTAAGTAGAAGAGCAAATATGTAATGTGTTCCATTCACATGATGTCCTCTAGTTGTTAGGCAAACAAACTTTTATTCAAAACATTAATCTGCAATATGCATCATGCTAATCATGGTAAACATAAATAGAATTAGTCTTATTACTGGCTTCCTTGAAAGTAAAAGGGTAATAAGAAAATGCACAGGTTAAAGATATAGTCTCGTCCTTTAAAAGCCGGTCACTATGTGAAACAATTGAAATTCCAAGCTCTTGTCTTGCCAGGAATGAGCAAACGATAAACGAGAAGAAAGATGTCTTCCCGTTTGAGAAAAGTGACTAAAACTGAAACAAAAAATCCTGAATATCCCAAAAACGGTTATGACTTAAATTGTATATTTTAATGATATATACATTTTTACATAGTAGATTTTTATATGTCTCTTACGGTTTGCCAGTTGTACAAAAGTCATCCAGAATGAAGAGGTCTTCAGAGACAGTTCACAGAAAATTCAAGATATTCATTTCGTTTGTCATAAACATATCTTAAACATGTGGTACTTTAATCAAAATCGTTAGCCATTTTTGGAAAGATCAAATTTTTCGAAAAATTTTCCATGTAAAGGGTAGTTTAGGGTGGGAGGATTTTCTTGGAAATCTTCGGGTCGCATCTTTGGAAGATACCAAACTTAAATACCAAGTTTGGCATTTAACGGTGTTTTCGTTTTTTGAGCTGTGCTGTCCACAGACACACACGCATACACACGGACCTTTTTCTAAAAATTATTTTTTTGGATTCAGGGGACCCAAAACATGTATTTGCGGTGAAATCTCGGTATCAAATTTTGTGCATTACAATACCTTCTCTTTACACTATGTACATAGTACATGAAGAGAAAGTAATAACAATTTCAAAAAGCTCACAACCCCCACCTCCACCACCACCACAGACCGCCTCGTGGCCGACTGATTATACCACATACCTCTCAGTAAGGCTGAGTTCGATCCCAGGCGACCGCATGTGGGATTTATGGTGGACAAAGCGGCGTAGGGAGGGTTTTCTCCGGGTTCTCCGGTTTCCCCCGTCATTACATTCCATCGGTGCTCCATCTTCATTCTAAGTATCATCAGTGTCTTCACTTGCGGTACCGTCTGTAGTTAAAGCGGGCGTTAAACACTATTAAAAACCACAACTACCATCGTCACTTACTTCTATAGCACTAATAATGACTACTATACAACTATTACGATTACAACTACTAAAAACTATACTATACTATATTTCGGCAGCAATAGCCACACCACTCCTTGTTAAGGCGGAGCATAGCTGGAACTAAAATAAGGAACACTTCACTCTGTCGGATCTCGAGATTTCAGTTTGCAAAGATACCTGATTCAGATAATGTTTTTCAGAAATGATTTAGTTCCATTTCAAAGTGATATTTAAGGCCATCTTCGGGCGTTGAATTTTGAGCGGTTGATTTAAGGCTTTGTCACATGAAAGTAACAATCATAAAATGGAAAAACTATTCTTACAGCGACATAAGAGAGACAGAAACTTGTGAGTAGTTCAACAGGAGGCTTGCTTTGAAACTCTACTTCTACGACATATTACTAGGTAGCCTGTAATAGCGCATTAAATGTATAACCAACCACACCAAAACATAAAACAAACTTCAGAGTAGCTAACCTCCAGTTGTTAGCAGATACAGTGTACTGTTTTTAACTGACAATAAATTATAATTAAATGATAACAAACCGCAGCTCTTATCTAGACAGTAGCGCAGCCAGAAAAATATTAAGGTTGTGTGTAAACATCCATTTTTAACCAACTTGTATAAAATTAAATAATAACTATAAATTAACACTGAGTTTAAATAATAAAATAGTCTACTTTGTATTCATGGATTAACTGTAGAAATTGGAATTGACATTAGATATTACTATTACTTTCTATATTTTCTAGCAAAGGAAGTTTCAACTCACAAATCCTCCCTGGATACGCCCCTGTGTTCCGAAATCGTAATACAAATCCTAAGAGCAGGAGTGACACCTTGCACTGCAGGATATCTACCTGCGTTAAAAAACGGGACTAGCTAGCCATATACTGAATCCACAAACACCTACGTACTTCAGCACAAACGTACTTCATAGTGCGAGTCAAGTTTACAGAAATTTGAGAGTGTAATTGTTTATGAGTATTCAATAACCATAAATAAATTGACGAAACATTCGTCTTTTATTTGATTACTAAGGCAATACTATTTTCTCGAAGGAGAGAAGCACATTAGATAATTTCTGGAAAAAACAATTTTGGATGCCGCGAGTAATTGGCAGATATTGTACAATGTAGGCTAGCAGGAAGAGACAAGGCCTGCCAACCTAAGCATGTAGGTTATGAGGATTTCATGTCAGTGTGTGTGGTCAAAGTATGTAGTAATTATTGGGTACGCTTCGCTAATTTTGGGCGCAATTTTCTAATTTTTATAAGAGAGCGAAAGTTAATAACTATAGCTATAAAGAGTATTAGAGTAGCATTATTAGCATATAGAAGCTGGTCAAAAGAATTACAATTCTCATTTTCATTTATGCACTCATGGTTAGGATACGCTTTACCACTATGTTCCACTCACTCCTAAGGCAGAATACTATAATATTTCGAATACCTGAAAACAATCATGTTTCGCATTATTATTTTCGCTTAGTACATAGGCATTTCATCCAAAAATTCGATACGGGATTTCCCCCATATAATAAAGCATTTTTAGAAAAACGTCTATGTGTGTGTGTCCGCCCGCCCGTCCATCGTCCTTGAACAATATAACTCAAAAACGAAAAGTTGGGTAAATACCAAACTTTATAATTAAGTCTAGCATCTTTCAAGAATGCGAGACGAAGATTTTCAAGAAAATCTCCAACTCCTTTACATGGAATCATTTTCGAACATCTTGATTTTCTCAAAAACTGCTCTTACAATTTTACCAAAGATATTTACATGAAAAATAAAATGTATACCTTTAATTTTCTGTGAACAGCCTCTAAAACGCTCTTCACTCTGGATAAATGTTATATAAGCGGTACATTACAAAAACTTACTGCACAAAAATATAGATCTTGTCAAAACACGCAATTTATAGCATACACACTTTTTTGTGGAGTTTGCCAACACGGTGATATTCCTTTTTTTTGGTTTCAATGTTCAAATACCTAAGCTTTCCTTATACGGGACTTCCTGTTTCTTTTCTTTTACTTCTGGGCATACAAAGAGAACCGAATTTCAATCACATGGCAACTGTATTTTAAAAGGTTTGACCATCGCTAGTGTATTGCCCTATTTCCTTTCTAATTTTAAGGAACTAAGTAATACGAAGGACATGAAGTAGATAGAAGAATAAACTTATGTAAGAATAGAGAAAGTCATGTGAATGGAACATTTAAACTTTTTAAGAGAATGTCTCTCTCGCCCTCCCCCTTCCCTCTCTCTCTTTTCAAACATCACAAAACTTGCAAAACAAAATATTGCTTTCCGAAAAATACAAACCCTCCTTAGCAAACTCTTTCGCTCTGTTGTGCACTGTAACATTCGCTTTCCGACCCATCTTTGCAACTAAATACGCGCTCTTAAGATTTATTATTTGAAACAAAATCATGAAAGGCCTAGCATAAGTATAAACTATTTGGTATTCCGAATTCTCGCACTGTTGTATTTGTCTTCCCAACACATTTCTCGCTGTAGCGAGGTAATAAAATGATGGATTGTCATGAATGTCATTCTCTCCTTGGATGGTTTCACTAATAACAGATTCAACCAGCACTTATTGCTGAAATGTTTTACAATAATAAGATTGATTTATTGAACATCATCGTTTAATATAGAAAGATGTTGAGAAATCTCTATATTATCATATTTGTCGCTTTTAAATAATGCGAAAAAACAGTGCCTGTACAATACCTTATTCGAACAACTGAACAAAACCAGTGTTTGGCCCACAATTTAGAGTAATTATCAGAAATTGGCAATTATCATTTTTGTTCAGTGGGGTTACTTATGCTTCACATGTTTGCAAACTTAGAATATTTCTTCAGAATGAAGGTGACCTTAGGGGATCCTTATTAGTCATAAATTATCTTAAGTAAATGGCATTTAAATAAAAGTCACTAAGAGTTCAATTTTAAGAATAAGAAGTCAGTTTCCATGTAATGCCTAACGGCTAATTTTGGGTAGGGATTTTCTTGAACATTTTCACTTAGAATGCTTTAAAAATTCTGGTTTAAATATGAAATGAGATATTTATATGGCTTTGCTTTCTGAGGAATGCTTATTATTAGGCACATAGACACACATATTAATTAATATACATGGACCGTTTTCTAAAAATGTTTGGAGCTTAAAATATATTTAGGGTGAAGTACTGACACTGATTTTGGAAGAAGTAATATAGGTACTTAATTTATAGTATAAGGAAACAGGAGAAAGTAAAAATGCATAGCAATACACAATAGTCTATCACTTTTCAGCTTAGAAGTAAGTTTATGTTATAGGAAAAAAAGAGACCGTATAAGACAATATCCATAGTGGGACAAGCAAAAGTATTAATTGTCTTAACCAGATATTTGTAGGTCCCATACAATGTATATTTTGTGATTTATTAAATATATAATTTATATTTTTAATATTTTACACAAAAGTAATTCATTTTTGAGATTATTATTGGTACAAGATTGTGAGCTTATTGTAACTTCAGAATAAGAGAACATTTGAGTCGAATTTACACTTGAATTGCTTCACTAAGTAATAAATTACCTGGACATGTTTCGAAGCTGTATGTTGCCTACATCATCAGCAGATTTCGACTGGCCAGCCTGTTGTTGGTATTTTCTGTGGACTCTTCTCCAACAGGCCGGCCATCGAAATCTGTTGATGATGTAGGCAATATATACTTTCGAAACATGTCCAGGTAATATATTACTTAGTGAAGCAATTCAAGTGTAAATTTGACTCATTTTATACAATGTGTAATTATGCTTCAAGAGAACATTTGTTAATCTTGGAATAATAACAATATTATAATATTAATTCAAATGTTATAATATGTTTGCCAACAGCAAGGAAACGTTTGAAGAAGCTGTTTATCCCCTTACTGATCATCCTGAAGCTGTTCAAGTTGAAGTTACTGCTGTTCTTGCCCCTTATTCTTGGATTGGCTTCCTTCAAGAAGCTACTTGGTTTCATTGCATTGGTTGTTCCTGGTATCATCGGCTTCCTCAGGCTTTGCAAACCTGATCTCAACCAGAATTATGGCAGTTATGGACATTCCAACTTTTACCACCAGCCACCACATCACTACAAGCATGAGTACTCACCTGCTGGTGTTGCCTCAAGTCCTCATCAATACTACGGGTAAATATTTTGAAATTGAGAGTGCTATGAGGGAAAAAATCACAGATAGGGAAATGAGAACAGACAGGCATACTAAGAACACATCTAAAATAATGTTATTTTTAGCTGTTTGTTTATCAATGGCCTGCCACTGATCTCATCCTGAGTAGGTGTATTTTGGGTCAAACACAAATTAACGATGAATCACTACATTCCATTATATGGTATGAGTCCCCACTTAAAGTTGTATCAAACGGCTGAGTGAAGTATGCTGAATAAGCTGTGTACAAACTTAATGCTGACTGTAAGAATAACCAGAAAAAACAGAAATTTAGCTGTAACCAATTAAAAATTACAAATTACCTCTGCCTCCAAAGGAACAATAATTGCATATTCAAATTTTAAAGACATATCAGGTCATTAAAATTAGTGAAATTAAATCCAAAAGGGCTATGAACCAAGGAATTAAGGCTCATTTTAAACAATGACTCTGCGGTTCATTATGTGTTTAAATTTTAATTAATAAAACTGATAAAATGAATATATCAAGAATGCATTAATGCCATTAAAATGATGTTTTATAGCTACACTGTTTTAATTGGCAGTATTCTATGTGTAGTATTAATATGGTAGCACCTAGTAATAGTAACATGAAGTGATACATATTAAATCTGACTTTAGAAAATAACTTTTATCACCTGCATCCTTCACTGCAAACATACTTTCCTCCTTCCCCTTAGGCATTATTTTTTAGTTATGCTTCTTCCCCCTAAAGTATTTTGATGCTTTATTGTCATTGCCTTGTTGTTTTATCCCTATGTAACTCACCTTTGATTTTATAGAATCATATTCTAGTTTTTCTGCCACTACTATATGATATGCTAGAGCTTTAGCTGCATGTTCACTGATCTTGAAGTATTGTTTGCTAATGTAGGTAATCCACGATTTTCTTCAGAAGTTCACAAAAGTGTGGTATGAAGAACCATATTGGTTAAATAAGCAGAGAAGATTTTCACAAACAGGTTTATTATATTTTGGTCTTCTTCATGAATTACAAGTTTCTATAATAATACTGAAATAATTAAATATTGCTCACCTCACAATGACTACTGATTTAATTCTTCTCAGTGAAGACAAATCTTACATATTTTGTGAAATGCAGCAACTAAACGATGGACAACTTGTGTGTAAGGTATAAATTATCTTGCAGGCAAAAAGTGACACTTGCTAAGAGTATGAATATAAATATAAACATTATTATTCTTACCTGAATTCTTATTTGATTTGGTATACCTATCTATTCTTAAAGATTTTGTAAACTTGTTTTCTTTTCAAAGAATTTTGAGAAAAGAACACACACATAATGCCACGGCATGTACTGTTATAGCTTCAGAGATGAAAACATAAGAGTACCCTTTACAAATAATAATATATTTTACTATGACTTTTAGGCTTGATTCCACTCCACTTTGAAATTCTTCTGGAATTTCAAGTTGTATTATCAATTCCAATTAACAAAGGTGTGTAACATACCCTTGCATTATGGGCAAGGAGAAAGATATCATGAATAGAAGGGCAAAATTGTGGTGCTCAATATGTCAGGCTTCCTGCACTGTAATCCACTTAAGAGATAAGGTATAATTTAGGAATATTATAGATTTAAAATAACAAAAGTGAGTAATTAAATTGCATAGTGTACACTTTTACTACCAGAAAATGTTTTCATAATATGCTTTGTATATATCTTCATTGTCAGTAAGAAAGAGTGATGAGCATCTCACATGGGGATATTAAGGGACTAGCCAGGAAAATGAGGCCTTCAGCATAGGCTTATACTAGTTTGGTGAAAAGCAGCAGTACAAAGTTCACATTGTTTTCACCACTGGCCATAACAGAACTTGAACCTTTATCAGAATTACATAAAAGAGGTATTAACCTAATTAAATATCTTGAATATTTTGTCCTTACTATTTTGTGTGAATGTTACTACAGAGAAGATCATAACAAAAAATTTAATAAACTCTCATCCCATTAGATGAATGGATATAAGAGTGAAATGGATAAGGTTTGCAATTTCCAAGAAAGCTGCAAACATTCATTTTAAATTTTTTAGCTGTTACTCATTGTACATTTTTTTTTTTGGATGTAGTTGGATTTTAGCGCTATTTTGTAATACTGCTTCACATTCAAAAGGTCGTGAGTTCAATTTTTGCTTAGGGTGATTTGTTTGAATAAGGTTTTTTTCCCTAATCCTGAGAAGACGAATGTTGAGTAACTTTAAGCTCCATTTGAGCATCATTTCACCAATTTCATTCATCATCCGATATGACCAACCAGGTTAAAGGATGTTAATCTATTAAAAAAAAAAAAAAAAAA